>CM076904.1:22963211-24163211 GCA_039519145.1 Kokia cookei | reverse complement strand
TAGGAAGGCCCACAAAGATGTTAAAATATTTTCGTTGGGCAGATAATAGATGGTCAGATGCTTGGTGATAATAAATAGTAACAAAAAACAGCCACCGATATTACTGTATGCGACAATAAGTTTCACCAACATTTCTACGGAAAAGAGAAAATGATAACTTCCTGCTATGAGAATAAAGCAATTTCCAATACCAAGTTTGGTATTTTACATCATTTTTTCAAAAAATTTCTCCCTAGTTTCTTTTTTTTTCCCTTTTGGGGAAGAGGTGTGGGGGTGAAATTCTCCTCCTTTGTTTCACACATTAAAATGGACCTTTTCACAGCCTTTAATCTCACATAGTGGACCACTAACATCTATGCATTGTTGATCTTGAAGACAGATTTTTCTTGATTGCACTTTTAAGATCCTAGCTAAGGTCCACATACAGTTAGTGCTGAACATGATCTTTAACAACAAAAATTTAGATCAAAAGTAGCTCTTACTACAAGTACACAAAATGAAAATGCCACTTTCAGCAATAGATATAGAAAAGAAAACGAACCTTATTGAAGACCAGCACAACAAATTTCAGCTATCAAGCACCACATGCACCATTTATTATTTGAGAGCCACAAACATGAAAGATGTAGAGACACCAAATTCTCTCAGCAAGTTCACCTGGGAATACATCAGATTATCTACTTATATATTTTATACAAATCTTCATTTTCAAAATTAAAGTTCTTTAAATTATCTAAGAAAGAAAAGTTCATCTATTTGATATCCCAGATACCAACAAAGATTAGAGTGAACTATTTCAGTTGACATAAAGCAGAGAATCTCAATAGAGAAGAAACAGGGAGCTTTAAGTAAAAATCAGGGGTAGGATCCCTGTTGTCCCTATATGATTGACTAGGCGTCACATGGAAGGCTTGTTTGGATCCAGAATTTTGCTCTATTTAGCTAAAATGCCTATGCCAATTGTGGATGCTATACCTATGGCTTTCATCTCATAAACATGACTCAAGTGTGGGTAGCCATAGGTATTAATATCTATTAAAGCGATCTACATAAATGCAGCCACCTTATGCCAGCAGACAGAAGAGAATGGGTATTAAAGTAGCAAAAGCCAGCCTTCTTTTAAATCAATCAAATAATTAGTCATGTCAAAATTACCAGGTAGGCAGATTCTAAGCAAAAATGGTAATTGCTTATTGTCTTAATTTTCACCTGCAGGGTACAAGCAAAGCAATTATAATTGGGAGATCATATTTGACGGTGAGGGCTGATTGACAGCATTGACAAAATTGTATGTAAACCATGCATTTGCTAGGAGTGATTCTATTCTAAGTTTTAGGCTGGTATTTCAACAAGGCTTTCTCAAGCTCCGCTAGGAATAATACCATAAGGCTGATAGCTGACAGGCTAAGTTAATCTTGTGGCATTTGGTATTTAGCCATTTTAAGGTTCCTGACTCAGAAAGGAATGTGAAATTTACATCTATATGAAAGCATCCATAAGGAGTATATGGATATGAGAACCAATTTACTCACAGTCTTTATGCTCATTCCTGTCTTGAATACAACTGCAGCATCTGCAAGACAATATATAGAGAAAGAGGAATTGAGATGTAAATGCTTTCCTTTGATTTACAAATTTGAGACATATTATAATGATCAATTAAAATTTGATTTACAAATGCCAAACCTTATCATAGAAGGCTTTCCCTTGAATTGAATCTCAATCTCACTCAGGTAAAGTCTAAATAAGGTAGGCCTGCAATACCAGTTACAACCATCTTGAACCATGAAGCAGGTAAACTACAAGCACGCTCAGAGATATCCAATTACCCAATGGAAATGGACTCCTTCGGTAATTAGGAGACATTCAATGATCATCAATATTCTCAATACCAACAAGCGTTCATACTTACTATATGATTTCTTCCATTAATGTTCAGTAGGTATATACGATAGACATTACATTTAAAATTATGTAAATTTGTGCAATCTCCAAATTTTAGAAATGCATAAAAGAAGTGTTATTGCTCACAATGTGACGTACAAATTGTCATAATTATTTGGTCCTACAAAGACAATTCATATTATCCAAAGCCACACAGATTAATAGTACCAGAATGGAAGTGAAATTGCAGCCAGAGCAGGAGATGATTTCCACAATAGGTGTATTTGATCACCCAACAGTCCCATCAGATAATCAAGAATACCTCCTTCCTAATTTAGACAACCAGAATAAACAATAAATAGTTGCACAAACTAGAAGGTTAGAAGCAAGAAAAAGATGGATTTGGAGCTATAATCCAGTAAACAACTATAACATGATACTTCTCATATAACTTCGGAACAAATTTGCACTACAATGGAAGATGTAAAATGCAGTGCTTCTGTTTGAGGGGCAAAATACATTCATTTGACTCATTCTCAGTGTTTTGTTATAGATATTGCACAAATTGCATAGAAATAGCATATTCAAAATAGCCACTAAAGATGTCCAATACTTGACAGACACTGAACTAAAAAGATTCGATCCTTCCCAGAGCAACAGTTTTTATGCTATAGCTAACTACGACAATTAGGCTAACAGTAGCTTTCTTTTCCACATCAATCAAACAAGTCTTTTCAAAATGTTTTTGTGCATTTATCCAGATGAAAAAATGGTTTGAAGAATGCAGTTAAACTATACATAAAGCTGCAGTATCATTCTAATGAAAATCAAGGGTCAGAAGAACTCTGGGTATATTGAAGGTTTATTCAGATTCTGAGATCAGTAACTGCAAGCACAGAACCAATGACTTCTGCTGCTGCAGCATCAGGGCTTAACATAGAACTGCAGCCCGTAAATCATTCAACTCCTTATGATACAATCGTAGAAGAATAAAACCACCTTTACTATTTTAAGGAGAAGCCCATATATAAAAGAATGCTAAAAAAAGACCAAACCCAAAATAAGCTCCGCCATTACATGTGTGCATAAATAAATAAAAAATACATTAGCACAAAGCTCATAAACACAAGTAAACCAAAATGGTTGTACACCAAGAAAATAGACATATGCAACAATCACTGATGTTAAAGTTGATCCTCAAGAAATACCTTTGATTTTTTTATTTCCTCTAGTTGATGACTACTTTGAGATATTTCAAAGACCGGGTTAGCAAGCACATAATATTGCTTTGAGATGGTAACAGAATCATAAGATGCTGACATCAAGTGTTCAATTATGCAATTCCATCTGCTTGCAATGCTTCCTAGTAACAAGAGCTCCTGTTGTTCATGTTATAAGGAGGAGAAAACAAGGACTTATAAGTACATTAGCGCTTAAGGAGACAAACACCTCCAAATAGAGGCTCATATAAGGTAACAAGTATATCTTGAACAGACACCACATCTACCACTACCAATCTCAGGTAAGCAAAGATAGAGCAATATGAAATTAATTAATCACAATCGGTCCAGAAATGAAAACTGAAACTATGCACTTGTAAGAAAGAAGAAAGAAAATTTCTGTTGCAACCAAATTGTTGTTTGTCTCAAATAATTGACAGTTTTAGAACAAGACCATCTTTTTCCCAACAATTAAACAAGTTTTCAAGTCCCATTACATCTACCATAAACATCAAAAAGTAAAAGGAAGAAACAAACTATCCTTTTCTTATCCTGATAAATCATAAACAAAAGTTACCAGAAATGTACATTCAAAGTCCAAATAAGCAAAAGGAAAATAATGCAGACCATAGCATACCAAAACTTCATACTTTCCAGGGTTGAAAATCTATCATAGCTATATTGGATGGACACGTGACATGACTGCTAAAAGACACAGAACAAATAAAGAGCAAGAACTAGACAAGTAATTGCCATGAACAACCATGGTACACTCACTGCTAGGATACACATCAACAATGGTAAAGCAAGCTTCCATCATTACTATTTATATCAAGTAGAACGAACTTACAATTGCCTGGTGGAGATCATTTTGGTTACTTTTTTCAGATATGTGCAGCTGCCCAAACACCTTTTGCCATTGTCCATTGGCTTCTGAAAATATTAAGCTTGCACCAGACACCATCCTAATGGTTCTCTTATCAAGAAAATATGACAGAGCCCTTGATTTCCAACTGTTCCAAGTGACAACATCAACTAATGCATCTGCACTTCTATGTACAAAAACAAAGTACATTGGCTCAGACCTTTATGGAAAGTGATAAAGAGTAAGCATTTGATCTGCTGAAGATCTTGCAGACTGCAAATACCACATCAGAAAATTGCTAGTTGAAATGTAAACAAGGGAGATCCATGAGTTACAAAGAGAACAATAGGATGGCCTTTTTAGACTCTAAAAGGGTGATGTTAAGAACTTAAACAGATCCCATCACTTTTACAAACTATGATTCGCCATTCATATTTCTCTACTTCCATGATTTCCAACAAGGAATTACTAGCAATAAATATTGTTACCTACCGCAACAAAGCTGGAACTGTTTCATGATTCATTTGCTCCCTAAATAGGCTAGAGTCAGAGTCAGTTCGGCTGCTATGTCTCATGACATTAGAAAGAATATCCAATCCTTCCTCAATAACTGAAACACATGACACAGAAGATTGCCTCCTGAAGAGTTCATGAACAGCAATTTTAGTAAAATTATCAGGACCAGACTTTTCGGGTTGAACAGTCGGAGTCACATCTGGAGATGATGTACTGGTATCCCTCATACAAATCCTGCTTTGCAGTGTCAAATTATTCAAATATGCATTGAGACAGTCCTGCTCTGTCTGTGAAAGGTCACTAAGATCCATCTCCACAATTGCTGTAATAACAGCTCTTAGATGTGAATCCCTCAATGGCAAATTATGGAGCAAGTGTTCCGACAAAAAACTTCTTGCCCTTCTAAGAGTAGCAGATGACAAATGTGCAAGACCCTAGCACCATTTAAGAAAAAAGAAAGATATTAATAACTATACAATCTCATTGGTTTTCAATTAGTAAATAAGAAAGCAGCATATCTAAAGACCAGAACCTGAGGAAAGGACGGATGCGACGTCATATCGGACAGAGCTGCATCAAGCTCCTGAATAGACTCTTGATAAACATCCAAGCTGCTTAAACGCCTTAAAACCTAAACAATAGGGTAAAAGAAATTTCAATTAATATAGTTTACATAGCCTATTCCAGATTGGGGGGGGGGGGGGAGAGAGTTCTTTTTTTCTTTTTTTTCTAACTGGAAAGATCTCAAATTTCTTGAACAATCACTATTGTACATAATAAGCCAATCGACGAGCTAGTAGAGAAAAGAAAAAGAGGGTACAGACAACTGACATTTTCAAAGAAGAGGGCCCATTGAAAGGCTCGCTTGATGTTATCAGAGTCCCAGTGAGCGAGAAGACCAGAGGATTGATACCCAGAAGCCAAAACCAGGATATCAACAAACCCTTCTATCAGTTTCATTATTTCTTCCAGCGATATGTCTGGGTGATTCCATATCATCTTCTGGTTTTCTTCCTTGAAGTATGTTGCGAACGACGTCGATTTAACAATGAGACAAGAGATAAGGAAGAGGTGTGAACCCAAGCAGGGTTTGGATCGCAAGAGCAGGGTGCAGAAGATTGCTACGTTTTCAATAGGGGAGTTATCAGTTTTCCCGCCACAGCTTATAGGTTCTAAGAAAGGGTAAAAATGAGAAGGAAGACGAAACTAAGTTTTACTTCGGGGTTTGTTGTCACTTTGTTTAACTGAGGTGCGCAACATATATGGGCTTGCTACTATTACTAGTCGGGTCTTTGTCGAATGGGTCGGGTGTAACGTTTGTCTGCTCCGAGGACTCACTAAACAAGCCTTTTATAAGGTTCCTTACTCCGCTGCAAGCAGACCCACCTCTCGCATACCTCAAAACTCATTTCTCTTTAAAAACAGGCTTTGCTTTTTACAATCAAAATCAATTATTACAAACATTAAATTCAATACTAATTTATATATGGATGATATTAGCAATTTGTGAAAATTAAATCCAAACAAAATTCAAAATTTAAAATTGTAAAAATAAAAAATTCATATAACATTGAACATTAGATCATGTACAACATCAAATTTTATCCTAAAATATTATTCTCAGTAACATTTTGATCAAGGACATTTGCCTTACATTCAGAGTCGGCAACAATAGAACAAGATCAGCAGAATCATGCTGATGCTGTAACTGGTATGATAAGCACATCAATTTGCATGTGTTCAAGGTCTGGCTGTTTGGTAGATTCTATTGAATATTTCCTTGGGAATGTGAAGAAACTGGTGCTGTGTTATAACTAAAGCTCGGTGATTGCTTCCTATTGGGTATATTGTGCAGTCACAATGGGTGAGTTCTTTTTACCATGGACTGCAACAAGATCAACGAGGCTAGATTTCATTGAGAGGGATCAGTCGCCTCTGCTTATGCTAAAAACCATAAATGAAGCATGTACAGAAAATAATTAAAAATGAGTTTTTAGACAACTAGATATAAGAAAATAAGTTCACAGGTTCTCTACTGTTCGCCAAAACCTCTCAGAAACATATTATAAGTAATACAAAGATAAAATTATAACTACAATGTCAAACAAAAACCGTGAAAATCTATCAAACAATGGCATTGGCAGCACTTGCAATTCTAGGCCACAGATCAGCACATTCCTTTCCAATGGGACCAGTGATAGCAGATCCTGAAAACACCAAATCAATGAGCACCAGTAAGTTTCAAATATCCAATCCAACAAAATACCACTTTCTGCCACTTAGCTACAGATCAATAGTGTAACAAGCCAACAAAAGACAACTGATTTTTCTTAAGTATTGCACTAACCTATGTTTCTTCCCACTATCAATATTGGACAAATGCCTTTTGGAATATAATGAACACGATGAAAACTTGTAATTTATGACTAGATATAATGAACACGATGAAGTGCGTTGGTTTACCTTTCATTTCCCCCTTGGGGTTGACAATGACACCAGCATTATCTGTAAACAGTCAATAAACCCAAATTACATTTTGAAAGAAAAGGCAAATAAATGATAGTAATATGTAATAAGTAATAACAAAATCAAATATACCAGCAGACAGGTAACACAATGCAATAGATAAACAACATCATGCTGTTTAAAACTGGCAAATTCCCATAATTCTATGCTTCTCATTAAGAGTAACCAACGATTAAAACCAGCTACCCCATTATCAAACGAAGCAACAAAGATGAAGAAATAAAAGGAAATGTTTGGACCTTCGAAGTACATGTACACGCCATCCTTTCTACGCCAAGGCTTCCGCTGTCGGACGATGACAGCTGGCAACACCTTCTTCCTCAAATCGGGCTTTCCTTTCTTGACGGTAGCCATGACCATGTCGCCGACACAAGCCGATGGAAGCCTGTTGAGACGACCTTTGATTCCTTTCACTGAAATGATGTAGAGGTTCTTCGCACCCGTGTTGTCTGCGCAGTTCACCGTCGCCGCCACCGGCAAACCCAGTGACATCCTGAACTTGTTCCCCGCGCTACCTCCCCTTCCTGTTGCAAATCAAAAGAAAAATAAAAGTCGAGACCAGCGAGGGTCTTGGTTGAAGAATCGGGAAGTGAGAGAAAATGAAGGAAAAATATTTACCTCGCTTCGACATTCTGGAACAGCTCTGATCCGCTCCGCCGTTTGCAAATGTCTGTTTTCTTGAGAAAGGGCTGCTGCTTCATTATATACGCTGGCCTAGGGCTTTACTTGAGACTTTTGGACTGTTTGGCTACACTGATCCAGGATTTCACTTTTATTAAACCAAACGCAGCGTTTTATTTAAAGGAGACCGAGCAGAGAATGATATCCTCTCCTCCGTTCTTCCTCTAAAAAGATAATTATAAATAAAATAAAAATAAAGTTAATGAAAACAGTTGCAGAAGTTAATACAGAAACAGAGCAATGCATTGCATTTCGCTGCCCAGCTCTCACCTGCTGTTGCACTCTCCACCCAAAACTACCTTAAAATTGGCATGCCACGTCAGCCCTAGAATGCTCTTCAACGACAGTGCTACTAATAACAACAGCGGCAGCACAAATGGTTCCAGTCTAATCAAAAACGTCTCCAAGCTGCTCTGGGGTGCATCCCTCCCTCCTGGAATTCTAATCTCATCCGTCCGTACAGCATGGACCTCCACGTGGCAGATCATGATGTCCCAACTGGCTCCCTCCGATCCCTCCGGCGCTTACACCAGGCCTCCCTCAAAATTCCGCCTCAACCCAACCGCCGCCGCAACCACCAAACTCCACCTCTACGTTGGCCTCCCCTGTCCATGGGCCCACCGGACCCTAATCGTCCGTGCCCTCAAGGGCCTCGAAGAAGCTGTCCCCGTCTCCGTTGCAGGCCACGGCCTCGACGGCTCTTGGGAATTCAAAGATGTCCCCGACAAGGACAATGATATCCTGGTTCCAACCATGGATAGGGTAAATAGGTGCCGGAATTTGAAGGAAGTTTATAGGCTGAGAAAAGGCGGGTATGATGGGCGGGCCACGGTGCCAATGCTGTGGGATGTAGAGAAGAAAGAAGTAGTTTGCAGTGAGAGCTATGATATTATTGAGTTCTTCAATTCAGGTCTAAACAAGTTGGCCCAGCACCCTGGTTTGGATCTCTCCCCTGTGGAGCTGAAAGAGGAGATTGAAGAGTGGAATCGGATGATTTACCCCAATGTTAACAATGGAGTTTACAGGTAAAAAGAAATTTTCAAAACTTTGCTTGATAAAATTACTTGTAACGTTTAAAACTTGAATGGTTGCATAAATTACCCCAATTTGTTTGAGTATGATTTGGATGATGATGTAGATGTGGATTTGCTCAAAGCCAAGAGGCATATGATGTTGCAGTGAGTGGCTTGTTTAGTACATTGGATAGGATCGATGATCACTTGGGTAGTTCACGCTACTTGTGTGGAGACAGATTGACTCTTGCGGATATTTGCTTGTTTACTACATTGATTAGGTTTGATATTGTCTATAATGTTCTGTTCAAATGTACCAAGAAAAAGCTGCTCGAGTATACCAACCTTCACGCTTACATGCGCGATATTTATCAGGTACCAAATTGTTCAGATCATGGCTGTAAATAATCATATGCATAAATGTCTAAATTCTCGAATCTTATCGACTGCTCTTCAACCACTCGAACTAAGCTCAAGTGGCTAGTTAATGTGAAAGAATAAGGTGATTTTAGGTTGCTTGGCAGTTAAAAAAACCCTCAGCTATGAAATGTAGATCATTTCATTTCTACTGCTGCTTTAGCTCAACTTGGCCTAGAAGAACTTGTTGTTTCTCTATATTTGGGCAGTGAATTTAGTTGGTAATGCTTGGATAGAGCATCTTGTATCACTCACTATAAGTTTGTTTAGGGGCGAAGAATAGCATCAATTAGGATTCTGTTTTTGTTAAGGTTTTCTGACTTAAAATGTGCAGTATGTAGAACTGTAATGTTGTGCTTCTTATCAGATTCCGAAGGTTGCCGCCACTTGCAATTTTCTGGAAATTATGGATGGGTATTACCGGATGCTTTTTCCATTAAACCCCGGCAGCATTCGACCAGTTATGCCCTCAGGGTGTGAGCATGAATTCCTCTCTAGACCCTCCAAGAGGGAATCAATGTCTTCTGTAGGTAAAAGAGTGCAACATGTTTAGTCTAAACTCATGTACATCTGTTTAACTTTGGTATATAATGTTAAATTGTTAAAATATATTATTTTATGAAATTATGTTAAATTCTGCCACTGTTCATTCCTTTCCTTTGCATTTTGAAAAGCAGATAATAAGGTATAAAAAATGAATTCCTTTACATGCAAAACTTATTCCTTTTCACATTCCAACTATATATTGTGAATAAAAAATACTATTATTAATAGGAACCATAAACAATAAGAGACACGTAATACAAAACTATGAATTGATGCTCAAATTTTATGGCCGCAGAATAATCTTAAAAGAGGTGAAAGATAAACTGGCAATAACCGCAACATTGGAAGAATTTAAAATAAACCAAAGATGCATCCTTTTGATCAAGCTGTTAAAAACTGCATTCTAGTATTACTATCATCAAATCAACCTGACGATGAACTCTAATAAATTAAGAAAAGACATCCAAGAGACATGTTGCATCAATGATCCACAAAAGGTTAAGTACAGGTTATCTTCCTCTTTATCATCTCAAATTTCAATCTTACATACACTATCTCTATGTTCTATCATGATAATGTAATTTTCTTGAGATTTTAATCAGTACCTTCCAATATATATCAAACATTATAAAATAACTTTCCTAACAATAATATTTCAAAAAAAAAAAATCATAGTATCAGAAAATAGCAAACATTACAAATGAGTTAGAAATGACCTAAAATGAGTTAGGAGTGAGCTAGAACTCAGCCACTTGCATTAGAAGTAGGATAGATATATACCCAAGGGATCTTTGGGCTAAGATCTAAATATAAAGAAACAAGAATCGCCCGAAAGAATTAAACAGCGCTGTTACTGGTTTGGGCTGAACAAAACAGGTCATCTGGCCTGATTCTCCCTTTAGCTTTCTGGGCCGGTTCACCTTCGGTTGGGTTGGCTTCTGTACCCCGCTTTCTTCCTCCCTTCCTTTTTTGAGATATGCTACAACAATTTGTCCATTGGCACCACCTTAAAAAATTTAGTATTTTTCATTTTTGTTTTATGGTTCATATTTAAGTTTTATGTAATAAATTTTATTATTTCCAACTCTTGTTTTTAAATTATTTATTTATATTTTGGGTAAACTATCAAAACAGTCACTTTTGTTTACCTCAGGTTACATTTTAGTCATTTATATTTGAAATGTTACGCTTTAGTTACTTACATTAACGTGTTGTAACATTTTAGCCATTGAACCAGTAATTGTTCTTAACGGTGTAATGATAAGTTGACGTGGCACGTTAAATCGTCATTTCAAACAAAATATTTAGGTTAAATTATACAATTGATCCCCATTTTTTTGTTTTGAGCAATTTAATTTTTTTTTCTAGGTTAAAAACTACATTAAAAGAAATGGAGAAGGGAGGAAGATAGAGGGAGAAGGAGAAGAGAATGAAAAATAAAAAAGAAAAGTTTAAAGAACATAAAAGAAAAAAAATAAATTGCTCAAAACGAAAAAAATATAGGGACCAATTGTATGATTTAACCTAAAATTTTCGTTTAAAATGATGATTTAACGTGTCACGTAAACTTACCATTACACTGTTAATGACAATTAACGTTCAGTGACTAAAATAGTACAACATTATAATGTAAGTGATTAAAACGTAACATTTTAAACATAAGTGACTAAAATGTAATCTAAGACAAACAAAAATGACTATTTTGATAGTTTACCTTTATATTTTTATATAAATTTTTATATATATTTACATAAAATAATTATATTTTAAATGTAAAAATTAAATGATTGGAATTATTTAATAATTGAAAAAATATATTTTTTAAAATCAAGCGAAAAAAGTCATAAAATTAAATTTTATCTTGAATTATTCATCAACAAGTTTTTAGTGTTTTCGGAGAATGAAGTTGATATATTATTTGTATCGATATGATTGTCGTGCATAGTCAATTACAATTCAAGATTTAATGCTTAAATGATTAAAATAAAAGCACTTTAAAAATTGGGTGATGAAATTGTAAGGATTTTGTTTTGATCAACAAAACGAAAAATTTCTAAAATTGAGTCATCAATGGAGTAATTTATCCTAAAACTATAGATGCCTATAAATTTTCATAATCATTAGCATAAAAAACTATCCACATTAAATTAATTAATTAATAAAAATAATAAGCTTTTTGTTTCTCCTTCATTTGCATCTAAACCGACACAAAACACGATA
Organism: Kokia cookei; assembly: GCA_039519145.1. Lineage (NCBI taxonomy): Eukaryota > Viridiplantae > Streptophyta > Magnoliopsida > Malvales > Malvaceae > Kokia > Kokia cookei. The sequence continues at coordinate 24,151,323 of CM076904.1, read as the reverse complement.
ATAAAGTTAATGACTCATAATCTCAATTCACAATAACCCAAAAAGTTAGTAGAAACAAAATAGATTCTAGTTGACAAGAGGGAATAAGTAAAAAAGCAATATATTTTTATTTGTTGTTGAGGGGATAGATTCTTTCAAGAAAAATCTTTGAAGGGTCATTTGCTAAGTGATCAATGTTGTTCTTAATAATCGAAACTATTTTTTTCGTATCAAGATTTTGTTTCCAACCTCTGCGAAGAATTATTGTACGGTTTACAATCTTAATTAGTGAAGATACGATTTACAAGAGTTCAAGGGATAAACGTTAGTATTTTCCAAAATATTACTTATGAAGAATATGTATGTGAGGTTTCAAACCACCAACGTCGGCATAGTCCCAAACAATTGCAAGTTACCACAATTTTTATATAAATTTTTTTTCTAAAATCAGTTGATCTCGCCCACTACATAAAGACTTCACCGTTGTTTTTTTGTCTTAGGCAATATCACTTTATAACATTCACTAACACAAAAAAGGGAGAAATTGTTATACTTAAATATTTTGGTCACAATATGGGTCTCACCAAGGACACCTATATATACTTTACTTGGGATTATGACAATGAGATTTTTTGGGCCTCTTCCTTCCTTTTATTTTAGCCATCAAGGTCATTTCTTAGCTCCCTTCTCCTATCTTAGGCACTCTTCATTACTTCTCCTCTCATCTCCTTCGTTTACGATTCTCCACTTTACAAGAGTAAATCGTATCTTCCCTTTATTAGTTCCTTGTATTAATAAAGTGACACAAAATTCATATAAAACTAAATTATTTCTATTGTAAAAACCATTAAGACGAAATATAATCTTAGTAGAACCTCGTGTGTTGGCCTGATGATCAATAGTGTTTATTATCTCATGTGTGATATGGGTCGATTCGCATCAATCGCGTTGTTGTTAGGGTTTTGCCCTTCTCTCGTAATTCACCCAAAAGAAAATATAGATAGGGATCCCGTAAAAACTTATTTTGAGGAATGGGCTAGGCCGGACCATTTCTCAAGAACAATAGCTAAGGGACCTGATACCACCACTTGTATCTAGAACCTACATGCTGATGCTCACGATTTCAATAGACATACCAGTGATTTAGAGGAGATCTCTCACAAAATATTTAGCGCCCATTTCGACCAACTCTTCATCATCTTTCTTTGGCTGAGCGACATGTATTTCTACGGTGCTCGTTTTTCCAATTATGAAGCATGGCTCAATGATCCTACTCACATTGGACTTAGCGGCCAGGTGGTTTGGCCAATAGTGGGCCAAGAAATCTTGAATGGCGATGTTGGTGGGGGTTTCTAAGAAATAGATATAACCTTTGGTTTTTTTCAGATTTGGCGAGCATTTGGAATAACTAGTGAGTTACAACTCTATTGTACGGGAATCGGTGCATTTATCTTTGCAGCCTTAATGCTTTTTGTCGGTTGATTTCATTATCACAAAGCGTCCTCAAAATTAACTTGGTTCCAAGATGTAGAATCTATGTTGAATCACCATTTAGCAGGATAGAAAATATAACCTTAGCAAGATTATTTATTTGTCAATTGAATTGCTTGGAAACAATTTCTCCAACAACCACTCTATGTTTATTAATATTGGTTTGTTTGTTCAATTACCAACGGTGACCAAGAAAAAATGGATTTACATGTTCCCGCCCATTCTTAAAAAAAAAAAAACTTGGAAGGCCTTGGTCTCTTGATTAAATAGGATAATTCCACTATTAGCCCTTTCCAAAAAGTAATAATTTATTTTAAGCTTTGTTGGCCTTTAATTGATTAGAAAAATTTATTTTTGTCCTCTGAAAAATTAATTATCTGATTTAGTTCAATTTAGCACAAAATTTTTATCTTTGATCCCTAAAAAAAATATTATAATCTGATCTCAATCCCAGATAAAAATTTTCAGCTTCATCTAATTGTTATATGCATCATGCATAACTCCGATATGAGAATTTGATATTGTCATATATGAATATAACATGGATTTATGGACAAAATTGTGAGCCCAAATGAATCAATGTGGTTAATTCTGTAGAGATTGGCACGTTTTAAGGGAATATATTGAATATCTATCATTCATTCCGGACTTCATCAGAATATTTGAAGACTGTTTTGGTGGAGGGATTATGTATTGTAATTTATCAATGTGTTTTGTAAATAAAACGAGTATTAATATGTAAATCATTCTTCGTATACAACTGAAGATAGTGAGTTGACTTTTTAAATAAGACTCCGCAGTCAATAACTTCTGTGTTGTTGTTATTTAATTGTTATAAATCGAGTGTTCATAAAAATTGAAATTTGAATTTTGTTTCTAAACTTAATTTGATTGAATTTTGTTATATATTATTATTGGGTACATTGGAGGTCGAGTTTTTAAATGGTATTAACTATTAAGTGACTAGCATGTGTTTTTATTTAATTTTATTTTAGGTAAATTACACAATCAGTCTTTCAAATTTATTTCCATCACTCAACTTTCAAAAGTTACATCATAATCACTAACACTATCGAATTATTATGTTTTGATTACTTATTCATTAACTTTGGTTAAGAAGATAATGTGACTTGTTAATTTAAATGGTTAATGGCTAATTTGGCCCTTGAATTATATCTAAAATATCTTCTTTTTTTATTTTTGAATTTTCTTAATAATAATTCTTTAAAAATAGAAAAATTTTAAACTAATTAGAAAATCTATAAAAATAATTAAAAATCATAAAAAAAAATTAAGGGTAAAGTACAATAATAGTCACCCCACTATTAATTTTTTTCGTTTTAGTCACTTAATTTTTCGAAATTAAATATTTAGTCACTCTTTTGTTAGTTGCCTAACTATTAAGGGGGTGTTAGGGATGCTACAATTAATATTTCATTTTTTAACTTATAAATGATATCGTGGTGTTGTAGTCAAATATTGACGATGAAAACATGTAAAAAATAAATTTCATTTTGATCCAACTTAGTGCTTACATGTAAAATCGAATAATCATCACATATTAATTACTATAGTTTTGCATGCAATTTTTTTAATATTGACATTCTTTTGATTCAGTTAATATTAACATAGCTTAAGTTACATAGACACAATCTTTTATACTTCAAAACAAAATAATGTTTACAACAGAAGTCGCTTTGAAAACTTATTTTTTTTAATCAAATTTTCTCAATATATATATATATATATATAACTATTTCGATATTTAAATTTAAAATTTCCATAACAGTTAATTCAAAAATAGATCATATGGCTTGTTTCCTAGTTATTCAATATGATGAGACTCAAATACTACTTGTTAGAATTAAAAAAAAAAATATATATAAAACTTAATATGTTGACTCATATTTGTCATGTTAAATCATCAAGAACAAAAATTAGATGCAAAAGTGTACTTGAATCCATTAATATGTTGAAATCCATGAGTCATGTGATTTTGATATTCCAAATTAGCACTTGAATCCATTAATAGTGTAGAGTTCCAATTTTATCCGAGCTTAAAAATAAAAACCAAAAAATAAACAAAAAAAAAATGAAATACAAAATAAATTAAAATTAAAGCGTCCACTTACATTTTAAATAAAAAAAAACCCTATTACAACCCCTAAAAACCCAAAATTACAAATTTAACCTAAACAATCCAACCCCACCTAGCCCAAACCAAAATCAAGCCCAAGACACTAAACAATAGGGAAACCCTATAACCCTAACACATCTTCAATGCTGCACCTCCCCTTGGTCACCCTTCGGCCACGTCAGTGGGCACGCACCTCAAGGCACCACTCCTCGAGGCTTGCCACTGTCGCTTCCACCACGTGAAGAGACCTACAAAACATAAAAGAAACAGTGACAAGAACGAGAAGACAAAAGCAAGAAGACAAAGAAAATATTTGTAATCGACTATAAAGAGCCTTGATTCTACTCGTTGTAGCCCTCTTTGATTTCATGAAATAAAAAATCAGAAAATATATTTATTACGTATATCAATATATTTATTATTTCAGTTTTTTGTTCATTATTTCGAAACCTACATTTAATAAATATAAATAATAAATAAAAAGAAGTTAAGGGGTACATACCCGAGTTTGAATCGCCACCGTCGAAGCCGTGGACAGAATCCCTCTGAACCCGCCTATGTTTGCGAGGGATTTCAATATACAAACGTTCATCGGAAGTTTTAGAATGAATAAAAATAAAATATAAAGACAGATTTTATAAAAAGGAAAAATAAAAACAAGTCTTGAATAAGGAAACAAAATCTTCAAAACCTTTGCCTTCTTAAAATTTTTGTACAGATCTAAGTTTAGATCTGAGTTTATGTTTAAAAACTAAATAAGAAATAGTAAATAAGAAATAGTAATAATAAAAAATAGATTAAAATTTTTTTTAAAAATGAACAAATTTGAAAAAAAAAAAGTGTTCAATCACTTTTTAAAAATCCAAGCTTGATCTATTCAAATCTAAACTTAGATCTATTTTTAAAATAAAAAAAAGGAGTGGTTTTACTTACCTAACCGCCGTGGACGACGGCGCGTCGACGTCAAAGATTGGAGACGATGGAGGCACGGTGGACGAGCAAGAAACCCCAACGCCAGCTTTAGGAGATTTTAGAGAAAAAAAGAAAGAAAGTTTAAAAGGTTTTTTTTTAGAAAAAAAAAATATTAATAAATTATTCTTGATAAAAACAAAGAGAAAATCTTCTTGAAGAAACTAAATTACTCAGGATGGTTTTTGAATGATATTTTTATTAAATAATAATAAATTAATGTTTATTTAATAGTTTACTTAACATAATGATATTTTATAAGTAATAATATATATATATAAAGAAAAGTAAAAATTAAGAGACTTTTATCATATTTCTTCTTCATATTGGTGCTTAGCAAGAAAAGAAAAAAATTATCATATTTCCTCCAAATTTGAAGTATAAGGTATGTTTTTCTTTGAACTTTTAATAGATTTCGAATATTTGAAACTTGTTTTACATATATATACCAATAGTTATTTTTTGTTTTATCAAGTATAGTAAAAGTTGCCATTAAAGAATATTGATGGAACTTGGAAGCTTATAAAATTAAGTGAAATATGCATGTTTTTTGATGGAAAATAATTAGGAGACGGTTTCTAACTTGTTAGAAGTGTAAAAATGAAACAAAAATAACTAGATAATGTTATAGTAAGTTTCGGCCAAAATGAAGGGAGGAAGAAAACTTTGGTCACTTTATTTAAAATTATGTCAAATTATAGCTTGTGAATATCGGATTAGGAAACTTAAGTTGTCAACATGATAAATCATGTATATTCAAGCTTGCCATTAGTAGTTGATTTATTATATCTAGCTATATTAATTTTATTTTTATGATTTTGAATGATTTAATTAGTATTTAAAAGGTTATGTTTTGAATTGAAAACTATGATTTCAATTATAAAATTACTAAATTCTTGATTTTAAGTTGAATTTGAATATTATGATTTCAAATGGTTGAACAAGCACAAGCATGAGTATGTTTGATTAAAAGAAAAAAGTTTTATATTACGTGATTTATGATTTGAATATGAAATGAAATTGAAATGAGAATTGAAATGAGAATGTTACGAAAATGGAAATGGAAATGAAATGGATGTTATAGTCATTTTACTTTTTATAATTTTATAAAATTAAATTTCAGGTCGATTGCAAAAAATGAAGAAGGCCAAGCCCGATTAATATCCTGGCTCTCCCACTGGATATAGAGCACGACATCTGTTATCAGAATGACTCAAAATGAACATGCAAAAATCATATACATACATTTATGAATTTAAAACAAGTTAGCCAATGCATTAGAAGTTAGACCAATACTAATAAAAATTGAATTCAAATGAGCCCAAATACGATGTGTCGAGGTCAAATATGATCAAATACAAGGCCATATTACGGATCTTGGTCCAAAATATAAAAATACATTGTCATGTCTCAAGACATGCATCCTATATTTTAGGATTTTATCTTTGATGTTTTATGTCTTGAGACAATGAGACCATGTCTTAAGACATTGTGCCCCCATCTCTCCAGACATGCAGGCAATTTTGTTCTTCTTGTCTCAAAACATAAACCTATAAATGCAAAAAATAAAGTCATACAATCGTGCTTTTAAGCTCCTCTAAGCATGTCAAACATGATACCAAAGTTATGCAAACAAATTTGACATGTCAAAACAAGTTTAAACCATAAACTCATTAATTCAAAGTACGGTTATGCAAGCAAAAACATGTTGCATGCTAATAAAATCTTTAACATAAGGTCAATATAAAAGTGTTCGAAGTTACCATAAGACATTTACATGTACCAAAAACCTCCAAATAATTGAAATCAACATTAAGTCTACAACAAGTACTCAAATACCAAACCTCAAATAATAAGTACATGCCATATATTACTACGAAGTATAAAAGACTTTATGAAAAATAAATAATCTAAATTTCAACACGAATCTTGTTATTTGTCTTTTTATTATCTTCATTTTTCACATCGACATCCACATCCAAGATTATTGTCTTTCAAATTTATTATAGATTGTTACATTCACTTAAGAGAATAGAGTAAATCCAATAAGACGGGCTTTATGGTTTTTTCATTTAATAGCTCGTTATTTGTTTAACCACAAGTAAACATGATATTATTTCAAAATATATCTTAAAACTTTCTTCACCGTATTGCTACTGCAAGAGAAAATTTGAAGATATTCTAAATAATGCAAAGCTATATTTACAATTTTAAAATATTGCAATTTCAAGTGCATCCAATCATAACGAGTTTTAGATAGAATTATCATATTCTGATGATCTTTCTCTTAAAATTATTCCATAATTCAAGTGGATACAACACTGTCAGATATTATGCTTTCAATCCTTCATAAGATGATGATGAAAGAAGATCATGGAGATATACATGACCAATTCAATCGAATTAGCACATGTATACCTACAAAGTTGAAAACATTGTAATTTATCTAGATAATACAATAGAATTCCAACATATATCAATCGGTAAATTAAAAGATTCAAAAATTCCAATCTACCACAAATTTTTTTGCAATCATATTTGGACAAATAACATAAATCTCATCAAATTTTAATAATCAAATGTATTGTTAACTATAATTCAAACATGGATAATAAACTTTATACTATTTTCTTCAATATAGTAAATTAAAATTTCAACTTAGTATAAAGTAAAAATATGTAAGCTTTAAGCCTAATATTAATTCAATATTCAAATATTTAATTATCCAAATATCATATATAATATAACTGAAAAATTGAATTTTTCTCTATCTTTTTCAAAACTAAAACATGTAGATATTCATAACAAGATTGATTTTATTAGGGATCGACCCATATAAATAATGTATGAGAAAAATAGACAAAAAAACAAAAAATATTGAATGCAAACATTTTACGTGGAAAACCCTCAAAGAGGGAAAAACTACGGGCAAAAGAATCTTTGACTTTTCACTAAATGAGTAAACAAGCAATAGTACAATACGGAAAAAAATAAATCTAAATGTACTAAAACTACATTACCCAAAATCCAGAATACAAAGCTCCAAATCTAAAAGAGCAAATCGATAAAAAAAACCTTAAATCTCATAGGACACTTATAAAAAGGGTATAAAATACTCTCCATAGTTACCACGAAACTCTCATTAAAACTCATATGCAATTACATTTGTCGCCCTCAAAGCAAAACCACTTTTCTGATTGGCATCTCAAAACAAAGATACAAGATCCCTTTAAATAAACTAATATTAGAGTTCTAATCATACTAAAATATCCCTAGAATGATAAGAGTTTAACTAGAAAAAATAGCAAAGTTTAACTAGGAGAACAAAACGAAACACACCCCACAAACTCCTCGATATCCAAAATTGTTATTTTCCCACCGTATGAGTCGATCTGCGGAAGCTAAATCAAACTCTATTACTAGTTTGTTGGGGTCGACTCGTATAAATAACGACCAAAAAGAGTAGAGAAAATTTTAAAAAGTACGAACACAAATATTCTGCGTGAAAAACCCTGAAAAAGGAAAAAACAACTAGCAAATTAGTTTTCGATTTTTCACTAAATGAGTAAACAAATGAGAGTATAAATGGAGAAAATAAAACTTAATGTACTCAACGTATATTATCCAAAACCCCAAATACAAAGCTCTAAATCTCAAAGAGTAAATTGATAAACAAAACCCTAAATCTCATAAGACACTCACAAAAAAGGTGTAAAACACTCTCCATAATTACCATGAAACTCTCACCAAAACTCATATTCGTTTACATCTTGTCGCCCTCAAAGAAAAGTCATTTTTCTGTTTAGCATCTCAAAACAAGGATACAAGGCCCCTTTAAATAAGCAAATATTAGAGTTCTAATCATACTAAAATATTCCTAGAATAATCAGAGTTTAATTGGGAAAAGATAACATAGTTTAACTAGGAGAAGAATATGTGGCACACCCTACAAATCTCCACATCGACTCTTATTTATCATGCCTCCTTTTCCATTCCCTGTTACAGGCCTAACTTGAATTTGGAGAATGTAAACCAAGTTTAAACCGAGCTCAAACTTGGAAATTGAAAGACTTCTAGTCTTTAAATCAAAGTTGTATAATGCAATAAGGACCAGTAATACTCGAACAAGAGAGAAAACATCAACTCTCTCCACTTGACTGTAACCCTCTCCAACCAACCTTGCCTCAAAACATTCTGCAAATTATTCGAGTCTTTAAAACCAAAAGTGGATGAGATTCTTCTCTAAATAAGACACATGTTTGACATTTGACCTTGCTCCACCTTCAGCTATATTATGTGGAGAATAATGAATCATCATCCTTTTCCTTGGGCACATTAGTTACCTCCGTAATTATCTGAAACTGTTAGGAACTAAAATTTGTGATCCGTTGAATTCCTCGATATCCAAAATCATTATTTTTCCACCGAACAAGTCCATCTACGAAAGTTAAATCACGCTCTGATACCAATTTGTTGGGGATTGACCCGAATAAATAACGACAAAGAAAAGTAAAGAAAATTTGAAAAGATTGAACAAAAATATTTTACGTGAAAAATCTCAAAGAGGAAAAAACCACGTGCAAATGAGGTTTGCAATTTTCACTAAATAAGTAAACAAAAAAAGAGCATAATATGGAAAAAATAAACTTAAATGTACTAAACGTACATTATTTAAAACCCCGAATATAAAGCTCAAAATCTCAAAGAGCAAATTGATAAACAAAACCCTAAATCTCATAACGCACTCATAAAAAGCGTATAAAATACTCTCCATAATTACCATGAAACTCTTAACAAAACTCATATGTGGCTATATCTTTTCGCCCCCAAAGAAAAACCATTTTTTTATTGGCATCTCAAAACAAGGATTTATTACCCCTTTAAATAAACTAAGATTAGAGTTCTAATCATACTAAAATATCCTTAAGATAATTAGAGTTTAACTGGAAAAATATAGGAGAGTTTAACTAAGAGAAGAATATGTGGCACACCTTATAGATCTCCATCTTGACTCGTATTTATCACTCCTCCTTTTCCATCCCCTTCACGTGTCTAACTCTAATTTCAAAGAATGTCAACCCAGTCTAAACCGTGCTCGAAATTGGAAACTAAAAGACTCCTAGTTTACAAATCAAAGTTGTATAATGCAACAAAAGTCACTAATACCTGAACATGAGGGAGAACATCAACTCTTTCCACTTGACTATAACCCTCTCCAACCAACCTGGCCTCAAAACATTCTACAAACTATTTGAGTCCTTAAAACCAAAAAGGGATGAGATTCTTCTCTAAACCAGACACATGTCTAACATCTAACCCGACTCTACCTTCAATTGGATTCTATAAAGAACAACGAATCATCACCCTTGTCCTTGGCCACATCAACTACCTCCATAATTATCCAAAATTGTGAGGAACTGAAATTTGTGATCCATCGAAATTATCAATATCCAAAATCGTTGTTTTACCACCAAACGATTCGATCTATTGGAGCTGAATCATGCTAAAATACCAGTTTGTTAGGGATCGAACTGTATAAACAACGAATAAGAAAGGTAAAGAAAAAATTGAAAAGATCGAATACAAATATTTTACGTGGAAAACTCTCAAAGAGGGAAAAATCATGGACAAATGAGGCTTCGACTTTTTACTAAATGAGTAAACAAATAAGAGTATAATATGGAGAAAATAAACATAAATTTACTAAACGTATATTACTCAAAACCCCGAATATAAAGCTCAAAATCTCAAAGAGCAATCATAAAAGAAATATAAAATATTCTGCATAATTACCACGAAACTCTCACTAAAACTCATATGCGACTACATCTTGTCGCTCCCAAAGAAAAGCTCTTTTTCTGATTGGCATCTCAAAAAAAGGATACAAGGCCCATTGAAATAGGCTAATATTAGAGTTCTAATCATACTAAAATAATCCTAGAAAAATCAAAGTTTAACTAGGAAAAGATAACAAAGTTTAACAAGGAGAAGAATAGGAGACACACCCCACAAATCTCCACATTAACTCGTATTTATCATGCCTCCTTTCCCATTCCTCATCACGAGTCTAACTTGAATTTTGGAGAATGTCAACCAAGTCTAAATCGTGCTCGAACTTGGAAACTGAAAGACTCCTAGTCTTTAAATCAAAGTTGTATAATGCAAAAAGGGCCAGTAATACCTGAACAGGAGAGAAAACATCAACTATTCCCACTTGACTATAACCCACTACGAACAACTTTGTCTCAACATTCTACAAGCCATTTGAGTCCTTAAAACCAAAAGAGGATGAGATTCTCTCTAAATCAAACACATGCGTGACGTCTGACCTGACTCCACCTTCAATTGAATTATATGGAGAGCAACGAATCATCACCCTTGTCCTTGGCCACATCAGCTACCTCCGTAATTATCTGAAACTATTAGGAACTTATATTTGTGATCCATCAAATTTATCAATATCCAAAATCGTTGTTTTGCCACCGAACGAGTCGATTTGCGGAAGCTGAATCAAGCTTCGATATCAGTTTGTTGGGGATCGACCTGTATAAACAAGAAAAACAAGAAAAGTAGTGAAAAAATTGAAAATATCAAACACAAATATTTTAAATGGAAAAACCAAGGGCAAATAAGGCTTTTACTTTTCGCTAAATGAGTAAACAGACGAGAGCATATTATAGAGAAAATAAACCTAAATGTACTAAATGTATATTACCCAAAACCCTGAATACAAAGCTAAAAATCCCAAAGAGCGAACCGATAAATAAAACCTTAAATCTCATAGGGCATTCACAAAAGGGGTATAAAATATTCTACATAATTACCACAAAACTATAACCAAAACTCATATACGGTTACATCTTGTCACCCCCAAAGAAAAACCCTTTTTTTTTATTGGTATCTCAAAACAAAGGTACAAGACTCCTTTAAATAAGCTAATATTAAAGTTCCAATCATACTAAAATATCTATAAAATAATTAGCGTTTGACTGGAAAAAAATAACATAACTTAAATAGGAGACAAATACAAGACATACCCCACAAATTCATACTCGAATATAATCTAAAAAATTTAAAAGAATTTAGAAACCTACCAAATATGAATTAGATTAACTATATAATTGTGTGCGACATAAAAATGCTTAAAAAATTGATATGGTGGAATGGTTAAAGACGTGAACTTTATGCAAAGGTGTGAGTTGGAGTTTCCATTTGACAGTTTTCTAAAATCTGATTTTTCTTTTGTTTTGGACACTGAGGTTGGGTGTTGTTTTCTTCTTGAATTCAAATGCGATTGCTTTTTATAAATTTCCTTCACTTTAAATCCCAATTCAAGTGAGCAGATGGGGAGTCTTTGCTGATCTCATCACCATTCTTTCAAGGGATCTTTGGAATTAATTATATCACAGTTTTCTCCATCCTTAAAAGCATAATGAAATAATTATAATTAATCATGAATTAATTAAAAAATTAATCAAATATGAAACATTAAATAAAAAAAACTTCCACTAAAATTTTTCATATTAACATCTAAGATCTAGGATGAAAAATCAATGATAAATTAAATTATCGATTCAAAAGAACTATCAATTTTTAGCAAGATTTTTTATATCTAAAATTTTAGTTGAAAAATCGAGAATAAATTTAATTGTCGATTCAAAAAAACTATCACTTTTGAGCAAGACTGCGTCAGTAACGTGTTATAAAATAAACAATAAAAAGAAGTAAAAAACAAGAAAAATATGTATTTTTAATTAATCAATCGAAATCTATACGATATTTCTCTAAAATCTATATTATAAACATACTAAATATGTATGAAATGAAATTTTACCCCCGACGGACGTCCACTTATAACAATAAAATATCTATAACAAAAAATTATAAAAAAAATATGTAGATTATTAAAGAATTGAAAAAAAATTGTAAAAATAACTTGCAGAATAAAATAAAATAAAAAAAGGCAAGATAAATGGTAACATCACATCTTCCTTCTGTATAATGCAGAAGGGTAAACCAGACATTATACGTTCAATGCATGTATATATACAATATTGGAAACAGTTCTTTTCACCTTTTTTTTTTTTTTTAATTTGATGCTAATGATTTTTATTTTTGACCGATTCGAAATCACAATGTCACGAGATTGTGCCATACGATGATCACTCTAAGGGTGAACCCGTAATTCTCAAGGCCTCGGTTAACGGTTCGAGTAGGGAGAACAATATTCAGTTTTAATTGAAAAAATTAATATAATTGGTCGGTTTAGTTAGTGAAACGGGTTAGTTAGTTTCAATCTCCATTTAATTGGTTTTGTCTCTAAAGTCACAATTTTGAATCTCAAAATCGAATTGACGAAGCAAAATTGACATATTTTGTGTTATTTTTAATTATTTAAAATATATTTATTTTTATAATGTATAATAAATATAGTACATATATTACCATATAAATCTAACCCAAAAAAATTGAGTTGATTAATTGAAAAAAAACAATAGAATCAATGTCAGATCCATTTAATCGATTTTTTCAATCAAAATCCATCAAATCAAATTTTCAATGTTAAAATTGATTAAATCAATTAAAAAAATTTACTAAATCAGTCAATTAAACCGATTGCTCTCCTCTAAGACCAAGAAAGTGATCAATTCATTGTTAAAGTGAGTAACCAGGTTGCAAGCAATGCTAACATTGTTTAATAATTATTTAAACTATTTTTAAAACTTTTTTATATTTATTTCTTTAGCATATTTATATATTTTTAATCATTTTACAATTTTTTAAATTTTTAAATTTTTTGATCCAATTAACATAATCAATGCAGCCAACACGATCAATGTCCATGTCACTTCTCAATCAACAGTTGTCACGTGACACATTTTGATTGGTTGAGTTTTTTAATGCAATTGGCTTTTAGGTACTAAAATGCGTAACAAAACAAAGTTTAAGTACCAAAATTAGACAAAAAAAGATTCAAATATGATAAAATTTAAATGCCGATGACGAAGAAATATCGCAAAGAGAACGTAAAGAAAGAACACACAGATTTTACGTGGAAACCTTTTCGGGAAAAAAACCACGGGAAAAGGAGAAGAAGATTCACTAATGTCGAAAATCGAATGATTACAAGAGGAGATGACTATGCTTATTTATAGGTTGAAACATCTTATTCTAATTAAAAAAAATAGATGACTTATTCTAATTAAAATAAAATAAAAGAAGTCTAGTTTATTTGGACTTTACTTTTATTTTATTTTACCACTGTATTTTATTTTAACAAGAATTCTAGTCACCAAGTTCTAACAATCTCCACCTTGACAAGAATTCTCTACGAACAAGAACTCTCAACGAACAAGTTCTCCACCTCTTCCACAAAACCCCTTGAGGGGTATTCTTCAACAATGAACACCAACCAAGTCCAAGCAATACTCAAACTTGGTTATGGGAAGTGACTTAGTCATCATATCTGCAGGATTTTCATGAGTACTAACTTTGCTCAAACAACATCTCCACGAGCAATAATATCACGCACAAAATGATATCGAACATCAATATCTTCAGCCACGTTTAAAGCATAAGCTACTAGATCAGCCTCAGCGTACCTCTTCGGAGTTTTAATTTCTCTTCTAGGTCTATTTTTGACAATAGAATATTATGGTGATTAAGTGACTCTATTCTGAACTTCTGTACTACCTTGAGAAGTTGACTCTATTGTAGATACTGAATCAATTTGAAACTCTAACTGCTTTTGTTGTTCTTTATTGGAAGAGTCTTTAAGAGATAAGTTAGGTAACATAGCAGTTTCATCAAAAACAATATCTCTGCTAATCATAACTTTTCTATTTTCAGGACACCAGAACTTATACCCTTTTACACCAGCTTGAAAACTAAGAAAAACACATTTAATGGATCTTGGTTCCAATTTTTCATTATCAACATGAGCATAAGCAAGACACCCAAAAATCTTTATATCAGAATAATCAACAAGCTTACCAGATCATATCTCTTGTGGAGTTTTTTTCTCAATGGCAATGGATGGAGATCGGTTAATCAAAAAACATGCAGTAGAGGCTGCTTCAGCCCAAAACGACTTCGGTAAATTAGCATTCGATAACATACATGGAACCTTCTCCATGATTATTCTGTTCATTCGTTCTACAACGCCGTTTTGCTGTAGAGTATGACGAACTGTCAAATGTCTCATGATCTCTTTTGATTTGCACAATTCATTAAACTCATCAGAACAAAACTCCAAGCCATTATCTATGTGGAGGTGTTTTATCTATTTTCCTGTCTGTTTTTCAACCATAATTTTCCAAGACTTGAATGCGAAAAACACATCGCTTTTCTGCTTCAGAAAGAATGCCCAAACTTTTCTGGAAAAATCATCAATATGAGTTAGCATATAATTAGCTACACCTCTCGAAGGCACTCTAAATGGTCCCCAAAGATTAGAATGAATATAATCTAATATTCCCTTCGTGTTATGGATTCCTCTAGTGAATCGAACTCTCTTTTACTTCCCAAAAACGTAATGCTCACAGAACTTTAGTTTGCTAATATGCCTTGCCCATCAAGAAGTCCTCTTTTACTCAATTCTGCCATGTCATTCTCACTTATATGCCCTAGACGCATATGCCAAAGTCTAGTAATATCATCATCTGACAAGGAAGAGGAAGCGACTGCAGCATTACCAGTAATAGTTGAACCTTGCAAAACATATAATTTGGAAGTCTTTCTCTGCCCTTTCATCACAACGAGGGAACCCTTACTTATCTTTAGAACCCCACTTTCAGCTGTGTACCTATGTCCTTTTGAATCAAGAGTACTCAATGAAATCAAATTCCTTTTCAATTCTGGTACATGTCGTACGCCACTAAGAGTTCTAACGACCCCATCAAATATCTTTATTTTGATTGTGCCAACACCTGCGATTTTACATGAAGCATTATTTCCCATCAAAACAACACCTTCAGACACAGCTTCATATGTTGTAAACTAATCCCGATTGGGACTCATATGGAAGGTGCAACCAGAATTGAGAATCCACTCCTCTCTCACTTTAGAATTATCGACAGAAGCAAGTAGGAGTTCACCATCACTGTAGTCTTCTACTACATCAGCTTCACCGGATTGTTCTGGTTGTTTTCCCTTTTGATTCTTTACCTACCTTTTGATCTTATTTTGTAATTTGTAACACTCTTTCTTAATGTGCCCTTTCTTCTTGCAGAAGTTACAAGTTTTACCTCTGTTTGAAGATCTCGATCTACCTTTAGATTTACTGCGGGGATTTCATTCATGTGCCCTCCAACGATTATCATCACTGTTTCGATCTTGTCTTCCACGAACAATGAGATCCTCTCCCTAAGAATCAGATCAAGCCACAAGATGCTTCATCTTGTCTTACGAGGTTAAGGAAGCATAGACTTCATCAACAGTGAAAGATTCACGGCTATACAAAATTGTATCTCTGAAGGTTGAATACGACGGTGGCAACGAACAAAGGAGAATTAACCCTAAATCCTCTTTATCATACTGAACCTCCATGGCCTCCAAATCCGAGACAATCTCTTTAAACACATTTAAGTGTTCGTGCACAGACGCACCTTCTTCCAAACGATGAGAATACAAACGTTGCTTCATACGCAATTTACTGGTTAGGGTTTTTGACATACATAATTGCTGTAATTTTGCCCATAATGCAGTAGTAGTCTTCTCCTTTAACACATCTTGTAGAATTTCATTCGACAGATGCAACTGTAATTGTGTCAAAGCCTTCCGATTTTTACGCTTCTTCTCTTCATCTGTCAAATTCGAAGGCATCTTATCTAACCCTAACGAGCATCTTCCAAATTCATCTGCGCAATAATTGCTTGCATCTTTACCTGCCACAACGCCAATCTGGTGTTGCAGTCCAATAGCGGAATATCGTACTTCAATGTCGCCATTATTGTGATCGAGACTAGTAACTGGAAAAACTCTGATACCAATTTGATAAAATTTAAATGTCGACAATAAAGAAATGTCGCAAAGAAAACGTAAAGAAAGAACACACAAATTTTACGTGAAAATCGTTTCGGGAAAAAAACCATGGGCAGAGGAGAAGAAGATTCACTAATGTCGAAAATCGAATGATTACAAGAGGAGATGACTATGCCTATTTGTAGGTTGAAAAACCTTATTCCAATCAACAACTAATAGAAGTAACGTAGTAAGGTTGAAACACCTTATTCTAATTAAAATAAAATAGATGACTTATTTTAATTAAAATAAAATAAAAGAAGTCTAGTTTATTTGAACTATACTTTTATTTTATTTTACCACTATATTTTATTTTAACAAGAATCCTAGTCACCTAATTCAGGAGCCAATTTGTGAATTAAACTTTAATCAAATACATGGATAAACCCAAACACACCAATACTCCCAGGTGCACCAAGCTTAGTACACAAAAGTTTAAAGAGCTTAATATCTTATTACATGCCAATTACACCTAAATACATTTCAAATTGCTTTAAAAAACATTGAACAACAATTAAAACTCCTAAAACTATTGGAATGATGTGATTCGATAAAACGAAACTCTCTTCTAAAACTAAATTTATCAAATTGAAAATCTACTCATAACTAGAATCTAAAACTTAGGAACTCTCTAAACTTCTATAGAAATCAACAAGAACCTTCATAAATATTATCAAACTTTCTCACTCTAGAACTCACTTAAAGCTTTAAAAGATCACTTATATCTTTCTTGAATCTAAGATTATTAGTGCTAATGTTGTTATAAACTTAAAAACATCTAAAACATCACCAATAATTTCAGTAAAAACAATCAAAATTAGAAAATGTAGTAGTGAGAGAATGTCTAAATCTTGAAAAATACTTATTTCTAATAATTTAAAATGATTTGAAACTTGAAAAAGATTAAATCTCTTTCCAATTTTCAACAGAACCCATTAAGATCAAAATGTAAAAATTAAAGAGAAAATGTGAAATTAAGCTCAAGCAATTGAAAGATGAAAGAAAGTTCAAAATCAATAATTAAAAAATGAATAAGAAAATCTCATGTAATAACCTGATGATTAGGGTGTTCACTATCACGTTTGTTATTTCGAGCTTTGCCCTATTCTTGATCTTTCCAATAGATTTTAGCTAATGTGTAATTTGCCCTTGTGCCCTTGGGCTACTGACATCTTAGGACACTCTCCTCTTTCTAAATCTATTTCTCACTCCTAAGACATTTGACTCTCTAATTTTAACGTCCTTACAAATTAGTACATTTACTAAATATCACTCACTCTAGCGCTTTTATGAATCTTCGAACATCGGAAAATTTCAGACTATTACAAGCTAAATCCAAAACAATCTTTATTTAGAACAACTATTTTTCAAGAATAGTTATTGTTCAAAACAAGCTTTTTTCAAGAAAAATATTGTTATATAACAACTCTTGTTTGGAATAATCTTTATTTTGTGAATATTTTTTTTTTCGAAACAATCTCTATAAAAAAACAATTATGTTAAGAATAATTCTTGTTCAAAACGATTTAAAGCAAGTCATATTCATGAACAACTCTTTTTTACGAACAAATCATGTTCCAAAAGATGTTTAAAAAAAAATGTTTCATAAGGTACCACTTCACCAAAATAAAAGTAAAAATAGCCTCAGAATATGATTGGATTCTTAAGTTGTTCCATCAATTCTCAACCTTATCAAATATCAAATATTTATACTAAGGCCTTCCTTCTGTAACACGAGAGAGAATTGTATGAAATAGGAACGTCATGTCATCTTGTATCCCTGTTCAATTATTTAATGATATTTCAATAATTTTTTTCATGTCATTGATAGATAATTTTTGTAATTTTTTAACCTAAATCTTAAACCCTAAATTATGAATCCTGAACCATGAACCCGAACCATGAATCTTGAACCCTGAATCTAAATTCTGAACCTGAAATCCTGAACCAAAAGGCTAAGTTCAAGTTTCGGGGTTCGAGGTTCGAGGTCCCTATCTCAACAATATCAAATATCTATACTATGGCCTTCCTTTTGTAACACGTCTTTGCTCTATTTTTTAAAAACATTTTTAACTATCATGGTTCCTCCACTTTTTAATTATATAAAAACGATTAGATTTCAGTTTCGATCTTTATATTATGCTCAATTTTAAGATTTAATCTTTATACTTCAACTTTTTTACATAATTAGGCATCTCAACATTTATAATATCATCAGTTAGTCTAAATATTTTATCCTAATTAAATGATGATGTATATTTAAAGAATTATTAACATCATTAAATTTTTTGTTAAATTCAAGTCCTCTACAATGCCATTTTTTGTGACATGATTATCGAATGAGTACTTAAAAAAATCAGAATATCGCACCAATAAATTTTAGCAGAAAAATTTAATATTGTTAACAATTTGACCTACTTTTTTTAAGTTCAAAAAATAAAAGGACTAAACTATTAAAAATAATAATAATGGAAACTAAATTTTAAATATACAAAAAGCATAAAAACTTAAAGCATATTGTATCATTTAAAATTTAATTATTTTTAACTCAACACGAGTAGCAAACTATACTACGTATATAAAATTTCAATGCCATCAAACCATAAAATAAAAACCTAAGCTCTAAAACACAATAAAATCCGATAACAATGGCTTTCAGTAGATCAGGTTCAAGCGAGCCCAGAAAAAAAGCTGAAGGCTGCTACTGTATGAAATAATAATGTAATTATGAAAATTAGGAGGAAAAATTCAATTTCGAATGTCTCTGTCAAACAATTATTAATCCATCTTCTACCTTTAAAGCTAAGCACTTGGATTTGAAGAAAGCAAAGGAAAATTACAAACAGAGAAAAGCAACTTCCCAAAGAAATAAAGCTAAGCCTTAAAGACGGTTCAGACTGAAGGCCATATATAGCAACAGCACGCTTGTTTCCAGCTAAAACCCATATCTTCAAGCTCCCATACAAACCCTCTTTTTAAAACCATCAATTCCATGTTGTGACAGAGAATAATATAAACAATCCTATTCTCCAATGGGTTTGCCCAGAAAATCCCCTTCTTTGCTGTCTGTATCTTTGGTTTCAATCACAATCTTTTTGGGGTCCTTCCCTTTTTTTGCTACAGCTGCAGATTATACCAACTTGGTGTTTAAGGGCTGTGCTGACCAGAAATTTCAAGACCCATCTGGGGTTTACTTACAGAACCTCGAAAATCTAATGCAAGATTTGGTTTCACAATCATCACAGAAAGCTTTCTCCACCGCAGCCTCTGGTGAAGACCCTAATGCAATCAATGGACTTTATCAATGCAGAGGGGACCTATCGACAAGCCAGTGTTACAGCTGTGTGAGCAAGATCCCGAAAATAAGTGATAAAGTTTGTGGGAAAGCAGTAGCAGCCAGGGTCCAGCTGAGTGGATGTTACTTAAGGTACGAGATAGCTGGGTTCAAACAGGTTCCAGAAACAGAGTTTTTGTACAAGGTATGTGGGTCGTCATCAAGTGGAAGAACCGAGTTTGAGAACAGGAGAGAGACGGCTTTCAACATGGCGGAAGAAGGGGTGAAAAGTGGTAGCAGCTTGTTTTACACCGGGGATTATCAATCTGTTTATGTGCTAGCTCAGTGCCAGGGTGATATGGGTACAGCCAACTGTGGGGATTGCGTGAAAACTGCATTTGAGACGGCAAAAAATGATTGTGGCGACTCAGTTTCAGCACAGCTTTATCTGCAAAAATGCTACATTAGTTATAGCTACTATACCAATGGAATTCCAACTATATCTTCAGGTAAAGCTGGAGAGAAGAACAAAATAAATCATTAATTACCTGTTTAAAAGCTGAAGATCAATGCCCTCACCACTTTTGTTATTCTCTCCAAAGCTAAAAATAAGTGACTACAAATAATGAAGGGATGAAGACAGGTGGATTTTCTTGAACTGTGGGGATAGCCTTGTAGGGGTCACTTTATAATTTATTGTCCATTTAATTATGTTAGTATGGTTCCTTGCTTACCAAATCGGGGGGTTTGAATGATTGGTGTAGGGACCGGAGAGACGAGGCAACATACACAAAAGACAGTGGCCATCGCAGTTGGAGGAGTCGCAGGTTTGGGGTTCATTGTTGTTTGTTTGATGTTCCTCAAATCAGTGGTGAAGAAACGAAGTAAGAAACATGAAGGTTAGATTTGCTTCTCTTTACTCCAAAAATAACCATTCAGTTTTGGAAGATTTAGGTAAAACTATCGAGTTCCTTATACTAAGAGTCTGATCGCATTTTATCTTTTCTACTAAAAAAATGGACAAATTACTTCATATATATATATATATATGTTAAATCAAAGAGCAAATTGATCATTTTGTTAAAAATTTCATCCATTTTTGTTGTAAAAAATCGATCCTGTAAGTTAGCATTTGTTACACATAGCCTACCACATGTCACCATTTTGTTATTCTATTAGTTACGTCAGTTTTTTAACAGTATAATATAATATACAATGACTAATTTGTTCAATTTTTAAATAAATGAAGTAAAATACAATCTAATTCTTAATATAGAAGTCTCGATAATACTTTTACTCTATAATATAGGAGTCAAATTGTATTTTTACTCTTCTATTAAAAAAATGGATATATCAGTTCATATATATATATATATATATATATATGTTAGATCAAAGAGTAAATTAATCATTCTGTTAAAAATTTCATCTATTTCTATGGTAAAAAAACTATTCCCGTACATTAATATTAGATACACATAATATGTCACGTATCACTATCTGATTATTCTATTAGTTACATCAATTCTTAACAGTATAATATAATATACAAAGATTAATTTATTTAATTTTTAAATAGACGAGACAAATTACAATCTAACTATAAATTTATTATGTTGTGTTGTTTGTGAAGGGTATTGAGAGGTTCCTGGAAGATGGAGAGTGGGTGGCTACAAAATACTAGAAAACTAAAAGAAAAAAAAAAAAAGAAAGAAAAAGAAAAGAGAGAAGCTTTCATCGAAGTTGGAGCCTTTGAGGAGTCCCCACAGATGATACTCAATCACTAACCTTTAACTCGAGAGCTTATTTTGTAATTTACATAAAGACAGGGTACGTGTAACATCTAGGCTAATAGTGATTAAACAAATTTGTTGTCCCCCCATCCACTTTTAAGTGCGAGTCCCTTTCCCTTTTATGATTGTGTATTTACACAAATATATTGCTAAATTATTAATAATTTTATGTTTTAATCACTCAATTTCAAAAAATTATAAAATAATTATTAAAGTATCTTAAAGTTTTCATTTACATTTAGATTTGTTTGTATCGTCTAAACCTTTTCTTTGGTGGGTTAGAGCCATTTGAGTTGCAATCATTGAAAATGAAAAAATAAAAATAAAAAGCAGGGGTTGTGTATCACAAACAAATATTTTACTTTATCTTAGTCGTTAAGGCAACTCTTTAACTCATTGCCAACAACTAGCTGTTGTATCCTTGACCATATTCATCAAATAACTGTGCTAATACATGTCCCAGATGTATATCATTGCCATAGCCATTCTTTTCTGATTTTCTGGTCTCAAATGGCCACCACAATTTCCATCAAGCGTAAAAGGCATAGCCTAGTGCACTACCGTCGAGGGTTTTTTCTTTTTTTCATTTTTGTCCTCCCACCAGTCCCATAGATACCTTCAACATCGACAATATCTGATACTTTCTCTCCCCACCAATCTTAAAAAGCAAACAAATCATCTTCACTAGTTTTCATTAGGGCCGACCCCTCTTTAACTTTCCATCAAACAGGCTAGTCACTATGAGGTCAAATTACCTCACCTTTTAAGCCACAACACTGATAGTTATTAGAATCAATCCATGTCAAAATAAAACCCCTTTTGTTATGTAAGATTTGGACCATTCATCCTGTCATCTGGATATGTTGCTTCATCAGTTCTTCCAACAGGTGCAGTCCTGCCAGTTTGTCTAAATTCACTTCACATACCTAATTTCTAGTTACAAAAGAAGCTAACCAAGTAGCAGATGCCCTGGTAACAGGAGTAGCCGAGTATCAAGAGCTTACAAGTTTTTTCCCCCATAAACTCCTGCTTTTGTTTTGCCACCCTAGGTAGAACTAAACTAGGAAGGTTAGTGGACCGGCTAATAAAAAAACTAGGAGGGTGTGTGTGAGGTTAATATTGTAAAGCTTTTGTGAACTTGTGATATTAAAAAATAATTTGGTGTGTGTTAGAAAATAAATTTCTTCTAGGGCATTTATGTCTCCACCAAGGCAAATCACCCTTGATTGTATTACCTCCTTCCTTGATCACTTCATCCCCAACACTGCATTTTGACTTGGACCAAACTTACGTTGAAACCTATGCGTAGTCCCCGTAAATGTCAAGGTGGGAAACATAAAGACATGATTTAGGGGTGAAATACTAGCATCCTTGGTGAATGGACTTTAGCTTATTGAACAGGAAAATATTACAGGTACTATGGATAACATATAATCTGTGGTCTGATCTCTCTCTCTAGAGAGCAAAGATTGAACAGTGTGGTTCTGGTGCAACACTATTCTCAGAAAACCTAACCTTCAAACACAAAGTTCTTTTAAAAGAAAAAACAAAGGTATCAATGACCTTAAGTTCAATACAGTCTACTTTCTTCTCGCCCTTGCCTATGAGAGCAGAGACCTAATAGATTCTTCTGATCTAACAGATTCAACCACCAATGCAACTAGAAGAAAATCAGCACCAAACCTTCCTAGAATAATTAGCTTAACCATGAATCTAACAACTAAAGTCCCTCAAGAACCCTGTTTGCTCTATGAAATATCATGAAGCTAGGCCCTTAGAGAGAAAGTAGAAAGAACTGAAGTCTTTCAATTATCATATGCTATTACACATAGCCATGAAAAAGTTAAATTCCTGACTACCTTGGCAGACCTAACTCCCATATGCAAGGAGTTCACGGTTCTGAAATTATATATCCAGTTGTAGCAAATCAGAACCGACGAGAGAAATACCAAACCAATGAAGTGCTTACTTAAAATAATTATTAACCTACTCTACCTCCCAAGTCCAAACTGTTCATCACCAATGTTAATGGTAAACACCAGAATAGAACATATATGCATGAAGCATACGGCTTCCTAAAGAAAAGCAAGAACTCATCAGATATCTATATTATGCTATGTTACATGTGAACTCAATTGCTGCAACATAGTCCACAAACACTGATTCGAGGCATAGTGATAAAGTAAAATGCATTTGAGTACATATATGGTACAGCGAAAAAGCAAACCCTAAAAAGATGTTCCTTTGAACTATGATTTATTCATTCTATATGATGCCCAGACCCCAGACTGACAATGTAAGAGTAGTTTTCATCTAACATACAAACTAGAGCACTTTATCGCTGCTATCCCAAATTCCATATGATTCCTCAGATCACTATTTGCAATCAAACATTTAAAAAAAATCATTCCACAACCATCTAGTATCGTTCAAAAGTAACTCAAATGAACACTCCCAGCTTTTAATTACTTTATCGGATCAATATCAAACACACTCCAATTTCACATAAAATTCGTTGGGATTAACTTGAAAAAACCAAGTCCAATACCAACATTTCCACTAGTATTTGAAACTTAAAACAGAGGTATAATCTTATTTAATTTTTTTAAAGAAAAAATCTAAAACTACAACTGAATGGTTTTACTAGAATAACCAAGGGGGACAATGGCCTGAAACAGGGATAAACAACTAAGCTCTAACCTCTGACCCGATTACTTATGGGGTGGTCCAGTGGGCGGGGCACCGAGGAGACTAGCTTGTTGGAGCTCGAGCTCATTGAACTGCTGCTCGCGGTCCATTTCGATGATCAGAGGGACCACTAAGATCAAGAAGGTTGTCCCGGCGATCCAGGCGGCTTTGCCGGTGCTACGGAGGAGCTTCTTGGAGACGAAAGCGGCGTCGCAGGCGGCCTGCTTACCACGAGAAACGATGGCGGAGGAAGTGATCTTGGTGAGGATGCTGGGGTCGGAGTTGGAGGCAGATCGCCTAGCGGGCAGGTGAACACCGCCTCGCTTGGGTTGGGCCGCCATGGTTTAGTACAAGTCGGAAGAGGGTTTTAGTTGGAGGGAGGGTTTTCTTCTATTACGTGAAGCTTTAGGACTTAGGAGCGACGACTAAACGGGGAAAAGTTGATCGTTTTGGACTGATTTTATAAATTCTAAAAACTCTTAATTGTCACTTTCCTTATCCCATTTTCCACTTTAATTTTCAAGGTTTTTAGAATATCCAATCAATTATTTAAATAAATAAATTACAAAAAAAAAAAAGTTTACTATTTTTCTAACAAAGAAACTTCAATTTTTTAAAAATTTTATAAACTTTAAAATTTAGATAATTTTTTCAAATTATTTAAATAATAAAAATAATGTTATTTTAATTTAAATAATATTTAAATAATTTTTCATTCTCTTAGTTTATTTCTAGACTAATATCTTGTATTTACAAATAAAAAAATTTAAAAACAATGTGGATATCTAAATACCTAATATACAAATTCGTTGTCTTAAAATATTTGAATATTTAATCTTTATTATCACAATTATAAAATAAATGTCCGTAAATATCCGAATATGTCATCATCTCTCTAAGTTCACCACTATTTTCTAGTGTTTCACTATTCTAAAAAATTTTGGTACAAAACAAAGAGAGTATCTGCACGATAATAAATGAAGAAGCTTATCCAAATATGAAATAAGGAGTCAAGTCAAATAAACATGATACAAATAACATTGAGAAAATACTAAAAATTGATGTATTTTAAAATATTAAAAATTGATTTAATTTTTATTAAAATATTTTTAAAACACAATTTTTAATAATTCTATAATTTTTACAATATTTTAAAATTTCTAAGAATTTTTAAAATTTTGATAATTTTAAAAAAAATTCTAATACATTTTTAAAATTTTAAAAATAATTATATAATTTTTTGAAGAAAATTATATAATTTTTTAATTTTTTTAATATTTTAAAATATTTTAAGTTTTTTTTATATAATAACATCATTGTCTGACACATGATAATTTATGATTGACTAGATATCATGGTCAATTCTTTTAAACAACCAAATGATTTAATTGAGAATATTTTAGAACATTATGAATCGAACTGTGAATATATGATAACGTTAGGGATTAAAGTGGGTCAAAAAAACTTTAAGAATCAAAGTGGAAAAAACATTATACTTTATGAACTGAAATATGCATGCTTCAAATTAATTTTTATATAAAAATAAAATTACTCATAAATGAGCTCTTTTATATATAAAAAAAAAAAGTCACTTTTAATATATGTAAGTCAATTTACAAGATAAATGTATAATTTTTTCCCCTTGTATAATATTAATAAATGTATTTTGAAATTAAAAAATATATTAAATGTAAAAAATGTGACTTTAAAAAAAATATATTTTAAAGATAAAATATGAAATTGATAACAACAGAAAATTTTAACACAAATATTTTATTGCATCATCAATAATTAATTTTGACAAAAATTGATAAAGATTCATCATGGTTCAACAATTCAATGATATAAATGGTACAAAATGTGAAATTTAATTAAATAATATAAATAATAGACATAAATTTGAAAAAAAAAGTTTTTGAGATTTGAGAGGAAGTAAAAATTTTGAAGGAAATAAAAAAAAGATTTGGGTGAGGTTTGGAAGAAGTAAAAGTTTTAGGGAAAAATAAAAGAAAAAAATTTTGAGGATTTTGGAGAAAATAAGATTTTTTAGGAGAAATAAAAGTTTTGGAAAAAATAAAAAAATTCAAAAATTTAGGGAAAGTAAAAAATTGAGGTTGAGAGAAAAAAAAAAGTTTGATATTTGATTTATTTGAATATTTAAATTCAAAAATCAATTTAAAATTCAAATTAATTCGATTAAACAATTCAAAATTCAAATAATCATGGGTGTAGCTATTTGTAATTACCACTCCTTGCTTTCCTCCGTGAGAAGCGACATAATTCAGAGACCCACCCAGGCGTCAGTACAGTAGCCACGTGGAGCCCCCCAACCCAAATGTAAGCCCAAGAATCTATCTGAGACCTTGGGTTTGAAGTCAAGAAAATGACCACTTTCCTCTCCCACCAGGTAGCCGTTAACCCTCTCCTTCCTTCTACCTTACGTATACCATTGTACTTATTATTACTCTATATATTTATTTCAACTTGCCATGACAGACAACAGCCATTCGAATTTCAAACTAAAAAGACACAAAAGTAGGACTTCTCACTTGGGTTTTCTTCATTTTCTTTTTCCAAGGCTTTCTTGCTAGTTTTGTGAATTTATCAAGTCCCTAGTTGTTGGTTCTTTCCCTGCATAATCATATTCATCTTCTGCTTCTGTGATGGTAAAAATAATGGTAGATTTTCTAATCTGAATATTTTGTTGATTTATGCAAAGTGTATCCAAGGGTGAAAGTGAGGGTCCAAGAAGAAGAAGAAGAGGATCATTTCCCACCCCACACCAAGAACAACCACCATGAACCCTCTCTGTTTTTGAGGCTTCTCGAATCTCTATCCAAACAAGGTTATACTTGCTTCTACCTTTTCTTTTTTGAAAAAAAAAAAAACAAGGTTATGTCATGTCAACTTGTTTCGAGTATTTTGAACATTTGGTGTCTTTTGCAGAAAAGGAGAATAAAATCAATTCCCCACCTTCAAATTCAATTTCCTGTATCACAAAAGCTTATATCACTAGCCCAACACCAAAAGGTTGATATATATATGTGGTAATTCTGCATTGGCATGTCTTTCTTATTTTGTTGATCAGACAGCTTCTCCATTGATTATGTCAGATGGTGGAACAGTTAAGAAGAACAAGAAGCAGAAGGATATGAAATCAAATGTAAAAGCTAGTTCAGTTCTACCCCCTCGAGCTGTTCTGTCCAGTCCTGGTAATCTGATTCTTTTTTCTCTTTTCTTCATCATGTTTTCAATTGAGTGCAGGAAGGAGCTGAAATGAGTTGATCTTTGTTTCAGATAACGATAGAATGATGGGGAGCATAAACAAGTTAGATTATGCAAGATCCTCCTCAGCTTCGAAGAGAAGTCCAGCCGAGGTTGGCAACCAGAGTCAGAATGTAACACCAAGTTCTCCCAACATTGGGAAAGGCCCCAAGCCCAAGGCTGAAAATGTTAAACACACTCCAAGTGTTGCACGAACCAAGATTATTACCAAAGGTGGCTACAACACTGACATTGTGAAATCCACTCCAGGCCCCAAGGCTAAAAATCCTGGACTATCTGCAAGTACTAGGAAGGGTGTCCTCTGAAGTACATATAGGAGATGGAATTTTAAAAAATTTGTATTTTGGGAATGTTAATTGGTTTATTTCCCAAATGATAGTCTTGAGTCTACATTTGACAACATTTTTTTTCTCGTGGGCACCTGCAACTGTTCTTAGTTTATGCAACAATTTTCCTCATTTTCCCTTTGTAGGGGAAGAGAAGTAGAATCACCATTTCTTCTTGTGTTTTGCCTCGGCCAGCCCTTGATTTTGGAGTTAAAGAGACTTGACATGGCCCACGTGACTTACAATTGCCACATGGTTATTTTTGCGGACACCCTTTTCCGTCCCGCCAAGTCGTTTCTAAATTGAATCACTATAAGAGGTTTTCCTTTAGTCATTTAAAATTATTATTTTTTATTTTAGTTATTTAATTTTTCAAAATCAAATATTTTTAGTCAATTTTTCCTTAATTTTCGTTAATTCAATAACAAAAGTCCAACATGAATTTTTTTATTGACCTAATAATAAATTTAACCCTTCAATTTTTATGCGTTCCATCAATTTTATCTTAAATTAAATAATTTAACAGATTCTATCAAGAAACAATTTAACTCTCTCTCACTCTTGACAATACATAGCCCCAGCCGTCTCGTCAACCAACATACACGATGCATCACCATCTTTAATTCACTCTTATTACCCACTAGCACCAACGACAATCTTGAGTATTTTGGGGTGTTGTGGATGGTAAGATTTCAAAGTATTTTAGGGCTAATTTTGGATAAGGGTTAGAAGTTAGATGGTGAGAGATGGGTGAGGCTTGGTGCACAATGGGTCTTAGGTAGATGGTTGATGGGAGTTGTGGGTAGGAGTTAAGGGGAAAATGGTGATGACGTCTGGCAAAAGAGGAGATGGTGAGTTAGTGAGGTTTGTGGTTGTCTCAACCGGATTTGGCAATTGCTTTTAGGTCGAATGAAGGGTGATCAGACGAAGCTTCAGTGTTTCTTGAGTGTTGCGAGAGTAGGAAATGATGATGGTGAAGGTGAGTTGAAGATGTTGATACATCAAGTATGATGGTTGATGAGAGGGCAGGAAAAGTGTATTGTCGAGAGTGAGAAAGGTTCCAATTGTTTCTTGATAAAATATTAGAGTTTTTTTAATTTGGGACAAATCTATTGAATGTGTAAAGATTAGAGGACTAAAATTGTTATTAGGCCAATAGAAAAAGCTCACGTTAGGCTTCTGCTTTTGAATTAACAGGAACAAAGGAAAGAGTGATTAAAATATTTAATTTCGAAAAATTGAATGACTACATAAAAAAAATTAATAATTTAATGACTAAAATAGAATCAAAGGCATAGTTGAGTAACTATTTTTGTAGTTTATTTTTTTTAATGATGCAATTGAGAAATGACTTGGGGGCATGAAAAAGGCTCTAGACAAAAATAACCCTGTGGTAATTGGAACTTGGAAGGCAAAAACATAAGGTGCCAAGTCTCGAGATGAGACATGATGATTTTGTATTAAGACAGAAAACATCGAAGCTGATTTAAGAAAAAATTCAATTTAAACTTCAAACTTTAAAGCTAAAATTTTTGGAATAGGGTAGGCATGTCTCAAGACATGACTTCAAATCTCGAGACATTGTCTTGCATTTTGCTAGCTTGACCCAAGATTTATAACTTGACTCCGTTTTTTACCGTCCTTGACCTCAATTTAATGTATACAAGCCCATTTAAACTTTTTTAGCATGCATAAAACATTTTTAATTGCCACACTTGTATTATTTTTGGCATTTTCATAATTGTGTAATGATTTGAGTTTCGAGTTGATTCAACCATGAATATGACATCTTACATCCATTCATCGTCCGAGTCAGATGTAAGTGCTACACTGTATAGTATTATAGGTCCAAATAGAAGTTTTGTAGCTCGAGAAATGCCCAAAATATTGAAGTAGTGTATGTTGGAGTTCAATCCGCAAAATATTGCCAACATTAATCTTTAATCTCAATTTTCTCCGGTCTTTTTACCTAATACATGAAAAACAAAATAATTAAGGACTTAGAAAACCCAATTTAAAAGAAAATTTATCACAAATAAATAGGAATTTATGCAGTTATTATATAGCTACTTACTTCTAAGGGTAAGCGTTCAATCGAACCGAGTGAAAAAATTGTGAGTTAATCGAGTTGACGAGTCCTATTTTATCATCCTAACTCGATTTGAAATTTTTTTAAATCGAGTCGAGTGAAATGAAATTAAATTCGATTCGAATCAAGTGAAATTGTTCAAATTAAATTAAAAAATTAAACATGTCAAATTAAAATCTTGTTATAGCAAAAAAATACTTTAATATGATAAACTTGAATCATTAATTAACTTATTTGGGTCCCAAAATTATTATTTTAAAATATTTTTAAATTTCTTTATATATTATTATAATTTTTTTAAATATAAATTTTGGAATTTTTTAAAATTATTTTGATTTTTTTTTAATTTTTATTGAGAGATCAATTTGCTCATTTTCAAAATTGACAGTGACTAAAAGAGTATTTACACCAATCTTTTATTCAAATTACTCGAGTTATTCGAATTGTAAAATTTAACTCTACTCAAACTCAAAACTCGAATTACTTATTTGAGTTGACTCAAATAATTTGATTCGATTAACTTAAAATTCGAATTTTTTCGATTATTTATAATCGAATCGAATTTTACTCACTCCTACTTCCTTCATTCTCAGATCCTGTATTATTTTGAAGCAATTTAGTGACTAATGTGGTTTGGGACACCACAATAGTGGAACAAACCCTACGATTACACAGTTGGTACCATTGATTTGCAATCTTTTCAACATATTGAAGCCCTCCTTTTCTGTGATCTCCAATCTCAAATGCTATGATTTCATTTAGCTTCTCAATGTTCCAAAAATATGTTTATTCCCTTTAATTTTAAAGATAAATATATTTGCTTTATAATTTTTTTTCTTTCATCCACATTGTGGATGCCACATAATTTATTATTAGTTTATCTAATTTGCTTCACATTTAACTCAATGAAATTTTTACATTTTATGAAATGATGATGATCTATATACCTTATATTAAAAAAAAATCCTCAATCAATGATAGCCAAATGGAGTGTAGACTTTGATTTAAATAAAAATACTCTTTTGAGTTATTCTCATTTGCAAGAAGAGTTTTGTAACGATTCATTTTCAGTGGTATTGAAAATGATGATTTTGGAACTTTATTTTTCGACGATCGAATCAATAAATATTATTTATTAATATTTACGAATCTAGTATTACATTATATTAGATTTTGATCCGATAAATTAATTGATTAAATAGTTAATTAGAATACAATGATTAAATCGTAAAAATTAATCGCTATAAATTTTTATTAATTAAAAGGTTTAAAAAGTGAAGTACAAGGGTTTAAGTGACAATTTATTAATTGAGGTTTATGATTGATTTATAAATGAATTATATGTTATTTAACATTAAAAATTAAGTAAAATGTAATAAAAAAAAAAAAAAAAAAAAGAGTTTATGGCCAGTTTCTTTTTCATCATTTTCTTCTTCCCACCACCGAATCTTCCATTGTTAAACCTTGAGAAGTTCAGCCAAGCTTCGATCCTTGCATGTAAGTCAATTTTGATCTCATTTTTCATAAATTTTATGTTTTTGAGATCATTGAAGTTTAATCTAGTTAATCCAAATATTAAATTGTAAAATTGTTAAAGATTTTAAAAGTTACTATTGTTTTTTTTAAAGTTTTTTGGATATTAAATGGTAGAGTTTGAAACTTTGTTTCGGAATATGACTATTTTGTAAAGTGGTTTTCGTTAGTTTTAAGTTTAAGGACTAAAATATAATAATGTTGAATTTAACATATAAATTCTATAATTTTTTATTTTATAGATTTATTGAAGAATGAAATTAGAAATGGAATGGAAAATCGAAGCTCAAAAGTAAAAGATATGCTAGTTTTGGTTCACAGAGAGGAGGGATGTTTGACCAAGATTAGGTAACGAGGGACAAACCACAAGGGTTAACAGAAGAAAAAGTCTGCCAAGGGCTACCTTGGACAGATAATTTGTCGAAAATTAGCGGAGGGTATGGTTTGTTATAAACTATCTGTTAATTTAAATTTTTCGGAAGATTCAAATAAGGTGAACTAGTAGCTTAAGGCTAGTTTGTGAAGTACGAATTTGATAGGATGATGGGGTGTCTAATCAGTTAACTCATCATCATGTTCAGAACTAGACCTGTTCATGGGTCGGGTCACCCGATCTGACCCGAAAGCCAGCTCGAAAAATAGGAGGGTTTGGGTAAAAATATAGGTTCGAGTCACCCGATCTGACCCGAAGGCCAGCTCGAAAAATGGGAGGGTTTGGGTAAAAATATAGGTCCGAAAGATAGGTTTGGGCAAAAAAATATGACCCGTTTAAAAAATGAGCCGGGTCTCGAGTAAGACATTTTTGGTTCGAGTCACGCTTGGTCCGACCCAAATTCACAAAAGGGAAAAAAATATGATCTTTTTTTTATTTATTTTTTAACGTTATTTTATTGTTGTTTTCTCCCTATTTTGCTACAATTTCACTATTATGTTGTTACTATTTTATTGTTATTGTTTGGATATTGTATAAAATTTATTTTATTGTTAATTTTGTTATTATTTTTGAGGCGTTTGTTAATTTTATTATTATTTTAGAGGCATTTGTTAATTTTGTTATTATTTTAGAGACTTTTGTTTGTTAAATTGCATCTATGTTAGTGTTATTTAAGTATATATTTTGTAAAATTTATTTTCAATTTGTTAGGAAATATTTATTTTAATGTTTTTAGTATTTTTAATGCATTATATATATTTAAAAATCATATAAAAAATTTAATATGGGCGGGCCAGGCTGGGCTCAGGTTTTAGTATTTTTATTCGGACCAGGCTTGGCCAAAATTTTAGACCCATTTTTCGGGCCGAGTCGAGCTTGAGCCTAGCAAATGGATCTAAATTTTTTATTGAACTCGGCCCGAACCCGACCCGGCCTGATCAATGAACACCTCTATTTAGAACTGTGAGTTTGAATTGGAGGAAGTGTTAGGATGGAAACCTTAAGGATTTTGATGAATAAATAAGGGTAAGGATCCGAATTTAAGGAGAACATAAGTGGAAATCAGTCAGTGGTAGGCAATGAACTTTATATCTAATTGTATGGTCAATTGTGAGAGAGTTAAGCTTGTTAAGATATAAAGGAAGTTTGCATGAGGTGGAATCAGGCCAGGACTATAAAGAACCATTATCGTAAAGAACGCGCTTACGTCTAAGATAGAGAACAAAGTCCGCTAGCAGTGAGTTGCAGAAAAGGGCAAGGCGATGACCACGTCGATGGAATCTACGGAAGGCCAAGGATATTATTATTATTATTATTATTATTATTATTATTATTATTATTTGAAGATATTTTAGTCTTTTTATTTTCACAAAAAAAAAACTAATAAAAATATGCATGAGGTAGGATTTGTACCCATACTAATTGGATTAATAAAACCTTAAATTTACCAGTCAACCAAAATATTATTTTAATATATTTTATACATTTTTATTTTAATATTCACAATTTCTTATATTCGTCAGTTGCGTATCTATATTTACTATTTATTAAGTGTTTTACTATGTTTGTGTCATCCTCAACCATGTCACTAATTCGATTAGAAAATTAGAGAAAAGTCATTCCATAATTGAAATAAGTTATACTATTTGAGGGTATCTTAGTCTTTTCATTTTAACAAAAAAAATTAAAATATGCATACAGTGGGCTTTAAACTCGTGCCAATTGGATTAGTAAACATTAACTTTACCATTTAACCAAAGTTTCATTTTAATATATTTTATACATTCTTTTCTTTTTTGTGAGAAAAAACCATTAACAATTACATCGCATTGTTCTGAAAATTGAAAACATTGTTTGTCTTGTCAGCCTCTAAGAAATCAAGGGTTGTCATAGGCGGGAGGTCATAGATTTGCAATTCTCCTTTTTTAGCCAAATCAAGTTTAGCAAGGCAATCCGCAACTTGGTTTTGATCTCGAGGGATGTAGATTAAAAGCTATTGCTTCTCTTGCACCAAGATGTTCTGAATTCTTCTTATCAAGGCTGAGTTTGAGGTAGAAAGGTTGCTTCCATGGATGGCTTTAACAACTTCAAAGCTGTCGGATTGGATTATGAATTTGTCGTGGCCTCTTCATTGAATTAGCTTAAGTTCATCCAAAAAGGCCCACAGTTCGGCATTGAAGATGGAGCATTTCTCAATGAATCTATTATATCTGGAGATCCACATTCCTTTTTCATCGCGGATAAGTCCCCTAGCAGCCGCATATCCTAAATCAAGTTGTATTGCCCCGTTCGTGTTGAGGAAGAGTTATTGTCCACCAAATTGGTTCTCAAGAGGTGCAGTTCCATTCTCTATCGGTTCTCCACTGAAAATTGAAAAGAACTATCTGACCCAACTGATCGAAGCTTTGATAATCTCGCTTGGGTCCACGTTTCCCCTTGAAAGATAAAGAGGTTCTGGTTCTTTCAAATGCGTCAAGTTATTATTCCAAAGAGGCATGCCCAATTAGCACCCCCTCGTGCATCCTGATGTTATCCTACACATTAGAAAGAATCTAATAAGATAAATTGTGGGTAAAAAAACTCTGAGAAAGGTTACCTGAGGTGAGCTGAGCCCAAACTTCCTTAGCTGTAGTGCAGTGTCTAAGGGCATGCAGAATGTCTTCCGAAGTATGACTATAAATAATGCATGAGGGATCTGTCGCTAAACCTCATTTTACGCTTTCCACATTGCTAAGGTGGCGTTGCTTTAGAACAATCCAAATAAAGAAGCGCACTCTCTGTGGTCTTGGAAGCTTCCAAGCGCATTTCCACTTCTTATCTCTAAGATTCCACAATTCTTTTTTTAGGATCCTATAGGCATTTTTTACAGTGAAGTCTTCAGATGGAATGTGGCACCACGATATTTTATTTGGTCCCACAGATGGGTGAGGAGGGGAATGCCCTTAATATGATGGATTACATCCTCTAAAAGCCAGACCTAAAATAGGTCGAGGTTCAACTCCCTTCTTTCTAGACCATCTCATTAAGAAAACATTCAGATGAAAGGTTAACATTAGCAGGGATAAGGTTGATAAGAGGTCTCACGTTAGGAATCCAGTTGTCTCCCCAACACCTGACTTTGTTGTCATTGCCAATAGACTAGAATAATTTTTCCTTTAGAAGAGGCGAAACTTTTGAAAGGGACCTCCAAAGAAAGGAACATTTTCTCCTAGTGATGTAATACGTAAGTTCCTCTTTGACTTGATATTTCGATCTAAGCACACGAACCCATAAAGCCTCCTTAGCAGTTACCATGTTGAAACCCAATTTCATCAAAAAGGGAATGTTCTGGTCGCGTAACTTGCGCATCCCAAGTCCACCACACCATTTCGGATGACAAATTGATCCCACCCACCAAGGGACATCTTTTTTTTGTTATCAGACGAGCCCAAAATGAAGCACTTCACCAAGCTCTCAATTTCATCACAAATATTCCTAGGTATTAACATGGACTGCATGAAATAGCTAGGATAAGAGAACTTACTGCACTAAAGTAACACAACCTGTAACATAGAGCTGCCTTGTATCCCAACTCTGTAGCTTCCTTCGCACCTTTTCCACGACAAAATACAAGGTGCTTTTTGTGACCCTCTAATGGAATAAAGGAACCCCTAAGTAGTTCCCAAGGTTGTAGAGACCAATTTTTATCCGACCCAACAAAAAGAAAAAACCCAAAAAAATAAAAAAATTAAAAATTAAAATTTCTTTAATTATTAAATGTCCAAATTACAAACAACCCAAAAATCACTTAAACCCATTTATACCTACAAATTCATTCAAGCCAAATCACCCAATTACCCACTACAAATCTAAAACCCTAACCCAAAGTTACAATGAGCCCATGGAGCCCAAAACCTTAACAAAAAAGGAAACCCTAACAACTTGAGCCACTGCCACGTCAGCATACACCACGTCAGTCACGAGACTTCTGACCCTTCCCCTGCCCTTTTTACTTAAATGGCAAACTTTGATGCCACCACCGCCGTTGACGCCCTGCCACCACCACGAAAAAGAACCTGCAAACAGGGAAGAAGAGATTAGATCAAAGAAAAAACAATATTTGTAATTTATTTGGCTATAAAGCCATCATCTCAGATCTGTAATTTTTTTTAGAGACAATATCAATAGATCGAAAAAAAAAATTTAAAAGATTGCATTTTTATTCTTCTTTTTTATTCAAAACACACAACGGTGAAATACGAAGAAATACAAAAAAAAGAAAGCAGTAGCGATTGAAGAAAAATTTAAAAGGTGTTATTTTTATTTTCACACATATTTTCATTATTTCTTTTAAAAATAAAAGTATTTATAAAAAAATAAATAAAAAAGAGATCTTTAGATTTTACCTCGTGTTGCCGAACAACATTACCACCGTAAGCAGTTGAGGGACTCCCCGAACAACTCCATGTTCACGTAGGAAGGCCTTCGACCGAAGGAAAAACGACAAATCTATTTTTTTTTAAAAAGAAAACTAAAGATCAAATCTTGTTTTAATTTTTTTGGAGTTTTGAAGTCAAATTTGAGTATTAAAACCCTATATTTACGTTTATAAAAAAAAGAGAATAAAAAAGGTATTTTTTTGACTTCCCGACCATCGTAGGCGACGGATTCCGTCGTCGGTGACCGGTGGCCATGGCGGACGAACGGTGGCTAAGGGGTAGTCCTAAGGTTTTTGCTTAAGAAAAAAAAGAGAGAAAACAAAGGTTCAAAAATTTCTTTTTTTTTTAAAAGAGGTGATAAAGTGAAAATTTTGAGGTTTCTTTTTTTGTTTATATAACATCCTCATACTACGCTGTTTTAGGCCCTGCTTCAAGGAGCTCAAAACGACGTTGTTTAGGAATTAAACCCGATTACCCAACCCATTCATAGAGGATCCACATATTTTCACTAAAGGGGCTATTAGCGGATTTAGCCCTTCCGCATTTTCATACTTGTCAACTCTGTTTTTTATATTTTTTCATTTAATTTAAATTTACCCTCTAATTTTATTTCTTGTGCACATTGGTCCCTTGACCGTCAGTTGACTTTTTGAGGGGGTAACGTGTGCATTAAGAGTGGGATCATATTCCCTTTGGTCCCTGAAGAATTACACAGGTAGATTTAACTCTTGTGATCATTTCTTTTTATTTTTTATTTTTTCTATCTTAAAATTTCGTCTAGATTTCATCTTAGTCCTTCCTCTGTTATTATTATTTTTATTTGTGTTTTAATCTTCCATTATTTTTAAATACGGTCTTGTTATAAATATTTTATTAAGTGGATGTCCATCAATATCAAGATAAGTTTGGATGAAGTTTAAATTCTAGTTGTCATTGGGTTTAGAATTCTATTCCATTTATATTTTCTATGTCTATAAATATAGAGCTGGGAGAAACATTGTAATACACCTCGATTGATAAATAAAATACGCTATCTCTTTTGCTCTCTCTTTCTCTTTATTCTTTACTCTCTGTCCTTTTATTTATAACATGTTATCAGCACGATTCTCATTTAATTTTTTTTTTCAGTTGTCAATTGAGGCTGACGCACTAAGGGTAATCACTAGAGCCTTTAACCACTTAGTGCTTATGATAATAGCCAGGGTGATAACGATAATGTTAAAGATATTCAGGTATATTTTTATATAATTTGTTTATTATATCATGTTTATTATAATTTGGGACTAATCATGACAACATGAATAAATGGATTTTGATTCGAAATCCACGCATGTTTGCGATGGTGATTATGGAATAAATAATCTAGTGGGACATTTATAAGTTCGTCCTACTAAATTTGTTGCATTCCCAAAAGTGAATGCAAACATAAAGAAAATGAAAGATATGATCATGAATCACTAAAAGTGGGAACATAGTGATGAATAACAAAACACTGAGGATTCTCAAGAAACTCTTCAAAGGGTAAAGATAAATTATGTTATCAATGTGATATGAAAGATAATTGGCCACATATGTGGTGTATGCCCAAATATTTTGTTTGGATTATTCTTTGAGGAATGATATGAGAATGTAGTAATGAATTCTATTATTACAGATAGAAATATTTATTTTATTTGGTACTGAAACAAACCAATATTATTCCAATATTTGGTAGTACAAAATTAGTCGAAAGCTCCAGAATAGCTAATATATTAATATCTTGTGATGATTAATTCATTGGTTTTAAAAAATATTCATAATGGATCTCATATTGAGATTGTGAATGAGGAAAAGATTATATTTCATATGAATAAAAAGAGGATTGAGTTATTTATTTTTATTGAATTGATTGTGATTATCTTTATGATATTCTTTTGTCATTATCTCCATCAAGGGGATGAAATCTAAATATTTGACTGTGAAATATCTGCTTAAATTGTGGAAGAAAAATATGAGCAATAGAATATGGTAATTCTATCTAAGGTTCGTTATGGTTGGATGCACCTAAAGATTTTGGACATGTGAATATTTTGGCATATTCCCTCAAGCGAATATTGGATATAATTATTTGAAAATTATATTATATGACTTAGTGTCATTATAAACTTCACATTGATTTAGACATTTCCAATAGTAAATGTCATAACGGTACTTGTATGTGGATACAAAGTGAAAGGAATGAAAATAAAATTATCAATTTGCTATGATCTAGTTCAAATTGAAACGCATATTAAAATAAACCAGAAGTTTATTGGTACAAATATATTTACTACTTGGCATGATCAGTTAGACCATCTTGGATCATATATGATGTGAAAATTAATAGAGAATTCATATGGACATTCATTAAAGAACTAGAAGATTTTTTAATTTAAAGAATTCTCATTTGTTGGTTGTTCTCAATGAAAATTGATTGTTAAAAACTTACTAGCTAAAGTTGAGATTTAATGTCTTACATTTCTGAAATGAATATGGGCCCATTAATCCACCATGTGGATGATTTTGATATTATATGATTTTGGTAGATGCATCTACAAAATAAACACATATGTGTTATCAACTTGCAACCTGTCGTTTGCAAGATTGTTTGAATAATTAATTTCAGATCATGCAATTAAGACAATTCATCTTGCTAATATTGATGAGTTTGTATCTTAGTCTTTTATTGATTGAGTTTGAAAAACTTTGGTAAAAATTTGTTATTTATGCGCATAATTGTTTAGAGAAATTATTGATTGAACGCCTCTGATTATTTACTTATGAGAACTGAACTTTCTCTTTCAACATGAGATTATGTTGATTTACGTGTTGTACGCATTAAGCCAATAAGTTTCAAATACTTTCCATTGCAATTGATTTTAGGTCAAAAATTAAATATTTCTCATCTTTGAATTTTTGTATGTGCGTATATGTTCCAATTGTTCCACTACAATGTACAAAGATAAGTGAATCTTCAAAGAAAGTTAGAAATATATATTAATTATGGGCCTCCTTTTATTATGATATATTAAATGTATTGGAGATTCAATTATGACATGATTGTGATTACTATTTTGATTTGATAGTTTTCTCGACATTAGGGGGAGAGAACTAATAACTTGTAATGAGTTAAGCGGAAGAGTAATTTGAACCAGAAGTTCAACAAGGATAACTCATTAAAGTTTCAAATATGAAAATTTTCATAAAAAGAAAAAAATCTAGATGGTCATATAGTGAAGGCGGGTGCTCCAGACGAGACCCAAGACATAACTAATAAGAAGAGATTCAGGTACTTGAAACTAAAGATTAAAATAGTGAAAATAACATATCTCGATAAGTTATGTCAATTTGAGAAAATGTCGAACCAATAATAAAAGTGGTTGACAATGATTTTGCATACAATATTATTTTTAAAACAATGAAATAAAAGGAGAATATTGAATAAATCTCTTGGGAAATAGAGATATGGTATAAATTGGCCAAAATAGAAAGACGCAATTCAAATACAATTAAATTCATGGAGTTTTTGGTCCAGCAGTCCAAATATCTAAAGGTATAAAGCCAGTAAGGATACAAATGAAGTAGTTTTGCAAAGGCGAAATAAAAATATGAAGTTTTTCACTAAGTCCTGGCATTGATTATGAAAAGATATAATATTCTTTTGTAGTAGATGTAATAACATTTAGATATATTATTAAACTAGTTGTTCATATTTGCGTCTCATGGTTGTTGTTACAACCTTTTTTGTGAATCACTATATAGTAAGGTTTATGTTAAAATCCTTGAAGGATTTGGAATGCCAGAAGAATATTGAAATTATCGAGAAATTGTTCATTTATATGAATTGAAATAATTAAACATATGGTAAATTTGACTTAGTCAATAGTAATTGAAGGAGGATTATAAAATGATTCAAATTATCTATTTGTGTTTTTATACAAGAATCATGATTAAAAATTGTTATGATTATTGTTAAAACTCCTGAAGAGATCAAAATATATTTTCCCCAAATTTTCCCTCACACATGATTTTCAAAAAAATGGTGATATAAATGTTTAGCAAATACATTCAAATAGTCATTTGAAATACTAGTATTCAACATTGAATACGTAAAATATGAGATTTTATTTGATGTTTTATGAGGGTGAGTAAATACGAGTTGTATTCTTTTTCCCTTAACCGAGGTTTTGTCCCATTGGGTTTTCCTGATAAGGTTTTTAACGAGGCAACATGTTATGCATATTATAAATATGTGTACTCTTTTTCCTTCACTAGGAAATTTTTTCTCATAGGGTTTTTGTTTTAGTAAAGGTTTTAACAAGACACATTATCTACCAATAGACATCCAAGAGGGAGTGTTATGAATATTTTATTAAGTGGATATCCATCAATATCAAGGTAAGTTTAGATAAAGTTTAAATTTTAGTTGTTATTAGAATTAAAGTTTTATTCTATTTATATTTTCTATGTCTATAAATATAGAGCTTGAAGAAACATTGTAATACACCTCAATTGATCAATAAAATATGTTCTATCTTTTGCTCTCTCATTCTCTTTGTTCTTTACTCTCTGTCCTTTTATTTTATAAAAGGTCTTTTATTTTTTATCTTAGTTGATTATTTTTATTTTTACTTTTATCTATTTTCTCTTATCTTATTTGTA
The DNA here is from genome assembly GCA_039519145.1 of Kokia cookei. Classification (NCBI taxonomy): domain Eukaryota; kingdom Viridiplantae; phylum Streptophyta; class Magnoliopsida; order Malvales; family Malvaceae; genus Kokia; species Kokia cookei. The sequence continues at coordinate 24,110,207 of CM076904.1, read as the reverse complement.
TTCCATGCATGTTGGTATATTTTCCTCCTTCAAATTTATTTATTTATCTTTAAATTATTTATATGCTATATTTATTTGAGGTCTCGTTTTAATTTGTTACCATGCCATTTTAACATATTCGTACCCTTACCATAGTCCCCATTATCATTATTCATTTGTTATTAGCCTCATTGCTGCTATTATTATTATTTTGTTTTGTTGTTTATGTTAGTATTTATATTATTATTATTAGTAGTAATATTAATTTACTTTGTTATTTATGTGTTTATTTTATTTTTGCCATTTGTCATGTCACACGTAGCCTACACATATCCTTTCATTCATATACAATACTCAAATAAATTAATCGCTCAATATATTTTTGCATCTTGTACATGCGAAATTTGAAAATCGATGTAATATTCGTAATTTAAGGGACTCGATAAAATTGTGCTCCAATTTACGGGGTACGATTTTATCTTTGAACCTATGTAATCAGATATCCTATTTAAAATTAAAACTTGTATATTTTAACTAATCGATAAATGTTCTTTATTTTCGAGTACCCGAGATGTTGTGTACCTAACTTATGGGATATGACTCGATTTTCAACTTACTTGAGAAGAAATATCGTTTATCCGTAAAATTTAATTTTTAAACAACTTCAAAATATATATTGAAAACCATTCTAAATTTTCTTTAATCAATTGATAAATGCTTTTTATTTTTCGAGTACTCGAAATATCATGCCCTTAACTTACGGGACATGATTTTTCTCATTTAACTCGAGATAAAGGATCATTCTTCGAAAGATTTAAATTATTTATAACATATATATAATCAGATAGTATTATTTACATACCCAAAGATCGAATTTTAATTTCTCTTCGAGTTCTTGATTTTCAATAATAGGACATCATATAATTGATTAGGTACCAATTTTAGGCATGTGAGGGTGCTAATCCTTCCTCATGCGCAACCGACTTCCGAACACATTTTCTTTTGATTTCGAAGACCAATACCTTTGTTTAAATAAATTTAAATATTTTAAGGTGATCCAATCACACCAGGTAAAAATATTGATGGCGACTTTATTTTCGATTTTAAAATAAAAGTTAGGAAACTTTTTCAAAAAATGGTTTCAACAAAGGTTTTGCACCTTTTGGAACCCAAAAGAGTTACTAATCATGTTAGCAGTGAACTCCTTCACTCCTTTCGAGAAAAAAATGTTAATATTCCTTGCATTAATTCTATGGCCAGAATACTCACAAAAATTATCCAGCAGGTTATTGAGTATCTCGCCATGTTTGATTTTAGCTTTGTTGAAGAGCATTAAGTCGTCAGCAAAGAACAAGTGAGACAAAGCAGGTCCCTCAAAAGAGAGTCTTATAGGCTTCCATTTTCCTTCTGTAATAGATGAATGAATGGATTGCCCAAGCCACTTCATGCACAAGACAAACAAATATAGAGAGAGCAGGCAACCCTGACGGATGCCTCTGATCGGACTAAATTTGGACAAAAGAAGTCCATTCTACATGACCTGTATAGTAGAATTAGTGATGAGAGACATGATCACGGATCTGAGATAGTCTGGGATATATCTGCTGCTTGGGGGGAAGCATTAATGAAGTCCCATCGGACTCTATCGTAGGCTTTCTCGAGGTCAATTTTGATCGCTATCCATTTCTTTCTATTTTGGGTTCTCATAGAATGAATCACCCCTTATGCAATGATGATGTTGTTAGTGATATTCCTATCGATAATGAAACCTGCTTGTTCATGAGCGATGACTTTAGGAAAAATATGCTTGAACCGATTAGCAATGATCTTCATCATTAATTTGTAGAGAACTGAACAAAGGCTTATAGTGCGAAATTCGACGAAACTTTCCGGACTGAAGACCTTTGGGATGAGGACGATCAGGATGTTATTCAAGTCAGGTTCTAAGGGGCCTCCAGTGAAAATCGTCTTGACCCAACAACAAATAGCTTCTCTCATAATGTCTTATTAATTTATAAAGAATAATGCATGGAAACTATCACTATCGGGAGCTTTGAGTGGTGCTATATCAAATAGGGCTTTTTTTATTTCGTCATTCGTGATCGGCTCACTTAAAAAGGTAATATCAACCTGGTCAAGTTGAGGGAAATTATTAGGAGGTAAAACTCTTATAGGTCCAGGTATCTCACCATACAAATTTTGGGAAAAAAAGCATTAGCTTCAGCTGCAATGTGGTCCTGATCATAGATCCATTCACCATTATTGTTATGAATAGCAGTGATGCGATTGTTTTTCCTCCTTTGGTTAGTACGAATATGGAAGAATTTTGTGTTTCAGTCTCCCAACTTTAACCAATCGCATCTGGCTTTCTATTTCCAAAAGAGCTCCCCATGATGAAGCACATTCTCCAAATCTTGTTTGATCCTCATTTCCTCTTGAGCTCGCCTAATCAAACAAAAAAGATCCAGCTTCCTTTGAGTGTTTGACAATTTATTAATAAAGAACTTTTTACGGGTAATGATGTGACCATAAACATCCTTATTCCACTCCTTTAAGTTGTTGGTGTGGTGTTCAAGAGTAGCCGAGACATCTTCGCTATACTAGCAGCGGGGCTCCACAAACTTACCAAAATCAGGGTATTCGATCTATCCAACAAAGAATCGAAAAGGTCGACCCCTTGTCAACTTAATCTCAAGATTAAGGACAAGGAGCAAGGGTCTATGGTCAGACTTGAGTTTTAGGAGGTGAGTGACCAAGCTGTTCAAGAAATTTTGGACCCAACCATCGTTTATAATGGCACGATCCAGTAGCTCAAACAGACTACCTTTATGCCAAGTGAACGTCGGCCCTTTATATCCTAAGTTGAGAAGATTGAACATATCCAAAAAATCACCAAAATAAGGGCATCTTCTTCCATTAGTAAGGCCGTTTTTTTTTAAGGAGAGAGGATTGCGTTGAAGTCACCGATGGTAATTGAAGGCTCTCGACCATCCGGGATCGAGGTACTCAAATCTCTCCAAAGGTCATATCTTTTTTGTCTATTAGGATTACCATAAATGAATGAAATGAATAGTTTTTTGGTGTTGGAGTTAGACCAAACTCGAGCAAGGATGAATTGGGGATGGTTTCGAATCACCTCAATATTGATTGAATCTTTCCATCCCAACCAAATGCCCCTAAAGAGCCCAATCACCTCCACGCGATAAGAGTGTTGAAATCCCAATTTAGTAATAACTTTATCAACTTTAGCACCACTTACTCTAAGTTCAAGCAGACTAACTATATCTGGTTTGTATTCCCTATTGTATTCATGGAATACCTGAGAAAAACCACCGTTCGCACACCCCTAACAATTTCAAGATAAAATTGTACAATTCATAAGAATTCACAAAAAAAATTTGTAGCCTAACCTCTATTGTCAAGAGACAGTGGCTTCATCCGGTGTTAACGTTACAACTCTTTAAGCTGCATCCACTGCTTCAGTGGGCACCTGAATAAAGATAGCTTCCGCAACTACCTCTATGGACTCGGCTAGGGAAACCCGATAGCTCCTGTAAGGTTGAAAGCGATTCGCCCGGTCCCTTTCCGTGTTATCTTTGTTGTTATTTTTCCTGACCTTTAGATTCGAGGAGCCCCCATTTAAAATAATTGTGTTCTTTTTAATCGGGGACTCCTGCTTTTTTTCTTTGACTTATCCTTAAAAATGATAGCCGAGTATTTCCCAGGATCCATAAAATTTTTCGACACTTGGACCTCTGTACCTTTTGGTCCTTCAAAATTAGAATTAAGGCACACCTTAATTCCTTCCTTTGTTCTTGAATTTAAATTTTCCAAGTCTTTGACTTCAATGCATCCTGCGTTAAAATATGGAGCAATAGTGTAATATGAGGCTAAATTAGGAATTAAAATTTGGCATAATGACAAAATTAGCCCCTAACATTTGGGTGTTTGGTTACTTTGGCTCTTAAGGTTTTTTTGGGCTCACTTTCATACTTTTTTTTTTTTGGTTAAATTGGTATTTTTTTAAGGTCTTGCTGACGTGGCCGTTAAGGGACTAACGACACTGACGTGGCAATTTTTTTTCCACCTAGGCACTTCCACATATGCAACTACTGACGTGACATATTGGACAAAAATATGCCACGTCAACAAAAAAATTTAAACTTAAAAACATAATTAAAATTAAAAAAACCAATTAAAATTTTTTTTTGGTTTACCCTACAATTAAAACAATTAGTAAATTTAAAACAATTTATACAGAAACAAAAAAAAAAGCAAGCTCGATCATAAAAAAAAATCAAAACCCTAAATCAAAGTTGAAAGTGCTTAGAGAGAAGAAAGCAGCAGATAGGAAAGATGAAGAGGGTGATGATGAAGAAAGTGACAGATTGTTAGATCAAAGAGAAAAGGGTGTGATTACGAGAAGAAATGAATCAGAGGATTAATTTTGATTTGTTATACATACTTTTTTTTAAACATTTAGAAAGGAAAAAATTAAGGTATGTTTCTATAATTTTCACTTTCGGTTAATTTGTAAGGTTCTTGGATTTGAGATTTTGGTTTAGGTTTAAAAAATTTAGGGATTTTCGAGTTTTAGGTTTCAAATTTTTTGGGATTTTCTCTTTCTAACGTGTTTTCTTTCTTTTGCAGTGAGGATTTTGTTTTAGGTTTAAAAAATTCGGGGATTTTTGGATTTTAAGTTTCAAAATTTTGGGGATTTTTGGGTTTTGGGAGATTTTTTATTTTTCGATAACTTTTCAATTTCAAATGTTGGAGACGATTTTGAATAGAAAAAACGAATCCTTTTTATTCAATTTTCTTTTTGTTTGGAATTTGAAAAGCCTTGGATAATATGGCTATGGAAGTGAAAGGTATTTCAGGCATTTTTCTTGTTTTTTTTTCTTATTGTTTTTAGACATTTTTCATCCTTTAATGAATTGGGTTTTTTTTTTTGGATTGTTTTAATCATAAATAGGTACTTTAAAAGTTTTGATTTTGTTCATGCAAAGATAGTTAAAGGAGCAGAAGGAAAAAAACTCAAAAATTGAATCAAATTAACAACTAGCGAGAGGTCTATTGAAGATTCTTCTAGGCTTTTCATTGTCTATTGCTGTGATTATGTTTTGATCTTGTTGATTATGTTTTTCATTGTCCCCATTGGTTTTCTCTTTCGTAAAGATTCATTTAAATCTTCAACCATGAGTAACATGCTCGCTATTTCATTTGGGGTTGCCATTGTCGCTTACGGAGAAGCCAAATTCGATACTTGAGTGTTTTGGTATAGCTTAGAGTTGTTGCCTTTGAAGCTACGAGATTAGTTTTAATCCAAATCTTGTTGATTATGTTTTTCTTTGTCTTTTTTTCTCCTATGGAGTTCTTTGTAATGTGTAAAACTAGACATGTTTTAACATTAATAATAGGAAGTGTTCTGAACATAGTTCTTTTGTGTTTTGTTTGAGCAGAAAATGAGTTTATACATTTCCTGAAAATTTTTAGATTTCAAAAACCAGATTTCCAGAAAATTGGTTGCAGTTGTTTAAGTAGATGTAAGGGAAGAAGACGATGAAATTGGAAATTAAAATTATTTAATAATTTTATTATTTCAAAAAAATATAATTTTAATAATTTTATAATTTAAAAAAATTTATATTTTAAAAAATAATTTTAAAATCATTTGCTGACGTGGCATATAAGACAAAATAATGCCACGTCAGTAACTGCATACGTGGATTTGCTTGGGTGGAAAAAATGGTCACATCAGCGTCATTAGTCAACTAACGGCTACATTAGCAAGACCATTAAAAAATGACTAATTTGAAAAAAAAGAATTATGCATGAAAGTGAGCCCAAAAAACCTTAAGGACCAAAATGACTAAACATACAAACGTTAGGGGCTAATTTTGTCATTATGCCTTAAATTTTTTTCCTAATCTGTGGAGCGCTATTTTGGACCGATGGCCAAGCCTTGTCCAATTCCAAACCATTTGTTGCTAGTTTGCACCCAGTCGAAGAGAGTGAGAGGGGCCCATTTGGTTTGTTAGTAGCCCCCAACAAGCCTCCTTGCTTGCCAAGTGATTTGGCCTGCTGCGCACTTGGGCCTCCAGGAGCTGAAGAGGGCCCAATTGATTCCACTTTCTTTAAGTCTGTTGTTTTCTTCCTTTTTTGACAAACCCCATTCTTTCTCGAAAAAGTCGTTCCCTTCCTTTCCTTTCCTATGTAATTTCTAAGAATCTGATTGCTTCCTCGCTTCTATATCCATGCTCACCTTCCCAATGTTAATTTCTTTCGCTTTTTGGCTTCTATCAATGTCCTTTTCTGTAACTCCCAATGTTCTAAACCTAGATCCTAAGAGTTGACCTTCTTGATTACTGTTCGCCGGATTTCTAGAGTCCCATCGTCGATTTTTTCACTCTACTAGCATCCAAGGTCCAAAGGCATCAATTTCAACTGTCGTGGGTAGTGCTTCCTTTTTCGTCGGTGGTTAGCTCTCCGATGGTGTGCCTTTCATCTCCCCTTTCAGAATACCACATTTCTCTTTGGAATATCCGTATCGGCCGCACGAGAAGCAAACGGCAGGTAAAGATTCAAACTCAACTCGATGCATTGTGACGTTTATTAGAACCTTGGAGGCTAGGGGTTTCTCCAGATCAATGAAAATTGCCATTCGGGCGTACCGACCCCTAACTTTATGGTCAGTGTTATAGTCCAATTTGACTACCTTCCCCACTATCTCTCCAATCTCCCACAGAATGCTTTTCTTGTACATATGGCCTGAGAGCCCCGAGAATCGAAGGTTTAGTGGGATTTAAATCAATGGTCTAAGGTTGAACAGTTATGTATTGACCCAAGATGGTCCATGGTCCTTGAAAGATAACCCTTTCATAGTCCTCTGTACCTTGAAATTTAACCAAGTAGTACCCGTTCTCTATGTCCATAATACCCATATATCCTGTTTTAGAGCGCTACGAATCCTATGTTTCTTCCCAATAGTTTGACCACCACCGAATTAACTATATGGGCAATTAATAGTTGATTTATTCTGTCAGAAAATTCGATCGATGGGATACTGTTTATGGTAGATCTCTTGATGTCTCCATCGAGCAGGACAAGGTCATGGTCTCCTTTGCATGAGTCAACTCCATTATCCCCTCCCTGATTTTGCATATTGGACTAGTAGCATCTCTTTCCAGGTTGAGACTTTTGGTGAGCGTGAGCCATCAACCATCTCCAAGTCTGATGCCGTGTTTGGATCTTTGAGTTGAACAATTTGGTCATTCTGGTCCCCGACCAGGCTAAGATCACCGTCCAGGATCTCAATGCGAGGGATACTGGTCTCATCGTCGGAGAGAGAGTTTGACATTTTTACACGTTATACATTCTTATTTTAACATGCTAAGTTATTCTATTTGGGGATATGTTAGTCTTTTTTATTTTAATAAGCAACAATTAGAGTATGCAGATGGAATTTGAACCCGCACCAGTTGGATTAATAAAACCTTAAATTTACCAATCAACTAAAGCTTCATTTTAATATATTTCAACATTCTTATTTTAATATGCATAAGTTATTATCTTCATTAATTGTACATATTAATAATGTTGTTAATCGAGTTGGTGTCACAAGTCAACTCGACACGAACTCTCAATTGTTGACAAAATCATAAGAAGTAACTGTAGTGCATTTAGTATTGTTTAATGTTTATCATATGTATTTATGTGCTTAAAATTCGTTTTACTCACAAATTAATCTATTTTTTTATTTTAATATCGTATATATTTAATGTATTATTATGATTAATTAATTTTAAATCACATGTTTTATTATTTGTTATTTTTAAATAATTATTTATATTTTAAATTTATGATTTCCACGCATAAGCTTGATAAAATTTTTAATCTTAATATTGTAATTTTCATAAAAACTTAGTGCTGAGAAAATATTTTCAATTCATTATGTTCCGCCTTTTAAAATAAAATAATATATTTGTAAATATTTATACAAATATAATTACTAATTTTTTATAATTTTTTATAGTGTTGTAAAAATTTTCCCATAAATATTTTCAAAGCCGAATGTGAAATATGGGATTCACAGTAGTTAAATTTATTAATCAGGTTCATAAAATGAAGAAGGCAGGCCCAGTTATGTAGCTTCCTAAATTTCCGCCACCTGGCACCACCAAAGCCATCCTGAGAAAGGCAACGGTCCAAGAATAAAGCCATCACCCAAAAACAATAAACGGCTCAGATTCACCTCCACCTCCACGTAACCAAAAGAATAAAACCCGCCACGCCCACTTGCCCTACCCTTCCCACTCTCCTATTCGTTCTCTTTGCTTCGTTTCTCTCTCTCTCTCTCTCTCTCTCACCATAAAAAAAAAAGTGCGAAACTCTTAAATGAACTTTCTAAAAAACCTCATCTAATTTTACCAACTCAAATCACTCTAAATTGTTGAATCCAGAACTCGCCTCACAAAACGACGCCGTCTGCTCCTCCTTCCGGTACGTACCCAGCCTTTTTCCTTTTTCTCCCTGCATCAATTTCTCCAATTTAGGGTTTTGGTTTGCCGAAACTGTTTAAAGATTGGTTAGGGATTTGTTTTGAAGTTTGGAGTTTTTAGATTGAACTCTTGTACTTTGTATTGAAGTTTTCTCTGCGATGAACAACTTTATTTTTCCTGCTTATTAGTTTTACTTATAAATTATTTAATTTGGCCATTCAGTTATTCACCACCATTCTTGAAAAAAATTACGTTTTTTTCCCTGTATATTTGTTTGTATGTCCGATTAAGTAAAAAATTAGTAAGTTAGAAGTGAAAAACAGGCGTTTAGTTAATTCTTTTATGGAGAAAAGTTTTTGTTAATTTTTGGTTGGTATTGTTTTCATGTAAAATAATGACTTGAAATATTTCTCTCGGTTGTTAGTTTGAGTGTGCATACTCCAGGTTTAAGTTCCCGAGCTCGAATGGGAGATAGAGAAGCAGTAGTTGCCGACTCATCAGCAATGATGGATTATACTTCAGCAGCTTATAATTCTGCTGGTTCTGGCGCATACTACTCCCAGGCTACTGGAGATCCTTCTGCTTCTGGTGGTCACCCAAATTCTGCTGGTCAAGAAGGTCAAATCAATGCAATGTATGAAGGTAAGGCAGCTGGTGGATCAACAGATGAGACTGCTGTTGTGGTTGGAAATACTGCAGCAGATGCTTCAAAAGCTGCTGGTTATAATTATCCTCTAAATGGAAATGTTGTTAATGCAGCAGGAAATGCAACAGCAGTTGAAAATGGAAATGCTTTTGATAATATAGGTGGAGCTTCTGGTGCACCAGAGTTTGTGGATGGTTCTGGTATGTTTTTCTCAGGCATGTTTGTCACGTATATCAGTTATGCACAAAGGCACTAAGAAGTGGGCTTAGTAATGATTTTAATATTTTTGATTCATTTTTCCGCTATTTGTATCTCAAGTTAACAAGCCTATTTATGCCATAATGGCTTGAAACTCTGTTAGCACAGAAACAGCCTTTTTCTGTTGGCACTCTGCCAATAAGCTCTGTTCCTGATCAACATGATGTGGGTGATTGCTCTGGGGACATCTGCAGTCTAAACTTAGTTTTGATTAAAAGCATCATATTCAACATTACACCTTCCCGTTTTATTATTGTTATTATAGTGTTTAAGTTTTAGAAAATGTGAAACTCACTTGTTTCTTTATTTTTATTTTTTACATCTAGCACCAACTATGTCTGCTGAAGAAGAACGTTTATGGAGTATTTTGAGAGCCAATTCGTTGGATTTTAATGCTTGGACTGCATTGATAGAGGAAACAGAGAAGGTTGCAGAGGTATGTGAGCATGAAAATTTGTTGCATGGGAACAAGTGCACAGACTTGTTATCTTTTACATGTTGGAAATTTCGTTAGCTAGTTATCTGTTTCATGGGTTTAAATTGCATCTGTGCATGTGTTTTAAGCCACATACATAATGGATTCTTCTCATGGTTAATTACATTAAATATTGGTGGCAGAGAGAGCAAAAATTGCAGAATAGCAACTGTGATGTCACATCGCATCTGTTATTTAAATCAGTGATATGTTGCCTAGCTAATATCTAATTTGTTTCCTTCTCCTTTATTTTTGTATAGTTTAGCGGAGACAATGTAGTTGAAAAGAGGCCCCATATGCTTAAAATGAATATAATTCGGGGAGGGACTGGAGGTTCACCTTAATAAGTTGTATATAATTTTGTTAAAACTTTTCTTTAGTGGGGTGAGGCAAGATCACCATCCATCTTTCAGTTAATTTTGTACTTTCTTGGGGGTTTCTGTGTTGATTTGAATTCCTAGGTTATGAACTTATCCTCATCATTCTTCTATCTAAGTTTGTGTCTCTTGTCTGCCAATTGATGTTTTCATCTGTCCATATGCAGAACAATATACTGAAAATTCGGAAGGTGTATGATGCTTTCTTGGCTGAGTTTCCTTTGTGTTATGGTTATTGGAAAAAGTATGCGGATCATGAAGCACGCATAGGCTCCATGGACAAAGTTGTAGAGGTCTATGAAAGAGCAGTTCAGGGAGTGACATATTCTGTGGATATTTGGGTGCTATATTGTGCTTTTGCCATTGAAACATATGGAGATCCAGAGACCATCCGAAGGTAAAAAGTGCTAATCTTCCCATTCTTCTTCATGGTTTGCATTAGGAGACCATGCTTTATACTTTTCTCAGTTATGTAAATCTGGTGATTGTTGTTGTTTTCAAATTTTATTTTGGTATGCCTTCAACAGCAATTCCTTACATTCATGGCAGAGAGGTTTGATAGGGATATAATTTAGGAATGCTTTTCCCCCGTTCTGTTTATTCCCTTAATTTTGAGGCTAATGTATGGGTAATCATTGAAACAATTTTAGGATATTGACCATGTTCCTGAGCTATTACTTTAACCTTCATAATTTGAGGTGCATCAATATACAAAATGCTTTTAGGAAGATATCATCCAATTAAGAGCTAGATGGCCTCAATCGCTGCTCTATTTTAAACATTTGATTTTTACCTGGAAGGTACTACAGCATCTGTACATGTCTAGAGTCAATTGTTCCTTTTTCTTTAACATTGCTCCCTCTGTCTTCTGTTTGTTGACTTGTATGCCCTGCTGTATGGTTTTTCATATGTGTAATAACTATTCAGTTTCATGGTGTTTCAGGCTTTTTGAACGAGGACTAGCATATGTTGGAACTGATTATCTATCTTTCCCTCTTTGGGATAAGTACATTGAATATGAATACATGCACCAGGAGTGGAGTCGCCTTGCTGCTATTTATACTAGAATATTTGAGAACCCTAATCAACAGCTAGATAGGTATTTCAACAGGTAAGCCTATTTTGTGTCTCTGCATATTTAACTGTTCGTGTTATTGGCACATTTACATTAGGTTACCATGTTCCTTCATTTATCTGAGGTTTTTTAGTGAGATTGGCCAAACTTATGCAATAACCTTGTTATCATGGTTCATTTAGTCTTTATTCTTAAAAAAATTACTTATCAATTTCTGCGAAATTTGTACTTCAATCCCTTAAATCCTTTTTTGCCTTTGCATCTTAACATAAATCTCTTTCCTTCTGGTATCAAAAGTATATATTAAATGGAGTCTATGGTGCAATATCCTCAATTTACTAATTGAATTTTTAGTAGTAGTGGTTTCCTTTCTTAAGTTATTTTTTCACATTGTATAATCTTAGAAGCAATTGCTCAGGGTTGTTTCAAGGCTACAACATGCTCGTCCAAAGCATTTTTTTTAATTGTTTGAGTGTTAATGTTGTTGACGTTTCTTTTGATTTAAAAGAATGCATATGTAGTCCTGAAGGAGACATTAGAAAATTTGGGACTTTTAACTTGGAGACGAGTTTGAATATTGGGGTGGGGGTGAGGTTTATGGGTGGTAGAGGATAGTTCAAAAATGAAAATGCATTTTCTCATTAACTTTTAAAAATAGTGATTTTATGGATAATTATGTAGTAGTGCATCATGTTATTTTGCTTATTTTTCCCACAACTTCATTGTTCCCTGATGCTATGTTATTACAGTTTCAAAGAGTTGGCTGGAAGTCGACCTTTGTCAGAATTAAGAACTGCTGAGGAAGCTGCTGCCAATGTATCAGGTCCAGTTTCAGAGGCTGATGGCCAAGTCAATGAAGGAGAGGTTCATCCTGATGCTGCAGAACAAATGCAGAAGCTTCTAACTGTTGGCTCAACAGAAGCAGAAGAGTTGGAGAAGTATGTTGCCATTAGAGAAGAGCTATATAAAAAGGCCAAAGAGCTCGATTCTAAGATCATTGGTTTTGAAACAGCTATCAGAAGGCCTTACTTTCATGTGCGGCCCCTCAATGTTGCTGAGCTTGAAAACTGGCATAACTACCTGGACTTTATAGAAAGAGAGGGTGACTTCAATAAGGTATTTGAGTTTGTTTTTTCCATCATTCAGTTTAGCTATGGTTCGTAGTGTTCAGTTGCCCTGTTTGTTATATATTGACTTACAGTTAAGTAACATCTGCTGCATCATTTGCCTTATTGGCTAAATCGTTGGGTGAAGCAACTTTTTAAAACGGGAAATGTACTGAGACTAAAGCATGGACCTTCGATTTGGTTTCTTTGAGGCTAAGTACTTCAAACGCTCATTTTTTCAGTGGACATTTTTAGGTTTGTAATGTATTGAACAGTGAATTCATTTTATATATTTTAAAGTTCCAATGTTATGCCTGCAGGTGTGTTCTTGTCTTCCTAACCATTTATGTGTCAGGCAACGGGGGTCCCATCATATTTGAGGGGCCTCTCTGTTCCAACAATGGAGTATTTCTTATGCATTTCTCCTTCTGCTTTGTATCATCCCTTGTTCATTGTTTTGCTGCACCAGATCTCTGTCTAATTTTTATATTTTCATTTGTGAATTAGGTGGTCAAATTATATGAAAGGTGCCTTATAGCATGTGCCAATTATCCCGAGTACTGGATACTATATGTTTTATGTATGGAGGCCAGTGGAAGCATGGATCTTGCTAATAATGCACTTGTGCGTGCTACGCAAGTCTTTGTTAAGGTATGAAGTGCAGTTTGTGTTTGTTGTATAAATACTACTTGGATGAAATTTATTTCCCTTCTAGAACAGCTGTTTGAGTTTTAGTTGTCATAGTTAAACCTTCTCAACTTTTTACTACTGTCATTAAAATATTTTAAAGAATTTAAGAAAAAAAACTTGGACCAAATCTTTCAATATTTTTGTTTTGGTACAATTTATCAAACAGTCAAACGACACAATATTAGTGGGAAAGTGGGAGCAGTATGGTTTTCAGTCATTTTCACTTGTAATTTTTAAGTTGTTATTCACATATAAAAAATCATTGCACTTCTTTAAAGATGGTACAGTTTAGGAGTTCAGAACCATTTGTCAGAAAATATTATTTGATGGAAATGGCACTTCCCACTTGTATATTCATTTGCTTATTCTGTGACCTGACTAAATTAATTGAAGAAAGAATGTGTTTCGTTTATTTTATTTTATTTTATTTTCATGGTTAGGGAGCTATTTGAGCCTGTGATCTGGTTTTTACTATCACACATGACCCTTGATTATATATATATATATATATATTAATTTTGGCATCATTTTGCAAAATGAGTATAATTGCTAGGTGTTTATGTGGCAACTTAAAAAGTGGCATCATGCTAGTTGCAGCCATTTGTGTTGTGTTGCATTTTACTGGTAATTATTTGTTATCAAAATTCTACAGAGGCAACCAGAGATCCATCTTTTTGCGGCTCGATTCAAGGAGCAGAATGGGGACATAGAAGGTGCTCAAGCTGCGTATCACCTTGTTCACAGTGAAATATCACCAGGTCTTCTTGAAGCAATTATCAAGCATGCAAATATGGAACGCCGTCTGGTATGATTACATAGCATGCAGATGTGTTTTTACTTCTACTAAATGCTTTTACTTGTTCCGAAGGGGTTGTTTTACCTTGATTCTGCAGGGGAAACTTGAAGATGCCTTCTCTTTATATGAACAAGCTATTGCCATTGAAAAAGGAAAAGAGCATTCTCAAACATTACCAATGCTGTATGCACAGTATTCTAGATTTTCTTACTTGGTAGGTTGTGATACCTATTTTTTTAATTATGAAATGGTTCATGTGAAATGGAAATGGGATTTTGCTTTGGTCCAGGAGCCAATGTTAATATCATTGATCTTTCTTAAAGAATGAGTTGAATTTTATGCGTCACCTTTGTCTGAACCTGTGTCGAATATGTACTTTCTAATATTATACTACTAATGTTCCAAATAATTACTCTGTTACCACTGCCATATGCGCATCTCTGTGCTCTTTGCAAGTTCATTTTATGGCTTGAATGACAACCAGTGTCCAATCATCGTTCTTAATTCATCATATAGTTCACATATGTACTTTCTAAAACTAAATGGGAAGTATGTTGTATCACAGAATTACTCTGTTACCTCTACCATATTTGCATTTCTGTTCTCTTTATAAGTTCATTTACATGGCTTGCATAATAGCCAATGTTCAGTTATCATTTGTAAATCATCGTATGATTCACACCAGAAGCTAGATTAACGTCTTAAAATTCCTAAAAGAATAAGATGAAACACACACCGGACATTCCTTATGGCATTTAAGGATGTTTTTATGTTATTAGGTCTGTGTCTAGGAGTACAGAAAATTTTGTTAAACTCATTTGTAGTCTGATTGCCTCTTACTTCCAAGTGTTTAGTATCTTTGCTAAATTCTCACTAATGTCCCAATTCTTATTCCCATTGATACTTTTTTGGGTAGGTTTATGGAAATGCAAAGAAGGCCAGGGAAATTTTAACTGGAGCACTTGACCATGTCCAACTGTCTAAATCATTCCTTCAGGTTCTCTCTCTCTCAAACGCATAAACCCCTTCGTTACATCACTCTGATCATTCTCCTCAGGTATCTGATTTCTGATTTTTCTTTTGTTTTACATGTAGGCCTTAATACATTTTGAAACAATTTTGCCACCACCAAGGCAGATTGAGTATTTACGGTCATTGGTTGACAAGTTTATAGCCCCAAACTCAGATGGCAGTGCTGCGGATAAGGAAGATCTATCTAGCATATTTTTGGAGGTAATAGTTTTTGTTAAGATGCAAATGACCTGCTTATTGACTGCATTCTGTGGGATTTCTACATTTGGCATTGAGTGCTTAGTGATTAAAATGTACTCCGCTTAGGCTTTGTTTATGTTATTTCTGGTTATGGATTAAATAGTGAGTCGTCTGTGGAGGTTTGGGTTTGGCTGTGAAATGGAAATTGCTGATAATCATAACCGTGATATCATTTTCTTTTAAACACCAATGAAGCGGTGCAGCTAACTTTTTAGTTTTTAAGTTTCTTTTTTTCCTTAAACTCAGATACCATCCATTATTTCATTCACTAAAGTGGTGAAGCTGACTTTTCTTATTATTTATTGTAAAACTTAAAACATAGTTATTTTTTATTTTATTAATTATAATTCTAATTTTATTAAATATGAACTTACTACAATTTAATTACGTTAAAACTTTGTTAAATCATCAAAACTCCAAGCTTCAACATCCTTCAAATATTAAATCCCTTCAGAACCAAATATAGATATATCTAATCATAAGTAAACATGTTTTTTTCCTCTATTCGTTATCTATTCTACTATTTCTTTTCCTTTTAATTCATTTTCTCCATGTGTAACTTTTAACTGATTTTTGAAACAGATTAGCCAGGGGAATAGAGAGCTAATGTCTAATGATGACTTCTCATTTCAAACTTTGTTTTATTTTGAAATAGATTAGTAAGTGAATTGTTAGACTTGAACAACAATTTGAGTTTATAAAACAAATTATATTAAAATTTATCTTAAGTAACTATTTATTATATATTACATAAAATTTCATTTATATTTTACATATATATTTTTATACATATGTGCCTTATTTTACTCTGGCAAGTGCTTTTATTTTGTGTCTTGTGCCTAGTGCTATATAGCAGACTTAGAGAGCGCAGCTAGTGCCTTTGACATAGTAGTTTGAAGATATAGGCGTCAAATGCTGTTGAAATATCTCAAGTTTGACGATTTTCTTTCAAGATTGTTGAATGCTGTTTGGAATTCTTAAATATTCTAAGAAAGTTTTACTGGTAGCTTACTATTGAAAAAGTGATTTTGCAGTTCTTGAGTCTCTTTGACGATGTACAGTCTATTAAAAAGGCAGAAGATCAGCATGCTAAGCTATTTTTACCTCATAGGCCCATGTCGGAATTAAGAAAACGTCATGCTGAAGAATTTTTATCTTCAGATAAGACAAAGCTTGTGAAATCTTACTCTGGTGCCCCTTCACCTGGCCAGTCTTTGATGAGTGCCTATCCAAATGCACAAAACCAGTGGCCAGCTGGTTATGGGGCACAGCCTCAAACTTGGCCCCCTACTACACAGGCACAGGCACAGGCACAGGCACAACCATGGACTTCTGGCTACAGCCAACAGGTAGATTGCACTTCTAGATATATCTTTTCATTGTAGCTGGAACATCCTCGTCTTACTTTCATACTATCCCAGCCTGTGAGTATGTTTGATATTAGGAGATACTGTTAACTGGTACTATTTTATTTGGTGATGGTTTAGACTTGTATAATTGGGTGCCTTTAGTTTGTATCTGCTATTATAAGCACTTCGTATTCCATGACAAGTTTAAGAAGGCTACCTTGTTTTGATCAATACAATTCGATGTTCATAATAACTTACCAGAAAATGTCTTGCGTCTCAGTTTCTCTGAACTCGTCCTTGGTGTATGTTAAAGTATTGAGGTTGGTATTTTTTTAATGTCATTCTAGATTCACTTCTATGGCTGTGATGATCTTTGGCTTGCACTTATTATTGACTGTTTGAAGAGTTAAACATAGGATTTCAGAGCGGTAGATGAAATGAAGTGGATTTGGAATTTGTGTGATCATAAGTTTCACTGGAGCTTGATGGATCATTTTTAGGATGCTAGCTAGATCAGTAATGTTGTGCAGCTTTAAATGCCCAGCAAATAAGTAGCAACATTTCATGAGGAGATGAGAATGTTAGGATTGGAGGTGTGGGTGTACGAGGAAATACGGCATGATGAATAAATGTAGAAGATAACATACAGGGCAACAAAGTTACATTAGTTTGGACATGAAATAGGATATACTCTAGTGGTAAAGTGTGACCTAATGGATATTCATGTTAATAGGAGAGGAACGGATGGGAGTATAACTCATTACCTTTCTTTTAAATTAGTGAGCTGATGGTATGATCCTAAATACAGGATAATGACTCCTTACGATATATACATATATGGCAGACTATGTAAAGGTGAAAGGCTTTGTTTTTCAGTACTATTTCTTTGTTATGCATGCTATTACATGTTTGGATTATGTTGCCCTCTTATGAAGGGAAAACTAGCTGAAATGTTCACATGTGATTTATGGTCGCAATTAATTCTTTGTTGAGTTTATATGGATTTCATACTGTGTTCCTTGCTTTCATTATCATTATTGGTTGACTCTGCGATGATTGCTTCTTTTCCCTGTTCAATTTGTAGGCTGCATATGGTGCATATAGCAGTTATGGTAGCAATTATGCAGCTCCACAAGTGCCCACATCAGTTCCACAAATTGCCAGTTATGGTGCTTACCCGACTACAACATATCCAGTGCAGGTATTCAGTTTTATATAATTGCACCCTATACGTTTCACAGCTGATTCAAACTATAATTTCAAAGACTAGTGATACAACAATCACTCTAGTGCACCAAGAACATTAAGGCTTTTCTTGGCTATGTGGAAAAGAAAAAAAAAACTTATAAGATGGAAATTGGAGGAAATAAGTAAAAAGATGAATATATATATATATATATATACTTCTTTCATTGAAGTGCTTGGTGGGAAAAATAGAAGTCCAAAAGAATGTAATTTTCTTTTTATCCTGTTCTTGATAGAGTTGAAAAATAACAAGAAAGTTAAAGTTTATGATTTTAGTTAAAATTAGAAAACGATGGATAATCTTGTAAATGTGGACACTTAATTCATACGTCTCTCATTTTCTGTTTTCTTATAGAAATGTATCATCTTTGCTTTCACTTTTTTCTTTCCTACCAAGGGCACTTAAAATTCATTTTCTTTTTACCCTTTTCATCGTTTCTTTCAATCTTTTCACTTTCTGCCCGACTAAGTGCACACATAAAGGCATTAGGAATTTCATCCCGGTTGCTGACTTGCTACACCGAACTTTAGAAACTTGGACTTCATGTTCCTCAACACCAAACAGTTGGGAGAATTTTAGATATTGATAATATATTGAGATTCTTGTATATAATTACAAAGGGTTTGAATGATCCTTGGCACTTAATAGTCCCACATGTTACCGAATTTTGTAACAAGAAACTTGTCCCTCGTTTGATCTACTTAATAGCTGAGGGTAGTAAGTCAGCGCTGAAGTTGAATGTTTTTGGATTGATGAACATTCGAATTTGATAGTTTGGGCTAATGTTTGGTTTGATTTTGTGTAGAGCTTTACTCAGCAAAGTTATGCTCAACCAACTGCTGCCACGACTTTAACCCCAGCGCAGCAAGCTCCTCCTCCTGCTGCTGCAGCTGCAGCTCCCCAGGCCTATTATGGTGGACCTTACTACTGAGTATCCGGTTTCTTTGGTGTCCCTAATTTTTTCTTATTTGGGTCTTACTGTCCATCTCTTATGCTTATGGCCGACTGTTTCTAACATGTAACAGCTAATGAGTTAAGCCCAGGTGGACATTTTTGGGTGTTCGAGCGAGGGGTAGATTTTGAGAGTACTAATATGTTTTAGTTGACAGTAGTTAATTGTGCTTTAGGTATTATGGTGTTCTTTTTTTCACTTCCGATTTTAGATTTTTTGTGTGAAATTTGTACAAATGTTATGATGTGATCTGTAGTTGGGTTTCTTATTCAAGTGACCAAATTGGAAAAAGTAAACACGAAGAAAGAACTTTTAACTTCCCTTGGTTGTTTTTGAGTTGAAAAAGAAGGAGAAATAGGTGCAAATTTTGTTAGAATATCTTCTCAACTAATGGGCTATCGGACTGCATTTTTTTAAATTATTTTGAGCCCAAAAGAAGTAGGCCGAGGCTTGTTGATTGAATCAATCTTTGTAATATTAAGTGATTACTATATAAAAAGATTGAAAAAGAAAATAAATAGTTTGAAACAAAAGCATCATATACAGTACCTTTTTTTTTTTGAGCAAAATCATACACGATACATAACAAACTAGGGAATTAATTATATTTGAATCATCTTAAAAGAGTTTTTATGCACCAATAAAATATTATTTTGTAATTAAATTTTAAAGATAATAAAATATTATTATACATTTATTTATATTCAATATATTTTTAAGTTTAATTTAATTTTAATTCAATTACCTAAAATAGTTATTTTTTTAAATATATTGATGTAATTACATAATAGTATTTGTTTATATTTTCTTAATATTTTAATAACGCACACACACGTTGCATATACAAGTGTTCGAACTCAAGATTCTTAGGATGAATAATATCTTCTTCTGTATTGAAGTTACTTGTTGGGTTTAAATAATTATTTTTTTAAATTATAAACAAACGTTTTTTTTTTTACAATTTTTTTCCCATAAGTTAATATATTTTATTTTTGTACAACCAATTCAAAAAAAGTTTGGTAATTTTGTGTAATTTTTTTCATGATTTGCACATAATTTTGATAATTATTTTATCTTGAATTTTGAACCTTCAACTCGAATTTTAAATATTGAATCTCAAACCTTGAGGTTTGGGTTTGGAGTTTAAGATTCGGGTTTAAGAGTTTGGAGTTACGGATTATGAGTTTGGGATTTAGGATTTAAATAATTGATTTGAGATTTGGGTTTAGATTTAGGGTTTTATGTTTTAGGTTTTGAGTTTAGAATTTTAGATTCGATGTTTAGGAAAAAAAAAATATCTTTTGATGTGTCAATAACATGAGTTTTTTTTTTTAAAAATATTATTAAATAATTGAAAAACAACCTTGAATAATATGATGTGCATAGCCTATAAAATAATTTATCTATTAATGAATATATAATAATAATTTTGTACTTTTAAAATTTGCTTAAAACACCGTGGTTATAGTTTAATAGCCGATGATTTGGGGAAAAACAAGCAAAGGGCTCGGCTATAACGGACGGCTGTGATATTCATATGGTGCGGTAAGATTCTTCAAAAGAAAAAAAATGAAAAGAATATTTATTCACCGAGTGGCTGACTCTCACACTCCGTTTTCAAATTGCAAACGAAGGATCTGGTTTTTAATAATCCTTGTATACATATATATATATCATTTCATCTTCCTCAAAGATTTTATCTCAAACTCCTCCGTAATCTTTATTCATCCAGCTGCTGCCGCTTTTATCTTTTCTTTTTGAAAAGGAAACAAATCGGCAACTATTTTTCCCCCGTCTTTTAAACTTAAATCCTTGTCTCTGCAAAATTCATTAAACAATTTAAGAAAAAAAACACACACACTAGGGTTCGGCTACTCCAACTATAGGATTATAACTTTTGGTGGGGGTTGAGGGGGTTAGATTAGATCTAGATCCTCTTCATTGCATGCTTTTGTTTTGAGGTCATTTAACTAACTCATCACAATGGCTGCCACTTCCTACCCTGGACCTGCTCAGGTGATTCTTTTTAAGAAAACGTTTTATGTTTCTCTGTGTGGATTTTTTATTATCTTATTAATCAATGATTTTGTTGTTTTTAAATATTTCAGGTTGGTTCATACTTCGTTGGACAATACTATCAGGTACTTCAACAGCAACCTGATCTAGTTCATCAGTTTTACTCAGATGACAGTACCATGGTTCGGGTCGATGGAGATTCCTCTGACTCTGCATCGGTGATGCTGGTAACTTTTTCTTTTCTTACTAATGTACTGTCTAATGAATATGCCTTTGCATGAAACACTTACTTGGGATTTTATTTATTTATTCTATGCTCATAGTTTCATCTGTTTTCAAGTTCATATGTCTGTGTTACCGTTATATCATAATTTTAACCCATAGTTTTCTAGAGAATATACATATCTGATTTGGCCTAGGATAAGCCAAGTTTGGGAGAGATGGTATGAAATTTGGTTCTTCTGAAGTCCTTTTCTTTTGTTCTTTTAGCTATTTCAATTTTCATTGTAAGAAAAAATAAGAAAAATGGATACTTTTCATCATCTGCCTTTTGGATGTTACAATCCAAAGTTTTCGTTAACTGGTTGTTGTAATTTCTCTTGCCAATTTTGGGTATAAATATTGATCTCCTTTATTTTCAAGCTTCCTCTTTTCAGGAATGAACTTAGTTCAATCCTTTTATTTTACAACATTATTGATTAATTTATAATTTTTTTTTAATCTTTCTCTGCAGCAAATTCATGCCATGGTAATGTCACTAAATTTTACTGCAATCAAGATCAAGACAATTAATTCTCTTGATTCTTGGAATGGAGGTGTTCTGGTGATGGTTTCTGGTTCTGTTAAAATCAAGGATTTCAGTAGTAGAAGGAAATTTGTGCAAACCTTTTTCCTCGCTCCTCAAGAGAAGGGTTACTTCGTTCTTAGTGATATCTTACAGTTTATTGATGATGGAGTGACTTCAGAACTTCCAGCTTCCACATTACAAGAAAACAAGCATGATGCTGAACCAAATCTGTCAAGCCCTGTTGCAGAGCCACAACGTACTGTGTGCAGGCTTTTTTCTCAATTTAATATCAAGTTTTTATTTCAATTTATAGCATTTTGTGGACTTATTATCGGCATGCAAAATGTAGATGACTTAAGTTCTAATTAGCGTAGTGGTTCTAACATAGATAGTAGAATCAGTTAAATATCTTTATACTCAATTGCTAATGTTATAGCTTTTACAAAAATTGAGGGATAATTATATCTTTGTGGCTTCTTGTGACCTTAAGTTGCCTGCTTATAATCTTACTACTTGAGGCACTGAAGGCAACACCCTATTGTTGTCTTTACTTAACAATAACAAGTTAATCTCTGGGAAATAGTTCTTCTTTCTGATGGTCTTTGTTATGTGCTATTCTGATGGTAGCAATTTTTATTTGTTTTTTTATTTTTTGGTTTGGCCTAACATGTTGAATTTGACAGATTCTGACTATGTTTTGGAGGAAGAGGCCAGGGAATATGTCAACTCTGTTCATATAGATGATGATCCAGTTGACAAATATAGTCTCCCTGAGCAACCACAAGAGGAAGATTTTGAAGTTGAAGTTGTGGTGGAGGAGGCTCCTGCAGAGGAAAGTCTTGCTTCACATCACAATGTGGTGGGCACTGTGCAAGAAACCCCAGCTATGCCTTTGGAGGAACCTGTTAGGGAGCCTCCAAGGAAAACATATGCTTCTATTGTAAGTATCCTCCAATTGCTGATTATGCAAGTTATCTATGTTTATGACTCTTGCTTTTTTTTTTTTTTGGTTTCTCATTGCCTATTCTTTACTTCTTAAATTGCTATCATTTTATCTGAACGAGTATATACTTTCTTTGTCCTTAATGTAACCAAAATCCAGTGAAATCTATTCAAGTGTGTTGCACACAACATCTGGTCTTGCATTACTGAAACATGCCCATTCATGTAAAAAGTAAAATGTTCAAACATGAACAAATAATAAATTAACAGAGAGGAATTACGGACACTTGCCATGAGTTATCAAATCAGTTTTGAGTATGATCTCACTTTTTCCTATCTGATACCCAGACCACAGATTTCTGGTGTTTTATTTGTTTAATTTTAAACAATTATGGTTGGTTAATCAATGTTAGTTGGTGTTATAAAAGGTGCAGTTGCTTGTTCCAAAGGAGCAAGCCGTTTCATATGTTCGAGTGCAACCATCTTATAATAAGGTTTCCCAGAGTACTTCAGATTGGGATCATATTCCTGAGCCTACTAGTCAGCAGTCACATCTTGCTTGGTCAGATGTGTCTGAATCTACAGCAGAAAAAGCAGTAGATGAAGGGTTGGTCTCTGAAGAAGGTTAGTCTAGCTGTATCTACTTTGGTATGTTTTTTTTAATATCAGGAGTTACTGTGATATAGTTTCTATTTGATATTTTGGTTTGGCAAATCAATTGCCCTTCTCTAGCATATGTATTGGTTACTAAGCATCAGGGTTTCATTTCTACTCTTGAGGAATTAAAGGTTTAGAGGCGGGATATTAGAAATACCTTTCAGGTTTAGAGTTGAGATAACTAGACAAGATTTAGAGGTCACAATTCATATAAATGTTCATGGTACTCAGGATTAGGATTTGCAATCCGATTAATGATTTTCATACATTCAGGTGAATATATTGGTGAATACAAATCTGTCTACGTGAGAAACTTGCCCTCCACTGTTACTGTTACTGAAATTGAGCAAGAGTTCAAGAATTTTGGTAGAATCAAGCCTGAGGGTGTGTTTATCCGGACCCGCAAGGTGATCTTCTTCTTCTTCTTCCACCTCCTCCTATATGACTTCAAACAAATTAAATTTGTGTTAGATGCATGCAGGATGTTGTTGGTGTTTGCTATGCTTTTGTTGAGTTTGAAGACAAATTTGCTGTTCAAAATGCAATCAAGGTATGAATTTTCATTGTTTTCTCTCAAGCGTATGTGTTGGATAGTAGCTAGTAGCCTAGTTACTTCCTGTATTTCTTTTAGAATTTCAAAGCTCAACACTTTCTCACATTCCTTGCTAGTTTTCCTTTTAAATTATTCATCGAATGTTTGTAACTATTTGTTTGACTTATGATTTTCTGTAACATTGAGTTTACTATAAAAGGAGCTTTGAGCACTCCTTAACATTGCACCATTGTGATTACATTTTAGTTTTATTTTTCATAGTTGTTCATATTGTTGGGAAAATTTAAGCTGCATCCATGTACTTTTGTGATGCTTGTATTTCGCTGCTTATGATGGATGAGATTGAGATGACTAGCACAACCATGAAAGAGCTTCTTGAGTAAATGCATGAAAAAAAGAAGCAGATTTGGAGAGGAGGGTGAAGGAAACCATGCATTTTGTGATGCTTTTAAACGAAAATTGACTTATAACACCCTTAAGTGTCAAGACTTTATAGTTTCTCATTGTATGAAGGACTCTCTATATGCATAGATATACTACAATGGCAGCTCCAGGTGGTACCATTGAAATAACATAAATATACTTTTGTAGCAAATTTGTATATTTACTGCCATTCTGAAGCTTTATGGTTTTCCTTTATTGCTTTTGTATTTATATTTTACATAATACTGACCAAGTTTTGTTTCTTCTGTAGGCATCTCCTATACAATTGGGGGGAAGGCAAGCCTACATAGAAGAGCGCAGGCCAAATAGCAGCAGTACACGAGGAGGAAGTATGTACCTTAATATACTCACTCTTTTGTGCCCTAGTATTCCTTCTATGGTTTCAGTAAAGTTCTCTTTCGTGATTGCTGCTTTTAGATATCTCCAGAACATCTACAAAAGCATTCTTTTTACTTGTACAAAAAAGTCGCTCTTTACAAACTTGAGTTACTAAATTCTTCTGCTTCATTTTAGTTGTTGCTTCACTAAATTTCTGCATTTCTATGATAATACTCTAGGTGGCCTGGTTGGTGGTAAACAAACCAATATAGACTATTAAATATGATAAGTCACTAAAATTGACAATCTTGATGAACAGTAAGAAAATGGTTCTATAGTGTCTAACATATTAAGACTGCGTTACTACATTCTTCTTCCTTGTGCCAAAAAAAAAAAAAAATTATTCTTCCTGCCTATTTGAAACATGCATGTGCTGTAATTGATTTGCATTGATGGGTTAGAAATGGTAGTCAGCTTTCCCATTATGGAAGTGAATTTGCTTTGAGTATTACTTTGTTGACATAATTCTGCCATTCAAAATTACCAGGAAGGGGAAGAGGCAGGGGCAATTATACAGCTGAAGCGTCCAGAGGTCGTTTTGGTTCTCGTAGTTTGGGTAGAGGAAGCAACCAAGAATCTGGTGACTACAGATCAAGAGGCAACAGTTCGTATCAGCGAGGTTCTGGATAAGACACCTTGTTTGGCTGAATGAACATTTCAATTTGTGGCACACTGTTGGATCATGGGGGGGGGGGGGTTGATTGAGTTCTAAATGAACATTTGCCATCAGTGAGTTAAAAAATTATGCTTGTACCATTTGGAGTGTGTGATTCCACATAAAAGAAGTGTTGGGGGATAATTTTTCATGTCATGCTTTGATGAGTGTATGTTTCTCTCCCCTTGAATGCTTTTTATTATGCAGTTCAAGTGGATCATCATTTTTTTTTTTTTTTTTCCCTCTTATGGTTTTGAGCTGGTTTATGACCGCACGCCTCTATTTGAGTGAAAAGAATACAAAGTTACGGTAAATTTTTGTCAATTATCAGTTGACTTGGAATATCAAAATTCTTTTTGCTTTTCATTAAAAAAGGGCATCATCCCTAGTGTTGAGCCTTTCTGGACTCTTGCAAGTTTCTCAAAGACAAAAGTGCTTTGTAACTTTTCGGTTTGGAAAAGCAAGAGTTAAAATTACTTTTTTAAGTCTCATCGATGATTATTGGGTGTACAATTATTATTATTATTATTATTATTATTGTTATGGAAGATGTTTATTTATAGAGGTGTAAAATTACTATAGTTTTATACATTTTCATAACTTAAAAGAATATAACAATCTAATCCACATAAATTTTTTAATATATTCTATGGTTAAATTATTAAAATATTAATTATAGAAAAATATGAAAGTGTGAAAACTATGTTTGTTTATATTGGTGATATGGATTTCATGTTTATATTTTAATATTTAAAATATTTAAATTAAATTTTACAAATAATTTATATTTATTGCTTGAAAAAGTATTTAAAATTTATATTTCATATATCAAAATAATAATGATAATGAGTTAAAATATTATTTTCTTATATTTTTATTAAATTATTATAATATTAATGATAAATATAATTAAAATGTTTTTTAATTTGAAATGAACATTTATTTCCTAAAATATCATTTAAATAAAAATTTTCAACCACTTTTCGAATCTTAAAAAACATAAAAAAAAATGGTTAAAGGTAGTAAAGAAAGATTGGGCCTCAAGAACTTTATAACCCATTGATTAAAGAAATTTGGAGAGGCCCAAAGCATAATTTTTGCTAAGGAGTTCAAATGGAGTCGAGCCTTGTGGTGACATAACAGAGAGGAGGAATACAACACAATTGAGGTTAAGGGTGGAAAAAAAAAGGGTTTGAAGCAGTAGGTAGGAGCTTTTTGGGGGGGCATAACAGAGAGGGATATCATGTTGGCCAGAAGGCTGGTGTCATTCTTCAAGACTTCTCCATCTTCCAAGCTTTCCAGGTACTTTTTTTTTTTAAAGTTTCCAGTTTTAGGATTTTAGTAATTCGTTTTCTGGGATTGAACTAGCCATAAATTTCAAGCACCCATAAATTTTCGTAAGAGTTTTTGTCAGATACTGAAAGTGGGTTAATATAAAAAACCAGGAGAAATCAAGGGAGTTTATTTATACTTTGGTTTGTGATAAGAGTTCACCCCAGATGCTGTTTAGGCTCAGTGTCAAATCCCAGTAACAGAATAGTTTATTTTGAGTTGCCACACTGGGTATTTTTTGCAACATAAATTGTTTTTTCTTGTTGTTGTTGTTGTAGTAGTTTTTAGGTTCTTCCAAAAGATAAGTTAAAACTTCATCGTGTTTTACTTATTTGCAGCAATGGAACTTCTGTGAATAACGAAAAGAACAAGTCGTTTGCTGGTAAAGTGGTTTCTTTTGTCTTGATTACCGTAACGGGCGGTGTTGCTTTGAGTGCTCTTGATGACCTTGCCATCTACAATGGCTGTAGCAGGTATGATCCATTTCATCTGGCTCTGCTGTAAGAGTTTTACTAATTGGAGGACTTTGTTTTTCAAATATGCAAAACGAGATTTGAGTTATAAAATGGAAAATACCAATACAATGCTAGAACTTTATTATATAGAAAAGAAGTAAAATTCTAATTAAATTAAATAGCCTAGTTATTTGTAAAGATTGCTATCAGATGCATAAAGTATAAAACGAATTTCTAAAAGTTCAATCTCTTGATTAGCATACTCCGATCTATATTAATATTGGATTCTGCGTGTTCAACTTCGCTAACTTTAGGATTTTGATAATCTTCTGGACCAAACAGAAGAATAGAGGAAGTTTATTTGCTTATTGTCACTGATTTTATAATAGGATAGGAATTGTTGTCAACGGTCCATGACTCCACTTGCGAAATTAACTATACCTTGGATTTTCTTCTGAACTCGGAATGCTTTCACTGAAACTGTATGCTTAAGTGCTTAAATGTTGTATCTATTTCTTTTTGTAGAACGTAACATCTTTGAAATATTAGAATTTGGGTAAAGTTACTATGGAGGCCCCTGTAATAGGAGTCAGATTGCATTTTGCTACCTTCACTCAAAAGATGGGAAAATTAGTCCTTTTACGTTAATCATATAGCTAACTGATCCTTTCTATTAAAAAATTCATCAACGTCTACTATTAAAAATTGGCATGGCTGACGAAATAACAAGACAATTACACATGATGTGCCACAGGTACCTTGTACTGATGTACATGGACAAGTTTTTAACAGTAAAAATGGTTGGAATTTTTAATAGAAAGATTAGTTTGCTCTTTGATCTAATGTATAGGAATTGATTTTTCCATTTTTTGAGTAGAGGGGGCAAAATGCAATCGGCTCCTAGTACAAGGACCTCCATGATACTTTTACCTAGAATTTGTTAGCGTTAAAACTTGTATTAACAATGATCTCCTTATGCACAATGTTGTACTTGATCCCCTGGAGCATTCGTTTAGTGGACGTAAAATCTTTTCATGGATATTGGGTGAAAGGATAGAATTTATTGTTATATAATTTCTGGTTTCTAATGGAAATAGCTACTTCCTTTTTCTTCTAGTAGTAATCCAAAGTATGATACTTTATTTTTCAATTTTTAGCAACTTCCAAGTCTTCTTGTGTTGTTATTATGTTCCAAAAATTGATGTACAATGTTGGATTTTCATTTCATTCTGCATTTTCCATTTGCAATGATGAACTACTTATCCTTATAATCTACCCTACAACTTTTTAGAAAGGCAATGGAGAAAGCTGGTAAGAATCAAGCAATCATAAATGCTATTGGGGAACCGATTAAGAAGGGACCATGGTACAATGCTTCACTTGCTGTAGCTCACAAGAGGCATTCTGTATCGTGCACATTCCCTGTATCTGGACCACAAGGCAATGGAGTATTACAATTGAAGGCAGTTCGTAATGGAGGTTGGCGTCGTCTGCTTTATGTTCTTTTTTACATCTTCCGTCTTTTCTTTGGTTCAATCTCTCAAATCCCTCTCATTAATTACACGTGCAAAAAACATGTTCTCCGAGATCTCTCACCTTTGATGTATCAATTATCTCAATTCTTAGAAGCCTCTTTTGTTAGTAACCTCCATCCGGAAATTGATCTATTAGCACTTTTCGGGTTCTTTTGAGCAAGTTTTAGTATTAAACCAGCTTATTCCAAGCAATTCATAAGTTGGTATATTACTTCTGTTTTAACCTGATATGATATTGAAATGGGGTTCTTTTACAGATGATAATTGGTATTCATATATCCGACCTCGGGACTGGGAGATCCTAATAATGGAAGCCCTCCTATATGTCCCTGGGAATGAAGAGAAGCAGCAAACATTACGGATTAGTCTCCTCGAAAATGCACCTTCTCCAGCTTGCGTAGCATGCACTGAATGCGAGCCTCCACAATCTGAGAATCAAGAGAAGAAATAGTGGAGGAGGTGATGAATCTTAACTTTTTACCTTGTTCGTAGCAGAGAAAGACCTCCATATCTAAATGTATACCTGAAAAGAATAAATTTTGAGAGAGCTTTGCATAAAATAGGGTAAAGATCAATTGATCTTGTCGTTTTCAGGCAGGTAGAGTTCAAATAAAAATTCATTCTGAGATGTTTGTTTGATGAAATCGCATTTCCGGGTTGATACGTAAAGGCTAAAATGGTGTAGAGGAAATGTCAATGATTTGTTTGTAGTTGTCAATTAAAATTAATGTTTGAAAGTTCTATAATCATAATCCCTAGTGTAAAATTGCTTTAACAATAAGCCTCCTCCCACTTAATTATATACCAATTTAATTGAATTTAAAAACTAGAGAGAATGGAGCAAACGCGGATTGATTCCAATGTTTCCGTCGACGGGAGGATGATCTGATGGACATCGGCGGTGATGAGTCGGCTTTTGGATGTCTTTTAAGAACGAACTCTTGGGGTCAACTAGCTATAAGCTGGAGGGAGCAGACATTCATGTTCGGTCTTGAACCCCCAACGAAAATCGGGTAGTTATAGACTTATAACTAGCAATCATACAGGATATTGTGCGAACTACCGCGTGGTATTTTTTGGTGAATTTCAATAACAAAATAAAGTTCGAACAACAAACGCGACTCGAAATCAGATCACATTTGAAACGATAAATACTCTTGAATTTTGGTTATTAAATCATCACATGGGATTCAACTATCACGTGATGATACGAGACAGAAGTGACTTATTATATAAAGCTTTTAAGTGTAAGAGAAAGCAGAGACTTGTTTGTCTCTTTTTTGTCCCTCTTCATCTTTTCTATTTCAAAAGAGGCTTACTCTCCCTCTCTCTCCTCCCTTAGCTTATTGCTCTGCCTCCGGTTACTTTTTGTTGGCATTTGGTATCAACAAGTTCCAAATAAATTTGAGAACATAAATAATTTTTTTTTTTTTTTAAATTAGATATTTATTTGACATAAAAATTTAATTATTAAAATGATTGTACGATAAATATAATTATAATTGAAAAAGTTGTGTAAATTGATTGGAAATAGCAAATCCAAACATACTAATCTTAAGAGGTTTATAGTGACATTAATCGATGGTGTTGCCTTAAA
The DNA here is from genome assembly GCA_039519145.1 of Kokia cookei. Lineage (NCBI taxonomy): Eukaryota > Viridiplantae > Streptophyta > Magnoliopsida > Malvales > Malvaceae > Kokia > Kokia cookei. Next base: position 24,080,134 of record CM076904.1, on the reverse strand, counting down.
TTATCAGCCATATATTGGTATTTGTGAATATGAATTGTCGAAATATTAATTCAAAATTAAAAACAGGATGGTAACAAATACCAACTAAGGCAGAGGATTGGAAATTTTAAAAAGGGTAACGTGGCAGCTATGCAGGTGGGAGCACATAATGATTCGGGCTGTATCCAATCACGCCTTGTGGGGTCCCTCCCGCCATTTGACGAGTAGTCTTCATTGGAAAACGGCAAATATAGGGAAGCGTGGACTCAGTATGTCCCCTTGCCCCGACACACAATCCCCTTTATCTCTCCCTTTTTCCCAAAAATAATATTATATTAAATTTAATTAAATTATTCTCTCATTATTAAGTGTTTATTTTGATGTTTATATTTAAAGCATGAGCAAAAAAATTGTAATTTACTTTCAATAAAAAAAAATATCTATAAAAATTAAAAATTAAATTTATTATCATAAATATTAAAAAAATAGTTAACGGTGTTTAATATATGGAAAAGAAAGGGAAGGAGTAATAACGAATGAGATGTTGAGCTGTCAATTTCTTTCTTGATCTGTTTCCATTCAAAACCCGTGTGCTTTGGGTTTCAGGTTTTTAAGACATGAGATGGTGGGTCCCATGGTCCGACGTGTCGAGCCTCGTGATATTTGGGCCCACCCTTGTCGGCTTGTCCTTTGGGAAATGATCATTTCACTACGTCTTTATCCAAACTTTAAGATTTTTACTTTCCACTCACTCTATTTTTTCTTTTTCTAAATAAACGGTAATGAAATATGATTTTGTTATTAAAATGGTCTATTTATAATCTACTCCTCCTTCTTTCTTCACTTTTAAAATTTAATTTCTTTACTTTTGATTTTAGGCTTGTTAGATTCAAATATTAAAGTTTAATTACTCTATCTGTGCAGCCTTTGTCTAGATTTATATCTAATTTTGTTGGTAGTAATTTGGATGTATAAACTATGTTATTGTCAATCAACATGATTGTATTGTATTGTATTGTATCCTTTTTAAAAAAAAAAAAATTTAATTAATAACATCGTTAATTAACTTATAATAAATTTTAATATATATTATCAATTCAACTTTAATTTTTAAATTACACCTTTCAATATTAAAATACTAGATATTCAAAATTTAATAAATGTTTATTAATGGCGTTATGAAAATCCATTTTGATTTTTAAATCAAATAAATAAAATGATTAAAATTTTGAAATTAAAAATAGATAGACTAAAATTTAAAAAATCAAAATGTATAAGGCCGACGCAAATTTTAATAATTTGGGAAGAGCAAAGCCAACGCAAATTTGCATGAAAAAAAAAAGAAAAATGCAAAGACAGATGAAAATGAAGATAGCATAAAGCAAGGCAAATGGAAAAAATGTGTAGGATTAAAGTGCACGGGTATTTAAATTTTTTTGGATATGTAAAAATTAGTTGCAAAATTCTTGGTTTTTCCTTACTACTATTGATTTTTTATTTACAATTATTGTTAAAAAAATCAAAATAATTTTTTAGGTATAGTCCAAGGATCACATTAGCTATTCACCCTTTAGTTTAAGGTGCAACGCTACTTTTTAATGGGAATTTGCCATCGAGTGAGAAAAATATCATAATTTGATAATGTCTGTGGTTATTTCAAAATCGAATTCAAATCATATCTAAAACAGTAAATGTCTTGATTATCGGATTCTATGGGTATTTTAGGTGAAGCAAAATATTTCCTAAATTAGAAGAGAGAGAACACTTTCATTTTAAAATAAGATTGAAGGAAAAATATAAAATAGGAAATCAGATGACAGATTCCTATTTTCCAGAAAGAGCATAACCCAAAATGACATAACAATACAAAATATCATTTATTAGCTTCTTTTTTTTTTTGGTGAATTTTATTTGCTGCACAAGTCACAACCATTTTTAGGAGCTAAATTCTAAACATAAAAAGAAAAAAGTCTCTCTCTCTCTCTCTCTCTTCTCTTTTGTTTTCAAATTTTTTTCTCAAGGTTCCTGAGAAATTAAAGATATAGCCCTAAACTTTTTAAAGATTGCTAAATTGGTCCATGCTACAAGGCAAGCTAAGCAACTTGGGTTAAAAGGAAAAAAAAAGAAAAAGAGGCACATAAAAAAAGCAAAGCAGCCAAGGTAGGGTCCAAACTCATGACTACAATCCCCCAGCAGCAGTACCACCACCATACCCAACACCTTCCCAACCTAACTAACCTTTCCTTTAAATCTCCCCGTTTTCTTTTATATATTTTCTTTCTTGTTTCCTTCCATTTTCAGTTTCCCAATACCCCCACCAAACTTTAGTTTTAGCACCTCCTCTCAAATTCTCCCTTTTGCTTTTTTATAATATTCCCATTTTTCTTTGTCTACGAAGTTGCAAGCTTTACCTATGATTTCTCTCTTCTAGACTTATAAAGGTTTGAAACTTTGGTTGAACCAAGGAGGCTTTGATTTCCAATGCAAGGAGGTGGTGGTGTTTCTGAAAGTGTGTCTATGTCTACAGTTTCAAGGGAGGACAGCATGGTGGTGTCCTCAGAGGATTCTTCATGCCCTGATGAGTCTGAGTTGGAGCTGGAGTTGGGTCTTGGTTTGAGCCTTGGTGGTTTTAAGATGCACCAAGTCTCAAGAGGTGGTCATTATGCTAGAATTTTGACTGCTAAGGATTTCCCTTCTGTCATTTCTGCTTCTCCATCACCTTCTTCTTCTTCTTCATCATCATCTTCTTCTTCTTTAAGTAGGGCTAATGTCACAGCAGGGACCAAGAGGACTGCTGATTCTGTGGCTGCTGCAAATTCCTCTAGGTATGCTCTACTTTCACCCTTATTATTTATTATTGCTTCATTAGGCCGGCCCTGACATGAATTATTCTTATGTTCTTGGATATAATTGGTATTTCTATGAATTTATCTGCTTTATTATAGTTATATCATAACATGTAGTTATCTTTATAGGGTATGTGTGCCATCAATTACAAAAATTTGGTACTGTAAATTCAAGAACAGGAGAAAGACAATTAACAAAAGGAAAGCCAAATTAGAATCCTCCATTTAGGCTCCAAAGAAAACTTGGTTTTAACTTGAATGTGCTACTGTTGTCAGCAGATTGCAATTAGAAAGATATATTCAAATGATTTTTCATTCAGAAAGGAGTTGGTAAGGGAGACAAATTAATATGTAGGTTGTCGAGGATTTGGTATGGATTTGGAGTTTAGTGCTTCATCTTATTTTGATGATATAAATGTTGATAGATGAAGCCTACTTCCCGGTTTTCATACATCATTCCGAATTCAATATATGATCCTATTTGCTTGGTGATGATATTAGTAATCATCTCTGGATCAGATGATTGCAACTGTCTCTGTTCCAAACTCCCAATATTTATATAGCTGATCCAATTCTAGAGTTCTGGAACCAAATTTTAAGCAAAAACTTCTCTCAACCCAAAAGAGGGAAGTCCTTTGGGCCAAAAATTGACATGTGCCATCGATTAATAATACACCATTTTATATGGAAACCTGCATATCTCTGGTGCCTTAATAACTAGGCTCCATCTAATGTGTATATTTGTTCTTTCAGGGTAACCTTTTTGACACTTAATGATTACTTATCTTTCTGTCAACTTATTGTGGAGATTGGCTGTTAATAACATATTGGGAGCTTTTAGGCCTTTTCTTCATTTCTGTTTTTTTTTTCTTAAATTTGGAACAGTCAAGTCGTGGGGTGGCCTCCTATCAGAGCTTATAGGATGAATAGCATGATTAACCAAGAAAAAAACCAGGCCACCGAAGGATTTAACTCGACAATGGAGAACCATAAAAGTGAGACCTCTATTGTTGAGAAGAGTACTACTGGCATTAGCAGCTACCAGAATAGTGGCAATGCTAAACTGAGAAAATCCCTGTTTGTGAAGGTGAACATGGATGGAATTCCAATTGGAAGAAAGGTTGATATGAATGGCCATGAATCCTATGAAAAGTTGGCAAAAACTTTGGAAGATATGTTTCTGAAAACTACCCCGAATGTCAATCCAGCAGGTGAGATTTCCTTTCTTTTTTCCTGGTTGTGTGGATGTCCTGTACTATGTGAATATATGGATTTAACCAAAGTGATATAATGGTGTATGTGTAAAACTCGCACTTCTTGTGCATTATGCAAAACCTGAGTGTGGACATGCGCGAAGCAAATTTGACAAGCATGCCTTGCGTTTCTCAAGCATTGTATGAAAATAGGAAACAGTAGACTGGGAACTTTGAGAACTTTTATAAGTGTTTCTCTTTTATGAATGTTGTCATGATTTTTGTGATTAGGATCAAGGGCTCTAGAGCTTGGTATGATGAACAAACTAATAAGATCCTCAAAACTGCTGGATGGGTCATCTGATTTTGTGCTTACTTACGAGGACAAGGAGGGGGACTGGATGCTTGTTGGAGATGTTCCTTGGGAGTATGTATAGTTTAAGTTATACGTGTTGCTTTACATTTTCATTTTCCTATGGTTTTGCTCACGTGAGATGTATAAAACCAACTACTGTTTTCTTTATCTCCTGTTAGGAAACCAAATGTAGGATCTCCATGAGTTTCACTTTGCCTAAATGTGTTGAATGAATTTTAAACTATGGAGGTGCATATTCTCTTTTAGCCTTATATATAGTTGCATTTATAGGATGCCCTCTGTTGGTTCTGAGTAAAACCGGAAGAGAGTTAAAGAAAAAGCTTGAAATCTTCATGAATGCGTCTTTCCTCAAGTTCCCCCAAAATTAATATATTCTCTAGAAGTCTTGCTGTATATATCTTGGTGAGTCATCTCGTCCGGTTTGTCTCTTTTAAATGTAAACCGAAGTGGGTCAACTTAGGACTTCATGATCATAACCTGGACAGATGCATTATGTATTGAAAGTTGTTTTCTCTCGATACTTATTGTGAATCTTCTCTGGTTCGCTGCAGGATGTTCCGTAGCTCCGTGAAGAGGCTTAGAATCATGAGGACATCCGAGGCTACTGGATTGGGTATGCAAATTCATACTCTCTCCATGTTTTTGTAGGTTTTGCTTCGTATTCTATGGTTGCTTTAATTCATAATTTACAGCTCCACGATTGCACGAGAGGAACCGCCAGAGACAAAGAAGCAAGCACATCTAGAATACGCTAGCAAACATACAAATCAAGAAGGAAGTACAGAATAGTTAAAGCACTTTGACCGAGTAAAGTTTGAACTCTGAAGACTCGGTTTTGTTCCCGATCACAATATTATTTTGTTACATGTTTTCTTCAACCTCACAATTACAGTCTTGAGGAATAATTGCCATACTTATTGAAAGGCACCAATATCTCGGTGTTCAATATGTAATATTATATTATACAAAGGTGCCCAGTAAATGCTGTATTTTTTGTTGTTGCTGTAAATAACCCAGCAATTGTTACTGTATTATTTTTCAAAAGCAAAAAATTGAGGAGAGTTCTCAGAACTGTCATGTATGGCTTGTGAAGAAAAAGCTGGATATTCCAAGAATTAATCTATAGATGTTTACTGTTACAAATTCATTTGACAATGAGAGTTAACAATTTCAGGTTTAATCTTCTTGCCTTGACACAGGAGAAATCCCAAGCTTGATTTACCTGTTAATTTCCTGAACAACAATTTGAACCAGTGACTACATGCATTAACAAAAAACAATGCTACATACAAAGAAGAATATAGTTTAGTTTTGGCCCAAAAAACCAAAGCGGTGGATGCTAAACGTGGCCATTTACAGGTGATGTGCTAAACACTGGGGTTTCTTTGTTAGATGAATTTCCGCCATTGTTGCTACTGCTTTTTCTTCGGGGCTTTGCCTCCGCAAGCATTGTAACTACATCCCTCATGGATGGTCTGTCTTTGGGGAGCTTGGCAGTGCAAAGAAGTGCTATCCTAGCAACTAATAGTGTCTCTTCTTGAATGTGCCTACAGTTTCCTAAATTGGGATCTAATGCCTCTTCTAAACTTTTGTTATCTCTAACTTTCCTCCGGATCCATTCCACTATGTCTACGGATTCTCCGAACTCCGGGTCTAAAGGCTTCTTTCCAGTGAGAAGTTCCAGTAAAACCACCCCAAAGCTGTAAATGTCAATCTTTTCATCAACTTTTAAGGTGTAACCATACTCTGCAACAGTCAATAAATGTGGAATCATCAATGATTATATAAACAGAGAATGAGATCCATTGAAGAGAGACGTTAATTTGTAAATTTACCAGGAGCTATGTATCCATAAGACCCTGCCACCATTGAGACTGTTTCATTCTTTCTCACCATCATCCTTGCCAAACCGAAATCTGCAATTCTTGCCTCGAGGCTTGCATCAAGCAGTATGTTGTTCGACTTGATGTCTCGATGTATAACCGGTGGATGACAATCATGGTGGAGGTAAGCAAGCCCTTGTGCAACTCCGAGTGCTATGTTATACCGTGAAATCCAATCTACCAACAATCTACCGGCTTGCTTGCCATGCAAGGCTTCCCCTAAGCTGCCATTTTGCATAAACTCGTACACTATCATCATGCTACTGTCATTGTGAAGAAATCCCAATAACCGAACTATATTTCGATGCCTTAGCTTCCCCAAGAGATTCACTTCTCCGATGAAATCATCACTGTTTCCTGTCTTGATGTCGGTTCCTGATTTCCATAACTTTTTAATTGCCACAGTTGTGTTCACCTGCGGCATCTCAGCTTTGTATACAACACCAGTGGCTCCCATTCCGACCACGTTTGATTCTTTAATACAGGCTAAGATGTCGGAAGCTGTGAAATCCAGTCTTTGAAATGCCATTAATCTCCATGGCCATTCTCCATTGCCTGCTCCAAACTTTCGTTCAAAGCAACTGCTGTTCAAGTACCAGTTTTTATACAGCAACCGCCCACTGATAAATAAGATTCCAGCTGCTAAAATTGATGAGATCCCAATGAGCCACCCTGCAACAATATGCTTTGCTCGCAAGCTTCTCTGCCTCGGTGACATTGATGAATATCTGTTACATGGAGGGAGAACACCACCACAGAGGTCGGGATTGCCAACAAGGTCATCGGGATTGATTGTTCTTAGCACACCATTTGCAGGAACGGGACCCTCTAGTTTGTTGTATGAAACATTGAACATTTCTAGAGCTGGAGAAGTTCCAAAATTATCAGGTATTCCACCTGTTAGAGAGTTGTTAGATAAATCGAGAACAGCCAATGTGAGCATCATAGAAATCGATTTTGGAATATTGCCGGTCAATTGATTATTGCTCAGATTTACAGTAACTAGTTTCTCACATGAAGCAACACTAGCTGGTATACTTCCTGTAAAATGATTTGTTGAGAGATCTAGCACAGAAAGTGAAGGGCAATCTTGAAACTGATCTGGGATTTCACCAACTAAGCTATTGTTCGAGGCAATAAAAGATTGCAGACTCGGGATCGAAAAAATGCTAGAAGGGAGAGAAGATCGAAGGCGATTACTCGAAACATCGATAAAAGAAAGTGATGTAGAAGAAGCAATATCATCAGGGATTTCACCAGTGAGACTGTTATTTGCTAATTCTAACCTCTCAAGACTCCCAAGTTTGCCGAGTCCAACAGGAATGGTCCCGGATAAATGATTATTATGCATTCGGACTCGAACAAGTGACAGACAATTCGATAAGCTGACTGGCACTGGACCTGAGAAAGCATTGTTGAATAGAATGAGCTTGGTGAGATTGCCTCCATCGCACAAGGTTGCCGGTATTTCACCCGAGAATGAATTTGACGATATGTCCAACCACTGCAATGGTGAATTCTTGCCAAGATCAACCGGCAGTGGCCCTGAAAAAGAATTGTTCCACAACTCGAGCACCTGCAATTGTGTCAACCCTCCAAGTCCAGCCGGAACTGAGCCTGATAATCGATTGCACATCAAGTTCAAGAGCTGCAAGCCCTTAAGCTCAGCAATCTCAGCAGGAATTTCACCAGATAAATGATTATCAGACAAATCAAGAAGCTGCAACGAAGTGATGTTGCCAATGGATGATGGAATCTTGCCTTCCAAATTGTTCTTATACAAGAAAACAGTTTCTAATACTTGGAGCCTCCCTAGTTCAACAGGAATCTCACCACCAAGGTTGCCAACTGCTAAATCCAGATACTTGAGGTTAGTAAGGTTACCAAACTCCATTGGTATCCCACCTTCAAATTCATTATACCCCAGAATTATAGTCTCCATTGATGAAAGCTGCCCCAGCTCTCCTGGTATGTAACCAGTGAGATTATTCCCTGAAAGACCAAGAAATTTCAGCTTTTGCAAGCTCTTGAAAGACTTAGGAATAGAACCCTGGAAGAAACTTCCTCTCAGGTCTAGAATCTCCAATGAAGTAGCATTGCCAAGATCCTCAGGGAGAATCCCTGAGAAGTTGTTGCTTGAAGCATTCAACAAAGTCAGTCCGGAAGCCCTTCCGAAACCGGCAGGAAAGCTCCCAGTGAATAGATTTTGGCTCACATCAATGCTGTTGAGTGAGGTGAGAATGGAAACAGATATCGGCAAAACCGAGGACAGTTGATTGCAGCACAAGTTGAGAGATGTAAGGCTTTTAAGGCGTCGAATATCATCTGAAACTCGTCCACTGAGGTTCATATGGGAAAGATCAAGCTTCTCAACAGACCCATCAGTGTTGCACCATACACCAGTCCAGTTACATTGAGCTGAATCCTTGAGACCCACATTTGCGGGCAACCTCCAATCATGGAGCCTATTCAATGGATCGATAAAACCAGCTTTAATCGACAGTAAAGCCAATGCTTCCTCATTCAGGTTGGAGTTTTCAGACTTAGCGGTGGTGTCCCATAAGAACAACAAGAGAAACAAAAACAAATGGAATTTGAACTGCATAATATTGTTCTTCTTACAAACCGCCATCACCATCATCATCAACATCAATCTCTCAGAACACCATTTTGAGCACGAAGTATGAAAAACATGGAGGAAGATGAGTTATAATTTGAAAAGAGGTGTTGGGGTTGTGAAACAGCAAGTGCCGACAGAGGAAGGAACATTTCCATGTTAGAGTTAAATTAAAGACAGATCATCATCCCCCATCATGTCCTAATTAATTGAACACAATGTCTGTGGGTGGGTTAGTTATTCGGTATGATTGAATGGCAAGGAATCTTTCCATGTTACGGGCAAAGTATTAAGAAAGACAAAAATCAAATGGCCAACATTTTGTGTTCTTTGCTTCAAACTTCTTTCTCATACCTTTTTTGGATTTCCAACAACCTGTATCTTTCTTTCATATTCAATTCAATCTAAATAATACCATTTGAATCTTTTGGGTCAAACTTTTGCTGTTACTCCTATGTTGTTCATAAATATTTACCACCTATTCTCTATTTTGATTTTTTTAATTTCTATATTTTCTTAAACATTAATCATTACATCTATGTTGTGCATTCCGCACCTGATAATAAGTTTGTTACATAAAATTTTGAAAATTGTAAAATTTAACAACCATTGTTAAGTACATGAATTAAAAATGACCAAATCAAATCCGTAACTTATGCATTATATAGTAACTAATAACAGAATTTGAAGACTCAAATATCTTAATCAAATTGACTGTGCAACAATCAAAACTAGTAAGTATTTGGTAATCAATTGGTGATCTCAAATTACAGTTTAAAGTACTTAAAAGTTTTAAGAATTAATCCTTAAAATCTTTAAAAAAAAAAAAAAAAACAGAATACTAGAAAAAGGAAGCACGTTGCCTAATAATAAAGTTTAAATGAAATGCAATAGCGGTCTTTTTTTTTTTCTCTTAATTAATTTTAAAATGAGAAGAGATAATTGGAGAGAAGAATGCATGTGGACATATTTGTCCCTCTAGAAACAGTGAAGCCCCCATTTGAATTATTAAAGAGAAAGAAACCCCAAGATTTAAGTAACTATTCTTTCATTGAGATTTTCGTTTTCGTTTTCCTTTTTAAAAGATGTTAGTAATTATATTCTTTGTAAATTTAGAATTTAGTTCTTATGCTTCTGTTTTTAAAAATTTAGTCTTTTTACTTTTTAAATTTCAAAATTCAAGCCCAACTGTTAATACTATCTCGTTGAATTCAGGTCTATTACAATATCATTTTTTTGGTTATATTTGTTCTCAATTAAGTTTTGTTTTTACTTGGACATTTTTGCCATTGCAGAGAATATATGTTTGAGCGTGCTGAAGCGCATTTATCCTCTTATTTAAGGGTTGGGGAAGGGTTATATATAATTCTAGGTATCGTATAAAAAAATCAATGAAACTTAAAATTTGAAAAGTAGAAGAACCAATTTCAAATTTTGTGGAGAATAGAAGGACATATGACATATTTTAACCAAAAAGAAAAAAAGAAAATGGGGAGGGGAGGGGAGGGGAGCTCACCAACCTCCATTTTCATGATCTTGAGAGAAAAGAAAGGACCAAATCAATCAGAAAAGGGAAGAAATGTCAGTGTCACATGGCAACATGTGGGGGTGATTCATCACTACCTGCATTTTCCATAACTAGCCATTGCTTATGTTTTTGAAAATGGATGGATGGCATGTGAACCTGCTAATCTCTTTCTTTATTCCCTATTCTCATCACACACACACACACACACACACACACACACTTGGGTAATTTTATATATATCCATTTCCAGTTGGTGGTATAGTAATGGTACAAAGTAAAGGGTATTCAGGAGTATGTATGATGAACTGAAAGCTGACATGCTGCTACCCACATGTATGCAGCTGTACCTAAACCACCATTTTCATCAGGATTTAGATCCACAATCACCCCAAAATAAACCCATTTTCTTTCTCATCTAACCATCCTCCTCTACACTACTTGCACATGTCATGCAAGAGGAGGACTCAATTTCTTTTTTCTTTTTTTTGTTCCATATCTCTCTCTCTCTCTTTCCCTACTCCTTATAGTGATAATTTTCTAAATGTAACAAAACAATTGAATGGTACTTAAATTTAACATTTTTTTTTTTAACATGTCAACTCTGTTATGTTTTGATTTAATGTGGTACTTAAAATTAACATATAATTTTTTTCAAACATAAATACCCAATTAAATTAAAAAAAATATCAAATCATAAATATATAAAAATTAGGTAGTGTATAATGTTGAAGATGTTAATTAAAGTGACACATTCATGAATCTTGAGATCTAATCATTTTATCTTCAATATTTAAATATTTTATTTTATTTTGTATGATAAACTCTCGTGAGTTAACACATATCTATTTTAGGTGGAACCCCTTTCCTTTTGAGCTTAAGAGGGCCATGAAAATGATTAAAAATGGAGTTTTTTATTTTATTTTATTTTTTTAATATAATGGCGTGATTACATGGTAGTATTTGTTTATGTTTTTTTAATCATTTGATAATGTACACACAGGTGCTCGAACCCGGATCTCTTAGGATGAACAACATCCTTTTAAATAAATTAATTTAACTTTTATATTATTAAAAAATCAAAATAAAATAGAGTTAACATTTGTTGTTTAATAGTGTTTATATTTTTTAAGTTTTTATGGTTCATAAATAAGTTTTTTTTGTTTGAAATTCAATTGTAATTGAATAAAAATTCAAGACCTTTTTTTATATATTCAATGTTGAATCTATTACAATCTGAATTTATTTGATTCTTTTTAATAGTATAAACGATAAATTAATATATCTAATAATAAAAGAACTAATTTAATTTAGTCCTCATACTACATGGAACTCCTAAATATTTTAATCAAAAAGTATCCTTCAAGAAGAAGTTAATGGCTAAGACTTCCTTTGGATCATCAATTGTTACAATAAAATTAAAAAGCAACTGTGATGAAGAGATTAGTTACTGTAACGGTAAGATTGAATATTGTAGTAATGAGATTGTCTCCAGTAAAGTTACAAATAATGATGACGATGATGAAATTAGTTACTGTAATAGTGAGATTTGATACTATAATGGCGCGAATAAAAATTTAAAATAACGGTGAGATATGTGTTTAAATTCCAATGCAGTTATAACATTGAAGTGAACTATAATAAGAAAAAAAAATATTATTTTTATTTAATGAACCTTATAACATAATAGAAAATTTAATAAATAATTAAAAAGTATTAAAATCACTAAAATAATTATATAAATTTATTATATTAAATGAATGAAAATATTTAAAACTTTAAATCAAAATAATTAAAAGGAAAATTGTAGATAATTAAAAATAATAAAATATATATTGAAATTCTATAATAAGTGAAAAGAATTTAAAACTTAAATGAAGTGTAATAAAGTAATTGGAAGCTTTTAAATAATAATTGGTAAAAGGTAAAAATAGTATAAGAAAATGGGTATAAGTGGTAGAAATAAGCCAAGTGATGTTGGTGAGATTTAGTGGAAGAAATTTCTCCAATTAAAAAAGATAAATCCTAAAGGGTTTTGATTGCATTCAAGTTTGTAAATCGAGAAATTATTTTATGGATATTTTTATCATATTATTTATAGTCATTTTTTAATTATTTAATGATATTTCAATAATTTTTTATATTATTGATAAGTAATTTTAGTAATTTTTTTTACTCCAAACCGGAACGTTACACCCCGAATTCAAAATCTATAATCTTTGAATTTTAAATCCTAAATGGATCTGAGGTTTGAGGTTTAAGATTTTAGGTTCAAAGTTTGAGTTTAGGATTCAAAATTTAGAGTATAAGATTTAAAATCAAGTTCAAGTTTAGAATTTAAAAATTATCAAAATTATGTATAAATATCATAAAAAAATACTAAAATATTATTAAATTAATTGAAAAGGACTATGAATAATGTAATAAAAATGATACATAAAATAATTTTTCCATCCAAACGGATAACATCAACCATAAAGTGCCCTCAACGTGCCTCACTAGAATCCAGTTAGAAATAAATAAATTCATTAGGTACTCTTTATATATATAATTGATATTTAAATATTTCATTGAATTATAATCATATTTATTTTAATATAATTTGTAACCCTTTAACTTGATATTTAACATTATCAGTTTTTCTTTTGAATATAAACATTATCAAATTTAATTGTTTTTTTTTTTTTTTTTTAATAATTGGGGTAGGAGTGAGATTATTAGGGATCGAATCCGATCTTTCATACCTACAACATAATACTTTTATCATTGGGCCAAGAATTTATTGGCCAAATTTAATTGTTCTACACAATAAAACAAGCATGAAAAATAGTCTATATCATATGGATATCAAATAATTTAAGTTTCGTTTCAATCAAAATTTTAATATGCTTCCATTCATTTCAACTTAAACAACTTGTAACCATATATTTCAACTTATACACTTTTATATAAGATTTTAATATTTTAGATAAACTTTTAATATATATATATATATTAACTATTTTTATATTTTTAGAAAAGTTTTGGCAAAAAAATAATACAATATAACCCTAATATATATAAATTAAATAATACCCATATGAATAAATACACCATCTCTCAGGTCCTTTGGAAGCTATCATTCAAAGTCAGACTCACTGATTTTAACAATAACATAAAAAATAATTTTAATGGATAATTATTCTATTTATTATTGTTGGAGTAAAAAAAATTTACAATTAATATAAGAATATATTTGGTACATTATCGGTAAGGTTTTTAAACCCCACAAATAATGTTAGAAGTTGATAAGTGTTTTATAAAAATATAATAAAATATTATAAAAACAATCTATTTCAAAATTTCTAAACTACTTGTGAAATAAATAAAAAAATACAATTAATGATCTCTCTCGATCTCTCTCTTTCTGTATATATATATATAATTGTAAACGTCATGTCTGATTCCAAATCTCTTCGCATAATCCCGCTTTTTGTTGCTCAATTACATCCCCAAATACTTGTAATTTAAATGTCCTATCATAAGTCATCTTGATTATTGGTCCATCTCCCTTGAAATATGTCTAATACTCTATTGGTCCATATTTTTTAATATCCGAGTTATCCGTCTCAATCATTTTAAGGAAGAATATGCTAAATGTCTATCAAATATATTGTTTTAATTCTGTTAAAAAATATATTTTTTTGTTAGAAACATATTTATCGATAATTAGAACATTGTTGAAGCAAATTTATAAAGTGATATTGTAACTATTGAAGGAAAAAAAAAAATTTAATTTTGGTTTTTGAGAAATTGTTTTTCAATAAAATTATATTTTTATTTTCTCATAAATAAATATTTTATCTCCCGAAAATATTTATGAATAACAATGATAAAGAGCATCAAAATTTTCAAAAATACTTTTTCGAACTGAGCCTTTCATCTCAATCCTATGACAATTTCAGTGATCTCAACGCCAAGAAGGGCGCCAAAGCCCGCTCTAAAACAAGAGCATAACTCGGATTTTTTACTCAAATAATACAAAAAAAATAATTAATAACCAAAATAGTATCCCCAAATTATTATTTACCAAAATTGTATGTTTAGTTAAGTGGAGGGACTCTAAGTGGCGGCACTAAGGGGTATTTTTGACACGTGTTTTTTTTAAATTTTTTTATTATTTTTATATATTTAAAAATAAAAAAAATATTATTTTATTAGTGGAGGGATTTAAAAGTGGCGGCACTCCGGGGTTTTTTTTAGAAAGATAAGACAAAAAAATACCTGACACCCAGTGGAGGAACACGAAGTGGCGGCACCAATGGAGGGTTATCACAAACCCTAAAAATTTTATTTGCTCCTCCCTTTCCTATTTTATAACAAAAATTTTATTTCATTTAATTTTTATTACAAACCCTAAAAATTCCCAACCACCCAAATTTATTTTCACAAATAAAATAAAATAAACACACACACAAGACACAATGGGGTGCTGTCAAGTGGCAAAACACCCCTTAGTGCCGCCACTTGATATTCCTCCATTGGTGCCGCCATTTCGTGTTCCTCCACTGGGTGTCAGATATTTTTTTGTCGTAATTTTCTCGTATTTTTTTGAAAAAAACCCCTGAGTGCCGTCACTTTAAGTCCCTCCACTAATAAAATAATATTTTTTTATTTTTAAATATATAAAAATAATTAAAAAAATTTAAAAAAACACTTATCAAAAATACTTTTTAATATCGCCACTTAAAGTCCCTATACTTAACTAAACATACCATTTTGATAAATAATAATTTGGGATACTATTTTAATTATTAATTATTATTTTTTTGTATTATTTAGGTAAAAAACCCGCATAACTCTAATATATCACCAATGGGTTAGGAAACAGATTCCACAACACTCAAAAGAGGTTCTGTCAGCATGTTCCATCTACCACAACAAATTGCCTTCCTTGCCTATTCAACACTGCTACTAGCCCCCACCACTTGGGGGAAAAATAAATAATTAATTGAATTGAGAATGATTATTCCACTGATTGTATAAAATCAAATATAGATCAAATGTTTGTGAACCAAGAAAAAACTGAAATTTGAGATTAAAAAAAAAAAACCAATAGTTCAATTGTAAATTTATGAATTTTTAATAATTTTTAAGTGTTTGTTTAATTGTTTTTGAAAAAAAACGAATCATCTAATCGATTCCATTATTAATTTAATTTTTACAATATTAGACGAGACCCCGTTAAAAGAAATACCACAATTATCAAAGAATGCTCCATCGAGAGAAATAGCACAAAAGGATAAGGAAATGAAGAGCTTGATCGTTAAATTGCTGGAGGAAAACGAGGTGTATCCCAACCTACCGACTGCCCGGGAGAAGGGTCAGGGGAAGAGGAGGAGCGACGGCCGGCCAAGCTACTGACTGCGCTAATGGCAGCATGGAAGGAGGAGAGCCAATGGCTTTGAAATTACAAGGAGAGAGAAAAGTGAAAAGATATAAAGTTTGATTTTGTTAAGTTTATAATATGATTTTTTTTTATATAATGTTTAAAATTACCCGTAAATTCTCTCAAACTTTAAATAGGAAGATAAAAATATTTTAACACGTTCGAACTCACATTTTCTTATATTGATTACAATATTGATACCAACCGAACTGAAACTTATTCGATTATAATGAATTATTAAGATATCGAATTTCATAAAAAAAAAATGTAAAGGATTAAATGCTATACTCATTTTTCATCTTAGTACCAATTTTTATTTTTGGTAAGAAATACATAAATACGAGTTGTTATTTAACATATATAGTTATATAATTAAAAGATTTTATGCATGAAACTATGAAGTAGCAACATTTCTCTGGAGAACTTTGAGAAACATTTAACAATAAATTTGCAACGGAAGAGAAAAATAACTTTATCGAATCATAAATCATACATATGTTCCTCTGAGTGTTGTAAAGAATTTATATCTTGAAATTACAACAAATCAGAAACTATATTTTTGCTTAAATGCAACTCAAAACACAACCGTGCCGAAACATTGTATACTGAACTTGCTTCAGTAACTACACAATTATACCTGTAATACCAGGACCTGTATAATGAATTTCCGTATGGCAGTCCCTAATGCAAGAAGGGAAAAAAAAAAAGAATCAGGGCTGACCTGTGGACCTTGAGAAAAACTAGCCACAATTGAGATTAAATATATAACAATATAAATAAATATATGATTGTCAATTGCTTCTGAGGGACTTATGATGATGAACCCAGAATAAATGCATGTATCTCATCCCAGCTAGAGACTGTATATAAAGTGCCGGAAAGTCTTTTCCAATTAGAGGACCCAACTTCGACCACTCCTATCTGTTTCGCCACCAAACCAGAGAACAACGGCACAAAAGAAATGCCAAACTGTTCTCCCAATCGTCTCAGGGTGGGACTTGATCCCATCACGATACCTATGTCTGCTTCCAGCAAGCAGAGTAAGTCACCAACCGAAC
Organism: Kokia cookei; assembly: GCA_039519145.1. NCBI lineage: Eukaryota > Viridiplantae > Streptophyta > Magnoliopsida > Malvales > Malvaceae > Kokia > Kokia cookei. Next base: position 24,063,229 of record CM076904.1, on the reverse strand, counting down.
CTCCTATATAAACCGTCAAGTGCTGGCCATCTTTGTCTCTGTTGTTTAATATGTTATTGAAAGCTTGGAGCTTTTCCATGGGAGACTCTAGCTTCTTAATGATTTCCCCTGTGGTGGTGGAATCTTCACAAGATAGCTCATTGGAGTGAACATTTAGTGCTTTTACATCCCCTGCTAAGAGAATTAGGAGGCATTAAAAGCATTATTTTGGTGACTGATCATCTTTATATTTAAGTAATTCGAACCATCATCAATAGCATGGAAGCATGATAAACAATAAGCATGAATTCCTGATCAATCATATTGCATTGCATACTACAACATCCAAACTCCAAATTTGGCTTATATGCACATGTATTACAACCCGGCTTGTTAGTGTTCTAGTGATTACCTGATGAAAGTGCTGAACGGATGAGATCCCCACACCAACAATAAGAAAGTACATGTATGGCAGCGGTGAGATTTTCATTTTTCATGATTTTCTGAATAAACCCTTTACAACCATCTTGAAGGATCAAACGTTGGCCAGCCCTTTTTATATCCTCTTGACTTAAACCCTTAAGTACTCCTGACTGAACAACTCTTGAATTTGCAGCCTTCTCAAAATGTGCAAATTGCTGAAGGGCTTCACAAAGACCTTCATAACTGAAACTTTCCGCTGTACAAGTATGTAACACAAAAAGCTAACTTTAGTAATGTATCCTCTAAATAGTATAAAGTCATTAGCAATTCTTCCCAAAACCATTCTAGGCTAACAGGGTCTAAAAATCAAGAGGACTGCCAATCATTTATCAAACCTGTCTCAGTTGTTGTGATGCTTTCTACACATTGTTCAAACTCTTCGGTATACTGGGCAGAAAGAGCATCCCATGTGCTCCTCAAATCAGCTGATGACATCCGAGCAAGTTGGGTTTCAGATCCATCAGGGTCAGCCTTTGGCCTTGTTATGATTGCAATCTCTGCTAATATAGCAGAGGAATCAAAAGCAGTGCAAGTCAAGTCGAAGTCACAAAATATGGAGAGTTCACCACCCACAGCAAGGTCTAGAGTACGAGACAAAGGGACCACTGCTTCCTGTATAATTGGTTGAGACGTGAAAAAATCTACTTCCAGTCTCATAGATTGATGGTAGAGCTTTTCTATGACATCTAGCTCTTCACCAGTTAAAGATATGCTTAGAGTATCCAGCAACTCTTCGATTCGGACAGCATAAGCCTGAAATCAGAATTGAGCAAGGTGAAATTCTTTTCCTAACAACCCAAGCAAGTTTTCTAGTTCAGTCAGCAAAAGTAATAATAATCTGATGAACCTCAAAATTTTCAGAGCAATAATGATCAATCCACTTCTTGTAAATGTGAGTGCTATCATTAGGATCTAGAAGAGCTTGGATCTCTTTATTTATGAAGGCAAAGAGCCTCATGCAAGGTGCAATAGCGCCAAGTGTATAAGCGGCAACTTTTGTCTTCTCAAAAGGGGTTGCAAGTTTACCCGGGACTCTTTCGCCTTCAATTCTACCAGAAGCTGTTGCTGACAGAAAATCTGTATACTTCACTGTTGCATTTGTCAAGCTTCTCTCTTCTGGGAGTTCAAAGCCCCATTCCTGCAGTGTAGGTCCTCGTCAAAATAGAGACTTAAAAGTACCCCATTACATACATGAAATGGAGAAAGAAGAGACCTACATTGGAGTTATATATCTGTCTTGGTCCAAATGGTTACTATACCGAACAGGAATGAGGGAGTCCAAAATCTATTCGCAAACTACGGAATCTTAACAGTCCAAAATCTATTCTCGAATTACGGAATCTTACATTGGAGGATCTCAAATTATGGAATCTATTCTCAAATGTTTACTATACACTGGCTCTAGAGCTTAAAAACTCCACAAGTGCCCATACCAACATAAAAGAAAATCTATAAGCAATTTCTATACTTGCAACATGTCCATTGAACTATAAATAAGGAACTGAATTAGTTACATTTACGTATCTAACTAAAGAAATGCATCAATTAATCTAACCCATTTACTTCACCATTGATGTGTAAGGAAAGGCTATAAATATAGAAGTATGTTAGAATTTTGCCTTCGACTTAATTTGGCAAGTTAGCAGCATCAAATACAACTAATAAACCTGCAAACCTTAATTGACATGAGATATGAAATTTAAAAGATATATTATATAAAGAGAAAACAAATCAGTAATCAATCGAAGACAAATAAAGTGGTTTGTTCATCATAAACACTAGTTAATATGTTATTCATTTTCTGTTTCTTTTTTTTTTTTTAATTCTTTTTGCTAGTTTAAATCCAATGAAAATAGCAATAATGAGCCTGAGTTCTAAGTATCATAATTTCAACAATAATACTAATTACCGTTTGGTTTTTTTTTTTTTTTTTTAAGATATTATAGAAACAGTAATAAAGAAGAGAAAAATAGAGCTTACTCGGACAAGAGAGTCGTGTGATTTAAGCTTGGCTTGAACATATTTCCTTAAGTTTCGTATTGCCTTCTTGTCTTCGTCATCATCAGCGCATTCCTCCGCTAATTCATACCTGAAAAATTCACAAACAAATATAAATATAATTAATGAAAAAAATAAAGAGTCCGAAAATATTAGTTAGTGTAATGATTAAGATTTTAGCAAGTGATTGGAAATGGAAGGAAGTCTCACGCGTGACCAAAGGCATTGAGTAAATGAACATGTTGAGAGATATAGTGGTGGAAGGAATCGGCGCTTAATTTGCCAGCGGCTAAGCAAACGAAGAAAGGAGTGTAGTTAACAAAAACCGATTCGCTCCTGAATTTGTTCCACAACTTCCCGGCGATCCCTCCTCCGACATCCATACCTCCCATTTCGGTACACCGCCACGCCGTCGTTTCGATGGAAGAAAAAATTATACCGATGATGGGATCGGAGAGGTGGTTTAAGAGTTAAGAAAAAAAAAAGGAGATTTGATTTTGGAGATTTGGACCGAGTAACAAATAAACAGAGGAAAAAGAGAGAGTTGGTGAATTGATTAATTTATACGCTTGAATTTTCTCTCCTTTTATTTAAGAAAAAGAAAAGGATACAGTGTGAAAGGGCGGAAAGTGAAGAATGTAGATTAGCGGCCGGCGGTCAACGGGAAGGGAGACATCGAGTTCTCGTGAGTCTGATCTGTTTCTTAACTTTCTTTCCCTCTTTTCCATCGAACAAACTACGGCACATATTATGCTCTTTATACGCGTTTGTATTTCCTCTTTTCTCATCTATCTATAACTATGTCTCTTTCCTCTACGATACACACTTGTATGTATTATTTAAAATAGGCATTCAATTTTTCACCAAAAATAAAAAAAGGTATTCAATAATTACAGTAAAACAATCCTTATTTAATTTAAATAATAAAATGCTATGATAATTTTTAATTTTAATTAAATAATTACAACTAATTTTTTTTCAAAAAAAAAAATTAGATATATAAAAAATTGAATATAAATGTGTAAAAAAAATATTAATAAATTGAATATTAATCCAAATGAAATATCAACTGACTAAGCTGAAATTGGAAAAAGAGTGAGTAGAAATGCATGAAAATCACTAATAAGTTTTGGACTTATAATGCAATTAAACCATTTCATGCATTTGGAATGAAAAAACTATAAAATGTTTATAAAATGAGATGTGGATTGTGGTGCATTTTAAAATTTAACGTAATAATAATTTAATTTTTTTTAAAGATTAATTACCAAATTCGATTCTTTCTAAAAATTAAAAATCAAATTTAACTTAAAAGAAGAAGAACCAATTTGGAAAAAATGCAAACGTTGAAGGCTATTTCGTAAATAAATGGTTTAAGTATTTCATAGTATTAGGATGTATCAAAATGGAAATTGAAAAGAAAGATTGGGATGGGTCAAAGTCCAAACATACCGACAATTGAGAGCAACTTGCAACTAATAATAAGCTGTTACTTTCCGCCTTTCACTTTCATCAAATGTCTCAAACCCCAGTTTTATTTTATTTCTAAGTTTTAACGACGGTTTACACTTCACTTTGGGATAAATATTGAATTCATATATAAACTTTGGTCCACTCGGTAATGAATTTTGATTTGATGTAATTATATACGTGAAATTTAAATTTTAATTCAATTGTACGCATTTAAAGAAAGGAATATATACGCTTATTTTTATATTGGATAATATAATCGTTTGTGTATTTAATATATCTACATAAAATGATGCTAATTAAGGTAAAAGTGCCATAAAACCCCCATATTATATCTTGGATTTCATTTTAGCCTCTCTATTGGCAAAATGGTTAAATTAGTTCATGCATATTAGATGAGTGAGCAAAACAGCCCCTTCCTTAAAATTTAGTGTTTACATATAACATATAATAATAAATTTAGCCTTCAGCATTTATACATTTATTCAATTTGACCCCTATTCTTTCATGGGAAGTAAAATAGAAAATTTTGAAACTATTAACGCTAAAAGGTCAAAATTTCCTTAGTAACAATTTTTTTAAAAAATCAATTAACCCCTTTTAATTTTAAAAATTATTATAAAATCATAAAAATTATAAACAAAATTTATAAAAAAATTTAAAACTATACAATTTTTTATTAAAAATGAACAATACCGACCCAATAAAAGAATAGGGGTAATTTGTTTTAAAATCTTATAACGATTAGAGTAGGGCTAAAATGCAATCCAAAAAATAGTACATGGGGTTTTGTGGTGCTTTTATCTACTAATTCAATAATGTTGTCAGTGAATTGTAAAAATCAAATTAAATTAAAATTTTATGTATAAATTCACACAAAATTAAAATTTATGTATGACATTTCACATTTAATCAAAGTTTTTGTATTCTTTTATATCTATCCCCTTTAACTTTTTTATTTATAAAAAAATTATCTAAAAAATAAATGAGATTTTGATTCAAGAGTATATTTGAAGTTTTAGAGATTACTGTAAATTGGATTTAAAAAGATTATGTAAAAAATATACTTTTTAAAAATTTTCATAAAAACCAATAATATTTTGAGATTTCTTATAAAAAAAATCTTAAAATATTAATTAATTACGAAAATAACTTGAAGGAAAAATTATATACAAAAATGATCTATTTGCTACCATGGAAGTCGATGTCGCTTGACTAAACAGCGGCACCTCATTTTTCTCTTAATTGATATTCAATCATTAGTTTATTAAAAAAATAATTTTTTTTGTCGTCACTGTGTCAAGCGATACCTGTATATGTTTTTTTAAATACTTGTGAAAAATATGAGTATTCACGGTGGAGAAAAAATGAAAAAATATTTTATAATCGGTGTTGTTGGTTTATCAGGCGACATCAGTCAATTTTTTTTTAAATATTTTGTCTGTGATAAAAAAGAAAAATAATTTGGTGCCGCCACCATGTCAGGCGACACTAGTGGTTTTCAAGGAAAAAAATTAATGGGTTTCGTTGGTTTTTTAGATAGCACAGTTGATTTTTTTTGTTTAAATATTTTTTTAATTGGTGCCATCACACTGTCAAACGACACCATCCACTATGTATACCCCATCTCCGGTGCAAAATCTGTATATATTGAAGTGTTTGGTTTATTGTTAAAATGTTTTTTTTTTGTTGAAGAATAAAAAAAGGAAGAAAGATTTGTGGTTAGTAGTATTAGAAATAAAATAAAAAATTAGTGTTCAATAGAAGTGGTGAAAATAGAAAAAAAAAATTGTGTTTAGTGTTCGAAATTAGGTTAGAAAGATTTATTTGTGTTGGTGTTTTAAGGAAAAATTTTGATTGTTTTAAGGTATGTTCGAGTTCAAGGTGATGCAGTGACGGTTGGAGGCTCGCACATTTTATTTGTTGTATAGAGATTGCACCATCACCTTAGAAGATGTCACATTGTAACTTGGGCTCTTAGTTGGTGGTGGTTATGCGGTAACATGTTCAAGTATAGTGTTCAAACCTACACATAGAAAGCCATATTAATTGATAGTGGTTATATGGTCAAGTTTAATGCTACCGGAAAATGATGCTTTATAAATATCATATATAAGTTTGAGATCATAATCATAGGAGAAAAAAGAGTTTAATCAACTTATTCATTTTCTCCATCAAAATAGTATCCTAAATCTCATTGTCCAAAACCTGTGTTAGAGGTGGAGATAAAAGGACTTTCAGGGAGGAGTGACCATGACGGTGGAGAAAATTTGAAACGCGACTTGGGGCAGCAGCAATTGTAGTTATTAAAGTGGTGCATGAAAGGAATGGTAGAGTGAAAAAAAACACTTGAGAAAAAAGAGAAGAAAAAAAAATACGGGGAACCCGTGACTGTCACCGTGTCATGTGATTATTCCAACTATAATTAGTATCATTATCATACAAGTTAAAATGATAGTAGCGATCATTATATCTCGATCCATTATTCATGTAACTAGAATTATGATAACTATAAAAAAAACTTTCCAATTCACTCAAAAAAGGAATGATCGTTGTTAAGCTCAAAAAAATTATTTTCATTATCAAAATATATTGAATAACAGTACTGACTATCCGGTGAAATTTTTTTAACTATCATTATCGCTACTATCAAGTTAAAATGTTTTTTTTTTCACTATCACTACTATCAAATTAAAATTGTTAGTAACAAATTTTTTTAAAAATCAATTAATCCCTTTTAGTTTTAAAAATTATTATAAAATCATAAAAATTATAAACAGAGTTTATAAAAAAAATTTAAAACTATACAATTTTATATTAAAAATTAACAATACCGACCCAATAAAAGAGGATGGGTAATTTGATTTTAAATCTTATAACGATTAGAGTAGGTCTAAAATACAATCCAAGGAATAGTACATGGGGTTTTGTGATGCTTTTATCTATTAATTCAATAATGTTGTCAGTGAATTATATAAAACAAATAAAATTAAAATATTATGTATAAATTCACACAAAACTAAAATTTATGTATGACATTACACATTTAATTAAAATTCTTGTATACTTTTATATTTATCCCCTTTAACTTTTTTATTTATAAAAAGTTTATCTAAAAAATAAATAAGATTTTGATTCAACAGTATAATTGAAGTTTTAGAGATTATTGTAGTTTGGGTTTAAAAAATTATGCAATAAATATACTTTTTAAAAATTTTCATAAAAATCAATTGATATTTTGAGATTTCTTATAAAAAAATAATCTTAAAATATTAATTAATTATGAAATAACTTGAAGGAAAAATTATATACAAAAATGATCTGTTTGCTACTATGAAAGTCAATGAAGCTTGACTAAATGGTGGTACCCTCTTTTTCCCTTAATTGATACTTAATCATCAGTTTATTAAAAAAAACATTTTTTTTTGTTATCACTGTGTCAGGTGACACCTGTATGTGTTTTTTGAAATACTCATGAAAAATATGGTGAGAAAAAAATGAAAAAATAATTTATAATAGGTGTCGTTGGTTTATCGACATTAGTCAAATTTATTTTTTTAAATATCTTGTCTGTGATAAAAAAGAAAAATAATTTGGTGTCACCACCGTGTTAGGCGACATTGGTGGTTATTAAAGAAAAAAAATAATGGGTGTCGTTGGTTTGTCAGGTAGCATCATTGATTTTTTTGATTAAATATTTTTTAATTGGTGCCATCATGTTGTCAAACGACACCATCCACTATGTATACCTCATCTTCGGTGCAAAATTTGTATATGTTGAAGTGTTTGGTTTATTGTTGAATTTTTTTTTGTTGTTGAAGAGAATAAAAAAGGAAGAAAGATTTGTGGTTAGCAGTATTGGAAACAAAAAAAAATAGTGTTCAATAGAAGTGGTGAAAATAGAAAAATTTATTTTTTTCTTTTGTGTTCAGTGTTTGAAATTGGGTTAGAAAGATTTATTTGTGTTAGTGTTTTAAGACGAAATTTTGATTGTTTTAAGGTATGTTCGAGTTCAAGGTGATGCAATGGCGGTTGGAGGCCCACACATTTTATTTGTTGTGTGGGGAGTGCACCATCACCTTAGAAGATGTCACATTGTAACTTGGTTTCCTAGTTGGCGATGGTTATGTGCTAACATGTTCAAGTATAGTGTTCAAACCTGTGCATGGAAAGTCACATTAATTGATGGTGGTTATATGGTCAAGTTTAATGCCACTGGAAGATGATGCTTTATAAACGTCATACATAAGTTTAATATCATAATCATAGGAAAAAAATATTTTAATTAACTCATTCATTTTCTCCATCAAAATAGTATCCTAAATCCATTGTCCAAAACCTATGTTAGAGGTGGGGGTAAGAGGACTTTTAGGGGGGAGTGATCATGACGGTGGAGAAAATTTGAAATGTGACTTGGGGCGGCAATAGTTGTAGTTATTAAAGTGGTGCATGAAAGGAATGGTAGAGTGGGAAAAAAAAAGCACTTGAGAAAAAAGAAGAAAAAAATATGGGGAGCCCGTGATTATCACCGTGTCATGTGATTATTCCAACTATAATTAGTATCATTATCATACAAGTTAAAATGATAATGGGGATCATAATATCTAGATCCATTATTTATGTAACTAGAATTACGATAATTATAAAAAAAAAACTTTTCATTTCACTCAAAAAAAGAATGATCGTTGTTAAACTCAAAAAAATTATTTTCACTATCAAAATATATTGAGTAACAGTACTGACTATTCGGTGAATTTTTTTTAACTATCACTATCGCTACTATCAAGTTAAAATGTTTTTTTTTCACTATTACTACTATTAAATTAAAATTGTTTTAATAGGTGAAAAATATTTTAATAGATATTCACGTTAGGAAGAAATCGATTTAAAAAAAAAAGCTAAGAGAGACAAGTTTAAGAAAAATATATTTTCTTGAGAGTGTGGCAGCACCAACTAAAAATATATAATTTTTTTAAAAAAAATTAGCGATGTTGCTTAAGACATCGACGAAACCCATTAATTTTGTTTTCTTGACATGGTGACTACACTAATTTTTTTTCCCTTTTTTATCACTGACATAATATATATTTTTTCAGATAAATTTGACTGGTGATTCTTGATAGATAGGGAAACCCATTAAAAAATAAATTTTTTTCTATTGTGAATACTCATATTTTTCATGAATATTTTAAAAAGTTACATACGAGTGCCGCCTGATATAATGATGACACAATTTTTGTTTACAAATTGATGATTGGGTAATGATAAGAGAGAAAGAGGGTGATGTCACTAATTGATTAGGCAGCACCAATTTTTACTGTAGCAAACGGGTCATTTTTCATATATAATTTTTTCTCCATATCATTTTTGTAATTAATTAATATTTTAAGATTATTTTTATAAAAAGCCGATATTTTGGTTGCAATAGCAAAATTATTTGTTTATCATGCCTGATGTTCCAAGTTTAAATCTCATTATTATCAATTTTTTATGTGAAACCAATTCAAGAACACTTAAAATAAGTATTGATAGATATAATTTTTTTTATATTTATTCTAGGTTTAAATTAATTTTTATAAATTTTATATAAAAATATTTTCATAGTGTTATTTTATAAAAATATGGCTTCAATTCATTTTTTTTTTTGGAAAATGAAAAATATTGATGAAAACGAGTTTAGTTAAAATTTTTAAAAATAATTTTTAATAAATGAAAATAAAAATATATGGAAATTAAAATTTTTTTTATTTTTACAATGTTTTTGTGAAAATAAAAAAAAGAAAAATAAATATTTTCTTTTTAATTTTATAGATAGACTTAAGTTCAAACCTATATAAATGCAAAATATGGTTTTTTTCAACCGTTTTTAAATATAAAATCTGTCACTTCAAGGAAGAAGTCATAAAATTTTTTTAGAGAGTTAAAATTAAATTGTTATTTTTATTATAGTAAAAATATAATTTTTAAATAATTATATTGAAATTTTATCATTTTAAAGAAGGTTAAAGTGTAATTTTAATTTTACTAATTTAAAATTTTAAAAATTTTAAAAATCTAAATAAAAATTTTCTATTTTAGGGGATGAACTCCTACCAGCCATCTAAATTTGCCCTTGTGTCACTCTACTTTGAATTCATATATAGGATATATTATTTATTTTATTTCTCATGTGTGATACTTTATTTTCTTATAGTAGAAACATGTTTTGAAAATAAAGTATCAAACATGTGTTCATTATCGAAAATAAATTTTCAAAATTATCTATCAAATGTGTTTTTTAATTTTCATGAAAATAAAAATAAAAAATAAATTGAGATACCAAATGAAATTTAATTAAATTGATTTCATGTTAATTCATGCTGCTAACTTATTTAAAAACTTGAATAATAATGTAAATAATATAATTGCTTTGTTAACATCTTTTTAAAATTAAAATTAAAAATTAATTTAATTGACACCCTCTCGAAATTAATAATTAAATTTAAATTATGTTAAAATTTATTGATTTTGAGATTATATAATAATGGTGTGCAAGAATGGAACACGAACGGGTTATTAGAAATAATAAGGGGGGGATTGGCATGCCTGCCCACTTGGACTTGATAAAAAAAAGTTAGGTTGGGATAGGGGTAAAATTAGAGGGGTGGCAGGGGTTTAGGTCCGTCTAAAATGAATTTTTTTTTATTTAGGTCTTTAAAATTTTAAATTAATAAAGGTAAAATTTTATTTTGGCCCCCTTAAAAATGATAAACTTTTAATTTAATCATTTAAAAATTACACTTTTACTATCGTACAAATTACAATTTAACTTCGATCCCTAAAAAAAAAAAATTGGTTTCGCCCCTGATCCCACTAAAGTCTTCTTTGTTTGGGTAAATTGATAGAACAAAAAGAAATGGTAAAAGATGGAGGAAGATTCAAAAATCACAGACACAACATCGCATTTGCTGTCCTCTCGTGTCTTACACAACTAAAAAATCGAGAAAGGATTATATCAAACAGAAATATTATTTTTTTAATAATTTAATGTTATATTAATAATTTCATTTTAAATTTTAAAATTTTTATTTATATTTAAATTTTTAAAATAAAAATATTGATTAAATATTAAATTATTAAAAAATATAAATAACGTGACATCATAAAATTCTTACCCAAAAAACCAAGGGATGCAACCCTCCTTCCCTCATCATTATCCAATAACTAATGTCGATTTTTTTCTATAACAAACCAATGATACTGCTTTTAGTGGCAGCCCTTTCGCTAAAAAAAATGGGCTTATTGTTCATTGATTTCCGATTATATCTGAAAGCTCAATCTTTTTAAAATAAAACGAAAAATAATAAATTCTCGTAACTTAATTCAAAATATTTAAATTATTATTAAGAAAATATTTTTTGTTTTTAATTAGTAACAAAGGGTAAATTTATTCAAATGTTAAGAATACGCTTATAATTTAAGATAACTAAGGAATAGACCCGTAATAAAATTACACTTTACATTATGACATCTTGACACCATTTTGTAATGTAAGATTACGAGATGATTTAAATGTTGACAATTTAAACACCGTAATTTCATTCTGGAATGTAACCAACCTAATAGTTTAATGCCAATTTACCCTAAAAATATTGATCATTGGCAGTACTTTTACCAATATTTTTAAAATTGAACTGGTGATTGAATCTATTAAACTATTGATTTTTGGTTCGATTAATCTTTTAGATTTTAATAAAATAAATTATTAAAAATTATAAAAATAAAAGAAGAAAATCCATTCAACTGGTTGTAATCGATTCGCTCAAAAACGAATTTAACCTTTTATTAGAAATTGATATATCAATCAATTTTCAATTCAACTAATGGATATGATGTGAATCAACATCCATGGTTTTGAAAATGGGCTTACCGTTGATTGATTACCGGTGGCTGATATGGGTCAGCTCAGCTGGGTCTTCAGTGCATGGAGCATTGATATTATTACATGGCACAAACACAGTATTCAACAGGCAAAAGCCTATCATCACTAGCTTCAGTTGTTCCACTAATCCAAATTCTCAAAAATGAATGGCTGTCTTTGTTACACACCCATCCCTCCCTATTCACTCACTATCTTCTACAACTAAAACCCCTCTCCATCTCCCTCTCCCTCTCCCTCTCCCTTCTCATACTCCCAACAATGGCAACTCTTCAGTCTCTGGCTTTGGCCTCTCCTGTCTCTCACTCTTTCCTCAACCAACCACGCTCTCTCTCTAGTACGTCTTCTTTAATTTTCTACTAAAATACAGCCCAAATGCAAAGAATGGTAATTTGTCATACATATATAGGAATGTTTGATGATTTGGTTGCATGAGTATTTAAGCTTTAATTCACCATTGGTTGATTGTCATTAGTTTACACTTCCATTCTTCCACCTCAGCTGCTTTTGCCACTCAATTTTCTTCTACTGATTTACGTTTCTTTTATGTTTATGAGTAAGCTTTTACAATTGGTACCATTTTTTCAATAGAGTTAAAGCTTGGAGAGAATTCATTGTGAAAATGGCAAGAATTAGGCCAATTCCAATTCACTCAGTGATTTCTCATGTTCAACAACGAAGTAGATTTTTGTGTTGATTTAGGGTTTATTAATGAGCTTTTTGTTCCTTGTAAGGGTGTACTGAGATTCTTATACATGTAGTGGAAGCTGTTTATGACCATCAAGTTTAACTTGTCCAATGTCTTTTTATAGGAATACCATCTTGGGTTGCTCACCGGAGCGCCAATTCACTATTCAATGGGCAGTCGTTACAAGTGGCTCAATCGCGGATATCACCTACAAGATGGAACTCTAAGAGATGCAGCCCCATAGTAATGATGGTTAAACCAAAAATTCAATTCATTCAAGGAACTGATGAACAGACAATACCAGATGTGAGGTTAACAAAGTCCAGAGATGGTACAAATGGTATGGCTATATTCAGATTCGACCAACCGTCCGTGTTTGATTCGTCTAGTGAAGTTGGTGACATTACTGGATTCTACATGATTGATGAGGAAGGAGTTCTTCAGTCAGTCGATGTGAATGCCAAATTTGTGAATGGGAAGCCTGCAGGGATTGAAGCAAAGTACATAATGCGAACACCACGAGAGTGGGATAGGTTCATGAGATTCATGGAGCGATATTCTAATGAAAATGGCTTGCAGTTCATCAAAAAATGAGGCAATTCTATTCTTCTTTCGCATTACTCTTCACTTTGATCTGTATCCCTCCTTAGTGTTATGTAATTTTGTTTGAAGTATAACTTGAAATCTCATGTAGGTTTATGCAGATGGCTTATATTGGGTTAGATCCCAATGTAGGTTTCATGCAAATACCTCACTGCTTCCTTTTTCCCAACAAGCTTTTCTGTTTTCCCTTTTATTTATCATAAAATTGTTTACTTCATTTTATGGCGTGCTAAGATGACTGCTAGTGCTAGTTCCTTTGATATGGAAGATCGTTAGCAAATAATGCAGAGCTTGAAAGCCCACTTTTATATATTTTGAACAGCAGTTGTTATTATTGCATCACTCTTCATTTTGATGATGAAGAGGCTTTTGGCATTACTGTTTGAATCTCACTTAAAACATGGTATATGCTCAACTCAAATATAGATAACCATGCTTTTTTAAAGCTATTCCAATGAGAAATTAAAATAAGAACTAGAAAGAAAAAACGTAGGTGGCTAAGCTGCTACTACTTCCAAGTGACTAAAATCGGACTTCGAACCCTGTGGAAGCTATTGTGAGCATTCATCCATGTCAACTGCCCTTCTGCATAGCTTATCTTCTTTGTTTGAATTTTCTTCCTTGATATTACCCATATTTTGTAACTCAAACTTTGATTGATATGCTTGAATATTAGCCTTCTGGGTTTGACCCTCACTTTGACTCCCTCAGGAGGCTTCACTTGCACTGAATACACAGAATTAGGATTCCCCACATTTGTTAGTCTCCTTGTGATCATCTTACTCTTCACCCCATGCTTGAAAGCTACAGAAATGGAGGGGTAGTTGAGGCTGAAACCCCTGTTCATTTTTAACATCTCACTGCAACTGACATTCCTATGTGTGATTGTAAAGATTTCTGATCTTGTGTATCCGAGGGTGCAAAGATGAATGACATACTCCTCTGGCTTGATATCATAGATCAATCCAGGGTCAATGGCTCTATCAGGGTTTACATGTCCTGCTCCAATGGCAAAAACAGCTGCTGGTTTGCTTCCATCCATTATTGGTTTTCCCCTATGGTCACTTGCATCAGCAGATGTCATTATTGCAGATTTAATGGCTGCTGGGGTCCACCCTGGGTGAGCTGAGTGAACCAAAGCTGCAATTCCACTAACATGTGGGCATGCCATGGAAGTACCCGACATGACAGTGAAATTAACTCTTCTAGTATCTTCTGGAAGGCCAGTGGGACCTAAGTTTTGAGGCCAAGCAGCAATGATATTAACCCCTGGAGCAATCACATCTGGTTTGAGGATTGTAGAATCATATAGATTGGGTCCTCTGGCTGAAAATTGTGCTACTTCCGGTGCTCGCGACCTTCCTATGACAGTTCCACCAAATATGATTCGAGCTCTAGGATGACTGGTGGTGTTCATGTAAGTTTTTAGACGTACTGCCTCTGCATAACTGATCTCAGTTGCTGGTAAGACATGAGCATCAACCGAGTCTTCCTCGAGGTTTATCTCTGTATTGGCTAATATCATGGCAGCACCACCAGCTTCTTTGATAGCTACACCTTTTTCTGCTCTTCCATTCACACCTCTGTCACAAACAACCATTTTGCCTTGAACTTTTTCTTTTGGAAGAGACCCTCTGAAGCAAAATTCACTTCCACTGTTCCCACCAGTGACATAGATCAGTTCAAGTTCCTTTTCGGTAATCGGTAAACTCTTCCCAGGGAACAAAGACTCACCATAAACATATTCTCCATTGCCCATCCGAACTATGGCTGGAAACTTCCGATCGAGTGTGCTAGCACCAATGGTAGCAATCCAAGGAGCTATATTGGCAACTGAACTTTGAATTGGCCCATTGTTTCCTGCAGCACAAATCACTGATATGCCTTGCTCGACTGCTCGGAAACTGCCAATGGCTATGCTATCATCAAAAAGTGGCAATGGGAAGCCACCTAGAGAGAGTGAAAGCACATCAACTCCGTCCACAATTGCAACATCAATTGCAGCTAGAATATCAGAACTGTAACAGCCATTGAACCAGCAGACCTTGTACACTGCAATGTGGGCTCCAGGTGCCATTCCACGGGCCACACCAGCACCATTACCAAGCACGCTTGCCATTGGAACAGAAACTCCTCCAGCTGTGGATGATGTATGAGTTCCATGCCCAGAGGAATCCCGAGGTGATATGTACTCATCAACCATGTTTTCTGATGGTGGCACTGAGGAAACATGATGACCTTTTATAAAGAACCTAGCACCGATGAGTTTACGGTTGCAACTCGTGGCCTTGAAGTTTTGCCCTTCTTGGCACATCCCTCTCCATTTTTTGGGAACAGGTGGCATTCCCTGGTCAACGAAACTAGGACTCTCGGGCCAAACACCCGTGTCAAGCACCCCAATAATAGTTCCACGACCAAATCCGGATTTAACCCAAGCACCATCTGTAGTGGAACTAAGTCCCAAGAACTTGTAAGAGTAAGTAGTTTGAAGCTGAAGCAGCCGGTCAGGTCTGACTGCAACAACATCGGGCAAACCTCGCAATAACTCTATCTCGGTTTCAGTCAACAGAGCTGCAAAGCCTTCCATGGCAGAACCATAAGAGTAAAGAAGACGAGACGAAGAGTCTTCCTCGGAGGAAAGAGTTTGATCAAGAAATGAGAGATGCCAAAGAAACGTAGTAGGAAACAAAGAACTGGTTACACCATGTGGGTGCAACTGAACAATGTAAGTTTGGAGAGTGTTTCCATATGCAGAAACCAAGTAGAAGCAGCAAAGGGCTGAAAAGAAAAGGTGCAATTTGGGTTCCATAGAGAAGTAGGGAGAAAGATAGTTGGAAGGTGAGGAAGGTAGTGGGGGGGTATTTGAAGGGGAAGAAGAGAGTTCAAACATGGCTTGGGGAACATGTTTGAGATGTAGGAAAGAATATGAAACTCGTGAAACATAAGAGCTCTTCCTCACGAGGATCCTTTGTTGTGGCTCTGGGTTTTCTCTTCAAGGAGCTGAGCTGAAAGCTCTCAGGCAGGCAGGGCCGGCAGGCTCTTGGCCTCACGAGATGTTATGCTTGATTTTAATACATTCTAAAAACCATCATCATTCTCTTCAAACGTCATTCCATCGAAGATTGAACGGCAAATTTATAGAAGGAAGAAGAGTGAGCAAGTACATGTAAACGTAGGAAATCGTTATTAAATGCTAGCTTAAGTGGCATTAATGCAGACGCCTTCAATGGCTCCTTCCCTTTCCCCCCCCCCCCCCCCACGTATTTAATTCTATTTTATTTGGGATTTTGATTTACTGAAATCCAGTAAAATATTATGCAAAATCTAAGTGCAATGCTGCAAAGAAACAACCAAATCCCAATCATTATAGCTTTAACCCATAAACACTTTCCTTTCCATGGGAAGCTGTCTGTGACTGTGAGTGGCTGAAACCTACCAAACTCTTCATTTGCGAAAATCACTGAAGCAACTCCAACTTATATACCTTACATGGTGGTCGAAGAAGTTACAAAGACACTTTTCCAAGAAATACCCATCTCCCCATCATGGTTAAAATATCTCATACGTCCTTATACTTTTCACAAATTTAAATTTTAATCCTCATTTTTATTTACGGTCTCCTTAGTTTTCAAATCTCAAAATGTAGGTTCAATTGTTATTACTATTAAATTTGCTAGTTTGACATTTTGAAATTAAAAAAAATCACTTGATAGTAATGTAACTAAAAAAATGACGTTGTAATGAACTTAAAATTAACAAAATAAATTTTAACAGTTGAATCTAAATTTTGAAATTTGAAAAAGTAAAGTGATTAAATTCTTAGAAACAAAAGTATAGGGATTAATTTTAAATTTGTGAAGAGTACAAGGATTTATGAATTATTTTAACCCAAAAATAATTAGATATAACTTTTTAAAGCCAAATGCAATTTTTGATATTATGTTTAGTTTCGATGTTTTTTCTAATATCATGTCTAAAATTATCCATAATTTTTTTTAATCTTTAAATAAAAAAATAATCGTGGTTGAATTCGCTCAAACCCAAGACATCCTAAACTAACAACGACTTGAAAATAACACATACGCTTTTTTATTCAAATTATATATGTTCCATAAAATGATATTGAAACAAACAATGTTAGCTTTTTTTTTTTGTATCCTAATGAATATTTGACAATTTGAATATTAGAAAGTCTAGAAATTTATAAAAATTATAAAAATATTTTATGTAAAAACTCATATGAAAATTTTCATTTAATTTTTATAAAAAATGATTTTTATATTTTTATAAAATATTACAAAAATTGTAAAAATGGATTTTATATATATATTTATGAAAATTATAAAATTATTTTAAATTACTTTAAAGTTTTTATTAATATGTTAATCCTTAATATTTTTTTGACTTAATTTTTTTTATAATTTTTTGGATTGTGATGTCACCGTGCCATATGTCAAATGCCGAATTCACCATGTGTTAAATTTACTCAACAACATTAAAAAAAAAATGTTTGTCTTAAATACCCTTTTGTGTAACAAAAGCCACATATAAATACCAATTAAAAAATGAAATAAAAATAAGTAACAAAGTCTACCACAATCTTTTACCCCACGATTTTTTAATTTCTATTTTTTTATGAATTATAATAATAAAATAAAAATTAAATAATAAACGCGATTAATTCGACTCTAATTTAGATCATACTTAAAGTGATAAACACCTTCAATCATTAAACCACCGCATGAAATTCATAAATGTTTGATTTTTGATAGCTTAGCATCTAATTTTTCAGATAAAAGTATGATGGAAATTTTACTAAAAATTAGATTGTACTTTTCCTCTTTCATTCCAAATAATAATAATAATTTAATTTATGTATAATGAATAAAAAATAAATTAATTTTTTTATTAAAAGAAATTATTATTAAAAATTAATCTCTACAATATAAAATATACATGTTGCTGTTTAATTGGTCAGTTAACCATACCGATTTTTAATAACAGAAATGGATTAAAATTTTAATAGAAATGGTAAATTGGCTCATTGGTTAAATTTCGAGTGAAAAAGACAATATAATCTAACATCTAGTGCAACCTCCATAGTATCTTTGGGGGGTGCATTTGCTGGCACCAAAATCCAATTACCAGCTTTGACCCACTTCCTTCCTAGGGGTTAATCAAATCCAATTACCACAATATGTAAGTAATACAAGCCTTGTCTATCATACGTCTCTTGGTCAAACTTCTTAAGCTAACACTAAACCATGAGTGACAAGAAAAGGCTCAAAGTTTGAAAACCCAGACAAAATACACGGTGCACTACTATAACTTATAACCATTTAATGAATGCTTGCACGGTGTGTGTGGCAAAGCAAGATGTTTTCCACAAAGAAGAAGAAACCCAATGCTCAAAAAGTAATCAATATAAATGGTTCAACGTACATAAAAAGCCAATTCCTGAATCCCCACAATGAAGCAAAAACTGGTTCTTAGTTATTATTTCTTGTATGCATTGATAATACTGTAACATCTAAGCAGACAAACGGACAACGTCAAAGCTATCATAACAAACATCACAAAGAATCACTAAGCAAAACACATAGCTCAAAAGCAGAAAATTTTATATGAACTGTTGTTTGGTGCAGAGATTATGTATAGATGTTTTAAACCTCTGGCCTAAGATGCTCGTGGTAATATCTATAGTTGATGCACAAGAAGGCCCTTACAAGGTTATACCTGTAAGCCACCCAACTCAAACCAGGAACTCTTGTTTTGAGACTCTGGAGATTGCATTACAGCTTTGGTTGAGTTTCTATACTGCTTCATCAGCTTCTAGTTATCATTGCTCTCTCTGCTCATTCTTCCAAGAATTTTTTGCAGCTTCTGCAGATTGATCTCTCTGCTCATCCTTCGGTTTTGAGAAGAAAGGATCCCATTCATGAGCTCCAACCTCTCGCTGTCCTTCATCCAACAAGTCATATTTCCAACTATTTTCTTCCACAAAGTTATCGTATTCAGTACGACCTTGGATAATGTTCCTCCTCAACCTTGTTACTTTGTCAATGACTGCCTGTACGGCAACATCGAAAGCATCTCGAAGAGTCTCCAGTTTAGAGTGAGGATCTGCATATATCAGCCTAGGAATGAGATTTATGACTGTCTCTCTCATGATCTTCACTTGCTCAGGAGAAATCTGACTTAGCCTCTCCTCTATGCTAACATTCCTTTTACGGATATCATCTTCTGGGATGAACACTGAATAGGTGGTAAAATTTTTGGGAAGATGCCAAGTGTACTGTGTGTATGCTGAGCCAGGATGGAAGAAGACAGGAATACAACCAGCCAACATTGAGTCAAAAGCAGATCGCCTCGTATACGAGTCTCCTTGAGGTTGTAGGCAGAAGATGGAGCTCTGGAACATCTGCATTATGCTGCTTGGGGAATGACATTTGCTCTCCCCAAAATCACATTCCAACAACTTGCACACCTTTGAATTCCTACACTGATCAATAATGTGCCCCCTTATTGACTTCGGATTACCAGGACGAGGTGCACCTGCAAAAGAGAATAGCCACTTCCTCTCCAATTTTCTCATACGATCTTGCCAGACAAACACTTCCTCATCCTTTGCAGGATGGAAGTAGGTTGGATATGGAATCCCAAAATCATTTGCATTCCAGGGGCTTGACTCAACGACAAGCATTGACATATTCCTTGCAGCGGGTAAAAACAGAAGCTTATTACCCCAATCAGATTCTTCATCACTCAATCTCCTGAAATCCCAGGTAATTCTACCAGCCACGAGAAAATGATCCTTCCCTCCCATTATACCCCACTCAGGCCTCTTCATCAGCCAATCAACCAAATCTAGCGAAGCAGCATCCCTTGTTGAGATATTATATCCCCAAAGATACCTTGCAATATCAAAGCCAGCATAAAACGGAACAAATATTGCAGCTGCGATTGAGGAATCATTGGTCAAGCACTCATACTGCTTCATACGATTACTGAATATCACATCCACCGCAAACTGATTCGTGGCATACCACCCAGTATTCTCAAACACCCCTTCAACATTCTCAAGTGGAGGACCAAGCCCTTCATTACTAGTAAATTTACACATATTAGTCCAAAGGCTCAAACTCCTACACTCCTTAAGCATATCCTCATTAAACCTCGGGGGAAGTTTATGCACATAAATATACCTTCCACCACATGGATCGCTCTTATTTTCCACCGTCCTCAAAGCTCTCATAAACAGGTAAGGCACCACCTTTTCACCAGCTGTATCCTGAACAGGTTTCACAGGAGTGGGCTTCTCCTTCTCTACAGGGGCATTGGTCACCCGAGAAGGGACGGACTCAACATTAACCAAAGGAGATTCTAATTGGACTGGTTGTGATGTAATCGAGTCCTCAACTGTAGGGCTACTTCCTAGAACTACAAAATGGAAATACAAAAGCAAAATCCAGAAAAAAGCTGATAAAGAGGCTAAGAAACAGAGCCGGGTTTGTTGATTCTTAGGGGAACCCTTCTCCATCGCTTCCAAAGGGCCCAGCGTCACCGGGCGGCGTCTCATCAGAGTTCAATAGCAAACAAATCAACAGATCCCCGCATAAAAGACACCTAAATTTCCCACCCGACTCAAAACTACTAAATGAAAAGGAGAAAATTAGAAAACCCTAAGACCCTAAATCTCAATTATCAGTTTAAAATGTAAGCTACAGTAAGCCCTAAGCTTGTACCACAGATCCAAAACGGGGAAAAAAAGGCTAGAAATTTATAACTGAACAAATAAGAAAATGCAATGGAGATTGAAATTAACGAGTTGGGAGTACAGATTGATTTATAAGCAAGAATCAGGACATACCAAAAATGAGAGATTTTCGTGAGAAGTGATCTGCAAACGGATCTATTGGCTAAAGTTTATCAACAAAATTGAAATGAAAAAACTTGGATTTGGAGAGGAAAAAGAAAAGGACTTACTGGGAGTTATCCTGGAATTTGGAGCTGGAAAAGGGAAGTTAAAATGGAGAGCGCGTATTTAATGTAATGACAGAGAAGTGGGGGTGTTGCGGCACAAATTAGCAGTGTGCGCCGCGGAACTGTTTGTATTGTCGGTAGCCGATTGGATCTCGCCACGTAGGACCATGTGATGACGTGTTCAAAATATGGAACGCTGTCAAATTCCTGAAATTACGTTTGCATGGAAAATGAGGAAAGGAAATGGGCGGTCTCACTCTACCAGGAAAATGAGAATATAAGACAACTCAATACCGTGCTAGCTAGGCCACGTGGGAGCATGTAATTGGATGAAGGTGTACCATTTGTGATTTTGCTCCTTTTTAGTGTCCAAATAGAGAAAACTTCATCTCTTTTCTCTAGGCATTGAAATTGGAAATTGCAAAATTTGATGTAAAAAATGGAGATTTCTGAAATTTATTTCTTAAGATCACATATGATTCAGCACTTTTCTAATTAATGTTGAAGCTTTTAATTTGGTTAAGTCAATATTTAGGATTGTTGAGTTTTTCTGTGAGTATTTTTAAAGAGATTAGTTATTTTATTTATATGATATAGTTCGTGAATATGACATTTTAGATAGGTTTCATGTATATTAACGCATACTCTATTCTAAGATCAATATGTGTTTTTTAAGTATGAATTCACTTGTCTGATGATATAAAATTTACCACATGTGAATTCGTTTAAGCCAATTATACAAACTATATTACTGATGTAAAAAGAATCGGGTCAATCCCAATAAAAAAACGGGTAACAGGTCAGTAATGACGAACATCATAACAAAGATAATGATTACAAAAAATCAAATTTTCTTTTTTAATCAATTTCCATTTTTTAGTAGAATCACAATTAATAATTAGATAAAATTCATTCACCACAAATATATATATATTGAGATAGGAGATCTACAAAAGCCTAACTTGCATTATATGTGAATTATTATACGATCAAATATTATATCATACATTAAACATTAAAATATTTAAGCGAGATATTCATAATTTTTTTTTCAATGTTTTGTGGTACAACTTATACATCATATTTATATCTCAAATGCATATTTAAATTATTAAAAATAACTAAAAAATTTTAAATGGAGTGAGATGCGGTGAGACGGTTAAGAATATAACCGATATTTATGAAAATGATAGTGATATTTGAATTTTAACATCCATGCGAAGCGGAATGAGACAAAACGTATCGACAATAAAATGGTGATGTATTTAGTGATATAATTTGTATAAAGGGTTTTTAGAATTTGAATATTAATACAATAGTGTTTTTGTCTTTTACTGAAAGATGAATGAGATTTTGTTCTCTTCGTATATCTAATGTATTTGATTTAGTTAATGTCACGAGTTAATTCAATACCATCCTAATAAAAAAATTACTTAAAATTATTTTTTAATAAAATAATGAATATTAAAATAGTGATGTTTTTTTTTTGTCTTTTACTATTTTTATATAAAATGCTTAGATAAAACATCCAAACATAAGATTTCTAAAAGATTGAATCCAACCTTAAAAAATTACTTATTTATAAATAACTTATCACTCTATTATGATTTAATTATTCACTAATTTTTTTCCCTTTTCACTCATGCCATGAGTTTGACAAAACATAGCGAACCTCATTTAAATAATAATAATAAAAAACTAAGTTGGGTATATAGGTTATTGTTTTTTTTTATAATTTTTAAAAATAGATTATGATTTTTTGAAAAAAGTTTTATGATTTTTTTGGATTTTTATTTTTTTTATTTTTTAAGTAATTTTTTTTTCATTTTTTACACATGGTAACATGTCATTGATTGGGTTGATTTTTTTTTTTTAAATGGAAGCTATTAAAAGAGTTAATTTGGGGGACGGAATGAAAGTAAAATGAACAAAGTGACTGAATAACAAAATGACCAAAGTAAAAATTTCATTATAATATAAGGTCAAAAATGATATTAAGCTTTATTTTAATTAAAACATTCATCTTTTTATTTATTTATTTATTTATTTCTCAAGGTATCTATCGGAGCAAACCCAACAATTAATCTTTCGGATTCTGTAGGTACATTAAAAGTTAGATGTTGACCACGAATTTTAAAACTGTTCCATACCAAAACAAAGATCGAACTTTTAATAATTAATTAAGATAAAAAAAAAACCTTGTCATTTCACCTAACTCCCATTATTAACATTCATCATCTTAAGAAGAAGAAGAAAGCATTGATTCTTGAATAAATGTGGGGGGCAAAAGGCAAAGCAAGGTTGAAAATAAACAAACAACATATTAAAGAGAAAACATGGAAGCAAACATCTTGCATTCTATTAGTGTGTAGTGTGTTCCATCAAAGGGATATTGGCATTCATGAATTTGGGTTAGTTTTAGATTCATTGTTAGCATTCAATAATAAATCATAAGTTTCCTCCTTAACCAAATTTCAAAGTAATTTGACACTTCATTCATATAAACTCTAAATATAATAGAAAATTATAATTTTTTTTTATGTATATTTACATTCATGCAACTTGATTCGGCATTCAAATTATATAATATAATCTGAAAGTTGGAGAAAAAAGTTAAATAAATACACTAGGGAAAAGGTCTTTCGTTATATATTACTACAAATCCATTCACATACGTATGTACGTGAAAATTATGTATTTAGAACATAGATGTAGGTTTAAAAATAAATACAATAAATCATGAAATGTGTGGTTTGAAACTAATTATTAATAGTAATACGTAAAATATATACAATACTAAAATAAAAACTAGATTAAATTATGAGTAAAATAAAATTTAAGTGCTTAAATACATCAAATAAAAATACTAAATGCATTATGATTGTTTATCATGGTGATGTGGTTAATTGTAAGTTAATGTTGAGTTAGTTTGTGACACCAACTTAATTAGAAATGATGGAAGTAATAAAATATGCATCGTACAATTAAAATGATGCTTTGCTTTAGCATTAAAGTTAATAATTTATTGATGAATAATATGATTTATTTAAGTTACTAAAAGATATTTTCGTAATTTTATTGATGTAGTTGGTGTTCGAGAGTAACTCAATTATAGACTTAAATAATAATATAGATATAAATTATAAAGATATAAACTATTAAAATAATAAAATTATATTTTCACTGTCGTAAAAGTATATAAGGTAATTTCGATCTCCTTTTTTATGCCTTCACTCTTGCACTGCAGTAAATTTGAGGAAGTGGGCAATCATTTATTTTAACATTTATTTATTTGTTCATATCTTCAAATATGATATATGATATGATACAATCTGAAAAACATAGCAGTCCCAAATTGCAGATTGCTACCACCGCATTAGCAATGAAGATAAAAGGCACAAGAATAAAAGGAGTGGAAGCAATACAGGCAACAGAATGGTACCAAACTCGGTTGCTCTCCTGCTCGTTGATCGTGGTTCTTCCCCTAACTTCAAATCCCCGAAATACAGATGAACCCCTGAATTCTTGATCCTTACGCTACTCCCCAGCAGTACACTACCGTTGCTCCCTTGAACGTTGCTGTTGCTATACATGTTGATGCAGCACCAACCTTCCGGTGGGTCACTCGAGATGCCGCGCCGGATGAAACATGTTGCCCCCACATTGCTTCCTTCCAAGTTAATGCGATTCATTGACCCTAAGCTGATTCCTGGACTAGTCCTGCTTCCTGTTGTTGACATTGTTTTTGCTGATAATAATAAGAGATTCAGAGTTGGGTTTCAACGCTTTTGCTTTGCTTGCGCTATGAATTGTGTGTTTTCTCTTCTTGGCAACTACAGAGATAAAGATAATGTTCCATGCTTGCATCGGGATGAGAAAAACCAACGAAGGTCACCAAAATTCAAAAGAAAGGGATCTAAGAATCATTTGGGCGCCAGATTTGATCATTTTAGAGGAAATCAACCCCAAGATGGATTCTTTTTACCAAGAGAAGACTTGCCACTCAAACAATTAAAAGATGATTGCCTTTAACACCAAGGATCGCCGTTTACAGGGAAAATCAATGAATATTTGTCACAATAAGACATTCCTCCAATAACATCAAACTTGAGTACTTTGTTGGTACTTGAACTTGTATTGAGAGGCTGCTATTGTCATTTTAAGATTGGCCAACAGTGTCACGTTAGTACAGACTAACGGTGTTAGTATGGAGGTGAAACCTGGGTAACGGAATACAAATTCACGTGTACTAGGTACAAAAAAGGTTTAGATATCAACTAAATAGTTTGACAAATTCAAAAGGCAAATTACGTATTAACTCATTGCTTCCCCATATTATTATTCTTTTCTTGTTTCTGGCCTCCCTGCAAACCTATGATGCCACTTATTCCTTATATGACAGCCACCTAAAAAGTCAAGACTTGCCAACTGTGATCGATCAAGCATCTAAAGTTCATTAAATCTTGCAACTCCAAAATCACCTCTCTTTTTTTTTTTTTGTCGAAATTAGAAACTGTGCAAACTCTTGGGCTTTCTTGTCTTTAAGGAAATCAAATGAAGGTCAAATACAATTAAGACTAAGATTCTGGATCTGACTTTTTCATGGACCATGTCATACATATAAGCTGAGCCTGCAGGGAACTTTAGGTTTAATTAGACCAAGAAGCATTGCTGATGTGCTAGTCACTCTTCACCTGATGAGTTAGCCAGTTTATTACTCTGATCAGATGGTTTTACGTACTTACGTTATTCTTATGATTGCACTACATATGTCTTATGCATCGTTCCGTAGAGGTCACATGTTAAAGTAGGAGCAGTCAAGCTGCAATTTATGTGAAATGATATAAGCAACTATAGCAGACACTTAAATAATCTAACAAAATTCATTCACAACCACAAGCCGTCGGCATAGACTGTAATGGGAGCTAAGGGATCTTGGCCCTCCAAACTTTTTGAAATCTTCATTATATTCAAATCTGAAGATGAACCAACTAATACGATACTCCTTCCGAACCTCGTGTGTTGGCCCAATGGTCAGGATATTCACCATTCCAGGTGTGACTTGAGTTCGAGTCGCGCTAATCGCGTTGCTGTTAAGGCTTTGACCTCTTGTAATTCACCCAAAAAAAATATATATGATACTCCTTCCCTTACTGGGAAGCAATTAATAGTGGACATTTCCTTCTACTTGGAACTTCCCACACCTTCACACCATTATCCAACAAAGGACCAAGTATAGTAAAACACCTCGCATCAACAGGGGCGGAGCCACCTTAAGTCCCATGGTCCCCCAAGTTTATTTTTTTTTTAATTTAGTCTTTTGTAAATTTACATTATGACCCTCTAAAAAATATAAGTAGGCCCTCCAAAGTTTAAGATTTTTGCAATTTCCCCTTTTTATATATATATATATATATAATATCCCCCTTAAAATGATAAATTTTTTATTTAGGCCCTTTATAATTTATAAAATTTTAAATTAGTAATGGTAAAATTACACTTTCGCCCCCTCAAAAATGATAAAAATTTAATTTAACCTTTTAAAAATAATAAAGATATAGGCTATTAAAATGATGAAATTATATTTGTACTATCGTAAAAATATTCAATTTAAATCCAACTCCCCAAAAAAAAAAAAATTTTTGATTCGCAACCGTGCATCAAGATTTTGTGACACTTGAAAATGTCACCAAAAGTGATTGTATCGGTGACATTTCGTGATAGAAGTAGAAAGTATTAGGTTCCGTCACTTTTACAAATATGACATAGCCAATTGAAACGTCACGAAATGTTTATCTATTTTGTTTTTGTTATGTTTAAACAATGTCACAAAAAACTAAACTGAGCTGGAATGAGTACTTTTAGCTACTTCAATTTTTAGATCTAAAGTAACAACATAACTACCAGCAACGTCACGGAAAATAAATAAAAAAATAAATATGTTTGTGACATTTAATAATTGAATTTTGGTGCAATTACTGAAAATTGGGTGTTCTAATTACATTCTCTAATTAATAGGGAGGAGGGAGAGAGTTGAAGTAATTATGCAATTAATTACAAGCAACTACACTCAAATCCAATTATTCTATAATTTTTCAAACATGTGACATGTCCATATATGATTCAAGTTTTAAAACTTATTTTCATATAATAAATATTTTAATTTTAGAATCTATATTTTAGTTTTAAAATATAATTACATATTATTTTATTGATGAGAGATAATTTCTTATACATTCGACCTATTAAAGAATTAACTAAATTATTTATACTTGGTCAAGGACCAGTGAATGATGACAAAAAGTATATGTCTAATGTTAGAGAGAATAACCTAACAAATATGAAATGCTAGAGTAATTAGATAAAACGGCATTGAATGTTTATTTTTCTTGTTAACTTTATTGGTAATCGTATTGTGGAATGCTTTTTGGACTTACATATTATACAAGATGATTTGATTTTAAATTTTGTTACTTGTTTGGAGTTTTTTTTAGGTATTATTGATATTTTATGATAATTAATATTTTTTTAGAATCACAAATAAGGTAAGTGTATAATTACAATTTATACTACCAAACATGACGTAAAAAATTACAATATAATTATACTCTATCAGTCAAACATGTGTAATTACTCGGCTGTGTCCAAACATATCTTAACAGTCACCAAATGTTATATGTAAATAAAGTAATGAAATGAGTACAAATACATAAAGCCGACCATATGAGAAGTAAAAATCAAAATCTTAACATTTAAACAAACTCCAAACAAAGGGATGTTGCTCGCGAACGCTGTGTGTTGGTCTGATAGTTAGGATGTTCACTGTTTCATGTGTGGTTCGGGTTCGAGTCGCACTAATCGCGTTGTTGTTAAGGCTTTGTCTTCCTCTTGTAATTCACCAAAAAAGGGATGTTGCTCGCGCTTATGTGTCGTCTCTTCTCGTGAATTCAAAAATTTCAAACTAATTAACCATAGTTGATATACATGTCCAATTCATTATAATAAAATTCTATTAAGAATTCATCACATAATTAAGGCGGTATCCATTTAAAGATACCATTACATCGAGATCCTTTTAAATTAAGGGTTGGAATAATAATAATAATAATTCAGTACTAATCATGTCACGTAAAATCTGCATAGAGAAACATGACATAACCCTTACCAACTCAATTGATTTCAACACCAAAGAAAGTGATAAATTGATTTGGTGAGAGAAACAAGGGAATTTTTCAATAAAAATTTAAGCTAAAATAAATAATCCTACGAGAATTTTGAGCTAACCCTAAACGCATATGAACCTAAACAAAATTTTTTCTATTTTCAAATTAAATCTCCTTTTCGTTTCATACAAGTTGGCACGTGTAGTAAGCATGAAAACTGCCTATGATATGTCCTCGTTATAAGGAATTAAAAATTTTAGATCGATAAACACTTGTTAGATTGATCCTACTACTTATATTATGAATTTAAATTCCATTTTAAAACATATTAGTTTATTTTTAGTGGATTCGACATCTATCACCTGCGTACCTCTCCGTTATATACGTTTCATCTACTAATAGTAGAATAAATAATATATTACGCAAGCAATAAAAAAGCTATACCCAAGATCAGTCGACTACGTCGAATCATAATAATGCTCCTTCATAAGCCAAAGTGAATACCAAGTACCAAAGTCTACGTTAGGAGTGAGTATCCGATTGAATCGGGTCGAAAAATTTTGAATTAGTTGAGTTGACAAATGCTATTTTAACAACTAAACTCGATTTGATTTTTTTTCGAATCGAATCAAGTAAACAAATTTTGAGTTAAGTCGAGTTGAGTTAATGACTATTATTATTTATACTCAATGTTGCGTTTGCATTGACAGATTATTTAACTAGTAGACGAAATACAAGATTATTTAACTATATAAACAATATAATGGTTTTGCCTTTTAACTTAATGGGTAAACATTTATCAAAACGACGTAATTTTACCTTTTCTTATTCGGATTTTTGAATAATTCGATTTGTGTAATTTATATTCGAGTTAAATAAAAAGTTTTAATTTTTTATTCGAATTTATCTTAATAACTCGAACTACTTAATTCAAATTTTAAATTTTTTTATAGAATTCTCCGAATAAATCGAATTTTGCTCCGCTCTAATCTATATAAAATCCTTTCAGATACATGCTCTGCCCGTATGAATTTAATAATCTCCTTCTGCACATCCAAAAACAACTTTAATTGATCCAGATACTAAATATTAAATAAACTAAGTTAATCAAAACAATCATTATTAATCATGGATTAATTAAATTGTTAAATAAATAGATAAAAGAAATGTTTGAGCAAAATAGTGTTGATAATATGTTGTAAAATAATCAACAAAGGAAGTAAAAAGAATAGGTTAAATTTATTATTAGTCCCTATATGCTGTGAAAGTTATGGATTGAGTCCATATATATTATAATCTGGTCATTTTTAGTCTCTGAACTTTTTCAAAATTTTAAATTTCAAATCCTTACCAAATGATAACAATTAAATTAATTTAGTTAAGTTCTACTATTTTCAAAATTTAATATGACAAACATATTATCATATGTGTAATATCATTTCAGCTTGTTATTTCTATAGATTACTCAATAAAAATTCAACTAATGAATTAATGATGGTCATTTACGTCAAGATTAAAGCTCCAAAATTCGAAAAGTATAGGGACCTAGAATGGTCCATTTAAAGAATATGAACTAAATCTACAGTTGTACACGATATACAAGAGTAACAACTGAATTTAACTATTATTGTTTGGGATAGGACTAAAATCAAATTTTCAAAAAGTAAAAACACTATAATTATTCAAATTAAAAAGTATAGGAACTAAATCCACAATTTTCACAAAGTATAGAGACTAATATCAAAATTTAACCAAAGGAATACAAAAATGGAGATATGTATATGTTATTCATCAAATAGAATATTTATTATATTTCCCCAAAGTCTATAGTTATAAACATAAGAATCATAAGCGATATAAATTTCTTATCTTAAGTGACATCCCCTCCATAATAATAAAATATTTATACAGTATTTATAATATTTCTAAAGAAAAAGTTTTTAAAATTTAAAAATAGTTGAAATCTAAATTTAAATTTGAATTATTCAAACTAATTCGGATTTCAAATTTGTGAGTCATGATTTTCAAATCTAAATTTAAGTTGCAAATACTAGGCAATGGAGAAGCGGAGGAGTTTGTAGACTAGGAGAAAACTTTGGTCCACGGTCCCTCATCCTCACCTATTCCTTTGAAATTCACCAAATTCTTAGTTAAAATTTTACTACTTAGGTCATCTAGTGTTCTTTGCCCATAAAAGGAGGGAAGAGATGGTGAAGCTAAGGCCAGGTTTCAAGTTGGAAGGGTTGTAATCGTGAAAGGTGAGAAAAGTGGCGTCGATTTGATGTTTTGTTGCTTCTTGTTACCCTTGTATTATTTGCTTTGGTCTGCTGAAGGGAAATCCATTGAAGGAGGTGGGGGTGGTAAAGGCAAAGAGAAGAAAAGAAGTGCCCTACCATGGACTTCTCATGTTTGATTGACATTGAGTAAGTTGAACCATGAAAGTGATAATGAACTTGTTGAATGAGCTTGTGAATCCTTGGTTTGAGAAACTTGGATTTTTGCATGCCAAAACCATACAAAATCCGAGGTTGAAGGATGTGACAACCAGGTTTGTGGTTATTGACAAGTCAGTAAGATGATACGTCATTAAAGTCTTGTGAACCCAAATCAACTTGGGAGAGGTACTGGACATGACTGATAAGAACAATGAGGAGCTAGGTACAGATGAAGGAATCAAAGAAACAACTGCTGCTGAAAGAACCAAACAAGGAAAATGCCCTCTAACCCCCACCCACTAAAACTGGAATGACACTCCTTTGATGATATGTGGTTGCTTCTGGCACATTCGAACCCTACAAACTAAATTCGTGTAAACCTAGTTTTAAGTCATAAAATGACCAATTAGAAATCCGCCCATCATCATTTATCAACCAAACCCAGAGTTGCTTGCTTGTCAGATTCCAGACTGAGACCCACATTTTCTTTACTCACATGTCTTTCAAATAGAAACCAGAGTGTAACCACCTGACCATTACATAATGCTGTGCCACTTATTCAAATTGAATGTTATGGAATCTAAGCTGCTGACATCAACTAATCATACTACTCCAAAACTTGAGAGTAAAAGCAAGAATTCCATATACTTGAAAGCATTCTTGAAAGATCATATCCTCGTACCCAAGTTCAGATATGCCTCGTATATGGATGTCAAAACATAAATAGTTCAATAGAAACAAAGAATCAGAACAGCATAGTAAAAAAGTCCACAATATCAGTCAGACAGCTGCAGCAGTATACCTATATACATACATACATACATGTATATGTAAGTGGTGGAAATAGGGGAAAATATTGCCTGCTTCATGCCACCTCTTCAGGGTAGCTTCATGCATCAGCTGGTTTAAGCCATGGGTTCGCTGCAGTAGTATATTGGATATTATTATAGAATGAGAGAGCAAACAGACAGCTTGAAGCAAAATTCAAAGGCCATCAAAGCCTATAACTTAAATTGCAACTAGGGAGATAAACCAAAATTAAACAAAATTTATATTCTTCAGTCTACAACTGAAAACTTTTGCCAGTAGAAGAAAGTGGACCTGAACTAAGTTCAACTCTACAAATTGTCCTAACTACAGTGGAACATTTGTTCTAAGCACTTCTTTATTGCACATTTTTGAACAAATATGACTGTCCACCCTTTTCCTCCCTTCAGTGTATTATTAACGAACTCTACCTATCTGACTTATTTTCCGTTACAAGGTATGCCGAGTAGCTAAGCGCTAACCGTGCATGAATACCCCAAATTCACTCAAGGGGATGAGTTAACTTGAAATTACCTTGACGTAGAAACTACTTTCCTCTACTTTGAGGTTTTGGTTTAATGGCTTGACATGCACATCTGTCGTTGCTATCCGTAGTCGAGTTCGCCGAGTGCTGTGAAAAAGAAGCAGCAGTAGCCTGTTCACTCTTGAATAGTGCTTCAGCTTCCAATGCCCGAGTTGAAGAACTTTTGGGCAGGAAATCTGTTTCAAAAATCTGGTATGCCACTTGATCTTGATGAGTACTCGGTTACCAACTTTAGAAACATGGATGATTTATCCTCTAGGAGACGTTGTGGAGTATCAAACTCGGCAACTCGCCCTGCAAATAAGTTTCCAAATCATTGGGAAAAAGTCAAGACTTTCAATGTATTCACATCATTGAAACATCTCGAACTTAAGATGGCACATTAAAAGATGTACATACCATCACTTAGCACCAAAACGAGATCACTGTCGATCACGGTTGGAATACGATGTGCAATAGTGCAAACCGTGCAGTTCTTGAACTCCGTTCGGATGATCTTCTGTATGAGATTGTCAGTGGCAGTATCAACTGATGCTGTTGCTTCATCCAGCACAAGTATTCTCGCTTGTTTGAGCAAAGCCCGGCCCAAGGAAACAAGTTGCCGCTGCCCCACACTCCAGTTATCTCCATTTTCTAAAACTGCACAATTTTACATTGAAGAAAAAAACCATCTATCAACCACCTGCAACCTCAAAGGGCTTTATCCTCTCCTTACATTATGATTTTTTTTTCTTTTCTTTTTTGGCCAGACGACATTAATGGTGTCCAGGAGGGATGGTACAGACCTGGTGTATCAAGCTTTAGGTCTTTATCACGAACAATGTCTCCAAGCTGAGACTTCTCAAGTGCCTGAGACAAAGAAAAATATCAGTACTTAATTCAGTGCACGCCATTCAACATGATCATATTACAAGATTCAACACATCATATTTTGGCAAGGCAAAATTTACTTGGGAAAAGATGATATAGAAAGATCGGAAAAGAATGTGAATCAAGTGATTAAGTGGAACTTGTTTAATATTTGATCATAATGTTCAGAAAGTGCTTCAAACAAGTAACAGCTAAACCGATAGTATAATTAAGTGGTGACAATGTTCCTAGGAACTAATAGTCTTGGCGAAAAGAACTCTGAATTCTTCAATAAGAGAAATGCAAACTTAGGAATTATTTAAAATCTATAGAATTACTAATTACTTCAAAGGTGAAGAACAATGAGAACGTTTTTAAGGAAATAAATGCACGAAATGAGAATGTTTTCAAGGAAATAAATGCACGAACTTGTATGAAGAAACTCATAAGCTCAACAAAATTCTAAGCTTAAGTATAGAAAACTCATTGAGGGATAGAGAGGTAAAATCTTAGTATGCAAGTGAAACTTGTACCTCCCAGATATCATGATCTGAATGTTCTTCAAGAGGATCAAGATTGCCTCTAATAGTTCCTTCAAATAAAGTAGGATCCTGGGGTATGATACTAAGACGGCTACGAAGGTCATGGAGCCCAATTGTTGAAATGTCAATATTGTCTATAATGATTCTCCCACCAGCTGGCTCAATTAATCGGAACAATGCTTGGATCAATGTAGATTTACCGCTGCCAGTACGCCCAACAATTCCAATCTTCATGCCACCAGGAAATGCACAAGATACCCCATGAAGCACCACTGGAAGATTTTCTCCATATCGAACCTTCAAACAGGAAATATAAAAAGAAAATGAAAAGTCAGCGTATGGCGCCCGTAACATTTAAACAGAGAATGTTTTATCCTTTTATTTTCCAAGATCATTAAGAAATAAAACCAAACATCACCTATTGATCACACAACCCCATATAATTTTTCACTGTTCTTTTTATTTGGCATGAGGAAAAAAATCATAAAACATAATCCAAATTTCCCAATCAAGTATACTTCATCAAGCACGGAAGAAGAGAGTAGAAAGATGATAAAACTGATATTTGGGTTCTAGCAAGAGGAATTCTAAAATGCTATTAGAATGTTTATTTTCGTGCCACAAAACACTCATACCCTGCAAACCTTCCTCATAAACTATTAGTGGGAAACATTGAATGTAGAAAAAGAATGATGCAATGAGTCTTGTCTGTTGCAAGGAAAAAGGAAGCACTGCACAGTGTCACGAAAAACAACTGGATACCTTTAAATCGACCAATTCAATTGTTCCATTTTCAGGCCATGAGGATGGAGGGCGCGAGTTTTCAATAATGGAAGGGGCTTCACTTGGAATTTGGCTGTACTGATAAATCCTCTCAATGGAAATAATTTTATTCTCAAGCTTGCAAAAGCTAAGAATCCACCGTGATAGCCGTGCATTTAAGTTAAGGCCATATGTCACAGCAAGGCCTGCCATACCTGTTTACAACAAGCAGGAACCATTGACATCAATTTTTATAATGCTAAACAACACCAATTTTTCATTTTTGTCATATATCTGATAGTCTTATACTAATGAAACTGTGTCAGAAGTTTGTCTAGCTGTTGCGCTTCTTGAAGGATCAAAGTGAAAATTTCTCTTACATATCCTAAAGCGTAGTAGAGAAAGGAATGAATAATAATGTAACTAAAAGTACCCGAGATGTCCAAGGGTCCTCATAAAAGACATAGTGCAAAGCAATCTCTTCTGAAGGATCACTTCAGAATACCATATCCCTCGACTCTAGTGAAAATGGAAAAAGGATAAGGCCAGGATTTTAGGATTGGCTCTGCACTCTGCAGAACAAGATTTTAACAAGGTGAAATGAAGAATCCTCAAAACCATGCACCAACGATTTACTTGCCTTGGCAAGTGAGATATCAATTTTACTTTAAAGTTGTAGCACAAATAACTCCAGATGACTCGAAATTTCTTACAAAAACAAGCGATAAATAAAGTGTAACAATGCAAAAGATTTGCTTACTTGGATCAATACTTCCATGCGGAAAACTCACGAGCAAAATCATGCAAAAAGCAAATACAAAGGTTGAAAGTAACTCCATCCGCAGGCAGAGCCATTCAATGGCTGCAATACTGCAAAAGAATGGGCGAGCAAAACAATCAAGAAGATAAAGGTTTCTCTTCATGAACCTTTTCTCTTGTCCAAAACCCCTTATTGTGGCTGCTCCAGCAATTGATTCACCAAAAAGATGAATAACTGGAGATTTCTGGATGCTAACAATGCGGACTAGTTCCCTCGAAGAAGCCATGTAGTATTTCTGCAACAAGCAATAAGTGAGGAATTCATCAGACTTAAAGAATGATAAAAGCGGAATAGAATTAAAGAATGAAAAAAAAGGAATAGGCTTAAAGGAAGAAACTGGTAATAAGGTGCTTCCCTTTCTCTCAATCTATTAAAGCCAACGGAACCCAACAACAGAAATTTGAGGCAAAATAGAAATTACCTGCATCCACAAGCAAGCAGCAGCCATCGGGATAACAAGAAGCAGAACTTGCCAAGTAACTTCTGTCATCACCCCAACAATCCCAAGAAGCTGTATTGTTGTTGAAGCAAAACCACCAAGTCTAAACGGTATATCAAGATCCACAACACTTTGATCAATAGATACCTGTGTGTTTACAAATTACCGACATCAGATAATCTGAATAAAGAAATCTGACAAAAACAAAAAACAAGATTCCGTAAGACAGCAACTTTTATGTGTAAATTTCAGTTGGAAAGATATAATTTAAAAATTACTCGATTCAGGATACGCCCAGCTGGAGTTGAATCAAAAAAAGACATTGGAGCTCGAAAAACACTTCTAAGCATATTGAGAAACAATTTTTGTGCAGCTGCTAGACCAAATGTGGCTACCAGAACAGCCCTGACAAATATAAACCAAGAGCTCCCAAAAGCAAGGGCCATATAAACAACAAGTAGGACCATAGGACTGACTTTTGCTTCGTCTCCTTCAGTCTGGGGGTTAGCCCATGCCATCCACCAATTACTAGCAATTTGAAGGAATTGAAATAATGTTTGTGCAAGAACAATGAGCGGTATCAATAAGCCTTTATATGCAGCTGCCATATATGACAAGTACACCTTCATGCTGACTCTTCCTTTTACTCTTTCCTCTTCTTGGACAAGCTGTTTTTTCCTCCGCTTTGCTTTCTTTTTCTCTTTAATAGCTTTCTGGTCTGAAGCTGATGCACCATCTTCCACTTCCTTTGCCAAACTGTCAATATTATTTCCAGCTGAATCACATTTTTTATTCAGTATGGCTGGCCCATCAAGAAGCAAATTTTCATCAGATTCTTCTGAAGAGAAACTCGGGATATCCATTGCTTCAATTGCTTCATGGTGAGCTGAGACCAGAGCGTTGAAATCAGTGCCTGCTTGTAAAAGCTCATCATATTTTCCAGCTTGTATAATGTGACCTTCCTTAAGAACCTGAAAATATGAATGACATTTGAGAATAAAATATTCAGAACAGCATACTAAAAACCAGTCTCAGACAAAAAAAAAAAAAAAAAGGAGGGGCAGGGGGGGGGGGGAGCTGAAAATACATTGGGCTTTATACTGCATAATTACTCCAAAGAAAACTCATTATTATGTGAAAATTAGTGATTGTTCAGTCAAACAACTTCATTTCCACAAGCTTTATATTTGGCCTTCCTGTAAAGGTACAACTAATTTCAGTCCATTGTGTTTTCCATTATACATCCAGTAAGTTGCACCATCGGTCTAGCATTCTATCATTACTGACTTCGCCCTAGTATTTTCAGTGTGATGTTATCTCCTATGATGTCTCCTGTAGGATGACGTTACTATCTAATTTATTAATTAGATAATGGTTCAATCCATCTGCTTTAGCATTAATTAATAATACTCTATAACCTCTTAATACTGGATCTGAATTGGATAAAGAGGGAAATTGGCTTTGGGGGTGAAAGGGGGAAATTGCCTTGAACAAGGATAAGTCCAGTAAAATACTATATCTTTTCCCAATGAAAGGAAAGGCAACGCACAAGCAAAGCCATGCAGTCAACCAAAAAACATGTCTGCATAGACAAAACTATAACAATGGAAAATTAGACAGCAACAAATGTCATTTAAGAACCTTCAAGAAATAAATCAAACAAAATGACATAAGGAAAACTAAAATATAAAACATTCATAAAGAGTCCACTTTCTAATTTCTTGAATTATTTGATGTAAAATTTTTATCATTTAAGACAAGCGCTTAACTCTCAGCTAACTTTCCTATTGAACTTTGTTCAAATTTAGGCATAAAAGCCAGCTCCTAACAATAAAAACTAACACCTTACCAATTGCACTATCTAAAATGCTTTGCTACAAATCCTTCTTCAGATCATAGTGGAAACTTATGCACACAAAAGCTAGGGTATGAATTTTAGTAAGCACCACACATTCATCCCATGATAAAGAGTGCACTAAAAGCATGCATCATTGCATGCTGTAGTGCTAGCAGAAATAACTTTGAAACTATTCCATACCAGTATCAAATCAGCAGTAGGTAGAAATTCAACTTGATGGGTCACAAAAACAACAGTCTTATTCGCCAGTGCTGTCATTATGTATTCCTGCAGTTCCAAGACATGATTGTCAGCTAAATTCAATAGTTATGAACACCAATATATCAACTGAGTCAGACCTTGAATAGTTCTGAGCCAGTGTGAGCGTCAACAGCACTGAAGGGGTCATCAAGTAAATAAATATCAGCATCTTGATAAAGCGCCCTTGCAAGCTGTACTCGTTGTTTCTGTCCACCACTCAGGTTTATACCCCTATCTCCAATTATGGTCCGATCCCCATGTGAAAAAAGTTCAAAATCTTTCTTCAGCGAACAAGCATGGACAACTTTCTTGTATTTAGCTTTATCCATTGGACTACCAAAAAGAATGTTCTCTTCAATATTTCCAGACTGTATCCAAGCAGACTGAGAGACATAGGCAGCAGTACCGCACACTCGAACCTGTTCAAACATCACAGTAAACGCATAGCAAATCTAAAACCCTTTCTATTAGAGGTAGGAATAGTTTAAAAGTATTATGAGTCAGACTTACCTCGCCAGAGATTTTAGGAATCTCCCCAAGGATGCAAGAGAGAAAGCTTGACTTCCCAGAGCCAACCATGCCACAAACTGCCACACGCATCCCACTTTCTACTTTCATTTGTATTCCAGATAAGGTGGGCCTTGAAGAAGAGGGATCCCAGCAAAACACACCATCCTTGATCTCTATAGCCACCTTTGACATTCCCCGGGGCAGAACAATGGTAGCATCTTCCTGCAGTTCTTCCTCCTGCAGGAACCCAGAAAGTCGATCAAGAGAGACCTTTGTCTGTGCCATCATAGACACCAGGTCAGGAAAATTCCTCAGTGGTTCTTGAAGTATTCTGAACGTTGCCAGTGCGGACAGAACACTTCCAGCGGTGAGTTCAGCTCCCAACAATATAGATGTTGCAAATGTAACAGCCGCAACAAATATTGGGGAACTCCAGAAAATGAAAGTAATAAAGGCCTGTGAATAGAGGGCTTTTCGTAGCCACTTGAATTCTACATCCCGCATCTCCTCCAATGTAACTCGGTACCTCTCCTCCCAAGCTTGTAATTTCAGAATCCTCATGTTCCTCAGACATTCAGAAGTCTTCCTCATTCTTTCATCCTTGGCAGCCATTAACTTGTCTTGATAATCTTCTTGAACCTTAGCCAAAGGAACAGTAACAATGATGGATATAATGGTTGCAACCAATGTGGCAACAGAAGCAATACCGACATTTTTATATAATATCACAAGAGCAAGAATTATTTGCAAAGGAAGCATCCAAATGTCATGGAGATACCAAGAATAGTCCCCCACTCTTTGAACATCAACTGCCATGTAATTAACAATTTCTCCACTAGTATGACTTTGTTTAGCCAAGCTTGAGAGCTTCAGCCCCTTCCGATACACCATTGCTGTTAGAGCTGATCTAACATGCATACCCAAAATGTCAACCCCAAGATACCACTGCCTGGTTGTTAGTGTCTCTAAGAGCTTCGATACAAAAAATATTCCAGCAAGCACATAACCTTCATGAGGAAAGGTCTCTTTCCCTCCCAGATAATCAACAAAGTAACTTATCATGTACGGACCCACATAGGAAACAAATGTGTTCAACAAAGCAAAGACAGCATTACCAGCTGCTTCCTTCCAGAATGACTTCAAAATCGCCCAAGCCAAAGAAGGTTGCTTTGATAGGTTTTCAGCCTTCATTTTTTCCCAATTTGAATTTAAAACCTTGTAATTCGTCTTGGAGCGGTCTTTCGGAGCAAGAAGGGGAATGTCTTTAAGCTCAAGTGGTCTCTTGGCGCCAATTGAAAGAAGTGGATTTAGCCAAGAAAGTATAGCCAAACTGAAGATCCCAGCATCAGTATAAGGAGTTACCTTAAGACATCCTGCCTCTTCTTCAAGCAATGGCTCCTGAAGGTCGGAGTTTCTATACAATTCTATTCCGGTTGCACCTCTAATTGCAACAAAGCAAAGAAATGCAAGAGCCGGTGTTACAACAAAATTGGCGACAACAAGAGAAGTCAAGTGGTTAGAACCATACACTAAAAGTGATTTCCCATCGACATACAAGGTACAGATGCAAATCACAAAAGAAATAAACCACCATACCCTCAACAACAATGGGAATTTCTCGAGCACCTTAAACTTACAATGAAGAGCTAAAAAGCTCAATACAAACCAAGCTAAACCTTGAGCAGCAGGCAAGGCAATAACAGACCAAACCACAACCTTCCCATCAACAGCCTCTCTTATCAAACCAAATCCATCAAATCCCAGCACCACAACTTGCACAAGCAGCACATAGAAACAACAACATACAGAGAATTTAAACCCAGTGCCGACAACAACTTCTCCAACTTCACCATCACCACTAATGCTTCTCCTAATTGGGCTTGAATTCCCAACAGAATCATCCTTAAGAAATCGAGTTCGACCAACACAGACAAGTATTTTCCTTGCAGATACTGTGAAAAGGAACACCAGGAAAAGTGTAAGATCGATGCAAATGGAGGATAGTTCCAAAATGGGCAAACCTTGCATCGTCCCCACAAGGGAAAAATGCGGTTGTTGTCCGGCGGATGCCGATGAAGAAGAAGAAGAAGAAGAAGAATGAGTTGCAATGCTATTGAGCAAACGAGTGAAGCCCATTGTTGAAAACGGTGAGTTTCGTGTGAAAGAGAGACCAGAAAAACAAGCTGAATCGGCGGCTTTGTCGATGAATCAAGTAAGAAGAGAGATCAAATCGTGTGAAGAAGGGCATCTCACCATCTGAAAGCAATGAAATAGGCAAAACCACCACAACAACAAAAGGGTTATTTAGAGATAGAATCTACAGACTTACACATGAAAACAAATAGATTTTTTATAACACGGATAACGAAGACTGAAAACACAAACAGAAATGATTCCTTTTCTTTCCACAAACTCACACACACACACACACACACACACACTCTCTCTCTCTCTCTCTCTCTCTCTCTCTCTCTCTCTCTTCGTGTCTCTCTGTATGATATATCTGGTGGAGAGACCCGAAGGAGACAAATAACGGGACCAAAAATCAAAAGCAAAAAAAAAAATTAAAGAAAAAAAAACCCATATCTGAAACAAAAATATTAAATAAAACTGAACCTGGGTTTTTGTCCTCTGATCAACCTGAACAAGATGTCCCGACTCTCTTCTCTTTTTATTCCCAAAAAAGAAACAACCCCCTTTTTTCTGATATATAAAATGAGTACCACTGCTACACCAGCATTCCAAAATCCAGACGAATCGTCTTTGAATTGAATTAGATGCTGAGCAGCCTAAACCCAATAAGCCTATTAACATGAAGAACGTAAACAACCAAAGAGAAAGAAATACAAAACCTATATGAAATGTGTGTATGTTAATATATAATATGTGAAGAAAAGGAGAAAGAGAGAGAGAGAAATGGTTCCAGTGTCTCCCTCTTTTTAAAGAGAAAATGTGTGTTTTTTAATCTTTAAGCTCTGCAAAAAAGTTGTAATTGCCGTGAGTGAAAGTATGGGAGGTCTCTTTCTACAAAAAT
This sequence comes from Kokia cookei, assembly GCA_039519145.1. Classification (NCBI taxonomy): domain Eukaryota; kingdom Viridiplantae; phylum Streptophyta; class Magnoliopsida; order Malvales; family Malvaceae; genus Kokia; species Kokia cookei. The sequence continues at coordinate 24,022,104 of CM076904.1, read as the reverse complement.
GAAGGATCTGTTTTAGTTATTAAGGCTTCTAATTTCTAGTTTTGTTGTTTTTACAAATTAAAAAATTAATTTAAAAAATCCCCACATTTTGATGTGCTGATGAGATCATTAAAAGGTTCTTCTCCTACAATGTCTTAATAAAGAAAGTATTACTCATTAGATCATGTTTTTCTTTCCACCCTTATTGACTGTGCATTTGTTCTAAATGTTTTTGAGAAAAATAAATAAATGTGTTTTTGTTTGTTTCCACTTTTTCATTTGTGTTTGAGGTGGTGATGTGGTGGCAATGGCGGTGGACATGGAGGTGGGGCTGATTTCATTTTACTATTGGGGATGACAATACCAGTGTGATCCCATGATTCTAAATCTCATTTTTATTTTATTTTTATACATAAAATTTAAATTTAATATAATTCTCATAAAACACGGCTATTTATATTTATATTTATATATTACATGCACAATTAATTATAATCATTCAAAATATGATAAAATGATGTATTTATTTTTTTAAATATGTGTGATTGAATCAAAATTAAAGTTTCATTATATAATTATACTAAATTAAAGTTCATTTATCAAATTTCACATTAAATTAAAGTTTAAAATAATAAATTTTGACGAAAATATTTATTAAAATATTAAATTTTTAAATATGTTAGCTCACAGTGTAATTCACATTTATTTCATGATTTTTATTTTTTAATATTTTTATGAATTTTTATTTTTTTATTTTTAAAATATTTTTTATAATTTTTAAATTATTTATTTGCGTGTTATGTAAGACAATTACTATTCTGTTTTTTATAATTAAAGTAAAAAACAAAGATTATTACCCCAACTCCACTTGCCGTTCCCACGAAACAAAGCTTAAGCATTCGGGTAAATGGGACCAAACTGTAAAGTTAGGGGCGCAACCTTAGCCCTTTTTTTCTGCCACACACCACTTTTCGCATTTCCTTTGGCAGTTTCCTAAGGAAAAGAGAAAATGATGAACAAAAGTTTTTGTTTGTTTCTCAGGAAAATAGTACATGTGGTGGATTCTGGAAGGGCTTCTTTTAACCCTTCATTTCATCACTTTTTCATTTTTAAATATGAAATTATTAAGGGAAGCTTTAAGAATTTAAAATAAATAAATGCATTATTTTTTCTTTCTCATTTTGCTAAAAATTAGCATCAAAAGTTAGCATTTAGCATAGTAGTTTTAGTTTACTCAAACAAAAAAAAAAGTAAATGTCATTACTCAGTAATTTTACGTTGTAATTTAATGATTTTGGCATAAATAAGCTTTGGTTTTTAAATTTTAATAATTTTAAATATTGCAAATATATATATAATATTTTAAATACAATTAATTTAATGTATTTTTTATTTTACAAATAGCTTTAAAAAATTATTATATGTTTTTTAAATATTTTTTAATATTAAAATATACGACACTTGTCAATCCTTGACTCTATTTGGAGAGTCTAAAAAGTCCAGTGGCAGTGTACTATTATAATTAGACAATGATAGTATGTTTGAGTAACCATCGTAATTAATGAGTCCCACCGAATTGGGTATAATTGAAGCATCGCAATTACACTTTTCACTTCTTAAGAAAGAGTGAGAATTAAAGTAATTACATAATAAATTTAATTTTTAAAAAATTATTTTCATACAAGTTATAAAAAAATTATATTATAAGTATGAACATGTATAAGTGTTCGGGATGATTATAACAAAAAAATTCTTATATTATAAATCTTAAAAAATTATATTATAAAAATAATTTGTATATTTTATAATGTTATAAGTTATAACATACAAATTATATTATTTAAATCCTAAAAAAATTCTAAAATTAAGAACCTAAAATAATATATTTATTTATAAAAAAATTATAACAATTTATTTATTTATCCATACTATATATTATATAAATAATATACTTATTCATAAAATAATGTTATAGTTTTTAACCATAACTTATTTATAAAAAGTAAACTTTTAAAGTTATGATAAAAAAAATATTACTTATAAGAAGTGTTATAAAAGTATTGGATAATTTATAAAAGAAAAATTATATATTATAAATTTTATATTATTTTTACTTAATTAACGTATTATAAAAAGGGAAATAAGTTTAATCTTTCTCTTAATTAAATTTATAAAAGTTTTTATAATTAAAACTACAGTCTATTTGAAATTTTAGACCTGATCATGAATCGGACCACCCGACTCGAAAGCCTGTTCGAAAAATGAAAGGGTTTGGACAAAAAATAAACTCATTTTCTAAATGGGTTGGGCCTCGAATAAGAGTTTTTTAGCTCGAGCTCGGCTCGACCCAACCCGAATAAATTAACTATTTTCAATAAAAAAATTATATTGTTGTTTTGATGCTTTTTTTACTGTTTTGGTTGCTGTTTTTTGATTTTTTTTTTTTTTTTTTTTTATTGTTTTGGTGTTATTTTTTTACTGTTTTGTTACTGTTTTTGTTGCTATTTTTGTTGTTAGTTTTGCTGCTATTTTGGTTGTTTAAATGTTATTTTTATGTGTTTTTACTATTATTTCGTTGTCTTTTTAATATTATTTGAATATTGTAGAACTTATGTTTTATTTTTAATTTTTCTACTACTTTATTTGCAATTATCTTAATATAAAAAATTTTAATGTATTTTAAATTTATTTATTTTTTAATGTTTTTAAGTGTATTTGATATATTATATATTTTTTAAATTTATATATAATAAAATAATCTAAAAAATTAATATGGACCGGGCCGGGTCGGACTTGGGCTTAACTTCTATAATTCGGGTCGGGCTTGGACAAAATTTTAGGCCCATTTTCCGAGTCGGGCCAGGCTCGGGTCTAGCAATTGGGCTTAAAAATTTGTTGAAGCTCGGTCCGACCTGGCCCATGATAAGCTCTTTGGATTATGAACCCAAATATTATAAGGTCAATGTTAATTATGCAGATAGAAAAGATTTTTTTGCACAATATCGTGGGATATGATACCATTTGAGAGAATGATGCCCAACACAAACATCATAGACAACTTACGAACTCTTTAATTTGAGACTTTCAAGGCTACGAAATGTAGTTGAGAAGACATTTTTTTTAAAATATTTCTCATATTAACAACATCACTAGTATAGCATGATAGATATGGTTGGATCATACTAACATGTCGCATATTTCATAACTTCAATCATAGCTGAAATTGAGATGATTTATACTTCGAAAAATACATGGAAGAAGGAGATCTTGGTAATCTTAATTATGCGCATTCAAATTCAGATGGTGATAATGAAATTGATCAATGATCAACAAGTAAAGATAATGAGCATATGTTAAATATTAAAGAGGAAATAATCCAATGAATATGCACTAAAATAATTAGATAAAATTTTATATGATGCCTAATTTTCTTGTTATTTTTATTAGTAATCGTACTATATAAACTACTTTTTTGGACTAACATAATACGTATGATTATTTGATTTTATCTCGTGTTAGGACTATCATATCGTGTATAAATCCAACGGGGGAGATAATTTATCTTGGCTATTAGAGCAAGATTGACTCTAAAAAAAGAGAGGTATAAATGTGATTGTTTGAATTGGCATTTTATTGAACTAGACCCATGAGAATTAGTCTTAAGATCCGTTCATGAATTCATTCACTTATGACTTTCTCAGTATATCTTACCTAAATCTTTAGTGAATGACCATTTATACACAACACATTTACTTTGATATATTGAAAACTTATGCTCTCTAGGTAGTGGATTGAAGTTGGTATGTTGGTTACATAACTTCTGCATGACAAAAATTCACTCGCAATAATAAAATCATAGTCGATAAAAAGGTATTCTTTCATTAGCATTATATGGATTGTGAAATTGGAACATAGCATGGGTCATTTGTACGGGACAAATGATTTTATCATTACTGATATAAGTCATGATCATTTTCATTGAAAAAGATACAACGATAATCATGAGATAAAAATGATTAAACTAGGTGAATGGATTTAACCTTAAAAGATCACAGATGTCTTATGAAGGTAACACATACGACAAATTTAGGCTTATTTAGAACATGGATTGTGCTTGATCTCCACTGTTCAAAAGTCCGAGCTTAATTAAATTTGATCCATTTTCAACTTTGTAATATATATCTTTTTGTTTAGTTTATATATTTTTGGGGCAACGTGAGATTATAAAATAACATTTTTATATTTAGATTATCAAGATTACCTTGAGCTGTCAACATTATATTTTTAATAGTATCAAGATTTTGGAATATAAGGAAATATTATCTTTTATTAAAAAAACTTGTTTTTTTTCTTATATTTCAATTGATAAATATTAATTTTTTAATAATTGAGATAATTTTAAAATATCTAATTTGTTTACGTAATTGCATTTAATTTCTTAATATTGGATGATTAGTGCCAAAATTTTGAGTTCTTTTTGTAAGATTATTTTTTATTTCTTTTAAGTCACCCAGCCTTATTCTTAGACAATGAATTTGAGTTTATTTTTTAATTAAAACATTTTATTTTTCTAAAGCTAAAATAAATTTTGCAACTTAATTTTTTTTGAATTCTTCCTATTTGTGTCAATCTTAAAATAATGTACCATACACGTAGTTCCTATATCTTGAGTTAATATTATTCATAATTCCTTTAATTTTTTCGGGAGTAAAAAACTCTAAAAGGTTTAATATAATATTTGATATTTGAACTTGACATTTTTTTTTAATTTGGTACCTGAACTTGGTATTTTTTATATTCAATTTGGTACCTAAATTTATTAAATATTATAAAAATTACGCAAAATAATAACGGTGTTGAATTTTGTTTGTTATACTACAAAAATATTATCAGATTTAGAGAAAATTCATGTTAAAATAGGTATTGAGCTATTCTTAACGAATTAATATTAAAAAAAAGTTTAGGTACGAAATTAGGAAAAAGAGTCAAGTTCAGGTATCAAATTAGACTCCAAAAAGTTTAAGTACCAACTTAAAAAAAAAAGTGTCAAGTTTAGGTACCAAATTAAGAAACGATGTCAAGTTTGAGTATCAAATTAGACAAAAAAAAATGTATGCATTAAATTAGAAAAAAAAAAAGTGTCAAATTCAGATACCAATTATTATATTAAACCAAAACTAAATTTATTTACTTCATGCAATTCATACATAACAATATGTGTTTAAATAAAACTAGATTCTGTCTACCAAATAACAAAAATAATACATTTTAATCAAATAAACACATTTACCAACTTGTTCAGTAATCTCTCTCAATTTTAGGCATTATTATCATGCAAATAATTTCTTTTATTATTGATGAATTTTTAAAATTTACAATAAAATTAGCAATGAAGTCATATAAATATTATTTTTTTTGAAATGAATTTTTTTTCCTGAAATGAAGATATAAATATTATTATAATAATACAAGTGTTAGGTACTAAGATGACAGTTTGTTGAATAAGGAGATTGCTTGCGAAGAGTTAATTACTCTCTTCTTCCACACATTTTGCTTTAAAAGGCCTTTTATTCTTTCTCCATCTAAGAGGGTCTGGTTTTGGTTAGGTTTATGACATCTGATTCACTTCACCTCATCCCTACCTTGCATTCATTCAAATACTTAATATTAATACCAATCTCACATTTTAGTTTTTTTTTTTTGGTACAATCGTAGGGGTCTTTACGATTTAAGTATAATCTTAATCGGATCGATGACAATATTCAAGTAAAGCCCTCCTAATAATATAAATCATTTTATTCAAATTAATAACATATCCTTTTAAATATAAATAAATAAATAAATATATATAAATATTTTTTATGTATTTTTTAATTAAATTGGTGTAATTGAATTAAGTAACATTAACTTAAACATTTAAATAATAGTATCTATAGATTGTTTTTTTTCTATAATTTTATTTAACATTAACAATACCGATACCAATTGAATTAAGACTCACGGCTATATTTTGATATTCTTATATAACATTTTATATGAGATTGGAAGTAAATATTGTACAAATCAAACAAAATATTCTACTTTAGACCCACCGTTTTGAAAATGTTAAACCCCAGCTGCCTAACAATCTTTCTTATAGGTTGAAAAGACGAGGTTAGGCAATGTCGTTAGGTTGCATTACAATATCAATCAATCGCAATCTGCCTAAGCGCGCATCAGTGTTGAAACCAAAAAGGGAGAATTGTTTAACAATTTAAAAAAATTTGGGGTCAAGTTTTAAATAATTTAATTAATTATTTTATGTAGTTGACAACTTAGTGGAAGATAATTCGAATCAAAGTTTTCTTTTTGATTCTAAATCGAACTAAATCATATTCGTTTTAGATAAGTTATATAGTGTGCTTTCAAGTGTTTTAAATTTATGTTTGGGGTGATCTATTGTCACCTTAATCAATAATTACGGTTTAATAGTACGAAATAAATGAATATTCACTTTTGATAATCATGCAATAAGAAAAACGATATTGCAATACAGTATTGACAAAAAAATATGTAGACCTGAAACACGTTTTAACCTAACAAAAGTAATAGCAAATTTCTTTTGAAATAAAGTTGAATTTGGGTCAAGTGGGGTGATGTGGAATTGGACATTTTAGATTAAGTTTGACTTTCTGTTTATTAATTCAACGGTCTAAGGCATGTGGTGTTAGTAGTTATTGACCATTTCAATCAATTTGCTGGTTGTTTAGTTTCTTTTTCATCAAGACTGGTTGTTTATTTTTTATTTTTTTTTTAAATTTACGAGTGCAATCAGAATATAAATATAAGTATATGTTTAAATAATAAAATTAATTAATTATTACAATGTAAATAAATTAAAAATTGGAATAAATTTTATAATTAAATAATTACAACACAAATAAAGTAATCAGAACAATTCAAATTATGATTCGCTAGTTAGATATATGATTGTGCATAATGAAATATGAACTTAAATTTTCAAGATTGAGAAATTTCACATTTATCAATTATATTAAAGTTTTATTGGTAGATCGGTTGTTTAATTTATAAAAATAATTAATTTAAATTAGGGCAGTGTCGGGTCAACCTGAGAGCAAGAAAAGATGGGTTGAGTCGATCTGGTTGGGTGGTGTAACGTCCAAAAATTTAAAATTTCTTGTTTGAGTTGTGTTATTGAAATTGTCTTTGTTACTATGATTATGCTTGAATTGTTAGTCTAAGGCTTAAGGTTCAAGCAATAAGTTGAGCATTTTGCATCTTTTTTCTGAACTTCAAACTTTGAGCTTATGCCTTAAATTGATTTTGCTGCATTTATTTCCAACAATGAGTCTAATGGTTTAATGGTCATGTATCTATTTGTTGGATTTTTGGTCATGTGTTTGAACTTTCGTACGGACGTGATTGTGCATTTATTTTTTTGCACTTTTCCAACAAACTAAATTTGAAATCAATTAAATGATCTTCGATTTCCATTTTTAATTTTATTTTTCCTTGTACCATTCTTGTCTGTAACATCTCTATATCCGGTTTATACGTATAAACCTGATATAGAAATATTTCATTAATGTTTAGTACAGAAAACTCGGGTCATGTAAAACTTTTTTTTTTATCAAACGATGCATTTTAGGCTTCTTGATTCAAAATATCGTAAATTAATCATGTATAGTTAAAATCAAGAGTTAAAATTGATTTAAAAGAAATAAAATATAATTTTTAGTACAAAACACAATTTCAACCAAAATTCATCATTTCATTTCATCACACAAAACATTTCCAAACAACATTTTTTTCTTCTTCTAATAAGGACACATATAAGTTCTATAGTACATGCCATTTTACATCAAAAGTAATATACATAAATTTGAGCTCCAAGTGATGTGATGTGATGAGAGGTTCCGATTTAGCTTCTTGTATTCCTTGTACCTACGCGTTAAAATAAACGCGTTAAGCTAGTGAAAGCTTAGTAAGTACTACAAAAGCAAAGTATAAACTTTTAAATTTTCTCATGTAATTTACTCTTTCGCCTTACCAGTATATTGCTTGTATCTTACCACATTGACATTCATTTCACTTTGGTCCACATTTTTTTTCCATAATTTAGCCCAATGTTGACTTCTATAGAACCCATCGGATAAACAGAACAGAAAGTACCGAAGTATTTAACAGTAAGCACACAAGTGCTGGGGAAACAGTAAGCACACACAGTGCAATCCAGTAGGCACACACAGTGCAATCAGTAGGCACACAAGTTGCGAAACAGTAAGCACACAAAGTGCGAAACAATAAGTGCGCTTGCGTTCCTTAATGGCATGCCACTAATATCACAATGGTTCTAATTTGTCTACTTGGGCACAATCTCAATTAGCATCATTTCTCATAAATGATATATCTCACATAAATACATCATCAAATACTTCACATTTATATTTTCAAAGTTGTTCACTTGCGTCACAGTCACTAAATTATTTATATCGTGAGCTAAAAAATTTGAAATTATAATCCTCTTGATGTTTCTGAAACTAGACTCAATCATATTTTTACCATAAAATTTTCAGAATTTTTACTTTAGCCATTTTGTACAGTAAATTCTTTCAATTTACCCCTTCGCTGTTGTCTGACAGTTTCGACCTTTCTTCACTAAAAATTATCTATCTTTTAGTACAGAGATAAAATGATGTTTCCGTCTATTTCTATTGAAAATAGACTCGTTAAGGATTTAGCCATATAAATTTAAATCTCTAATAATTTTTATATATTTTTCTATGATTTTTCAAAGTCAGAACAGGGGAACTCGAACCTACTCTGACCTTATTATACAAAAACTAGTATATCTCAAAATATACAATTTATTTTCTTTCAATGTTTCTTCCATATGAAACTAAACTCAATAAGCTTTAATTACATATATAATTTGACTCTTAACTCATTACATACAATTTTTGGTGAATTTTTGAAGCTAGTCCTCTGATTTTGTCCAATCTGTTTCAATGAAAACATTTTCTTTCTCATGTTTCATTACAATAACCTCACTTAATCATCTTTATAACACATAATTAAACAACAATTTTCATGCTAACAATTCAAATATATTATGGAATATAGACTATAAACTAAAATTCTTGTAGCACTTACAACTAAAAGGCTGAATTTCCTCTCTTTTACCCATTGTTCTATTCTTTTCCTTTGTCTTCAATTTGATCCTTGCCTCTCTTCTCTTTCTCTTCAATTTCACACAAACACATATAAGCTATAAGCTATAATTCAATAATTTTCATGTTAAATAACAGTAAAATACATGTATATCATGAGAATTTAACCATTTCTTACCTTAACCCTTAAATTCAAATTTTCTCGATTTAGTCCTTTATCTCTTTAACACCCCAAAAGTAACTCTATATGAGATTTAAGGTGTCTACTAACTCTCTTTTATGACTTTCTTTCAGAAATTCCAAAGAAAATGGAAGGTTTTGGAGTTTGGAAAGCTTAAAAATGATGGAAGGACCTATTTGAAATAAAAGCAAAAGTTGGAAATGGAAGAAAAGGGCATGGACGGCTAACATATGAAAAAGATGATATTTTCATCTTTTTAACCATTTTTTCTTCTATCAAATTCTCTAGAATTTTCACTTAAAATATCTCACTTAAGAAAAATGGTAAAATTGCACTTTTAGTCCTTGAGCCTTCCAATTTTACACTTTGGCCCAAAACTTTGCCTCCAAAAATATCTTCCACCAAATTACACTTTTTCCCCTCCTCAATCAATCTAATTCCCATGATGACTCAAAATTCAATTTGGATAATTCACTATTTAGTCCCTCATATTTTCCCTCCTTTACTATTTAATCCTTAAATTTTTTTAACCTTCCTTACTTCAACTAAACATTTATAATTCTCTATTCTATTTTATCACTATTTCCGGTTCAAACACACGGATGTTACATTATCTGTGTGTTATGAGTGGTATTTGAAGTTGGAGAAAGTTAGTAATCGCTCTTTACTTTTGAATTTTTCTTGTTGTGCTTTCATTCGGAAATGGAATTGACGTCACTGCTCGTGTTATTATTATAGATTAAGCGGGAAATCCTGTGAGTTTGGAAGAATCTCCATTTTTTTTATTTTACTTTGATAATGACGAGTACTTGCGAAATGTGTTCGGAATTCATGATTAAATGCATCGTTGCTTTAATTTAGGCATGGATTCACTCGACACTCCCTTTGCGACGTAGTAATTCGGGATAATGACCCCGGACGAAGGTGAGGATTAACGAGTTTTGGTTGTTTTTGAAACATCGATGTAAATTGAGTATCGAGCAATCATTCGATTAGTTAACTGTTTAATTGGTTGTTTGGAATTGGTTTAAGCCTTGGAACAAATGACTGGGGACTTCTTTTCGTTGTTTTCTAGAAGGGTCGAAACCCCTTGAAGTTTTTGCACTTTTTCCTACATTTTCTAGATTTTTGGTTGCTTTTTTGAGCCACACGGACTGGCACACGAGCGTGTGGCTAGACCGTGTACCATATAAACAGGTTACAAGAGACACACGGGCTATGCCCACGACCGTATGGCCAGACCGTGTGCCATATAAGACTGGTTATTTATTTTTGTTTTATTTTTTAAAATTTACGAGTGCAATCAGAATATAAATATAAGTATATATTTGAATAATTATAATATGTAAACTTAATTAATTATTACAATGCAAATAAATTAAGAATTGGAATAAATTATATAATTAAATAATTACAACACAAACAAAGTAACTAGAACAATCCAAATTATGATTCACTAGTTAGACATATGATTGCGCATAATGAAATACGAACTTAAATTTTTAAGATTGAGAAATTTCACATTTATCAATTATACTAAAGCTTCATTGGTAGATCGGTTGTTTAATTTGTAAAAATAATTTAATTTAAATTCGGGTTGTGTCGGATCAACCTGAGGACAAGAAAAGACGAGTTGGGTCGACCTAGTTGGGTGGTGTAACGCCCCAAAAATTTAAACTTTTTTGTTTGAGTTGTGTCCTTGAAACTGTTTTTATTATTATGGTTAAATGCTTGAACTGTTAGTTTAAGGTTTGTGGTTCAAGCGATGACTTGAGTATTTTGCATTCCTTTTTCTGAACTTCAAACTTTGAGCTTATGCCTTAAATTATTTCGGTGCGTTTGTTTCCAACAATGAGCTTTAGTGGCTCAATAGTCATGTATTTATCTATTGGGTTTTTGGTCATGTGTTTGAACCTTCATACGGACGTGACTGTGTATTTATTTTTTTGCACTTTTCTGACAAACTGAATTTGAAATCAATTAAATTATCTTGGTTGGTTTCCTTTTTTTTCCCTTTTACCGTTCTTGTCTGTGTGTTTGAGTGGTATTTGAAGTTGGAGAAAGTTAGTGATCGCTCTTTAGTTTTGAATTTTTCCTGTTGTACTTTCATTCGAAAACGGAATTGACGTAACTGCTCGTGTTATTATTATAGACTAAGAGGGAAATACTGTGAGTTTGGAAAAATCTCCGTTTTTGTTATTTTACTTTGATAATGACGAGTACTTGCGAAATAGGTTCGGAATTCATGATCAAATGCATCGTTGCTTTACTTTAGGCATGGATTCACTCGACACTCCCTCTACGACGTAGTAATTCGCTATAGTGACCCTGCAAAAGGTGAGGATTAACGGGTTTTGGTTGTTTTTGAAACATCGATGTAAATTGAGTATCGAGCAATCGTTCGTTAGTTAACTGTTGAATTGGTTGTTTGGCATTGGTTTAGGCCTTGGAACAAATGATTGGGGACTTCTTTTCATTGTTTTTAGGTAGGGTCGAAGCCTCTTGAAGTTTATGCACTTTTTTCCTGCATTTTCCAGATTTTTGGTTGCTGTTTTGAGCCATACTGGCTAGAACACAAGCGTGTGGCCAGACCATGTGCCATATAAATAGGTTACAGGAGACACATAGGCTACGCCCATAGCTGTGTGCCAGACCATGTGTACATACTGTTTTGTACTATACAGGCTGGGCATACGGGCGTGTGTCAAGCCATGTGTACATACTGTTTTGAGTAATAACGTACAGGGGATACATGGGCTGGACCCACAGTCATGCCTCAGACCGTGTGTGCATACTGACTTGAGACACACGAGCAGGACACACGGTCGTGTGCCAGGCAGTGTGTATATACTGTTTTGCATTTTCAAGTACAATGATCACACAAGCTGGGACCACGAGCACGTGTCAAGTCGTGTGTCATACATGGGCGAGCACATGGCCATGGGCAGGCCGTGTGTAGTGTAATTTCAAGATTAAACTCGGTATAATGAGATTATAAGTTAACCAAATGGCTCGTAAAACCTAAATTGAATACTGGAGACTATTATGCAAGTATACCACATGAATCTGAATAGGTGGATGATTAATGACTGAACTGTTACGCTGGATTTTCCACGTCAAAAATATATTGAACAAACAGTGACACTGTAAACACTGCAATGATATACCGAATTGATAGTGACACTTTAAACACTGCAATGATATTCTGAACTGGCAGTGACACTGTAAACACTGCAAAGCTATACTGACTAGTGGTGATACTGTAAACACCACGACGCTACACTGAAGCCTTAATGACACTGTAAATAGTACCAGATTATTAATGACTTCCAATACAACCGTTTTCATGATTACATACTACGTTCATGAGTCTTATGAGTTATTATTATATTATGTATTGACCAGTTAAATGTTGTTTCAGGGTCTTCCCATACTTGACGGTCGGTGGACGGGGAGCTCGGTCATCTATAGAACTTCTAGGACTTTTAATCAGACTTTAGATAAGTTATGATAAACTTGCGTGTGGATCTGTTGAACCTATTATGATGTTTTATACTCGATGCTGAATTTGTTATGAAATCATGACTTATCTATGTGTTTGTTTTAATGTGAGTTCATATTATGTCCTATGGATGATATTGTGACCTTCTCGACATAGTCGTTTCATCTAGGTCAGGTTTAAGGTGTTACAGGTGGGTCACTCGAACCATGAACATCAATACTTGTAATATGTGGTTGTTGAGTCAAGATAAAATTGAAACAAAAATAATTGAAGTGAGTAAAAGATGAGTGATATTTAAAACATATCTTCTTATGGGTGAACATTATCACCCAACTTAATAAAAAAAAAGTCATGTAATCTTGTTATTTATCAATGGTACCACATGTTTTGTTGGTTGAAACTCATGTGATGGTTACATAATAAATGAGCTATCACACTCGTTCCAACCAAACCAAATAAGTACAATTTTATTGTTAAATTCAACGGTTAAATTGTTAAAATATTTTTTGTATAAAAAAATACAAAAAGACGTAAAATCATTTTAATTTTATATTGATGTAAATGAATCTTTTTCTTTATAAAAATATAAAGACAAAATTATGTTAAAAATTAAGTATGAAAGAAGTGCATCAATAATGAGCCACGTGTAAACAAAAGGAAGATGGTTGGGACCTTCTATTTATATATAATGCAGTTTTTTATTATTTATTTATTTATTAAAATGAAATAATTTGACTATTTTAATAAATTAATCTGATTAAAGTTGTAGAAATCTAACATCAGTCCACTTGGCCAGCAGATGATGGATGCCCGACGCACACATGCAGGATTTTTTACTTAAATAATACAAAAAAATAAATTAATAACCAAGATGGTATCCCCAAATTATTATTTACCAAAATGGTATGTTTAGTTAAGTGAAGGAATTCTAAATGGCGGCACTCAGGGGTATTTTTGACACGTGTTTTTTTAATTTTTTTTAATTTTTACATATTTAAAAATAAAAAAATATTATTTTATTAGTGGAGGGATTTAAAGTGATGGCACTCAGGGGTTTTTTTCAAAAAAATACGAGAAAAATATGACAAAAAAATACCTGACACCCTGTGGAGGAACACAAAGTGGTGGCACCAATGGAGGAGTATCAAGTGGCGGCACTCTGGGGTGTTTTGCCACTTGGCAGCACTCCATTGTGCCGTGTGTGTGTGTTTGTGTGGGTTTTTTAAGAGGTGAAAATTAATTTGAGTGGTTGGGAATTTTTTTGTTGGTGATAAAAATTAAAAAAAAAAAAAATTTTTTGTTATAAAATAGGCGGGAGGGGGGGATCAACGAAAAATGAAGGAAAAAAGAAAGAAAAAAGAGAAAGAAAGAAAGAAAGAAAGAAGAAGGAAGAAGGAGAAGAAGGGGAAGAAGGAGAGGAAAAAAAAAGGTAATGTGTTTATTTTTAAATTTAATTTTAAAATATTTTAATTTGTTAATTAATAGTGGTAATGTGTTTGACTTGTTATTATAATTTTATTTGTTTAATAGGTTGATTAAAAGAGTAAATTAAGAGGAGTGGAAGAAATGTAAGTTTAGTTAATATTTTAAGTACGATTAATTTTAAAATATTTTAATTTGTTAGTTAATTTGATTATTTTAAGTTTTTTGTTTTCTTTAATTTAATTTTTAATTGATTTGTTATTTAATGTTGTTATAGTTGGTGAGTAAATTAAAAGGAGACGAAGAAATGTAAGCTTGTTATTATGTTATTATTAATTTACTTTAATTTAATTTTGCTAGTTAGTAATTTAATTTTGTTGTTAGTAGTAGTAAGTAAAAAATATTGTTCATATTTATTGATTTAAAATTTAATAATGTTTTAATTTTGTTAGTTAGTAACTTTATTATACAAGTCATAAGATTGTTTAATAAAATGTGAAAGAAAACTATTACAAGTGTTTAATAAAATTAACAATAATCTATTTTTAAGTTATAATTAAAATTAGTTAAAATTATGAAATTAAAAAATTTATTATTTTATAAAAATAAGAGAGTTTTAATAATTCACAAAAAATTAAACTTGGCTAATTAATTTTCAAAATATAATATACAAAATAATTAATTATCAAAATAATATCTCCATCATATTATTGACCAAAATATAATATAAAAAATAATTAATTATCAAAATAATATCCCCATCATATTATTTACCAAAATGGTACAAAATAAATTATTTTGTACCATTTTAGTAAATAATGGTGTGTGGATACTATTTTGGTTTATAAATATATATTTTGTACAATTTTAGTAAATAACACATTTTGGTATTTAATTATTATTTTTGTATTATATTGGTAAACTTATGTATTGAACTAATTGATAATTTTTTTTCAAGTTACAGAATGACTTCATTAATTAACTCGGAACGTCCTCACATAGCCAAATCAGTGAATGCAGATACACACCAAGGCAATATGAATGTAAAAAAATAATTATTTGTTCATTATGTCATTCACGATATTATTATTTGTTTACAAAATTAATTTTAGTTATACTAATTATTTTTGTAAATTAACAGGAAGAGCTCGCGTATCGTTCATTGAGGGGTCGTGCACAGGGCCTTAAATTCCCCCCTCATGAACGTCTGCTTCCGTACTTGCAGGATGCCAGATTTGCATCTGCAGCATTGATCCAAAAATTTGAGTTAAGATATGATTTAATCAGTGCATTGGTGGAGCGTTGGCGCCCGGAGACCCATACATTTCACCTGCCTTGTGGGGAGTGCACTGTACATTGGAGGATGTTGTGGTCCAACTAGGGCTACCAATTAATGGTGTACCAGTCACCGGTGTTAGTTCGTTTCAAGAGCCGGCAACGATGTGCATCCAGTTACTAGGTCGCTCACCTAGTAATAACAATGACTTCACGTCGTTGTTATTTACATGGTTGAAGAGCAATTTTCAGCACTTACCCGAACACGCAACTGAAATGGAGGTTTCTTGGGCCGTTCGAGCCTATATTTTGCTAATGATAGGGGGCATACTCATGCCGGACGCAAATAACAATAAGATCCACTTGATGTATTTGCCTTTGCTAAGAGATTTGCGAAAGATTCATGAATATAGTTAGGGATCTGCGGTGCTTGCCATGCTATACCGAGAACTTTGTCGCGCCACAAACCTTTCTTCCCGGGATATAGGTGGATGCCTAGTGCTATTGCAATCTTGGGCACTATATCGGATGCCATTCTTGGCATCCGTTAGGCACCAAACATATGTTTTTCCACTCGTTAACAAGTGATTGCCATATACCCTAAATTTTAATAATTTGACATATTTTATTAATTATATTAATCTAACAATTTATTTTTTGTTTTCTTAGATGGAAAACAAAACCGGGGATCGAGAGGCAGTACACAGTTCCCATGTATCGTTTGATGCTAGAGCAATATGCTGGGGAAGGGGTATGTTATTCATTAACATGTTAAATTATATTACTTGACTCGTGTTAATATGGTTGCATGTTAGTAAATTATATTACTTTAATTTATTAATATTTTGACATGTTATTAATTGTGCAGTTCATTTGGACCCCATATATACAGCCAAAAATTACCGCTATTATTCCCGCCTCAACATTCCTCCACTCAGACCAATGGTGCATTAACGCACCGATAATCAATTTTCAAACAGTGGAGTGGTATGTCGGGGATCGAGTACTCCGGCAGTTTGGTTGTAAACAGCCTATCCCGCAGTAGCCATTCCAATTAGGGTCTATCCATGGGATGGATAAGAAAGGGAAAGCAAATTGTGATTGGGGGAGTGTGCATGGACAATATGTTTATGTGTGGAACAACCGAATGACTCGAGTACCTCCGATGGAGTACACTCCGGATTTACAGCCATCGGTGCAGTACATGCAATGGTTCATTGAGTTTGGCCAACCATATTTGATTGGTGCTTCATCGACGATAATTCCCCCATACATGTCTCGACAAGATCGCCCTATCATGTAGTTTCTACCCCAGAGCCACAGCCAATGCCACAGCAACAAGATATAAATAATGAAGAGGCATTGAATAATGATGATTCTTATCGTCCTGATTTTGCGGGATCATCACATATGCATAGCTCATCAAGCCAAGGATATCAACCTCAGTTTGACGAGCCACCGCAATGCTCAAGCCAAGGATATCAGCCTCAATTTGACGAGCCACCGCAATGCTCAAGCCAAGGATATCAGCCTCAATTTGACGAGCCACCGCAATGCTCAAGCCAAGGATATCAGCCTCAATTTGAAGAGCCACCGCAATACTATAGGGAAGGATATCAGGCTGAGTTTGACGAGGCATCGCGATACACTATTCCTCCCGGGCAATACTCGACTCCTCCGGTGTAAATGGACCCTAATGATGGTGATGAACTTGACGAGCAACCTCGACGTAGACGCCGGCCACCACGAAGATATACCCCGAGAACCACACCATCTAATCATGGATACTAGGGTTGTATCTAATAGTGTTTAAATTTGACTGTTGATGAATTTTTCCTCCATAATGTACATATATTTTAACCTATTTGAGCATTGATTTAAATTTCATAACATTAAACCTGTTACTTGAAACCTTAAATCGTAAAGTTGAAAGGATTAGGGACTTAAAGCGTAATTTTACCATTTTTATTAAGTGAGATATTTTTGAAGAAAAGTGTAGAGAATTTGAGAGATGAAAAATTGGAAGAAATATAATTTTTATGCTAAAATGATATTTTAGTCTAATTTCAGAAACATCAAACGAATTATAATTTTGAATTCTTTACCTCAAGATATAAATAATTTAATGACTGGGACGCAAGTGGACAACATTGAAAATTAATGTAAAAATAAAATTAAGAGGTATATGATGATGAACCGGGTTTAGGCCCTACTCGATCCGGATGACCTGCCCAATATGATAGGTTCGTTGAGGGCAATTACGTCGAGTATGCCCAGCTAGCCTACACAGTCCACACAGTTTGCCCCCGTCTGTTTTCTCCATAATGTCCATTTCGTTGCGGATTCTGGTGATATGAGGACGACCTTTTGGATTCCTCCGTAAACCTTTGTTCGGGATAAGCTCGAAAGTCATCGGAGGTACCTCCCATGTGGACAAGTCAGGCAGGACGGGGAACTCATTTTCCCAAATACGTAACATACGATGGAGAGTGTAAACGGGGTCGATGAACTGTTCAACATTGAGTGACACTTTAGCACAAGCTGCAACGACATGCGCACAGGGATAATGAAGTGTATCGAACCTCCTGCAATCGCAGTGTCTGTTTTGGAGATCAACCCCGTATGACCTAGGTGGGATACCAGGTCGACGACCAATAGTCTCAGTACTTGAAATCGTTGAAACTGCCGTGAATATATTTCAACGTTCATCGTCCTCGCACTCTGACTGTTTGCATCTATTGCATTCCTGACAGCTTCGAAAAACACGTGACCAGCGTTCATCTAATCGATTTGTCGCGTTCCCATTACTGGCATCAAGGTAGCTAGCCTATAGAACGTAGCGGAGAACACGGATGAAATCAGAAGATGTCGTATTCTCTTGAACACGCCGTTAATCGATTCTGCCAGGTTGGTCGTCATTTGACCATATCGATACCCCTCATCAAAACTTTGAGACCATTGCCACAGCTCCATGGTACCCAACCACTCGCGTAGAGGCTTGTTCGTTTGACCTTCCATGTCACTCTCAAGTCTGGTCATTCTTTGCCGGAATCGGTGTGGCTCTAGCTCGTACGCTGTAGGAATATTAATAAAACATAAGTTACAGTCTAAAATTAAAACCTTAAAAATATAATTTGGAACTTTATTTTTTTACCCATTTTCACAAGTTATCTCCGCTAGTCTGCATTCTTATATTCTCGTTGGAAGTTAGCCGCAATGTGTTGGCTGCAGTAAACCGATTTCCATGGTACACCAGTACGCCTAATGGCCGCAATAATACCCTTCGCTCTATCAGAGATGATGCAAATATTATCGTTATGAATCACATGCATCCGCAGGTTTCTCAAGAAGAATTCCCAAGATTCCATGTCTTCTTTGTCCACAATAGCGAATGCTATTAGGAGCACGTTTTGATTCCCGTCTTGAGCCATCGCAATTAGTAAGATCTGCGTATATTTCCCGTATAGCCACGTTCCATCTACCTGGACAAATGGCTTGCAGTGAGGAAATGCTCGAACGCAGGGATCAAACGTCCAAAATATATACTGAAAAATTCTTCTTCCCGATTGCATGTTGTTATCTGAGCCATAATAAGGTCGTGTCACCAACTCAATCGCAGTCCCCGGTACGTACTGTCGCATTGCGGCTATCCATCCTTGCAGCTCATTGTATGATGCATCCCAATCACCGAACAATTGTTCCATTGCCATCTGTTTCGTAATCCATGCTTTTCGATATGAAACCCGATAATGGAATCGTGATTGCATGTCCACAATCAATGTAGAAACCTTGATGGTCGGGTCGTCCTTAACCATTGGCATGATATGTGTGCAGATGATTCTGGAATCAAGTTTCCGGTGATCTTCTAACAAACGTGTTGAACTGCATGTGTGAGGCCCATCAATTTTTCTTATCTCCCACATCTGCGACTTCTGGATAAATGCAGCTCGCACCCGCCACTTGCAACCTTCCGTCGACTTCCAGCACTCTCCAATATACAATGTCGGTTTAGACACTGCGACTTTGTAGTCTATCGACACATTCATGCTATATCGCTTAATAGCAATTATGCATTCTTCCTTGGATTCAAATTTTTGGCCCACAAACAACTCTTCACAATCTGCTGCGACGGCCAATCGGTGAGCAGGTACTATTTCAGGGTATTCCGCAAACTCGGCATGTGTCGCATCGGGGTTTATAAGCGACATGTGTGCCCCAAGAGGATTATTGTGCATCACAATATGTGTAACTGGATTTTCGACTGGATTTTCATCGTCATTCGCCCCTTCTTCGTCAATATCATCTGGGACCTCATCCACATCCGGATCACTATCAATATTGACTTCATTATCAGAAGGAATACTACTATCATATCCACCATCTTGATCTGCATCATTCTCAGGTGCAGCAGCATTAAGATCGATGTGTAGCCCACGTACGATTGATTGACTTTCAATGTACGATACTGGAACCACCATACACGGAGTTGATTCTTCATTTTGTATAGGTTTCACATCAACTAACTCAGCAAACAATTGAACCGGTGCATTTGGGTCACTTTGATTCTCACAATAAAGAGCGATCATTGTCTCCACGTCTTCGTCGTCTACAAGTTCCATCTCGGTGAATTTGATGGGATCTATCGAAACTGGAAACTTGTAGAAAAGTTTCGAGATCCTTCTTCCACAACGTCTAAAAATTTTTGCACTAATCCTTGCTTTCATATCATCAACCGAGATATTTCGACTAAATCTCATTCCTATTTGTTCCCGACAATCAAATATACATCCAACCGATGTTCTCGAAATTACTCCATCAAAATAAATGCATACAAAAAATTGATTATCCATCTTCAATAAATCTGTTAAAAATTAAATAAAATTTATTAAATAAAATATGATTTTACCCATTTATATCATACTCAAATAAAATTAAAATTAAACACATTACCTTTCTTTCCGTCTTATTTCTTTCCTCTCATTCTTCCTTTCTTTCTTTCCTCTCATTCTTCCTTTCTTTCTTTCTTTCCTTTCTTTCTTTCCCGTTTATTTGCTTCCCTCACTCCTATTTTATAAAAAAAAAAATTATTTCATTTAATTTTTATCACAAACACTAAAAATTCTCAACCACCCAAATTTATTTTCACAAATAAAATAAAATAAACACACACACACGGCACAATGGGGTGCTGCCAAGTGGCAAAACACCCCAGAGTGCCGCTACTTGATACTCCTCCATTGGTGCCGCCACTTTGTGTTCCTCCACTGGGTGTCAGGTATTTTTTTGTCGTATTTTTTTGAAAAAAACCCCTGAGTGCCGCTACTTTAAATCCCTCCACTAATAAAATAATATTTTTTATTTTTAAATATATAAAAAAATAATAAAAAAATTAAAAAAAACACGTGTCAAAAACACCCTTGAGTGCCGCCATTTAGAGTTCCTCCACTTAACTAAACATACCATTTTGGTAAATAATAATTTGGGGATACCATTTTGGTTATTAATTTATTTTTTTGTATTATTTAAGTAAAAAATCCCACACATGCACGAGGTTGATGATGCGTCGCAAACTTAATTTATACTTCTCCCATAAAATTCACGAATAAACTATTATTTAGCCTTTTAAAAAATGAAAATATTAAAAATGTTTAAAATATAAAATTATAAAAAATGAGAAAATTTATAAAAATATTATAAGAATATAAAAATGATAGGATATATAATAAATCATGAGAAATTTATTCATATTCGTTATAAATAGGGACGTAACGTAGAGATTCTGGTTACTTTTAAAATAAATTTTTTTTCATTTAGATCCTTTTAAATTTATAAAATTTAAAGCAAAAATAAAATTATATTTTGACGTCTCTTAAAAATGATAAAAAACTGATTTAATTTTTTAAAATTTATAAAGATATATATATTAAAATGATGAAATTACATTTAATTTCAACCCTTAAAAAAATTTTCAGATTTCTCTCCTGATTATAAACCTCCTTTTTATTTCATGTTTTATATAAATATTTTTTAAAAATATCAGGTGAGTATCATGTTATCATCTATTAATTATGTTAAAAGAATTTATTTGTTTACGAAAAAAAATAGAATCAAGTTAGAAAAAAAAAATTGTCAAATTAAAAAAAAATATTAATATTTTATTTAAAATAAAAAATTCATTATTTGAGTGCATAAATAAAAATATAAAAAATTGTGTGTGAAGTGTAAAATATGAAAGGGATACTTAAAGAAAGGAAATACGTGAGAGATGGGTTTTGTTGAAGAGTATGTCATATGTTTAAAAAAAATATGTAGTTATTGCTTTGTTAAATGTGATCAGATTTTAATATGTTCAAAGAGATAATAATAAAGTTACAGATTATTTGACGAAAATAGAAGATGATAAAATTAATTGAATAGTTTTTCTTAATGAACCACCATAATTGGTGCGTATGATACTAAAAGACGATATACAACAAACGTTAATAAATATTAATTATGAGTGATAAGTCTGTATAATTTTCCATTAACTATCTATCATTTGTAAAAGAAGAAGAAGAAGTTAAAGCTATGAAATGGTATTATTAAAATTGACATCTTTTGCTTTTTAACATTGCCAATGCAATTAAAGAAGCAAAAAGGGGATGGTGAAGATAAAATGGATGCAAGCAATTATCCATCACATCCACATCCACATCCACATCCACATGCTATGTCATTCTTAACAATTTTAAATCTTATCTTTCCTTTTTACAAATAACAATAATGGAGGAAATTTATAATAAGTATGTGGATCATGATTCACGCATGCGTTCATCTTTCCATCACCAACACTATTATTCAACGTATATTCTTCTCCTATTCCCCACTCATCCAAAAGCAAGTATTGGTTGATTGGTTTTTTAATGTTTCAATTAATATTAAACGGTATTATGTGATCGAATCGTAAAATAAAAAGACAATTAATACTAGTAGGCGGACCTAAACATGTCCTTAATTTAATCGGAAATGAGTAAACATATTGAAAGATTAATATGTTGTCTATAAAGGCTAATAGAGGAGATGTCTTGTCTTGGATATTGGAGCGGATGACTCGCAGAAAATAAAGACATAGATGTGACTGAATAGATTGACAGTACATCAGACTGGATCCAAGAAGAATAGATCACGAATCTGTTTATGAATTTATTCACTTGTAACATTCATAATGTGACATATCTTAATCTTGAGTGTATGACGGATTATGTATCCGTGACTCGTATATTTCGATATAAGCAAAAGCCAAGTTCAAATGGATAAGGAATCGAAAGCTGGTGCATTGGGTATATAACTTCTGCATTATGTAGTGTCATTCACAACAATAGAATTCATAACCTGAGAAATGGGTAAATGATCCTCTCATTAGCATTATATGGTTGATGAAAAGTAAACATGATCATGGGTCGTTCGTCTTTGTGATGAATGACTTGATTACTATTTGATAGTAATTGAATTTTCATAGAGGAAGATGTAATGGTTACCACGAGATAAAATAGGATCATAATGGGAGAACAAATTTATTCCAAAGAGATTAAGGATATCCTATGAGGATAACACACTTATGACAAGGTCATTGGACGAGCACTGATCTAGTTGCTTTCATAATGGTATGTCGTTTGAGGAGAGTTTAATCACGATACTGTATTGGAATGATTTCGTGACTAAATGAGTTTATAATTAATAGGCGAAAAGTTAGAACTTAATTATAAATCATTTGAGTCTTAATCGCATATGTTTAATCGGTCCCTCTGTTAGCTCGTTCAACCCAAAAATGAATTGCATATGAATGTGCTTCTCACTAAGTATGGAAATGACCTGAAAATTAATTTAAGTTTTTCAAATTACTATTTAATTAATTGAAGTTCGAAAATGGAATTAAATTAATTTGTCATTTATGAATCCGTTGAATATATAAATTAAATATATTTCCTCATAGATTCTTTTATGTAAAGTTGTCATGATTTTAACAAAATTAGATCGGGTTGAGAAAATTCTTTAATTTAAATTAATTTAATAAATAATATTCATTTTGGAGAATAAAAAAACATGTATTGAGTTGAATTAAATTATAAAATGCTGGGTTAAAAATTTAGGAAACACATATAATTGTACTCGATACATGATAGGCCCAAAGCTCTTCATAGTAAATATGAGGGGCGGCAACCCTAGTAAAATAACTAGGACTAGCTGTCCCTCTCTCTCCTAATTCAATTAGAGGATTGTTTTTCTATTAAATAAATATTATTTGTATTCTACTAATTCAATTAGAGTTTCACTTCCTCTCTTTATAAAAAAATGTCACTGAAAGGGCTTTAAACACACCACAACATGCAACAAGTTACACGTAATTTTGAGATGTTATTATTCTGCTTGAAAATAGTCATAATTTATTTTCAAGTATAAATTATATTTCCAGGGAATAACAATTCTACCAGTTTATTAATTTAATTAGTTTAATTAATATTTTAATTTGAATTAACAATACTAATTCATGACTCGATTAGATTAGTAATCATTTTTTATAATTAATTTAATAATAGTTTCTCCAATATGCAATCCCTTAGGTACGATCCTCGGAATACTTTTCAATGTTCCGTTGTATACAAATTATTATATTATAATTTGACCCGTACGCTTGCGGACACCGTTAGTTTAATTTTATATATTTTTGGTACGATATTTTTATTATAAATGATAATACATTTATAGATAGTCACAAATCTAAGCTTTCGATAGGGAACCTTAGAGAGAGTGTAATCTAGTCTTTGGATAACAATGAGGTCACTAAATTGGTAAGTATTAGATCAATGTTAAGACTTACATAATTAATTGTATTGTGAAAAAGATAGTAAATCATTGCTTTAAGTAAAGCCTCGCAGACGTAGACTGAAATTGAATTGTGAAAACAATCTTGATGCTCAACTTTATCTTTTATGCACTTTTAGTTTCGTGATTGAAACTGGGGCTATAGTTCCAGGCACTATTACAATCATAATTTTTGTATTGCAAAACAAATTTCCCTCGTTTCTACATTTTTTTATTTATAATATAATTATTAATATTTATATTTAACTATTTTATATTTTAAAAAATATATATTGTATATGTCTAATTATTAATATTTAAAAATATAATTATTTATTATTTATGAACGTTATTTATAAATATATTTAAATGTGAAAAAATATATAAACAGTACACGTTTTTAATATAATAAATAAAATATTAAAAAAATTGAAATTGATACTTGAATAAAGATTGATTTGTTGAAGTTGAATTACGGACTTGACAAAATCACGATTGCGGGTATGGGTGTTAGGTGAAGTGGTACGTACCGTTGTCACCTCATTGAATCCAATTCAAACCCAATTTCTTTTGTTTCTTCTTTTCTTTAATGACGAATTTGGAATCTAGTTCTTGGGCCCCATGCGCTTCTAAATTCTAAATTATTGGGCATTTTCAATTTTTTCCCATACAGAATTTTTTATTTTTATAAATTATTAATCAATCATACATATATTTAAAAAATATATAAAAAGTATATGTCTAAAATTAAAAATATGTTGCTATTGTATTTTATAAGACAATTAGTTTATTAATTAATGATTTCACATATTTATTGGTAAAATTTATCATGTGTAATCTTGACAACGAAGCGAATTTAGTAATTAAATGTTCGCATTCTATAAGTTTATTAAGAGATAGATGTTGGCCACGAGTTTTAAAATTATTCTATACTTAAGATAAGAATCGAACTCTCAATCACTGATTATGATAAAAAAAAACTATCGTCATCTCACTTAACTTTAATAACTTACAAAAAAAAAATTATTTTATTGATTTATTTGTAATTTTTTAGAAGAGCGTAAAAAGAGAAATTTACATATTATAATTATAATTACATATGAAGTATCAACACCTTAACCAAAAAATTCAGATTTCATTACATATTTTTCTATAAATCTTTTAATTTTATTAATAAAATGTTAGGGTTTAACAATTTCAATATATATATATATATATATATATATATATAAATATGTTTAGGTTTATAGGAATGAAACATCAGTCCACTTCCCCAGCTGATGACGACTTGACGCACGCATGCACCATAATGTCGTGCCAAACTTTATTAAAATATGTTGTTTGTTGTATAAAATTTGAGATTTAATAACTCTATTTTAAAAATTAAAAATTTAATATTTTAATTTATTAATCATTATCATTGGTAGATTTTTTTCAAAATTTTTATCATATTATATTTATTTTCTATAAATCATATTTAATATTATATAAAAATATCCTAATTGAAATTTTAAATTGATAAATTTTGATAAAAAATATTTATAATTTTAATCTTCAAGCTGTGATTTTTAAATAAAAAATAGAACTTAATTTTTAATTTTTTAAATAAAAAGACGAAATCTCAAAATTTGTTAAAAGTCGAAAAGAAAAAGAAGGTTTAAAGGTACGAAGTGGAAATGTTTTTGTCATCTTTTGCCATTGCAATAAAAGAAGAAGAAGCTGAAATGGAAGGATGCAATAATCCATGCAATGCCATTCATAACAATTTCAAATCTTACCTTTTATTTTACAGTTTCAACTTTAATTAACTGGAGGAAATATATAATAAGTATGTGTATACATGCATCGATTGAGTCTTAGTTCGATTAGTAATACATGCATCGATTGTTCGATTGGCATGGACATTGTTACCAACGCTGAGGACATGGGTTTGAGTGTGTTAAAACGTACTATCCTCCTATTTATAAGTTGAAGAAAGGCTATGAATAGCTTTAAGTATTGTGTCAAAAAATATATATATAATCAGAACTTGTAATAAAATTGTTCAAAAAACAATGTATGTCCATGCATGCTTACCATTAAATTCATTTGCTAAGTAAATTTGAAATAAAAAAGGCTATTATATTTTTGTTAAGTTTTTTTTTAATGTACTGGTGTAATTATATGGTAGTATCTGTTCATACTTTCTCAACCCTTTGACAACGCACACACACCTTGCACACATAGGCGCTCGAACCCGAGACCTCTAGGATAAACAACATCCTCTTTTCCACTGGAGCCACTTCAATAAAAAATTATTATCTCTTAGATGAATTCATTAAATTATTTTACGTGAAATTAATTAATTATCATTGTCTAAAATGTTTTAATGGGAAAGAAATTGATTCAAATATAAATAAAAATGATCTCGAAGTTAATATTATAATTAAATTTAAATTTAAATATTTAACACGTATTTGTATAAAAAAAATTATTAAAAAAGTAGAAGAGAAAACAAAAATAAAATATAATTATTATTTATAAAAAAATTTAAAAATTAAATTTACTGCTAATGAAACCTTAGCTTAATGACATGGTTAAGTTCTTAGAAATTTTAAGATCTCAACCATGCATAAGTTGTAACTTCCAAAAAAAAATTACACATACTAATTGAAAATTATATTTTAAAAAATACATTATGTTTAATAGACTATTATATTAGAATATAATATAATTGATAATTTAATTTAAAAATAACTAAATTATTTTATGCTAATTAAATTTTAATTATTTTAATTGAAAATTGAATATAAAGATTAAAGATAACAAAAATAAATTAAATAATAACTAATAAAAGATAAATTTTTTATTTTATTTAAAATTAATTTAATAAATAGGCCATAAAGGATTAGTAAATTTTTCATCGAACTCTAAGTGAATATTTTTCAATTCAGAGAAGGTAAGTGGATTTTTTTTTATCAAAACTCAAGAGGTTTCAATATTTTTTCATTATACTTATAAAGTCTTGATTAAATTCACGTTACGAGTTAATTAGACACTATCTCAATTAAAAAATTATCATTTAACTAAATTTTATTATAAAGGTATTTATGACTTTTAATGTATATATATATATATATTTAAACCAAATAGTTGAACAAGGGTATAGCTAAACGGTTGGCAGAGACTCCGACTACTCTTAAAATGGAAAAAAAATTCATTCAGATCTTTTAAAATTTGTAAAGGTAAAATTATAGTTTGACTCTACAAAATGAAAAAAATACTTTTAACGAGTGTTGTAAGGAAATACTTTTTCTATATTTAAAAAGAATATTAATTTTTGTTTTTCTGGCCAACGTCGTATTCTCTCATTAGTTACATTTAAAATAAAATAAATTTTGAATTTTATTATTTAATTGATTTATTAATACTTTACTTTTAAAAATATGGATCCATTTTATTAATAAAAGAGGTTATAATAAATCATACAAATAGTCATCAAGTTATTAAATTTTTTATTTTACGCATCTTAAATAAAAAGTTTGCAAGTTAAGCATTCACGTTATATAATTCGATCATTTTAATCATTCTCGTTAAAATCGTAAACGATAAGCTGATATTATAGTTAAAAAAATCAGTATAATAAAAAATTTAACCCTTATTTTTTACATATTATATCGATTTAATAAAAATTTTAAAAAATTAACCCCTCAAAATTTAAAAATATTTTCAACTTAATCCTAATTTAAAAAAATTCAAAAAAATACATAAATATTTTAAAATTATAATAATTTTAAAAATACATAAAATAAAAAATGATTGTTGAAAAAAATAATGTATAAAAATATATAATAGTTTTTTAAAATATAATAATAAATTTAAAATATATATAACAATAAAAAATGATTGTTGATAAATATTTCTAACAAGAACGTTTTTTTGAAGAAAAAGAAGTCCAAAATTCCTGGGTATTTTTGTGACTTAAAAATTATGTCATGGGAAAAACGAGATGAACTGTAAATTTTATCTCGAAATTTTTAGATTTTCAGAAAACTATTAAACTTTTCTCTTTTTTTGAAATTTTCAATTCGACGGCCAATTTTTTTTATCTAACAGCTAATTTTTTTTTTAAATGAACAAATTATTTTTAAATGTGGTTTCTTATGTGGCAAGGAGGGGCATCCTATGGGATGTGCTTTCTCCCACCTGGCCACATCAGCAAAAAATATGTTCAATAAAGCTCACTTTTATCGCATGTATCTAAAATCGATTTATTTTTTTAAATCTGAAAAAAATAATTTATTTTCTTAATATTCAAATAAAAATGATATTTTTTCTTAATTTTATCAAAAATAATTTGACAAAATAAAAAAATTAACATACTTTAACATAAAATTTAAATTACGAATTTAAAGTATTAAAAACGAAAAATATATTGCAGTTCGTAAAAACATGCTATTTTTATTGCAAGGACCAAACATAATGTTAAGGTCTTTATTTTATTTGAAATTTGAGTTCCATAAACTGCCTTAATATTGTCCTCATAACAAGAAACAAGAAATTGGCTTAGGTTGTTGGTTCACGTGTATGTTGTTGGATTTCGGTGTATTCATGTATAATTTAAATTAAATTAAATTAATTTAATTATTTTATAAAACATAATTTTTTATATATTTATATCATGTTGTTATTATATTTTTTTTTAAAAAAGCATGTTGTTTTATTTTTCACATATTAACTGTAGGATTATGTTGCTTGACCATTTCCAATACAATACGGTATTACATGTGGGGTTTGCTAATTATATTAGTTGTTTATTATTTTTATGGTTGAAATAGTAATTTTCCATACATCATTAATATAAAAAAGAGGATTGATTTTCTTACACCTACCACCAATGTAACCCGTTGGTCACCAGTTCGAATTTCAATATTCGATTATTTTTTTCAATTTAATAAATAAAATTATATATTAAAATATTCGAGTGTCGCTTGACACATCGGTGATACTATTAAAAAATATTTTTACGATTTAACTATATAAAATATAGTGTATCTTTTAAATATCTGATACCGATGTCGTCGATTGTTCAGACGACACCATAAAAATTATTTTTTTAAAACTCAATGATTTTTTCAATCATCGATGACAGGAAAAGGGGTGCCGCCAATTGTTCAAGCGACACTGTGGGTGTGCTATTCATTCTACCTATATTAATAAATAATGGGAGCCTTATACTATTTCAGAAAATATTTTTTTAATATTATTTGAGTAAGAACTCCTTTTATCTTTTACATCTATGGAATATCTAAACAAATTTTTGTTTTTATTTTCTTGCAATTATCTAATTAGGAGGAAAAATTTTATTTCTCGCTCTTTTATTAAAAAGGCATAATTAGAAATGATGTAAAATTATAATTTCGTATCATTCTTTCTCTTCTCAATTTAATCCATGCATCCTTATTACAATTAGTTTATGTCAATTCATGATGGTGTTAATAATTCTGCTTTAATTTGGATGACAACAGATTTGTTAAGGGTGGATTAATTTTTAATTATTTGTCACATGTTAGTTAGTGTAAAAAACATTATTAAATAAAAATTACTATCTACTTAAAAAATTTTAAAATATTTTTACCAATATTTTTTAAAAATATTTTTATTAAAAGTTTTTTTTTTGCTTAGATTATTTTTTAGTAAATGTTAACCAGCTTAATTGTTATAAAATATATTATGAGCTTAAAAAATAAAAAAAAAAAAAACTAAAATTTCATAGTTACTTACATTTATCATTAAACTATATCCAAATTCTCATTGATTTAAAATGTTTTTGTATTAAAAATCATACAAATTATCAATTATCTCAATTTATTTAAAAATAATATCAGCCAACAATGACACATTATTATTAAACATACAATTTTTTGACAAAATAGGCAAAATTAATAGTTCAAGTATGATTTCTAATGGAAAAAAGTACTTCACATACTAATTTGAAAATCATGATGTAATTTATGGGCCAATTTACTAATAAACCAAAATTTTATTACTAAAATTATCTTAAACAATCTAAAATTTTTAATACTAAAATTTACTATAAATTATTGCTATAAAAAGGAAAGAATTATAAATTACATCAACTTATAATTTTTCATACAAATAGACTACATAGAATTGGTTTATACAAAGAAAAATATAACATCTCATGTATTCTTAAAATTCATCATTGAGACTTTGATCATATCGGCAAAAATTGATATTGCAAATTTGAAGGATCAATATTTGAATTTTATTACGTATAAATCATATATAAATTACAAATTTTATCCGCACCTCGAAATTACATATTTAGAATTTAAGTGTTTCCTCAAAAACAACATACAATAAATAATTAAATGTAAGATATGAATTTAATGATAATAATAACAACACATGCAATATGTATGAAATTTAAACACATAAATACATCATATAAAAAAACTAAATGCACTACGAATTTTTATGATGGTTTTGTCATCAATTACGAGTTAGCGTTGAGTTGACTTGTGACACTAACTCAATTAACAACATTATTAATATACACAACTAATAGAGATAATAAATTGTGCATATTAAATAGAAATGTATAAAATATATTAAAATGAAGTTTTTCTTCAGTGGTAAATATAAGATTTTACTAATCTAATTGACGCGGGTTCAAATATTATCATATCATATGTATATTTTTTTTGGTTATTGTTAAAATAAAAAGACTAATAGACTCTCGAACAATTTAACTTATTTTAATTATAGAAAGGGCATTTGCATAACTTTACTAATCAAGTTTGTGACTTGGCTAAAGATGACGCCAACTCAGTAAATCACTTAATAAATAGTATAAATATACAACTACAGGAGGTAATAAATTGTGCATATTAAAATAAAAATATATAAAATACATTAAAATGAAACTTTTGTTGAGTGGTAAATTTAGAGTTTTACTATTTCAATTGGTACGGATTCTATATATATATTATTGGTTTGTGTTAAAATGAAAAAACTAATATACCCTCAAATAGTTTGACTTATTTTATCTATAAAAAAATTATTTTTTTATTATTTTAATAATCGAGTTGATGACCCGAATAAGATTGACATCAATTCAATAAAACATTTAATAAATAAACACAGTCGAAAATGTTGATGGGACTTACAAAAGAAATTTGCAAATCCAAAAAAGGCATAGGTTTCATTTTTTTGTTTCCATTGGCATGCATGGCCAACATATCAGTTTCTAGCCTTGTGACTTTCCCAAACCCTTACATTTTCACAAACAGCATCTCTGGGCCACTCAATTTTGTCATTTCCTTCGACTTGTTTGCAACAATTTCTTTCCTCAGAATCATAATGCTTAAGAATCAAACCTAAAGGTTATATTGTATTCTCATCATATTCATGCGTATACTGTTTATTTTCTGACGTATTCTGTTGTCTTTTTCAACAACAAGTATCAGTTGAATATTCTCCATAAAAATATTACAATAGCAATTAGGGAAAAATAAAACTGGGAATCAGATTCTACCTTTTCGGTACATCATGAAGGAAGAGAAAGCTAGGGATTGATTGGAAGCATGCAACAAATAACCATCTGCATACTTCAAAAATTAAAAATAATTTGACAAATTATAGAAAAAAAAGAAAGCACCTCCAGGATAAGAACATAACGTGTCTAATAAGCATGACACGACACGATTGAAAACATGCTTGATGAACATGATACGAAATATGCAGAGAGAAAATTAAAAATTAAAAATAATTTGACAAATTATAGAAAAAAAAAAAGCACCTCCAGTATAAGAACATAACGTGTCTAATAAGCATGAAACGACACGATTGAAAACATGCTTGATGAACATGATACGAAATATGCAGAGAAAATTCCCCATGCTTCTATTGTGGAGTGGTGCAAAAAGACAGTAGGCTGTAGTGGTTATTTTCAAATAAAGGGATTAAACTGAAGAACCCTTTTTCTTTCTTTATGGAATGCTGAGCTAGAAGTCCATGGTTGAGGTTGACCCAGCACCCACCCAAACCAGAAAAACACTCGGCCTTCACGGCTACAGTTTCTGGGTTCTGACTCGGATTGACACTTGGATAATCACAGATGCATCTCGGTGATGTAATATTCAAAAGGGTGTCCTTTATTTTGCATTTACTGATAATTAATACAAAGAAAAAAAAAGCCAACAATTTCAGGAAAAAATATATATTATGACAGGATTTGCAATTAACGACCTTTTAAGATGATCATCAATGCATTAAACACATGAAAAGATTTATCACAAGGATTCTGCTAGTATGGAAGTGGCCTTGTCTTGCAAAACTTTCCATGCTGCATTCACGTGCTTCTCTTCAGTCAATGGGGCACCTACTGCAAATCTTAGTATGTATTTACCTGATAAAACCTGCAATCATCATAACTGATTGATCTTAGATAGTGTGCCTTCCACGTTAAACAAAGACAAAAATCCATTTCCCCTTTTATTTTCATTATTCCTTTAATATTTCTTGAGAAAGACATATATTGCAGATTTGAATATATATACTGTAGATGGCAAGCTTACTGTGTGAGAGATGAAGGTACTCCCTGTTGAGTTTACAGCAACTAAAAGTTGATGGTTCAATTTGTTACCATGAGATTCATCGTTGCGAGCCGGCAGAAGGCAGAAACAAACTAATGAAAATATCCTGGGGGTGACAAGCTGCTCAAATAAATTAAAGCATGTGATCCATCACTAACATGGCATTTTTGTTTCACATTAATTAACTAACTTTTGCATGGAAAATGAAAAATCAATGACATAACTCCCTACTCTGAAGGACAAGGCTATCTTCTGTCTGTTAGCTTGTATTAAACATGCAAAAAGAGAAAAAAGGACACCAAGATATCATGCCAAAATCAACTTAAAACTAGTTTCTAATTTCAGCATTATATACAGGGTTATCAGATCACCAGATTGGCAGTCCAATTTCCAGAAAGCATTGGGAAGCATTTTGTCAGTCTCAGTCAGACTAAAAGTATCATTAGACAACAGATCTCACATTTTCAGCCTAATTATAATATTCATGAACTTCGTGTCCAATGAAGAGGCAATAATTTGCAACCATCAACAATTGTGAACAGAGCCATCTGTCCATCCAGTTGTCCAATGCTTTAGGGTGATTTTATTTTCAGTATCTGCTCATTATTAATATTATGAAGATCTATCTTTAAAACATCAGATGGTGCTCATAGGGGATAGAGCCATGCTACAAAGCACATGATTTGACACTCTGGTTTAAGATAAAAAAATGGTGTTGCATGATTCATCTATAATATAAAAAATGAACGGTTTGACCATTCCATTTAAGGTTCACCCATTAGCATATATACTGTTTCCAGTCATGGTGACTACTTTCATGCATGCAAATGCCAAATATTTTTAAATGGTCCATCTATAGCATAAAACATCAACTGTTTGATCATTTGATTTAAACTTTGCTCATTAGCATATCATTTCCAGTCGCAATGACTATATTCATGTATGTATCCTCAAGGGGTTGTTAAGATCTACATCAATTATATAAAGAAAATAGAAAACTCAAGAATTTTATGTGAATCCCGGTTTTGTAGAAAGGCAGAAACAAAAACCAAAAAGCTTTTATGGCCAATCAACCAACTTTGTAAAGAGCACACCCACCTCAAATCTTGGGTCTTCAGCAACCAGGTTCTCAAAATGTTTGGCCAACTTGATATGATTTCTTATATAGCATTGCAGGTTTTCCAAGCCATACAGCCGTAATACCATCCATAGTTTCAGTGATCTGGAGGCAAGCAATGGATTAGTTGGGGGAAATTTCTTGTTGAAATATAAATAAAGTTATTCCGTTAATTTAATTGTTTTTATTGAGAAAAAGGAAATACATAATTTGTTCGCAAAATATGGTACAGAACTCGCAGAGAATATATAGTCTGACATTCATCATGAAGAACAAAACTATAGTTGTGTACAAATCTCTTTCCTTAAAGTAACTAATTTTGCATCGATATGCACAAATGCTCATCTTAAATGGAAATATGTTCATATCTTCAATGCATAATGTCAAAAAGCATACCTAAACCGACGTCCAAGAGGAATTTGCCAATCCTTGTAATCTACAACCATGTTTGCTTGAGAGGCCTAAAATTGGTAGCATTGTGAAGCACAAAAGGAAAGTCACTTATTATAGATATTGCAATAGAATAGTTGCCTAATTTCTTCACGTTTGATCCATTGCTCAAATAATAAGAGGCAAAACCACCAATTCAATATGACTAAAGTTCTTGATACTATAATATAGCTGCAGCAAGGAATGAAGATCAATTTGTAAAAGATTCACATATGCACTACATAGAAAGGCTAAGCCACCAATTGTTTGAGGAATGTTTTATCTATAAATGTCAAGGTCTAAGATGGTCGTCAACCAACTAGACTTTCTTTTAGACATTACAGAAAACTGTAACTACTTCTCACCATTGCTCTCATTCCTAGGAACACAATTTAACCTACAGCTATGATTTTTTTTTCCCCTTTATTGTTTTCTTGTTACAAACTAAAAGACTTTGGCATTCTGAAGATTAGTACTATTGATTCTTGAATAAGCTAATAAAATATGATTCACAGATTTACAATCAATATGAACTTTGTCTAAATCATGTGAACTGATAAGCTTGATGTTCATCAAAGGATTGTTACTACTTGACTTTTTTTTAAGTTTTCAGAGTCCAATCCATTTCTATCTTCAGTGGAAGGTTATATTATATAGTACAGATAATTTCTCCAGCTGACAAGCTACCACTAACTTGGCAAGTTTATGAATGTACATAAGAAACCAGGTCTTGGCTGGTTTGGACTCGAGCCATTTTCTGAAACAAATGCGTCTTATATATCAAACATGCACAACCAATTTACAGAACAGTAACTAAAAACTTATGGGATTTGGGCAAAATCAAAATTTCCATCAACACATAAGAAAATTAAACCTTATTCTTCAGATACTCTGGATTTGTAGAGAGGGCCTGAACCAAAGCACTTCTATCCTGTCACAATGAGCAACAATGAAATAGCATTTAACATGAAGGACATTTTCTAAACCATGCTTACGAAATTGAGAATTATTATGACATGTTGATGAGACAGTTTTGCTAGTTCATAAGTATATACTCCTATATGTTACTTTGTTGGTCAATGTTGCACCCCAATTATCCCAAACCGGATAATATACTAGGTAAACCGCAAATTAGTCTAACAACTCCTAACTCACAAGCCATGCACATGAGGCAAGTTCAGTAGTTGCAAACTGAAGCAAGAAAGCCAGGGCCGGGTATATATACCAAGCATACAACAGATACATGTCAGTAGTTACATAGAATTGAGCGCAAAATTTGCAGTAATTTATCTTTGTTAAACTTAAAAGAAACTATCAAATGACAATGTACATAAAACAGATCCTCCATCGATTTCCAGGCAGCATGCATAGAGTAATGAAGAGAAATTTTATTGTTGTTACTATATGCAAACAAATGGAGATGGCATACCTTTACCCATAGTGCAGAACAATCAAAATTAGTTAGAAACCACTTATGTGCATTCATGTTGAAAGAGTCAGCCTCTTCAACACCATCCATGTAATGACGGAATTCCGGGCATACACAAGCGCTTCCAGCATATGCAGCATCGACATGGAACCACATTCCATTACTCTGTCCAGAGGCAAAGCATACAAGTATAGTTAAATTGTATTGCCCTCAAATGTACTGGATAATAACATGCATCATACAATACAAACTTCATGGAGATAGCCTTGTGCTATAGCTGTGCTATGTTAGTCGGACTCTTCATTTTTCTTGAAGTACCATGTTCCACAAATATTCGGATATGGGTATAGGATATGATCCTCCAAATATATGAAAAAACTTGGAAATAGTGAGCATATCAATGCCAACACATACCTTATCCGATACTTACCCTAATTCCAGATAACATAGGTCTTGTAAAAAGGGCGGTGGGGAGGTTATACAATCCTTGTAAATGACCTAAAATTAAATTTTAATCGATTTAGTTAATTTTAAATGCTTGTGCTCTATGTTTCAGTTACAGAGTTGGCTTGATATCTCCATCTTATCAACTATTGACAGAATTTATGCCTAAAAGTTAAATAATATATATGAAGGTACTTATTCATCAACCAGTCAAACACAGAAATTTTATATTGGTCTAGACTCCAGAGCATATTTCCTCCTCGTATTTCTAGACTACTGCCTTAGCTACATTACCTTAGCAATGTTTCCTAGAGACAGCAAAGGATCAACGGCAGTTGACGAAGTAGTGCCAACCTGCAAATTCACAGATCAAATTTTCGAACTGTATACATGATAAAAAAAGGTATCAATCAAAATGATAAGTAAATGAGCATAAGCTTTACAAATATGACTCATATTCTAATAGTTTTCTATGCTCAACAAAGCAAGGGAAAATACCAGACAAAGTAAGCATCTAATAATGTACCCATTAATTGTTATTTTGGGGAAGTGAAAAGGAAAAAGTACACATGATAGAGCAAAAGATTGAAAGAAACTAACATCAATAATTTTTGCTTCTTACTGTGGCACATAAAAAGAATGGAATCAACCCAATGGTCAGGTCTTGTGAAATTGTTTCACTCAGAAACTCTGGTGAAAGTGCATAATTAGTAGAAGAGGTTGCCTTTAGAAGCCTGCAATTCTCAGGATGGATTCCTGCTATCTGCCATTGCATGATAAATATGTAAATCGATTAACACAAACAGATAATAGCAACATGATCTTTCACTACAGTGGCTAAAGTAATATACATAGATCAAGTAATCATACAGGATGTGAACATTATCTTCATTTCATTAATCTCACAAACAAGAATAAAAATAAAACTAGATATGAACCCTAATTTACAAGGATACCTGACAAGCTTTTTGCAAAGCAGAATGTGTCTGATCGGAAGCATAAACTACAAGCTTTTCAAGTGCATCTTTCCCAACCCTCCTCAAAACCTTGTCACGAGCAGCCAATAGTACAACGAGAACAGCTTCACTTGCTGTGCCCTGTATCACTCCACCGCCTTGTCCTGCAACACAATTACCAACCTCATTCCATAAACTTTAGAGATATGTCACTCTTTCATTCTTATTAAGCAAGAAAAAGGCTGAAACTTTGTGATGCTAGAAATAATTCAATGAAAATCCCCTGGACCCACCCTTGCATTCTATATCAGTGTTTTCTTTTTTAAGAATCTGAAGTCCTTACCTGCTGAAAGGAAGTCTTCAGGTAGCTTAAGCATCTTAGCAAGCCAATCCAAAACAATCATTTCAAGCTCAGTAGCAGCAGGAGATGTAATCCAACTGAAACCAACAATATTGAGACCAGCACTCAGCATTTCTCCCACAAATCCAGCAACGCTGCTATTGGAAGGATAGTATGCAAAATAATTTGGGCTCTGCCAATGGGTAACCCCTGGCAATATCTTTGCTTGAATGTCTGCAATCAGAAGAATATTTATTCATGAAAATTGAAAAATAACTAGAGCAATTATATAGGAGAATACATCCCAAATCACATGGTGATGCACCCAAAGACTCAATACATTTTGTCATTACTCTATTCTTCTACATATTTTATAGTGTTTATTGCGTAATCGAATAAATTCAAGAATCAATTGAGAAAATCACCATCAAGAACATGCTGAAAAGAGTCTGGTTGATTAGGAGCAGAATCCGGTAACAAGTTACGAAGGTATCCAGGCTGCATATAAATGACCACAAATAAACAAGGCCGACTAAGAAAAATCAATTCAATACCATAAAATCACATTAGTCCATGTAAATAAGACAACCATCTGAACCCAGTTTTAGAGAGCAAAAATCTGACCTTTGGGGCTTTGACATACATTTACACTTAAATGTATATTTCCATACAACTCTTTCGGAAACTAAAAAGCAAGATAAAGGGAAAAAATGATAAGAGATAGATATATTTATAAAGACCTCAACTTGGCTGAGAACAGGAAAATTCTCAATGGTTTTGTAATAATCAGCAATGAAATCAACCATCTTGTGACCATACTCTCTCAGCTGCTCAGCATCCATTGGCTTCAACCCGTTCTCCCTGCCAGTTCATTCAAATGCAAACATAACCAAAACCCAACAAAAAGAACATAAAAAACATTAAAGGGAAAAAAGTAAAACAAAGCCTGTGCCATTAAAATGATAATCTGAGAGAGTTGGGAGACTTACATTGGTTGGTTGCTTGAAGAGCAAAGAACTGAAAAATGGGCGTTGAAGGATCACGGATGTCTAAATGACAATTTTTTCGCTAACCCCACAAATATCGAGCGACGAACGACGAGCGTAAATTGTATGTATGTAACTAAGGGAAAAGAGCCAAGCGGGGGAGTCTAGTATTAAAAAATAAGTGTGTGACATCTAGTGGAGGTTGGTTATCGAACGTGGCCGATGCAAAATCCAATGCCAACCGTACTCAAGGAGAAGAGGGCTGCCGTTAAAGGCCGGCATAATTGGGTTATTGGACTCGATTGGCGGCTCTCGCCTCAACAAAATTATATCCGTCCTTCTCTTTTGACATAATTTTTTTTTTACTAACTTTACCAGAAAAAATAAAAGAATTTCTCTTTAGTCGTTCATTTATTTATTTTTTAATCCTTAAATTTAGATTTTTTTTTATTAAATCATTTATGAAAAAATTAATATTTTTTTTAAATTTTG
The DNA here is from genome assembly GCA_039519145.1 of Kokia cookei. Taxonomy (NCBI): domain Eukaryota; kingdom Viridiplantae; phylum Streptophyta; class Magnoliopsida; order Malvales; family Malvaceae; genus Kokia; species Kokia cookei. Next base: position 23,982,941 of record CM076904.1, on the reverse strand, counting down.
TTGACGTGATATATACGTGGATGACATATTACTATTTAATTAATTTTTTAAAATTTAAAAAAATTATAAAAATTATGTTTAAAAATTAAAAATCATTAAAATTATTATAAAAATATAAAAACTATTTTTTAATATTTTAAAAAATTAATTAAATGCTTAAGTTTCATCTACGTAGTCATCACCGTATATATCATGTCAGTAAAATTAACAAATATTAAATTTTTCATCTATTTTAAATGATTTGACAAAAAAATTGTAAGTCAATGGTTAAAAAATGTAAAAATTAAATGAATGGCTAAATGACTTTATTTGTGAAGTTGAAGAGCAAAAAAATCATTATATTTTTTTTTCTTAAACCACAAAATGATTTTTTTTAATAATATGTCGGTTGAATTTATTAAAAATTAAAATAGAGAAACATTCTAAACGAAATTAAAATATAGCAGAAAAATAACAAAACTAAGAGAAACTAAAAAAAACTAAACAAAACATCATACCAGCAAAACACGTCCAGTAAGCTGCAACGATGGGGATGAGATGAAACACTAGAGAAAGGAAGCAAAAAACAAAACTCATTGTCTCTATTCACCTACACGCTTAAGGATCGAAGTAGGAGTGGTGAGTAAAACCAACAATCTTGCAGGCTGATTCACAAAACAGATCTGACTGCATCGGCAAACGAACCACATAAAAGATCAAATTACTGAAAGACCACTGATAACCGCAAATCACAGTCGAGCGTTGTGAAAATCTACCACAAAGGTAGATGAAAACATGCCATAAGGTATAAGCGTGCCACAAGACAGAGGAAAAGCGTGTTATAAAAGCAGATAAAAACTAGAAAAAAAAAATCAAAAAATATAAAAAAAAACTAAATATAAAAAATTAAGGAAAAGAATTACCGACGGTTGACGATCAGCATTAAAGTTGATGTCGCCACAAAACGATATTTAAACTATATAATTTTTTTTAAATTAGTACCTAAATTTTTTGGGTCACAAATAGTACTATACTATAACCTATCACCCAAATAACTTAAAAAGTTAACATTTTTTCCCAACCAGCTAAAATATGCCATGTCATTTTTGTTTTAAATAAAATCTATATTTTTCATTTTTAAGGTGTCTTACCTTTATTTTTTTTCCCTTCTCTTTCTTTCTTCTTCTTCAACAAATGTTTGGCTTAAGGTTTTCCAACCATAGTTTCTTGGTGCTAGTGCAAATGAAATCATAGTTTCAACATCTTGGTCATATTGGATATGGGATTGAACCCTTTGCACTAATTATTCGTTTCATTTGTGCTAGCACCAAGGAGTTATGGTTGGAACTCTTGGCCCAAACACATGTTGAAAAAGGAAAGGAGAGAAGAAAAAAAGAAAATGAGAAAAAAAAAAAGGAGAAAAATAAAAATAGAATCCATTTAAAATAAAAATGACATGGGATAATGCACTAAGGCTCCGTTTGTTTGATTAAAAATGATTTTTTGAAAATAATTTTTGGAAAATGAATTACTTTTCTGAAAAGATTAATATTTTCTGGTGTTTGGATGAATATGTGTAAAATATTTTCTGTTGTTTCGCAGATTTCTTGAAAATATTTCAAAAAAACTGTTTTGAATTAAACGAACATATATTTGAGAATTTATTATTTTTTCATTGTTTAATTGAGTTTATTTTATATCTATTAAATTTATATTTTACATTATTTTTACATATATTGCAATAATTTATTTATAAATAAATAGATCAAATTAAATATATTAATAATCATAAATTGAAAATAACCAAAGCGAATAAATGATTTTTAATTGTGTTATAAAAAAATATAAAAACTGAATAATAGTAAATTAGCTTCCAAACCATAATTAATATTACAAATTAATAGTACACCACATGATAACTATAATATTTTTCAAGTGCATAACTAATAGTACGCCACATGATAACTACAATATTTTCCAAGTGCATAACTAGTATTACACCACATGATAACTACAACATCGTCCTAGTGCATAACTAATATTACAAATTAGTAGTACACCACATAGAAACAATATCCCTAAGCCCTAAACCTATCTAATATTTCTCGCCATATAATCAGTCCACATAGCTTGTGCAATTTCCTCTCTCTTAGCATACCATTCTCTTGCTTCTTCTCTTTTTTATCGCTCCGTAAGAGTTGATATTATCAAATCAGGCTCACGTTCCTCATATAATCTCTGATCAAGTAAATCATTAGGATCAAGTCCTATTATATGATTATGAATGATACAATAAGCCAAAACTATATCTACTTGAGTTTGAAAATTCCAAAATGGTTCAGCATCTAACACACAAAATCGTTTCTTCAAAATCCCAAAAACGTTCAATAGTGATTCGCAATGATGAATGACGAAGATTAAAGAGTTCCTTTGCATTTTCTGGTCCCTAATCATTAAACTCTTTTAAATGATATTGAACACCACGATATGGGATAATATATCAATTTCCGATGCTATATCCATCATCAGCAAGATAATATTTACCTACAATATTACAAAACATAATTATTACTAATAAATTATGAGTTTACTTGAACTATTTGATATTTAATGTTAATTCTTACCTTCCGGAATTCTTAATCCTCTTGGACGAGAAAGTGCATCAATTAAAAAACTAGAATCACGTGCACTACCTTTTTAACCAACTAGAACATAGGAAAATTTCAATCAAACAGTTATTCCAACAAAAAAAGAAATGTAGAAGAGCAGAAAAGTAGTGATGAAAGCCCCTTTTAAGGGTATTGCAAATGATGTTAAAGGAAGAGCAAGTTGCTATAAACAAAATTGGATTATTGGTCTTCGTTCAGGATTGAGGTATAATACATCTCTATGTATTTGATAAAATGTCTAACATAAAAGTAAATTCTGGTAATGTATAAAGCCTTATATATAAAATATACAATATTAATATACGAGTTTTGGACAGCTTAACCATTAGAAATAAGTAACATTTATACAACAAATGTTCAATCAATTCAAACATTAGAAATCGGACAGCATTGATATACAAGTTTTGAGAAACATTATCTTCAATTTGGACAAGCATTTAAATGTTGCAAAACATACATAACATGTCCTGTTTTCGACAACTTTAAATACTTCAATTTAACAAGTAATTAATTCAACCCAACAACATAAAAGAAATGTCCAGCTTTGATCGATTAACATTCAGACAACCAAAACTGTAATGTTAAGCCATTTAACCAAAAATATAGGTTGCAATAAATCAAACAGCAGTAGAAATTACTCAACTTGAAAAGCAATTGACACATATAACAGAAAAAAGTCTTATTAAACAACCATAAATTTCAATTTAAATTGATCGATTAGGCCTTTTCTATCTTTTGCTTCCAAAAGCAAAAACGAAAATGGATCCTAGTAATACATATACCAGTGAAGCAACTTTTTTTTTTTCAATTGCTAACATGTGGAAAACATATGAAAAGGGGGAGTGATTACCTAAGATACAAAATTAAACACTACCATTCAATTGAATCAAAATACATCTACACACCAACAAACAAAAGGAAACTTATGCTAAAATCAACGATTTTACAGAAAAGATTTTCATTGTGCACATGATTTGGTTTTTGCAAATCAACTATTGAACTGATCATAACCTAAGGATTGATTTTGAAGTGCATCATGCTTGGCACTGGGAATTACAAACGTGTAGACTTTTAGTACTAAGGATTTATTCAGTCACATTAAACATTTTGCTGGTATTTTTGTATCAGCTTTGGGGGTTTAGACGATGTAATTAAGATTGCTACTCATTTTGTGTGTGCTTGTTTCTTCTTTTTGGCTCCCTCTACAAAGAATATTATGTACTTATTTCAGTTTTATGATGAAAAGTTAAGCTAATATATCCTTCAATCTCGGGTCTCTCATGTTCACCCTCACAAAAATATAACACCAATTCTCTTTTTTTAGTGAATAGGGGAAACAATCAAAATTATAGATATTTTGAGAGTAAAATAAACTTTAAAATTTATACAGTATGCCTTATTCCAAGACAAATAATATTGAAAAGAAAACATAAAGGTTAAAAAGTTTATCTATTCATCTTTGAATTAAACACTAAACAAAAATTGTGAGCCATAATTGAAGATTAAAAACAAGTCAGCAACATATATCTGCAATAGTATTATTTGGTGCCTTCATTCTTACCTATGTGTAGCTGCCCAATTGGACAATTTCTAGATTGGATTTTCACAGAATATTAGCAGAGCAGTTTCACAGAGAGCTTCATTTTCGGGATTGCCTCTTGCTTTCCAAGTTTTTTTTTTAATTTTTTTCGAGTAAATTATCCATGAAGGTTTAAATGTTTCTTACCTTGAGGAAGATCAACGCCGTCGTCGATTGATGTTGTGCAGATTTCAATGATAAAAGGCGAAAAGGGTTAAATCAAATATCTATGCCAGTGACTAGTGTTAGGAACCGTTGCTGGTTGGCGGCAAACATTAAATCGATGTGACAAGGAAGGGGGAGAGGCTTCGTTTGCTGGTGAAGAGAAAAACTGTGGAAAATGTCATGGTAAGACATTTTCCTAAAATATACTGTTCTTTTTCCCGTGATTGTAAAAGGTTTTACGGTGGGAATTTATTTTCCACCAAACAAATGGTGGAAAACAATGAAAATATTTTCTGAAAAATATTTTACAGGCAAACAATCACAACCTAAATCGACATATTTCTAGTATTAATTTTAATTAATTTAAAACATGAATTTTGCTTAATTTTACAGTTAATTGATATTTTTATGTAATTACAATTTTTGTTCATTGTATCGAGAAACGAATAGATATGTGGATTGTACAAAAAATTTGACACGAGAACTCCAATTAACTTAAAATTTTAATAGAAATAGTAATGAAATAAACTTAAAATCTTCGTCTTGTGTGTCAAGTTTATATATTTTTTATTTTAGGGTTTATTATAGAGTAATATATATGCCTTTTTTCCCTAATATTTTTTATTGTAGACCCTTTTTTTTATATTTATGAGAACAGGTCATTTTGGAGAGGGAAAACTGAAAATGCATCCTACAAGGTGAGTTTTCACTGTCGTGTCAATAAAAACGCGTCTTACATGGTACATTTTCACTGAAAATTAATAATTTAATTTTTTTGGTTAGATGATTAAATGTTAGTATTTTTGTCCTTGAATCTCAAGTTCAATTCCTATCCTATTTGCATATGTATTTTTTATTTCATGTTGTTTCAAGTTTTTTTAATTAATATTTTTAATATATTAATTCTTCTGGTTAGATAATTGTAATTTCATCTTTGAGTCTCAAATTCAATTCTTCTTATAAACATTTTAATATGTAATTTTTTTATTTTATATTGTTTTAAGTTTTTTTATTTTTAATTCATTTATTTAATGAATAATTTTTTTATTTATAAAATCAAATAATTATTACCGATATCATTATTTTTAATAAATATAATTTTTATACGTATAATATTTATTTTTCAATCCACATCATGAATATAGTAAATTTCTTTTTTGAGAATATAGGATTGGGCTTTTATTTCAAACTTAAAACAAAGCACAGTAAAACATGGCCCAGCCTTGGCCAAATTAAAAACAAAATGAAAAGCTCTACTTTTCCTAAATAAAGAAATCTAGAATGGTCTGATCTTTAAAAAAATAAAGAAATCTGAAATGATCTAATCTTATCTTCAGAAAACCTGCCCAAATCCCTTGAAACGATAAATCGTTTCCCGATAAGTGTACTTGCTCCTTTAATGCCCGAGACGATTAACTTTCTTCAATTTGAAAAAACTCTTCACAATACCAGATAGAAAATTTCTTGGGAAAACTCTTAAACCAGTTTTCTCAGATCTATGGAAGGGCGCTTCACCGACTATGAAATCGTTAGTCCGGATATCGTAGCCAATCCATTTCCAGCGTGCGCACTGCGTAGTGAGGGACTTGGTTTACCAGGTAAACCTCTTCTTTCCTCCTTAAACTCTCTACTGATATGATATTGGCCAAGATGTCTGATGATTTGAAAACATGTTGAAATGAAAAAAAGGAAAAAAGAGCAAGATTTCTTTTGATATTCTTGATATGTGCACTTAGTATTGAAAGATCAGGTGTTTGCGATTAGCATTTCTTGATAACTGTTAAAGAGTCTCCTTCAAAAATAGTACTCCGACTACTCATCTCTAACCCTAACTTTACTGCTTCATGACATGTGAGGGCCTCTGCTTCGAAAGCGGATCCAACCCCCTTATGGAGGACTGATTTTGCTATTAGAACCCGTCCAGATGCACTCCGAGCCACTAGACCAGAACCTGAAAGAAGCGTGTCCTTTTCATATGATGCATCAAAATTTATTTTGAGGCTACCCTCCGAAGGAGGGGCCCATCGACCACACTTCATAGCTTTCGAAGACTACCTTTGCTCCAAATTATCCAGCTCAGACAGGTAACGAACAACAAACTGAGTAAATTCTCTGGCAGTTGTAATATCCATTATTTTTTGTAGAAGCTTTGGGCAATGGTCTGTAAAATAATAGGATTAAGAGTATTTCTTTGTAATAGTTTATAGGAGACCCCAGAAGGTTCCCCACTCCATGCCAGTACATCCGGATGACCTACTTCAGCAAGAGGAATACGTAGTATAAGCTCCGTATCCTCCGGGGCAAAGGTATTAACTATTACTCCTTTCTCCATTTCCTAGTAGTACTATCTATAAGATCCGATACAAATCTCAAATTCGAATCCAAAACTGGATTAATAATACGATAATAAGGAGTCCCTAAAACCCATGCATCAGTAAAAATTAAGATATTAGAACCCGTACCAACTCGCCAACATAAACGCTTTTTTTGCTGCCCAAATGCTCCTCCACGTATAGGAGGCGTTTGATTTTAACTCGGAACTCGTAAAATCAAAACCGTAATAATACTTGCTTTCATAACCTTTGCCAGTAGAGATTCAGGATTTTAATTAGATTTAAAACCCTCTTACTTTTTTGTACAAATCACCACGCGTCATGGGCACAACAGCTATTTGTAAAGCAAGTAAAATCGAACGGGGATTTTATGTATCACAGTACCTAAGGGAATGATTCTACTCTCTATATTGCTATTTATATACCATTTAGGCGTAGAAATTTTTAATTTTGGTGGATTCAACACCCATTAAAATTTGGCGCCATTGCCGGGTATTGGTGCCAAGTAATTTTGTGTTTTATTTTTAACTAGGTATGGACATATTGACTGCTCAAGTACGATCTAGAAGTAGAGAAGACTTTTCGTAAATAAAAATGAATGGTCAAAAGTATTCTGCTATGGTTATGAATTATCAACTGTTTGGATTTATACTTTATTACAATTGTGGGCACAAGGGGTAAATGTGTCATCCATGTAAAATAGACTTAATGATATTGCTAATAATGTGACACAAGCATGTCCTGTCTGGGAGGACGATTATCCTGGACAATTTAGCATCGTTGGAAATTTCTATGGACCACCTTGAGGGTGATATGATTCCACGAGGCATACAATTATGGGTGGAGAGAGAATTCTGATTTAGGCTATGTAATGGGACCCCAATTCGATCCTTATTATCAATCTAGTCTACTAATGCACAACCAAAGTCTTTATGTACGTCTTTAGAGGAACTTGTCAATGACTTAGTTACTGACACTCTTGAATTCCGTCAGAAAAGAAACGTAAGTACGGCGAAACTCGACATCTCAATAGGTGAATTGGACTTGCAAGAGGAGTTGTCAACCCAAATAGAATGTAACTTGAGCCAAAATGTGAGTTTGATGACTCACAAGTGAAATGGTACTAGAGTCATGTCCCAATAACATTCATGTGCAAACAATCATGAGCAAGGCTTATGCAATGAAGATCGAGATGATGAGCCAAAGAAAAACCAGAACCAAAACCTACCAAATCGATCATGATTTTGCCTCCTTTTCCTGAAAGGCTAGCGAGAGACAAGTACAAGAAAGACCATACGAAGGTCCTTGAGATTTTGGCAAAGACGAGGTAAACATTTCACTACTAGACACTATGATAAATGTACCTCGTTTTGCTAAACTTTTGAAGGAATTTTGTACGAAGAAGAATCCCATCCATTCTGATAAGGTAAGTATGGAGGAGAATGCATCCTCTCTTATCTAGAATAAGATACTCCCCAAATGTTAGGACCAAATATGATTTCAATTCCGTGTAAAATAGGTAACGTAGGCACTAAGAGAACCATGTGGGTTTTGTGTTCATATATTAACATAATGTCATTATCTATTTACAAATCACTTAATGTTGAACATTTGAAAGAAACAAATTAGACTCTGGATGGTGGACAACTCTATAGTCTACCTAGACGGAATGTTGGAAAATGTTTTGTTTGCGGTTGGTGAATTAATATTTCATGCAGATTTCAATGCCATATATATGGAAGATGGAAACTTTATGGGTTCTTCTGACATTCTATTAGGATGACCATTCCTTAGCACTACAAGAATCAAAATAGACATCCTTAATGGTACACTACCTATGGAGTTCGATGGTAAGGTTGTTGAATTTTATATTTATGTTTCGATAAAAATCTAGTTAAGTGTTTAAGGTATGCAGTGAAGATGAAATTGACTATGTGGCACAGGATTCTTTGGATTTACGCGATGAAACTGAATTGATTCTATTGCCTCGTAGGAATGTTAACAAGGAAAAGTTGAGTCAACTTGAGGCACATCCTGTAGTTGAAGAAAAATTGTCGGATTCAATGCACAAGACGAAGGTACTGAAGCCTTTAGAATATGCGTCGAAAACGCAAAACTACCGCTCGCTTATTATGAACATTGGTCACCTAATTTGCAAGCTCTGACGTGGGAATCAAAACCACTATTTGATCGTTTTGATCTCTTTAACTACCTCTTGTCAGAAGACCATCAAAAGCTTCCATCTCAAGATGTGGAAGATATTCGGATTCGATATCTTATTTGAGTCGAACAACGAAAAATAAAGAGGCAATGACATTAAACAAAGGCACTTGTTGGGAGGTCATCCAATTTTATTTTATTTTAGTGATTTTCCTTTATTTTTATCCTATTTTTCTTAAACGATAAACATGGTCGCATCAACCGGAACAACCACAAAGAAGTTTCCTTTTCATACTTAATTCATTCATTTAATTTTATTTTGATACATTGTGAACAATGTATGGATATATTCTAATTGCATGTGGTGAATTGTGTTGTTGTTTGCTCTGCCCTTGTGCATGAATCGTAATTATCACATCTTTGAATGTTATTTCATTCAGGAAGTTCGAAAGTTACTCCGTCAAATCTTTGAAGCATTTAAATGTTAAGAAAATTTGACCTTATGACTTGATTCTTATAAGAAAACATGTAGATTCGCTTAATTATTTGAGATAAAATTGTGTGCAAAATTTCACACGATGTTGTTTTGTGTTAAATTGATTGAGACCTTATTTACCTGAATTTTTTATCGTAAATAAAATTTTATTTTATCTTGTGTTCGAAAAAATGAAGATTTAAAAAAATGGAAAAAGAAAAAAAAAAGAGAGAAAAGAAATTTCAATAAATACTCTATTCGTTTTGTAAATTGTGAGTAGTCTTAGAATTATGATCGATCAAGTAACCGAGGTCAAATGCTTGGGTTGTCATTTGTCTTCCCATCAAAATATCAAGTGACGTTTTAAGCTATTCGCTTACTTCTCTAATCTTAACAGTTATGAGTAGAGCTAATAGTCGTCTAGAGATATGACAAATTGAGTAACTAAAATGGGGTGCTTGGATTGTCATCATTCTTTGCCTAAAAAGATTTAGTGACACTTTATATAAGCTTTTTACTTTAAAGAAAGGAAAAAATTAACACAATAAATGAGACAAATGATTGTTTATAGTTGCAAGTTTTTGTCAAGTTTGGTGTGGTAATTTAGCATGAATCAATATTATGGAATCTAAGATGATTTGAAAAATTGTGTACTTAGATTGAAATGCGAATCAACGTGATATCTTGAAGGAGATTATTTTAGGATCAAAATTTTACTGTTGTCTATTTCTTTGATTGGAATGAGCATCGTGATGATTGAACTGATTTAAATGATTGTGGTGTGCTTGAATTGATAAATGCATGAAATGCTTGGGGAAAACATTAGCTAACTAGGGAAAATTTGATAATGCTCTAAACTAATATATTTTAATTAATTTTGGACATTAATTTTTCCTAATTTGACACTTAAATTGATCGTTTTCTATTAAGGTACAATAATTGTTTATTGTGTTGAGAAGCGAGTGAATATGTGAAAAGTAAACGTACATTTAAAATGGTTTTATAATAATAATTGTGTAAGTGATTTGTGAAAACTGAATTAAATGAAAATTTTATTATAAAATTATACAAAATCAAAATTCATATTTCAAAATTCACCTATAATTTTAAGATATATCTCCAGTTTTTTAAAGAAAAATCATTAGCAAAGTTATTATTTGTTTTTTTTTTTCCTGCAACTTTGCACAATGATTTCCTTTTTCAGAATTAATTTTTTATTATATGCCACATTACGAGAATATGCTTCTTTTGAAATTTAAAAACACAATTGAAATCGACATTGTGAAATTTATACGTCTCATTTATGGTTTGTCGAGTCCATGAGCTCCTTGTTTTAGTAACGCAGCTGAAGCCTTTAGTTCTAAGTTGTCCAACTTTATTCCAAGCCATCTCTCCACTTAAGAAATTAGAAAATTTTAATTTTGATCTCACTCCATGTACTTTTTACACATTTGAAATTTGATCTCTCTATTTTTAATATAGAGAATTTAGTTTCTCTTTATCAGCAGATGTTAGATAAGCTAAATAATAATTAGTCAGTTGTTAACGGTTAGTCTATTGCTGTTAGTTGCATAGCAGTTAGTTTGCTGACTACTAGTTTAAAGAGGTGATCTTTATCTTCATTCCATAATCAAGATTTAATCAATTCAACTCAGAAATATTTCTTTCATTGTGTTTTTAATATGGTATCAGAGTGATCAAGATTTGTTTTTCTTTTTCGATGGCGTCAGTAGAGGTTGCTGGCATAGAAGGGTTTAATCCCATTGCACTCACGTCACAAAAGGTGGCTATACTGGTATGTGAAAGTAATTTTCTGCCTGGAAGCAACATGTGTTGCTGGTGTTGAAGACTCAACGATTGAGTTCATTTATTGATGGAACAGTTGAGATTCCTACTCGTGTTCTTGCTGGTGAAGGAGGCAGTACAGAAGAGAATCACGCGTTTGTGCAATACAAGCAACAAGATTCGGCTATAGCTGCTTGGATTCTTTCCATTATAAGTCTATCGTTGCATAACCAGTTGATTGGGAGTGCCTCGTCTTTGTTCAGTCTTTGGGAAGCATTGACAATAATTCTTGGTGCTCAGTCTGCCACAAAAGCTATGAGGTATAGGTCTCTTCTTCACAATTTTAAGAAAGGAGATTTGTCTATGTCTGAGTATTTGGCAGGAATTAAGCACTTGTGTGATTCTTTATCTGGTTGTGGGCAAGAAGTCTCTGCAGAAGAACAAAAGTCTGCTATTGTAAATGGTTTGCCTCCTGAATTTGATAATGTTGTGTCTATCATTACAACTAGTCGTGTACCATTTGATTTATAAGGCATTACTACTGCCTTAATAGATACTGAGGCTAGACAGCAAGCTCATCATATGTCTCATGTGACATTTCCTGTTAATTTAGCTATGAATAACAGGTCTGCACATGCCACGATTCCTTCCTATAATGGTCATCCACCTCCACAGATGTATAATGCAAAAAGGATGAATAATTTTGCTAGAGGAAGAGGCCGTAGTCGATTTTTTGGTGCTCGTCCATAATGTCAAATTTGTGGTAAGTTGGGACATCTAGCAGATAGATGCTATTATCGATATGATTCCTCCTATGCTGATGGTGCTAGTGAATCTGGTCACTTTGGGGTTCAGCAACAGAATGCAGGTGTCATGGATTCTTTAGGTTCTTCATCTCGTGACTCCACTGCTTATATGTGTTGTACTGGGCATAATATTGTTGATAATTCTAGATATAGGCCATATGGTTCTATGGATGGAGTATACTATCAGAATTAGTGTTCAGGGTTGTCAGGTTTAAATGTATCTGGTTTGGATCCTGCTTGGTGTCTGGATAGTGGGGCAACTGCTCATATTACCAATGATCCTGGCAAGATGGTTGATTGCAATGTGTATACTGGCTCAGGTACTGGTAATGTAGGTAATGGTCAACATGTTCCAATATCTCACACTGGTACAACTTCACTGCATACTACTTCTGGTAACCTGTTACTTCATGATCTTTTAATTGTGTCTGATATGCATAAAAATTTAGTACCTGTTTCAAAGTTTGCCCAGGATAATAATGTTTACTTTGAGTTTTATCCTCGTTGTTGCTATGTTAAAGACCTAGTCAGCCACAAGGTGCTTATTCAAGGAACTGAGACAGGTGGTTTATACAAGTTTCTTCCGACATCATCTGTTCTTGTTTTCAATACAATTCATACTGTTGTAGATTCTTCTGATGGTTCTTGTCAACATGGTGATGAGTTTGCTATTTGGCACCAAAGACTTGGTCACCCTTCTTCAGCTGTAGTGTCTCAAGTTTTGAAGTCCTGTAATGTTAGGATTTCTAAGCCTAACAGTGGTTCTTTTTGTCGTGCTTGTGAGTTGGGGAAAAGTCACAAACTTTCATTGTCTTCTTCTTTAACCATATACACTGCCCCATTAGAGCTTGTTGTTGCTGATTTGCGGGGGCCTGCTTCTTGTTATTCTTCAAGATCTCAATATTACTTGTCATTTGTAGATACTTTCTCTCGTCATACTTGGCTCTACTTTTTGAAGCACAAGTCAGATGCTTTTCAGGTGTTCTTGTCCTTTAAGTCTCATGTGGAGTTGTAACTAGGAGTTAAGCTGAAACAGTTGCAGACTGATAATGGAGGTGAATTTAGAAGGTTCACACCATATCTTAACAAGAATGGGATTGTTCATAGGTTGTCTTGCCCAACACCTCTGTACAAAATGGTTTGGTGGAGAGAAGACATAGACAAATAGTAAAGGTTGGTTTGGCTCTTCTTGCTTAGTCCACTTTACCATTTCGATACTGGTCTGATGCTTTTCATTCCGCAGTCTTTTTAATGAATTTGTTACCTTCGAAAGCCTTAGATGGTGTGCCTCCAGCTGAGAAGTTATTTGGAGTTACACCTGATTATAAATGGCTAAATGTGTTTGGATGTTTATGCTATCCTTTATTGGGGCCCTACAATAAGCACAAGCTGCAGTTCAGATCCTTTCCTTGTGTGTTCTTGGGATATGCTGCCAATCACAGGGGATATAAATGTCTTGATCGTGCAGGTAGGATTTATATCTCCAAGCATGTTAGATTTGATGAGAAGGTATTTCCATATGCTACAAGCTCTTTTTTTGGTGAATTTGTCAAGTCTGTCACTTTGGGGTCGGATACAATGTTACATGTTTTCAGAAGTTCTGAGCTTCAAGAGGTTCAAGAGCAACATGTGGTGTCTTCACCAATGCCATCTGCTTCCCCTAGAGCATTTTCTGATATGTTTGTTGCATCTGATTTGGGTGATGATGTTGGTCATGTTCCTTACACAGCAGATGAAGTAGCACATGTGAATATTGGTGCTGAACTTCCTAGTGTTCCTAGTGTTTCTACTGAGGATGCAGATGAGTGTCTGAATGAGATTGGTCATGGAGTGACTCATGAGACTAGGGTTATTAATTCACATTCGATGGTTACAAGGAGCAAGTCTATTAACTACAAGCTTAAGGTTTATTCTGCATTTGTTTCTTGTGCAGAACCTGACAATATACATGCTACTATGGGGGATTCATCTTGGCAGGCTGCTGTGAATGCTGAACTTCAGGCTCTACACAACAATAACACTTGGACTTTGGTTGTTCCACCTGCTAGTCGAGTGCTAGTAGGATGCAAATGGATTTTTAAACTCAAGAAGAATCCATATGGAAGTATAGCTCGACACAAGGCAAGGCTTGTAGCACAATGGTACTCTCAAGCTGCAAGTTGAGATTACCATGAAACTTTTAGCCTTGTGGTTAAGGCTAATACTGTTCGAACCTTGTTGTGATTACCAAGGAGTGGGGTCTCGTTCAACTACGGAGGTAGAGTACAAGAGTTTGGCTAATGTTGTTTCAGAAGTCACGTGGTTTGATTCTCTATTTGCTGAAATTGGAGTGCAACTTCCTGGACCTCCTGTTGTTTGGTGTGACAACTCTAGTGCAGTTTCTCTAGCAGTAAATCCAGTGTTGCATGCTTGGGCCAAACATGTTGAGATTGACTTGCATTTTGTTCGAGACAAGGTGTTAAAAGGTGCTCTTCAAGTTAACTATGTACCTGGGAAGGAGCAAGTAGCTGATATCTTCACTAAACCATTGACCGAAGGAAGTTTTTCCTATTTTCGTGCTAAGCTCAATGTAATATCACTTGGAGTTCTTTCTGCTAGTGCAGGGGAATATCAGCAAGCTAAATAATAGTTGGTCAGTTGTTAACAGTTAGTCTGATGGTGTTGGTTGCATAGCAGTTAGTGTTGCTGACTACTAGTATAAAGGGGTGATCTTTATCTTCATTCTGTAATCAAGATTTAATTAATACAACTCAGAAATATTTCTTTCATTGTGTTTCTAATACTCTTCTCTTTTGATCCTGACACGGTGGCGCAGCGGGAACCCCCTGTTAATAACCTCGTCAAAATAAATTTCGATGTTGCCTTTGATTCGACAAAAGCTAGATCGGAGTCGAGAATTGTTGCCAGAGACGCGACTGGAAGTGTGGTGTTTTCCAGAACACTTTTGCATGAGGGGGTAAGATCAGCCTTCGCTGCAGAGGCATTGGCGTGCCCACGGGTGATGCAAACAGGAATCGAAAAAGGTGTATTTAATGCAATAGTTGAGGGAGATTCGTCAGCAGTTTTAAAGAAATGCAATGCACATCAGTTAGACAGATCAAACATAGGAGTGCACATCAGGGATACCAAACGACATATTAACAACTTTAGGTTTATAAAGTTCAAGTCTGTGAACCGATCGACAAATCAGTTAGCTCATACTCTAGCGTCAGAAAGCCTAAAAAGGGGTGAGATCTATTTCCTGGATGGCATGGTTCCTGACTTTGCCGTGCGAAGGATGGAGGATGAATGGCTGAGGGAACCAGATTGAGAAACTGGTGGCGCTTTTGAAACCCCGAAAGAGTGAACAATGGTGACTGGTTCCTCTTTGGTAAACAATCTGCAAGAAAGAGATAGGACGCTTTGAGGAAATGAAACCGTCTGTGGAAAATTGAATGAAAAGTTGAAGGGACGGGGCACGTGTTTCCCAATTGGCTAGGCTTGTTTTGCGTGATTTTAATTTTTTTAGTTTTTCTAAAGTATTTCGAAGGTCCTGGAATATGTTTTGATCCCCTGGCTTTTTCAAAATATATATTAGTAATATTCGTTTATATTTTTTTAATTCTTTGACAATCGTACATAAATACTCGAATTTAAATCTTTTAAAATGAATATCATATTTTTTTTCACTAGAATCACTCATTAAATTTTTAAGTATTTTTTTTTTTTTCGTAGTTATTTTGTGGTAACGGTGGTTTTTTTTCTTGGGTCATGTCTCATTTTATTGATAAAATAAATAGAACTTAGTCCAAAAGTATTATTAAAAGAATAATAATAATTGAAGTTTATTAGTTAACACCATGAAAGGAATTCCATTAGATTGAATTATGTGGTATTTTAAAAATAGAAACATTTAATCATAAGATTAATTTAAAATTGTGTAGAAGTTATGTAAGCAAAAAGAAAGTATTGACTTTCACTTTATTCTCTTAAATAATATTAAACAACCTTACATTTTTTATTTGTTTATTTAGTCTTTCACACACATAATATTAACTAGGTGACTATATATTTTTTTATTTTTAAAATGCCATAAATAAAATCGAAATTAACAAATTTCATTTTACGATATAATAAATTAGAATTCAATTATTAAATAAAAAATAGAAATAAAAGGACTAAATGTCAAATATGCGAAATGTACAGAGACCGAGAGCAGAGTTAGACCCATTAGAACATACTTCTACGCAATTTTCTCCTTCAATCGCGCGAAAACAGCTGGTCGGTCCTGCGATTCCCCCAGTTCTCACGATATTATTCATCATTTCATTATCATCTGACTTATATTAATAATAAATTTCATAGCACTCTTTTCCTCTGATCTTTCCAAACTGTTTCTTAGTCTCTTCTTTGATATCGAAACCCAGTCATTGCTGAAAATTTCCCTGTATTTGATTATTCTTTCGTCTCTGCAACGGCGTTTACTATGACTCTGTTTTGGTATTTAAATTTGAGCTCCTGCCATTTCACCAATCGCCAAATTTCAAATCAGTTTTAATTATTTCATGGCGCCGAGAAAGATGAAGTTGCAGTTGCAGCAGCAACTGGTGGCGCAGAAACCAGAAATGAAGCTGAAGGGTTTGAAAGCAAAGATGGGGCTCATCAAGCAAAATGCCAAATGCTCGAGAGATGAGCAAAAGAAAATAAGAGCAAAGTTTGTAGAGTTTCAAAGGCAATGCGATGGAATGAAACAAGAGACTGAAATGATGATCAAACGAACAGCCAGGACTCAACTCAAGCTGGCTCTCATGTTCAGTATCTTGAAAGCACGTCAAGGTGGAGATTCCGTTAAAGCTGCTGAGTTCACTCGCTTGCTTCGGTTAGTTTAATTAATTTCTCGTTACATAAAACTATATTTATTTCATGTGATTAATTGGAATTGAA
This sequence comes from Kokia cookei, assembly GCA_039519145.1. Classification (NCBI taxonomy): domain Eukaryota; kingdom Viridiplantae; phylum Streptophyta; class Magnoliopsida; order Malvales; family Malvaceae; genus Kokia; species Kokia cookei. The sequence goes on along the minus strand of CM076904.1, from coordinate 23,966,067 downwards.
GGTAAACTTACTTGTTTTTGTTTCTAAAATTTGGTGGCAGTGAAATTGTGGGCAAGGAAACAACACATGCAAGTTTGAATGAAGTGAAAGATGAAACCAAGAGGGAAAGAGTATGCATCAAATAGAGAAATACTAAAAAAGTGAGAGTGTTTAGATAAAATTATAAACTTGAAAAATAAATTTCGACAAAAAATAAAGTTTATTTAAAAAACAGGCGGGTCTTAAGTAAAATTTTTTTTTCTCAAGATCAGTCCAGCGCAATTTAAATTTGTAAAAAAAAAAAAATGTTTTTTTTACTGTTTTGCTGTTATTCTCGGTTGTTTTCTCACTGTTTTACTATCAATTTATTATTATGTTGCTATTATTTTGTTATTATTGCTTGAATATTTTTTAACTCTTATTTTATTATTAATTTTATTACTATTTTAGATGCATTTGCTTGTTAAGTTGCATGTGCTATTTAAGTATATATTATATATATATATATATATATATATATATATATATATATATATTATTATTATTGCTTGAATATTTTTTAACTCTTGTTTTACTGTTAATTTTGTTACTATTTTAGATGCATTTGCTTGTTAAGTTGCATGTGTTAATTTATTTTCTATTTTTTGATAAACATTTATTTTAATGTTTTTAATATTTTTGATGTATTATATATATATTTTTTAAAAATTATATAAAAAATAATAATACGGACAAGCTAGACCGAATCCGAATTTTATCATTTTATCTAAACTAGACTTGAGTAAAATTTTAGACCCATTTTTTAAATTGAACCTAATAAATGGGTCAAAAAATTTGTTTGGACTCGGCACGACCCATATACACCTCTAAAAAATAAGTATGAAAAGATTTTAATATTTCATTCAAAAGATTCTAAAATTTCATCAATGGAGATGAGTCATACTAATATACAGAGATAAAGAGTGAATCCAAATATAACAAATAACTTATTCTTGAATCAAATACAACAACAGACTTCTTAACTGCACTAATCAATCTTTAGCTGACACTAACAGCTTAATTTTAACCTTTAGCATACTATTTGATTACAACCACTCATCAGGGGCGAAGTCGCAAAAAAATTTATTTTTGGAGGACCGAAATTAAATTATAATTTTTACGATAGTAAAAATATAATTTTTAAATGATTAAATCAAAATATTATTTTTAGGGGGCCTAATTTGTAATTTTACATTTACTAATTTCAAATTTAAAAAAAAATTAAAAGACTAAAATGGAAATTTTTTTATTTTAGAGGGGTCGATGCCGCCAGCTCCTTTAGATTCGCCCCTGACTCATCAGTCACTCAACTTGTTGTAGTTTTGCTAACTCTTGTAACCTTACTAAAGACACAACACCAAGTTTGCTTCTAAAGCGAGTAAAAGAGAGAGCAAAAAAGGTTTGGTGAACACATCAACAATTTGATCACTGGTTGGAACTTGACCGACCACAAGCTTACTTGTAGCAACATTCTCGTGAACACAAAACAAATCTAATTCAACATGTTTAAACTTGAAATGCAACACATGATTGATTGCAACAGCCACTATGTGTAGTTTTGTTCATGAGAGAAACTTGCAACTCACTAAGTAATGATTCCAACCAATCTATATCACATGTAACATAAGCAATGTTGTGGTACTCAACCTTAGTAGTTGACCTAGAAACAATTATTGTTTCTTACCACACCAAGACACTGAATTACCACAAAAAAGCAATAGCTACTAGTTGAACATCGACCATCAAAATCAGAACCCCAATTGGCATCAACAAAACCAACAACAAGCAATCGAGAAGCAAGTGTCAACAAAATACCAAAATAAATAGTGTCCTTGAGGTACCTCAAGATTCACTTAGCTACTTTTAAATGAAGATCTAAGGGACACTACATAAATTGAAATTTTTTGTTGACTAAAAACATGATTTCAAGCCTAGTGATAATTGTTGGAAAAAAATTCGATTTAAAACTAATTTTCTATCATAGCGAAAAATTAAAATTTTGAAAATCGAGTCGATTTGTAATATTTATAGCAATAAACTTTTCCCAAAAAGTATCTATGCTTTGTGTGAGACGGATCCTAGATGTTTTCAACTTTTAATTGAATGACTTTTTCCGTTATTCACTTACCTTCATGCGTTGAGAAAGATTGTAATTCCTTCACGAGTTGTGTTAGCATTAGATTCAAGTTCCCATAGTTATATGCGGATCGAAAGCCTGCAAAATCCTTAGACAAACTTTTGAAACACTATCTCTATTTTCGTGTTTTGGTCCAAATTGGTCTCATTATCCACAACCTCGACAAAGTATCCAATAAGAGTAATTGATACAGAATTGGAGTGGGAGAAGCGGTAGGTAGATTGAATTCAAGTTGTCGACTCGAAGACGGAAAGATTTGGATCTAAATTGAAAGAAGAAATAAACAAATTTAGAAATTAAAGAAAACGAAAAACACTAATAATAAATATTTAAAATAATAAATAAATAAACGAAAGTTAATAGTGGTCTTTGACCAGAGTGTTGAGCATTCATCAAACTAGTTATAGCCTATTATCGAGCCAAGGCAGCTTGGCCCCTGAACATGTCTCCTAGTTTGTCTAGAATCGTTTTGACAATCTTACAACTTTCCAGATGCTTATAAAGGGTGTTAATCATGCTTGATAGCAAATAGCAACGAGCTATCTCATTAGACTCTTTCCAACGTTTTCTAACCACAATTGTATAGCTGGAGGATATTTATTATCAATGATTGATTTGAGTTTCTCATAGTTCAAAATAATCATGAGGTTCATTTTTCATTCCTTTTTCGACTCACATAAATTACACTAAAATAATAATTAAATAAATCATGTGTGGAGATGATAGGCCACAATATAATTACATACCCGAAAATTAATAATAATTAAATTCGATTTTTTAGGAATCACAACTTTGTCAAAATTACTTTATCATATAAATAATAACATACATTCATTCACATATATATATATATATATCCCTAAATATGTTGATAATTACAAGAATGTTGAATATTACAAAAAATTAATCACGTGAAGAAAAAAAAATTTATATCAATTTATACTATAAATATAGCACAATTTAGCTCTGATACCAATTATTAAAAAAATCTATTTCAAAAATGATTTTTTTACATAGTAAAAAATTTAAAATTTGAAAATTGAGTTGATTTATGATATTTATAGCAATAAATTTTTCTCGAAATCGCACATGTATTTTTGGTTTAATAGATCTCTATTGTTCTCGACTTTCAACCAAACCACATGATTCACTATTCTCATACCATGAATTACTTCGAGTGTGGCTCAAACAATTTTGAATCAAACACAAAATCAAAAATATTTTTTTTACTTTTAGTAAGAAAGTAGATCATTCTCTCTAAAAAAATAGTAGAATTGTTATTTTCGAAAAATAATATTTATACCTAGAAATAAATTCTTCCTATTTTCGGGCAAAATAATAATATCTCAAAACTTGTACAACATATTGTGTTTTTAGCTCTATCGGTATCATCTATTTATAAAAAAATAAATTAAAACCCTAATTAAATTAGTACAATGAATTTAATGTCTATTTAATAGAAAAATAATCTCCTAGTTAAATTAGGAGAAAGGGGCTAATAGGGTGATCTTCTTATGATGGAGAATCAAACCTCTTCTGTATTGGATCCAATTATAAGTGTTTCCTAAACTTTTAACCTAACATTTTATAATTCAATTTAGCCCAATACATTTTTTTCTATTTTTCAAAATAAACATCATAAATTAATTTAAATAAGTAAATAAATTTCTCAATTAAATGATCTTCTTAATTTGATTCTTATTCTGTTAAAATTATAATAATTTTACCGTAAAAGAATCTATAAAAAATATATTTAATTTTCTACATTTAACATATTCACAATGACCAATTAATTTAATTAAATAATAATTTAAAAACTAAAATTAATTCTTAGATCATTTCCATACTAGGTGAGAAACCATATTAATTTTCGAATGTAACTCATTTCTAACTTTATCATTTCTATTCAATTTTTTTAATTTAATGCATCACGCAATTTATTTCTAATTTCAATGAGCTAACGAAAGAATTGATTGGACCTATATAATTAGATCTCAAATGATTTATAATTAAATTCTAGCTTTTCGTCTATTAATTATAAATTTATTTAGTCACAAAGTGATTTTACTATAATATCACGAACTCACCCCAATTACATACCATAACGAAAGCTACTCGATTAGTGCTCATCCAATAAACTTGTCATAAGATATCCTTAATCTCTTCAGGTTAGTAATTGACTTTTCATGAATAAAGACATAATGATTACCATCAAATAAAATAAAATCATATTAAGAGAACAAAATTATTTACTCGATTAGATAAAATAAGATCATATTACAAAAGCTACTCGATTAGTGCTCATCCCATTTTAAAATTTTTCATAGTCAAGTGACTCAAAAAGATATTTACTGATAATTGGACGACCATTTAATAACTTTTCAAGTTGGATGACCAAAAAATAAATTTACTAATAGTTAAGTGACTACTAGTGCAGTTTACCCTAAAAGTTATTAGGACATGGAAAAGATAACAATCTGTTATCTATATTTGATAATGACCAATGCTATAATGCAAACATTTCCAGAAGACCAATTGTTTTATTCATGCATAAACCTCCGTAGTCGTAGTTTCTCTTTTAGCATCACAATGCAGACATTTCCAGAAGGTAGAATTAGAAGCAGTTTGTTCCAACACATTGTAGTTTCTATTTGTAAGTAAACGGCAACAGAGTACATGCCTTTCCTGATGAAGGATGGGCATGGAGTTCTTCACAGGTCACCCCTTCGGTTCACACATACAGCCTCATTCGTGCATCTTCAGCACACATCGGAGGCAACCCCCTTCATGCATCAGATCAAATGCCTTGTTAATCTCTCCGAGGGTCAAGCTGTGGGTAATGTACTCATCGATTTTGATTTCCTGCAACAGAACAGGGGAGTATAATGAAAAAAATGTCACTCATAAATCAGCTTTAAATATATAAAATGCATATAACCTATGTTTACCTTCTTCATGTACTTGTCCACAAGCCAGGGCACTTGGGAACGGCTCTTGAAGCCACCGAAAGCAGTCCCTTTCCAAACACGACCAGTAACCAGTTGAAAAGGTCGAGTAGATATCTCCTGACCTGATGCTGCAACACCAATGATTACTGATGTTCCCCACCCCTGAAAGTTTCTTAGGTTTCATTAAAAGTGATCTGCCATTTTACAAAATCATTATTGCTCTAGTATTTCAGCAAGCACTTACCTTGTGACAGCATTCCAAAGCAGCCCTCATGACAGAGACATTTCCAATACACTCAAAACTGTAATCAACACCACCATCTGTGAGATCAACAAGGACCTGCTGAATCGGTTTATCATAGTCCTTTGGATTCACAAACTCTGTAACTCCAAAATTCTTTGCTGCAAGTTTCAATTTGCAAAAATACATTCATATTCATGTATAAATAGAAGTAATACAAGATTTATTACAAAAAAGATAAGCATGACAATAAACCTCCCATTTTCTAGCAGACTGCATACTGAATATCTCATATTAATATTAATAAAATATTTTGAGCATTATTATTCATACATTACTTACCTATATCAAACTTTTTGCTGTCAATATCTACGCCAATTATTCTTGAGGCACCAGCTGATTTTGCACCCTCTGCAACCTGCAACATTGCGATCAAAAGAGTAGATAAATAAACAATTTAACATCTGGCACCAAAATTAAATCAACAGTGGCAATAACAAACATGTTGAACAGAACCAAAAAAGATAATTAGAAGTTCATAATAAACAGTTTTAATACATTTCCTAATAAGTGGGATGGATATTTGAAACATACCGCAAGACCAACAGTCCCAAGGCCAAAAATAGCAACAATAGTCCCTGGTTCAACTTTGGCTGTGTTCCACACTGCTCCAAGTCCTATACAACACAAAGCATATATAAATACGAAAGTTTGTGTAAAAGGCCACATTTACAAAACCATGTACACTGTCAAATAAAAAATTGAATTGTTATCCATTTAGATGATCACATATGGAATTCCAAACTCCTTAAACAATGGAAAAGTTAAATAAATGCATACCAGTCGGGACACCACAACCAAGAAGGCATACTTTGTCCAAAGGAGCTTGCGGATCAACCTTTGCAACACTAACATCATGTACAACAGTGTACTGGCTAAATGTTGAGGTACCCATGAAATGGTAGATTGGTTTTCCATTTATTGAGAAACGGCTCTTGCGATCATTCATCATGATTCCAGCTCCAGTGGCCGTCCTAACTTTGCCGCATAAGTTTGTCTTCCCTGATTTGCAGAACTTGCATTCTTTGCACTCTGCCTGGTAACAGGGGATGACATGATCACCTGGTTGAACTTCGGTTACACCTTCACCAACACTTTCTACTATCCTGTGGTGAAAAATTCAAACAAAACTCCCTCTTTAGAAATAAAAAACGAACATAAACTATAAGCAGTAATAAGAAACAAAGAAAGAAAAACCAGCGTACCCAGCAGCCTCATGACCAAGAATGCATGGGAATAGACCCTCAGGATCCTTGCAAACAAAGCAAGATAAACATCAGAACTAAGCAGGGGAATTGGCAAATGCCAAAAAAAGAATTAAACAACATAAACCTGATTAGATTAATCATTTATCATTGTGACTACTAGAGGAAACAATATATTATATACAGACTCATCAATAGAATTTCAGTGCAATTTCACAATGAACATAGAACAATATTATGCACATCTTTCTTATCTAAAAGCAAAATACAATGCTGATAAACATTCAACCAAAAGGTTAGATTAAAGAAAAACAATGCAATCGTTTTATTTAAAAAATTAGTTTAAGCGAGCAACCGAGATGTAGAAATGCAAGAAAAAGGGGAAAAAGAAGAGGAAAAAAAACCTTTCCGCTCCAAGTGTAGGCATCAGTGTGGCAGAGAGCAGCGAAGAGAACCTTGATCCGAACCTCACCGGATTGCGGCGGAGCCACCTGGACATCCTCAATGACGAGCGGCTTGTTCGGTTCATAAGCCACCGCAGCTTCACAATCACAGCCGCACCGTTATTGTAATCATTAGGGTTCCGAAACAAGTAGCAAATGCGTGATCGGAAAAAGAAAAGATGAGAAGAAAGAGTGTACCTTTGCAAGTGATGACTTTGCCTGCCGTAGCCATTGGTGAAAACAAAGAAGAAGATGAAGTGAAAATTTTGAGGTTGAGAGAGGAAAAGAAAGAGAGCGGACAAAGCGTCTAATAAAGCAGTATTTGTACAGATAGGACAGTTCACAGTACAGACCAATCAAATCTATTTATACTAAAATTGGTGGCGTTTGATCATTCATCATCCCATAAATTAAAATAAGACTTTTTTTCTTTTTTTTTTCTTTCTTTAAACAACACAATCAAACCTAAACTATATTAGTTTTCTTAAATTAGTATTTTACCTAAACTATTAAACTACTATCCATTTTGCCTATGACACAACTTCTATAAATTTTCATTTTCAATATTAAAAATAAATTTTGCAATATAAGTAATTATTGTTGCATTCATTTATCGCATGCACTCGTTTTACTTCATTTTAATAAATTTTTATTTTATATAAAAATATTTTTATCTTGTAAAAGTTATGATTTTTAAATATTTTTTAATTGAGTTGATGATTTAATTAACTGTAACGTCAGTTCAACCAGGATTTTAAGTATAGTATAAATATTCATATATTTTGATAAAAATTCTATATGTAAAAAAGTAATTTTTTGGTACCAAATCGATAGTCGAGCCAGTCAAACTATCGATTCCTGATCTGATCGGTTCAAAGCAAATAAATTATTAGAAAAATATGTTTTTTTTAAATTATAAAATTCGGTTCAATCTCCAATTCAACTGGATTTTTAAACTGATTCAACCCGTCCGATCTAATTCGCAAGCCAATCAATTTTTTTCTTTCTCCAAACTGGTACTTCAACTAGTTTTTTATTTGAAATTAAAAATTTAATTCAATCAATTTGAACTCAAAATTGACTTAATCCGATTTATCATAAAAAGTCAACACCAAACTAAATTGATTTAAAGCTAGAACAACATAACCTAAAATGAGTCACTGAAATTGATTCAAGCTCAAAATATCATAATCTAAAATAATTCAAACTTTTAATCATCCAACCCAAAAAATTCGAGTCTCAAATCCAAAATTGATACAATCTCAAAATGATTTAAATCCTAAGCTAACCCAAATTATAATGATTCTAATTTTTTTTTTTAACTTCGAAATTACCACAGTCATGTGGATTAGATTCAAAATAACTCCAAGAACTGTAATGTCGTCTGAATCAAATCAATTGATTGGATTAGTTAGATTGAGAATGATTGGAATATTGATTCGAAGAGAGACAAAAAATTGATTAATTTATAAAGCAGTATAAACCAGTTGGATCAGACTAAAAAATAGTTAAATCAATGTTTGAACCAGTTGAAAAATATTTTATATTTTTAATATATTTTTAAAATTCTTATGAATTTTAATAAATTATTTGATTTGAATTAGATAGATAATATAAAGAATTAATGGTCTAATTAATTTGACTACGGATCAATTTCAAAATCATTAGAAAGGTGTAGATGAATGTTGAATAAATTCATAAAATTTATTTTTAAAAAATTATTTAATGAAAAAGAAAGTTCAACAAAAACATTTTACAAGGTTAATTGTTTTAAAATTTAAAAGGAATACTGATTTTGAATTAAGGAACTAAAATTAACTATATTATATAATAAACTCCTGAATACATGGGATTAAGATTTTAGTATCTACATTATAAATTTCGATTTCGTATATTTGGCTTCATCAAAGTTTAAGCGAAATTCATCACAATTTATAATAGATGAACTGATTTTGTTTTAAACATTTCGATTCCATAAATTTGATTTCAAACACTTATCCTAGCAACCAAACAATTAAAGAAAATAAAAAAAATAAAGGTAAATTATCAAGTTCGAAAGTTTATTTAAAATTTGAAAAGATTTGAATAAAAGTATTAGTTTCTTTTTCTAAGCTTAAATAAAAAAAATTAAACTTATTTCAAATATTAGATAAATTAATTTTTCAAATTTGAAGATTCATCCAAAATTTGAAAAGAATTAAACAAAACTATTACATTTGGACAAAACAATTAAATCCTAAGAAATGTTAGCAAATTAAAAGAGATAAAGTCATGAACTCATGATTATCTTGTAAAAATTCTGAAAAGAGAGAATAAAAAAAATTAGGGAGAAGAGTGATGAATGCTGAAAGGAAATAAATATATTAAATAAATTTTAGGATTTTAGGGAGAAAACTGACATAAATTATTTTTATATGAAATAATTTTTTAAAAAATTTTCTGTGGGTCAATTGAATTGTTGCTTCACGGATAACTGATAGTAATATTAGTGATTTGTTAAAATTAAATCCAAATATAATTTTATTTGTAAAATATTAAAATTCACACACCTCACTACATTAAATTAAAATTTATATGTAATTTTAATATTTATCCTTTTTACCTTTTTATAATAGATGTACTGAAACCTCATTTAACTTTTATCTATTTTTTTATAAATATATTTTTATATATTTTCACCAATATCGTGTGTAATAAATTAATTATTAAGTAGTGTCTTAATTTCTTTTGAAAATACAAATTGCAATTTAGAAGTTAAAAGAAATTGATTTGTAAACTCAAATGACTTCAAATAGTTAAAAGCCCAGCCAGCATCTGGATAAAATGGGTTATCTGTTGTTACAATGCAGCAATATCTGTGGATAGTGGCATTTTAATTCCAAAAATGGTTAACCAGATCTTGAATACCACGATAAGGACGACCTTGCTATTCTATGGCAGCCATGTTTTCTTCTGAGAAATGGTCATCGGATTTGGAATACCACAATAAGGAAGAGTAAACTTAAAACTTACTCTTGCTATTCTACTCCGGCCGTGTTTTCTACAGAGAAGTAATTTGATGTGTTGTGATTGGTATCTCGAGCACCATCGTACTGAAGCACTGTCAGTCTCCCTTCCTGCGTTTAGTACCAATCTTTGTTACTGGACTAATGATCTTACTAGGTTTGTGGTTCAAGAATACTGTAGGCCAATAAAACACCATTTATTTATTTAGATACACCAACCTTGGTTCCGTACACAAGACCTCCTCCAGGGAAAGGATGAAAGCATGCAACATTTACCTCGTCCTCCGCGCTAGGAAGTACCCTCACAAGTTCCATATCTGAAACTCTATATACCTAATGGACGAAACAACACACCGTTATGCCAGATTCCCAACATTGTAAACTCGGAAAAGAAAGATGAAGTTTCGAAAAGCATTATATCAACTAGTTAGCAGTACAATGCTCATCAGATTAAACACATTAAAAGCAACAACTAAAATCCTCCTCCTCCCCTCTTCACCCAAACAAATTATCGGTTATAAGAGCAAAACAACATTAACTCCAGCAAAACAGTTTTGTATATAAATACATTCACATATATACCAAGTGAAATTTGATCTAATTATGAAATTCAATCAACAGTAGATTGATTAAAAATAGGTTCAAACTAAGATCAGGCCAAACATTGGAAGGAAAAGGCAAAGTTGAAAGCAAAACTTAACCTAAAATGGGTCATATAAGATGTATAATGAAAGTTGGTGTCCATAAGGACGGTACTTCCTAAAAATAATTGAATAAAGAAATGGAAGTTGAACAACCATAACTAGGCCAACATAGGACCTATAGAATTGATATCCCATAACTATAGAATTGTGATACAGTTCATTTCTAAACAGTTTGAAGTTAATATAATATCAGACATTCAGACTAAGAATTACTGTGTCAACCATTTTTTTTAACTTGAAATTCAGTTTTGAGATTTCAGGATACACACATCACTTCAACTCACCATTAGGGTCTTAAACAAAAACAGTACCAAAAAATGATTATATCTTGAAGAGCAAATGAATCGTACAGCTTTAGTCAACTAACTTTTCAATAATCCAAATATTGTGAATTTGGACAAAGCCCAAGTCAGATATCATAACATTGCTTGAAATATAAGAAATCATTTACAACTGAATTTTCCATGTTACCTTACTTGGAGCAATCCAACAGTTTCTATCAATAAATATATCCCAGATTGAAATAGAGAAGCAGAGAAGAGAAAATTATTGGCAGAGGGACAAAAGACATTCATAATATGCAGAAAATATAGAATAACTTAAGAGGAACTTCTACCTCCAGTACTGTGTATATAGGAGACGAGGTTTTCCCGTCAATGACGATGCTCTTTAGAAGAGAACCATGACGCCGACCATAGGCAAGTAATATGTGCTCAGAAGTCGGTGAGAACTGCATGTGTGGCATTAAATACAGAAACCAGAAACATTCATGCTACTATTCTAGGCCAATACAGTACCTCTTCTTTTTTTTTTTGGCCTTACAATACCTCTAATTTCATTCATTTATACAAATGGCATGTAAGAAATTTAAGCATTAGTAACAAAAGAAATTAAAATAAGGAAAAATAATATTTAAACAAATTAATCACATACTAACTTGAGCGACAGCCAGTACTGATATCCTAACAGGTATATTGCACCATCAATATAAAAGAAAAGGTAGGAACAAACAGATTCCAGTGGCCAAATCATTTTGCCCATGACATTTTTTGTTTGGTCATAGCTGACTACGCAATATGGACCATGATTGGAACAGCTTTAAGCGTCCAAGGAAGGAAGCAATTCTCTTGGTAAAATATAAAGTAAATTATGACTTCCAATAATGAATTGCAAAACTGTTGGGAGTTCAATGTGAAAGCATCAGGCAAAGAAAGAGGCATTCCAGAACTCAGCATAAACTGGGAAATGAGCGTCAATACCAAAATTACAAGGGCTAACTTTTACATCCTTGAGGAGTTCTCTTTGTTGATTAATATGTTGGAATTGGGTTGTTGAGGGGAGAGGGGAGGAGGAGATATTTCATTGTGGTTATTTTTATGGCTAATATTCAGTACTGGTACCTTCTGTAGCAAGCTTTGAGATTATCAATTACAAGCAACTGACCTGAATTGATGTCAAAGAATGTGCAGCTCTAATTGCTCGCGAAACAAGCACTGAACCAAAGCTGCATTGTTTCAAAGAACATTGCATGAATAAGATAACCATCCACCAACTATCACTAAATCAATGTGTACTAGAGCACAAAAGGAATGAACTTTACGTTGCCTTCTCAAGAGAATATATCCGAAGCTCATATACGACTTGGTGTGCTGAGATTGGATGTCGAGTTGGGGATGTTCCAGCCCCACCATCTTGATGGACAAATGCCTGTAATCGAGGATCAGCTTCCAAATGAGGAAGCACACAAGCAACACAAGCAGCTAAAAACTTCCCACAAGGTGAAAAATGAGCACCCATTTCACTGCGAACACATAATGCAGCCACAAAATGCCATAACATAAACAGGATGACATGCTAATGAAATACAGTATTAGAGGGCAACCACAAATTTAAGAAAGCCAAGTCTTTATGTGATGGAACAATATTGAACAAATAAAGAGGAAAATTGCAATGTCTCGTGCATAGAGAGATGAACAAGAGATGAATGAATACCAAGTAAAATAATTTAAGAGCATCAACTGTTGGAACAAATAAAAGATGATTACCTACAAAGGACAGCATGTGGTATGGTTAAGCGGCATTTGCCAACATTTAGTAGTGCACAAGGATTTTTTATATCATATGACCACACTTTAAGCTTCACCGTGCAAGGCAACTCAGCAGCTGCAGCTACAGCCATTGATGTGGCAAGTTCAGATTGGAGTCGACTTATAATTCGTTCAGCATCAGAGCCATCATGCAGAGAATTGCTAGGCACAGGAACTTCACCAGTTTCAGAAACTAAGCGAGACTGTGAAATATTTTGCAATCCAATTCTTCCAAAAACCCCGGATTGGCTAATGCTGTTGGATAATCCCAAAGAAGATGCGGCAGCCTCCAGATTACCAACCAAAGGCTGCAATATCGAGGAAGACCCCGTGTATTGATTTAAATTTTCGTGACCAGTGCCACTATGAGGACACATAGAGGGAAAAGCTGTTTGTTGACCCATTACCCACCCCTGCAGAAATGGAAGCTCCCAACACATAGCTCCCAAGGGTAAAAACTGCAGAAGTGGCCGAAATTCCCTGGCATCTTGTAGGTCAGAAACATGTCTAGGCACGCCCCTCAGTGAACTACTATAACTAATGCGGCTAGTAGAGTTAGGTTCCTCACTTTCCCTTATAGGCTGAATTTCATCAGTATCCATAGCATCAAAAGGGGGTTCGGCTGCACCAGTTGCCATCCTAAAAGCAACTGTGGTATTTACAAGATTCTCTGAACCAGAATACAAGTGAGAAGGAATTGGAGGAACTGCCTCCATGGGAGATGCTGTGTTATTATACTGTTCTCCCATTGTTGTATCTGTTTGAAATTGCATTGAAGGAGAATGCCCAGCCTGCGTACCAGATGGGCCAACAAGCCTACTAATGTACTGCAAATCCATTCTCGAATCATCTAAGGAAAATGAAGGCACAATCATGCAAAGCAATGACATCAGGGAGGGATCAGCCGCCAAACCGACATGATCACTAGATTGACCACGTGTCACAAAAACAGCAGGAGGAGGATGATGGAAGTAGCCCTGCGATGTTGCTTGTGTCATTGAAGAATCTGAAGAGTCAAGATCATTCACCTGCATATCAGTCCAATAATGTAATCCATATGATAGATGGAATTTTAAAAAAAAATCAAAAAAAGGGAAAAAAAACATTGGAGAATTTACCTCGGCAGTCAAGAGAAATGGAGCAGCATGTGGGTGAAAGTGTACAGCTCGTAGAGATCGTCGTGTCTTCAATATAATGGCTGGTGAGGAACCTTTCTTATTGTAGTCCCATATGTACAACTGAAACATGATACAAAACATAAATGCTGTGAGACCCACATAATCATGCTTCACAAGCTTAAGGATATAACGTAGGAGGAGATGAGAATTTCAAGCATAAAGGCGTTATATGACAAGATCTTAGGCAATATTCAACACCTTGTGACCACATGCAACCGCAAGAAGTTCTCCTTCTGCATGAAAAGCAAGGGAAGCAATTGGACGATCTGCAAGTGTAAAAGTGGGGCAAGAACACATGTAAATAATAAGTGTAAGAACAACACTTCTAAAATCACAAAAATTGTTGGAGTGGGAAGTACAGAAATCACGAGATCCTAAACACTCTGCAGTCTTTGCATCCCATAAACGAACTTCATGATCCAAGCTCCCACTTGCAAGAATTTCTGGATGCATTGGGTGAAATCTAACCTGTAAAAGCTCCATTAGGATTTATACAACAACAATATATAACTCTTTTGTTTTATCAAAGCATAATAACTCATAAACTGCATACTAAACTATAACTGCTTCAAATTTACCTAACCTAAGCTCATCTAGACTCCTTGCTCTAAGTCAAGCTAAGTGGTTTTCAAGTAAAAGCTTAAACATTTAAACCTTAGGCCTAATAGCAAACTAGACGCCATCAGGAATCAAAGTCACCTGAGGCCTTCGACTAGTAGCCACCACTTATCCCATGAAGAAAGCTCCCAGACAATTTAAGGAGGCAGGGGAAAAGAAGGTTGGTAACATAGCAACCAAATTAATAGAGTTGCACTTATGTTATTCTCTTTGCCTTAAAGCAACGACAGGTATCGGGCCTTTTAACAAATTGCCTTCTAGAATTATCACTTTCAGTAAGGATTACCATAAGATACCACAAAAATTATCTAACAATAAAATTACATTTTAGAACAGCAAAGTCAATCAGGGACTACCAAATACTGACTTGCACAATAAGTAAAAATTTACTCACCACCCAAGGTGTCCTCCGATGACCACTCAAGACCTTTAAGCACTTTCCCTTTTGATAATCAATAATCTTCACAGTGTGATCACCACTACAAGTAAAAAGACGAAGTAAATACTACAAGCCAAGCCATGAAATCTGGTGAAGAAAAGGAGAACATTCACACATGTACAACTTACTGGGTAGAAGCAAGTGTTCTTCCATCAGGACTAAAAGCTGCTGCAATTGTGGACCTTGGAGGAGGCAGCAGAGGACAATATTTGCCTGATAAATGCTGCAAAGACTCTTCCTCAGCCCTATGAAGGAAAAGAATAGTAATAACAATGATTATGAATGGCTTGTCACGATAAAATAAAACAGAAAATTGATTTTCAAAAAGACATGCTACCCTTGCACAAGAAATGAAAAATAGAAATAAAACAAATACAGTTGAAGAGTCAAGTACCATGACAGAATACCACGTCTGGCATCTCTAATGGGTTCAGTCCAAGGTGAAGAACAGACATTCCGTTTAGGTGCTTCTCCCCACTGCTTCTTTGGTACATATTTTGTTCTAGGAGAGACTTCTCTCTTCCCTAACAGATGTAATATATTTTTACTGCAGAAAAGGAAAATAAAACAGAACTGCATTTAATCAAGATATTCATATAAACAAAAACTAAAAAATTAATAAGCATCATGATCCTTTACAAGTTTAAAATAATTATTTCTCAATAAACCCTAGTTACAAGAACACAACACTAAGAAATAAGAAATGCATGCTAACAAAGCCACTTGAAATAAAAATAGATGAAACGTGGCAAGCGAAAGTGTAGAAAACTTAAGGTAGTGTTTGAGAACATTGATTTCAAAAGATGGACTTGGGTTTTAAAAATAGTGAGTGAAATTATTTCTCAAATTCATTGACTTGTTAGATGCCTATTTAGTAGTGAATTTGAAATACCTATAGATATTTTTTAAATTAAATTCATGCTTTATTCCTTTGAAATATGTAATCGTATTGAATTCGACTTATTTATATACAATGTATGCATATATTTCTAACAATTTATACAGCAAATAAAATCCAAATCCAAGTCTTCAAATTCATATTCCTGAACATAGCATAAATAATTTGAGAAAATGACTAACTTAAAATCCCTATTAAGTAATAGTTGACTTTATTGTTGCCTTCAATCAAAGGCAACACCAATCAGTTGAGCAATATATTTTAAAATACATGAATAAAGCAATTGAGCACCAAGAAAAACGTAAAATCACAAACAACATAACATCTCCAAGCAACCAGATCAATCTAGTGAGATTTCCTAAGAATTGAACATATTAACAAAGCCATAACCTCTATACAGTAAGCATTCAGTAAGGTGTAAGCAAGAAATATACCAAAAAAATAAAATTATGCAAAATTAGATCAAATCAAGCTACGGAATAGGTTTAGAAAAACCAAAAATCTAGAATTCAAAGCTTTCTTGGTGATCCAAAACAACACAAGAGAAATTTTAAAAAAAAAATTGAAAATATAAAATTCAACAATCTAAATTCAGTTTCAATTCCGACCTGAGTCGACGATTAATAGAAGCGTAAAGTAATGTACAAACACGAAATCTATAAAATAAGTGATCCAAAATTAGATCAATTCAAGCTACGTAATAGGATTTAGCTAAAATCAAATTCAAGAATTCTAGACTTTCTTAGTGATCCAAAACAACACAAACGCGAAAAAGAAGATGAAACCTAGAGAGGATACAATTAAATAAATCTAAATTCAGTTTCTACTCCGACCTGCGACGACGATTGCTGGAGGGTTGATATCGCAAGGAAGCTCGATCGTGCGGCCAGGTATGTCCGGTCATTTTTCAACAAAACGAAAGTCATAGCAAGCTAGGCATATTTTTCCCCTTAATTATTCTTTCTTCAAACAAAATTGTAGCAATTAAGGTCTTTGAAGTTGGGATTTGGTTGAGAGTTCTCGTTTTCTCCTTTATCTCTTACGAGATCTCGATGGAAAGTACGAACTAAATCTCTTTTCCGCTGTGTGAATTGAAGAAGATTGAAATGGTGATAAAACCTAAAGAGGGAAAGGAAGAGGGAGCTCAGGACAGACAGAGAGAGGGGTTAAAAATGAGTCCATCTGAGGTAAAATGAGTTAAGTTTCACTTTCATCTCAACTTTTCCCGTTTCTATTTTTATTAATTTATTTGTTTTTACCGTTTTACCGACAAAATCTTTTTCACGTGCACTAGTTTCTAAAGTTGACGAGAAGTCCGGGGTCTGCATCTCATCTGATTTGCCCTTCCACCTCATCATTAAAATAATATTAAACTATTAAAATAGTTATTTTTATTTATCTCGAGTTATATTTTAATTATTTATTTTTAAAATGTTATATTTTAGTCATTTATATTATCATGTTATAATATTTTAATCACTGAATGTTAATTGTCATTAATGATGTAACGATAAGTTGATATGACACGTTAAATCATCTTTTAAAAATAAATTTTAAATTAAATTATACAATTGATACTTATATTTTTTTCATTTAGAACAATTTAATTTTTTCTTTTATGTTCTTTAAACTTTTCTATCTTTTTTTTTTCATTCTCTTCTTTTCTCCCTCAATTTTCTTCTCTTTTTCATTTTTTTAACGTAATTTTTCTATATTTTCTATTTGTTAAAATTAGTCCCTATACTTTTTTTTTGAACAATTTTATCTTTTCTTTTTATTTCTTTATTTCCCTTTTTTTTTCTCTTTAATTTTCTCTCCTCATATTCTTCATTGCATAAAGATAATCTGTATCCACCAAATAAATTAAGTCCTTATTTTTTTCACATGATCCCTAAATTTAATTTCACTCAAAATCGAATATCAATCATTCTTAATCAAATCTCGATTTGAATATAACTTAATTTTGAAACTAAAATTAGATTTAACAAATCAATTTAAAAAATCATATCCTTAATCAAATCTAAATATAAATTGAATTATTTATATTCAAAACATTCTTTTCCGTTTCCAAATTTTTATAGAATCGTGTAGATTATTCCTTTCATTTTCTTTTATTTTTTGACTTATAAAATAAACCAAACAATAAAATTGATCAAAAACCATCTTAGATATTCTCAATCAAGCTTGATTGGAAGCCGAGCATGGATGAATCGAAAAGAGAAAGAAGCATGGAACAAAACTGGTTTGGATAAAGTTAAGAGTAAGTTTCATATGGTGGTTGTTTTAGTCATTGAGAGTGTAGATATCGTTTAAAAAATCCATGAAACAATGTAGTTTCGAGATGGTAAAATGTTATAGGTAAGATAGATAAGTTGGTTGTGGGGTTGGTTAGGAAGTTAAGAGAATGGGCTCGATAAACTTTGTTGAGGGTGGACTACTGTAAATCACGACTGACGAGGTCTTTGAGATAAGTGAGCTTGTGGATTAGGTCATTGAGAGATCCAAATTGATTCGTTAAAGTGATGATGGACGATGAGGGTTTGTAAATGAGGTGAGAATATGCGAAATAAGTTTTATTTTAGTTTCAGTTTTTACATTTTCTTTTTTCATAAACATAAAAAAGTTTTAACAATGGAAACATAGAAAAACTACATTAAAATATATGGAGAAGAGAGGAAAATAGAGGGAGAAGCAAAAGAGAATGGAAATAGAGAAGAAAAAAAGAAAGTTAGAAGAACATAAAAGGAAAAAAATTAAATTGCTCAAAACAAAAAATTATGGGGATCAATTGTATAATTTAATTTAAAATTTTTGTTTGAAATGATGATTTAACGTACCATGTCAGTTTACTATTACACCGTTAACAATAATTAATAGCTCAATGACTAAAATGTTACAACACGTTACGTAAGTGACTAAAACATAACATTTCAAACATAAGTGACTAAAATATAACCTGAGATAAGCAAAGTGATTATTTTGATAGTTTACCA
This sequence comes from Kokia cookei, assembly GCA_039519145.1. NCBI lineage: Eukaryota > Viridiplantae > Streptophyta > Magnoliopsida > Malvales > Malvaceae > Kokia > Kokia cookei. Next base: position 23,947,093 of record CM076904.1, on the reverse strand, counting down.
TTAAAATAATAATTAGGCGAAGTCAGGAAATATTTTTGAATGGGACCAAATTAAAATATTTTTTGAGAGTAGATATATGATTTTTTATTGTACACTTATAATTTTATAATTTTTAAAAATTAAACGACAATTTTATAATTTTAGGGATAAAATGTCATTTTATCATTATTAATTTATAAGTTTTCAAATTCTAAAGGGTTAGAACAAAAAAATCATTTTAGGTAACACTTTATATTCGAACTTAATGGTGAATCTAAATATAAAATGTCAAGTTAATTCTCAAAATAACCTCGAACAAAAAAAAATTCAAAATGAAACAATTTTAATGCGTAATTAAAACATAAATTTGGAGATGTAATGAATGTATTATTGATGATGATCTAATAATAACTCAGCCAAAACGGGCTTAAGAATAGCATTCGAGCCAAAATAACAAAATGGAGCAGTAAATCTCGAGACTTGGTAACCTTAGAATCATAAAATTTGAAACCATTTGCCCGTTCTCGAGATTTGGTGTGCAAGTTTGATACTTTGGGTCTTTTTTTTTTTTTTTAATGTTTTATTTACTTATTTTAATTATTTTAACTTTATTTAATGAATAAAAAATAGGGTAAACTACAAAAATAATTACTTTTGTTTGCCTCAAGTTACATTTTAGTCATTTATGTTTGAAATATTACATTTTAGTCACTTATGTTAGTATTTTATTACGAAGTGATCACTGTACCGTTAAGCTCCGTTATCTCCCTAACGGTAATCCTACATGGCAATCCAACTAAATTTTAAGTGCCAACTTGGATTTCCAAATGGAATGAGAATAAATCTTTAATTAAATAAATTTAATTAATTAAAATTTTTAAACCATAAACGTTAACTAAAAAACCCTAAACCCATTTCTACACGATTCTCTTCTTCATCTTCATCTTCTTCCCTTTTGATTCCAATATCTTTAGTTACAAATCTATCTCAAAGCTTGAATATTTAAAACCATTAACCCAAAGATTTAATATATTTGATTCCAATATCTTCTTCCTGTTAAGTTTTTTTGGGTTAATGGGTTTCAAAGATTCAAACTTTGAGACAGATTTGTAACTAAAGATATTAGAATCAAAAGGGAAGAAGATGAAGATGAAGAATAGTGTGTGTGAAGATTCAATATCTTTGAATCCAATAGCTTATTCCTTTTAAGTTTTTTTAGGTTAATGAGTTTCAAAGATTCAAGCTTTGAGACAGATTTGTAACTAAAGATATTGGAATCAAAAGGGAATAAGATGAAGATGAAGAAGTGAGGTGTGTGGAAATGAGTTTAGGGTTTTTTTTAAATAAGGTTTAGGGTTTAAAAAGTTTAATTAATTAATTATTCTCATTCCATTTGGAAATCCAAGTTAGCACTTAAAATCTAGTTGGACTGTCACGTAGGATTACTGTTAGGGAGATAACGGAACTTAACGGCACAGTAATCACTTCGTAACAAAATACTAACATAAGTGACTAAAACGTAATATTTCAAACATAAGTGACTAAAATGTAACCTGAGGTAAACAAAATTGACTATTTTTATAATTTACCCTAAAAAATAAACCAAAAGCCCAGTAATCGTTCTCCCTAATTAAAAGTGGCTTATTTGCCTTGTAAATCCTTAAATAATCATTAGTTATGCACTTATTATCAATAGCGATGAAATTTTTCATCTTTTACGATTTAATTTTTTTCCTTAATTAACTAACCAAACATTAAAATTCAAGAACCGAATCTTCACATATCAATACAATAACTACGTAAATATTTAATAAAAATATTTACAAGCTCGATTTATAAAAACGAGATCTCGATACCTAATTTTTCAAAATCACTCGACTTTTAAGACAAACCATTTATTTTTACTATTGGTTCAATAAACTAAAATTTATCAAACCAAAATTCAATATAAAAGTATATTTGACTCGTATGAATAAAATAATAATAATAATTACGAATTTACTCGTTGAATTTATAGTTTCGAAACTACTATTTTTGACACCATTGAAAAAGGGGATGTTACATTAATCTTTCAATCAGTTTGATCATTTTCGATTAGACTAAGGATATATTTAGGTTCATCAATACAAATTGTATTTTCGTATTACGATCCGACCACGAAATATCGCTTAATATTAGTTTAAATATTAGATAATCAATGAACAATAGTTGTTTCTATTTTGTTTTGCGTACAAAACCCACATGAAGACAATTATAAAAATTATATTAATGTAATCAATAAATTTATTTTATTAATCAATTTATTCAAAAAAATTACAATTTTACAAATAAATATATTATACTTAAGATACCAGATCCAACAATATCTTCAACCACTACCTTTGTAAGTCCAACTTCACAACTTGCACGAACACGACCTCCATCATCAAATCTTGCCACTCCAAATGAAGCCTCACTAACACCTCTATCAAGGCTACCAGCAACTCCAAATAGGCAGGACAAGGAGAAGGTGTTCGATACTACTGTTGCCCCTAGATCATGTTGGAAAAAATGGACTTTATGGAAACTTTGAGGTATATTCTCGATTGATAAAGGTGGAGATTTGAATAATAAAATTATGGTTTTATATTCTACTCCATGAGATTTTTACAATGGTATATCATATGCTCAAAATGATTGAGTGATGAATGAGAAATTGATGCTCAAAGTAAGCTAGTTGTGAATAATGTTGAGGAAATAGAAAGCTTAGATCTTACGTTGGTTAAATATCAAGTGTGAGATATGTTTATATATGTTAACCAACTTGATAATTATTGAATGACTAAGTTAAATCTCTTTCTTACGCGCAAGGGGTCCCTTTGAAAAATTCAACAAGGTCGAGAGGCATACCTACACGACATGGGTGACTCAAAATGTCTGAATTGATTGGGCCCTTTTAGGCCACGAATATTTTAGCCCAATACGATTCATGGAAATTAATGACTCCATTAATAAAAAATTACACACAATTTCTCTCTTTCGAAATTTTTCTCTACAAAATTTTCAAACGTATTTTCCGTGATAAAAGAAGATAAGGTTACTGTTCGCTAATCATTGCAGTTGTGCTTCTATCATGCTCATTTCGTTGTTGTATCCTAGGAGACAGTCGACCAACGTTTCTCTAAGCATTAAAAGAGCGGTCAAATCTGTCTTTAAGGAATCTATGAAAACAAGCTTCAACATTTAGTACAATTCAATCTTGTTTTATTAAATTTTTCTTTTTCAGATTATATATATATATTATTCTGTTCAATCTTGTGATTTAAATAAATATTTTATATTAATATTATTTCATTAACATATTTTGTCTAACAGATCAAGGGAAGATCTAGAATGAAGGGTATGGGAATATACGTTAATAAGAAGAAATGTCTAATTATTTTTAAATGTATGTGATTTCAATACAAATTTTCTATAGTTATAAATTGATAATATATGCTTTTGCCATTTATGTGCAGCCTAGAATGAAGAGCCAAGTGAATCAAACCCAACAAATGCGAAGCATGCACCTAACAATCTGCTAGTGCACCCAAAGCAAGAGATGGATCATCTGAATATACTAAGGTTAGTCTAAACTTAATCTTGATTGTTACTTTATTCTTCATTGTTATCTCATTTGGAGCTTTATTAAATACAACAACTAAGGGATTACTTGATGAACTTGGGAAGGAATAAATCAAAGTCAGACGATGATGTTATCCTCACCATACAACTAAGCAACATTGGGACAAAGAGACAAAAGAAAGAAAAAGCACCCAGACCCATCTCCAAACAGAAGAGATGGAGGATTTGAACCCATTGCTTGATTTTCTTAAGATCTATGTACGAAATATTTGTTGAAGCTATTACTATGAATGTTTTCTAACACGAAACCTTTGATTATGTTCTTTTGAATAGGTTAATAGCAAAGATGTTACTAATGGCGAATGTTTTTCTTCTCCATTTCTTCAATTCTTGGGTTAGGAACTGAATCAATCCATTGGAAAAATTTACAACCTACACCTTACAAAACAAACCATCCACATGTAAATAAAAAAAAAATCCTAAAGGTCCATTACTAACCCACATTTCTATAGCTGAATAATTGGTTTTTCAATCTGATTTTTTTATTTGAATCGGCTTGTTTGTTCATAATCCATTTATGGGTATTTCAGATTTTTCTTTCTTACAGTTGATTTTGTGCTAATTAATATCCCATCAACCCTTTGGATGTAAATTAGATTAAAAGTTTTTTGTTTTATTTTCCTTACTCACTTTTCTATGATCGTTGCCCCCTTCGACTCTTCTTCTCTACAGTATGCTCTTTTATTAGTCTGTTTATTCCTTATTTGCTATGATTGTTAAAAAATCTCAACTTTGATACTGCCAAGTGATATTTTTTGGGAAAATTGCGCAAGGGCTTTGAGTTCCTTCAATGTGAAACCAAAATGGGATTTTGAAAAAAAATATTTTAAATACACATTCCTTCTGATGACAAACTTGGAACAGTTAGAAACACTGAAAAATTAACAAGACTAGCTGTTGTTTGGCAGTAAAGAAAAAGAAAATGAAAAAATATGTGTTATTGAAAATTCTGACTTCAATAGATCTGATTTTGCAGCTACTACTCAATGCTCATATATACTAAATTAAGAGATGTTGACTACAATACGATGCATGCTCATACGTATGCATAACAAACTTTGACTAACAACTAAGCAACTGAGCTGTCACAATAGTTGATTAACAAACTTAAGAACCATCAGAATACTAAGCCATCATGACATTTATACTGTCATTCTATCATTCTCCTGGTTTTTTTCTTTTTCTGTAGGAAAAACTTAGGTTGTATCAATAACCTGAAGACTATTTCTAAAGGCAGAAAAACGACAGGGTGGTATTGGTTTTGTAAACACATCTGCAAGCTGATGAGTGGATGGCACAAAGTTGACCTGCAGCACACTAGCCAATACTTTCTCACACACGAAATGAAGATCAATTTTTACATGCTTGATTCGAGCATGGTGAGTAGGATTCCAAGTTATAGAAATTGCAAAGATATTATCACACCAAACAACAGGAACTTGTGACAGAGAAACACCAAGTTCAGCTATCAGTTGCTGAACCCATAAAAGCTCAGACACACAGTTGGTAACACTGCGATACTCAACCTTTGAAGATGACCGAGAAACCACATTCTGTTTCTTGGGCACCATACAACTGGGTTTGACCCCAGAAAAACACAGTAACCAATCATAGAGCGACGATCTTCTACTGTGGATGCCCAATCAGCATTAGAATAACACACCAAAGCAAGTGAGACTATTGTAAAATATAAACCATGATTCAAGTATCACCGAGATATCGCAGAACACGTTTTACTGCCTTCCGATGAATCTCAAGAGTATTGTTCATATACTGACTAAGCTTGTTAACACAATATGCTAAGTCAGGTCGAGTGAAACAAGCGTACTGTAAAGAGCCTATTACACTTCGATAGAGATGATCATCCTCAAACGAACCACCTTATAACTCTGACAGCTTTGGCATAACAACCATAGGTGTTAGTGTGGATGTTATACCCATCATACCTGTCTTGACAAGCAAATCAAAAATATATTTTCGTTTAGAAAGAAACAACCCACTTGAGGTACGACAGACTTCAACACTAAGAAAAAAATATAAATCACCCAGATCCTTTAATGAAAACGTACTGTGCAACTGCTTTACAACCTCGTCAATCTTACTGGTAGAAGTACCAGTAAGAACAATGTCATCCACATAAGCCATAAGTAACAGTGTAGACTTTACAGAAACCCTTACGAACAAGGATGGATCTGCTTTCGATGGCTGAAAATAAAGCACCTCAACTAAGAACTTTCGAAGTGTGTGGAACCACGCCCGAGGCGTTTGACGTAATCCATACAAAGCCTTATGAAGACGACACATAAGCTTCTCTCCATTAGAACCTGCAACCTCAAAACTAGGTGGTTGAGTCATGTAGATCTCTCCTCTGTCAGCTTTCTATTAAGGAAAGCATTATTCATGTCCACCTGACGTAATGACCATCCCTGCATAACAACAAGTGCAAGAACAATACGAATAGTATTTGCTCGAATAACCCGGCTGAAGGTGTCAAAAAAAATCAAAACCAACATTCTGAGAAAAACCTTTCGCCACTAAACGAGCCTTGTAACAATGAACGAAACCATTCGGCTTCTTCTTAACCATAAATAATCACTTACACCCCACAGTAGTCCTGTTCGGAGGGAGATAACAGAGAGACCAAGTGTGATTGTATATCAAGGCTTCAAGTTTAGTATGAACTACTGCCTGCCAACTAGAATACTGCATGGCTTGATGAATATCAATAGGTACATCGCCAGGAGAATAGGCTGTCTCAGTAAGATAGACCTTAGGTTTAAAATTTTTGATCTTGCTTCTAGTGACCATAGGATGAGTGTTAATGGGGGCTTGGCATAGTGAAGTGAAGGGAAGAAAAGTAGAGCATGAAGGTCAACCCTAGAATGAGAGACCAGTGTGGAAGAAGATGAATTATGAACAGAAGGAGCAAACACAGGATACGAAGACAAGTCTGGTAATTGAGAGGATGACGTCATAGGAGAGGGTGATGTAGTAGGTGATGGTATGACAAGAAGTGAAGAAGAATGGGTAGGAGATGACTTGACAAAATTGGACTTTGACTATGACAAATTATAGAAAGGAAAAACATGCTCAGAAAAAGTCACATGTCTAGAAACATATACCTTGCCCGTAGAAGACAAACACCGATAGCCTTTATGCACTGAAGAATAACTAAGAAAGGTACAAGGTGTGGATCAGAAGTTCAGCTTGTGTGTGTTGTAAGGACGCAAATTGGGAAAACAAAGACAGCAAAAAACTCTAAGAAAACTGTAATTGGGTTTAACTCTAAACAACTTTTCATAAGGAGAAAGGTTACCTAACGAAACTTAGGGCAGCTTGTTAACCAAGAACACTGCACTACTAAACACATCATTCTAGTACAACAACAACAAAGAAGCATGTGCTAACATAGAGAGCCCTGTTTTCATAATTTGACGATGCTTCCGCTCAACAAGCTCGTTCTGTTTTGAAGTGTGCGGCCAAAAAAACCTATGCACAATCCCATAAGATCGAAGATAAGCCTTCAGAGCCTTAAATTCACCTCCACCGTCTGTTTGAAGAACTTCCAACTTGCAACTAAGAATTTGTTCAGCTTGCTTACGAAACTTCTTAAATGTCGAGAGAACAGCTGACTTTTGCTTCAAAAAATACACCACGTGTAACGAGAGAAACCATCAGTAAATGTCACATAATACTGAAAACCATTAGAAAACAACAGAGCAGGTCCCCAAACATCTGCAACAACTAATTCAAGTGGCATATAATACTGAGTATCAGACGTGGAGAAAGGTAGCTCATGTTGTTTACCATGACGACAAACAATACAGATAATACCAGCTTTATTGTTTTGAAAAAGAATATTACAATGATTCAATGCCTGCATAAGAACATTGGTACAGGGATAACCCAACCTATGATGCCAGTCATCCAAAGAAATAGACTTTTCAGCCACATAGCAATTAGTTGGTAAAGAAGCAAGCTCTTGAAGTGAAGAAGGAAGATAATATAGACCATGTTGCATAGGGCCACGAAGCAACACATTCTTTGACTTCAAGTCTCGAACCTGATAGTAGGTGGGATGGAACTCAATAAGCACTTGAATGTCCTTAGTGAACTTGGAAATAGATAAAAAATTCTTGGTTATGCCAGGAACATATAATAACAAACGCAGATAAAAAGGGTGAGACCTCGTAAGCAAAGACAATTGTCCAACTCGAGCAATAGGTAAAGCATTACCATTACCAATAAAAACCTTACTTGAATAAACATATGGTACACTCAAGGTAAGAGATGCGACATTATTGGTCAGCTGATGTGTAGCCCCCTGAATCCGGATACCACGCATTGTCATCAACAACAATAGGTGTAACAACCAAGGCCTGAGCATCAATTGTAGCAGGAGAAGAAGAGACAGCTGCTGAAGAAGGCACTGACGATGAGTTCTATGACGACACATGAACTGCAAACGGATTAAACCAAGGTTGCGAATAAAACCATGCTCCAGAGTATCCTGAAACCAATGGGTTGGAAATGTAGCCAACAAACTGAAGTGGTGCATACGGAGAAGACCACTCTGTCGGTATAGGTGACAACACTTGAGGGTGCATCGGAGGAACACCAAAACTGAAAATATAAGCCTGAGCTGGTGGACGATATGAAGCACTTTTATAGCTAGTATCAAAATGATGATAACACCGATCTACCAGATGTCCAACTTTCTCGCAAAGCTGACACTGAGGTCGAGAGCCAGATCTGCCTTTCTTTTTAGAGTACAATGCTTGACGATAATACATTAGTTTGGAGGTGGTTTTACTACCAAACACAGTACTCAAAGTTATCTAGATCTGAATTGTAGAATCCATCCCTATCAAGTGAGGAAGAACATCTTAGCTTACAGATGAAAGAAACTATGATGCCAAGATGCTATCTTGCTGTTCAAAATGCTTAAACTTTGGATTGCTCTTTTCAACACCATCTGTGTCTACCATAAAAAGAGGTGGAGGAGAGTCAACATAACCTGCTATTTCCATACTAAGTAATTCGAATTATCAAATACAATCGTAAGGTGTTTTGTAGAAAAAAAAAGACTATCTTATACATCACTGCCAGCGGAAGAAGAAGAGAGATCTTGAGCCATGAAAATAGGAAGAAAAAAAATAAGAAACAAAGTGCTTAAACCGTAAGGAATAATGGCTCTGGTACTAAGTTAGAAACACTGAAAAATTAACATGACTAGCTGCTGTTTGGCAGCAGAGAAAAAGAAAATGAAAAAATATTTATGTTATTGAAAATTCTGACTTCAATAGATCTGATTTTGCAGCTACTACTCAGTGCTCATATATACTAACTGAGAGATGCTGGCTACAATAAGATGCATGCTCATATGTATGCATAACAAACTTTGACTAAGAGCTATGCAGTTGAGCTGTCACAATAGCTTATTAACAAACTTAAGAACCATTAGAATACTAACCCATCAGACATTTATACTGTCATTCTATCAGGAACCCCAATTGAATTCATCTTTTGTTTTTTAGTGTTGAATAAAAATCCATAATCAAATGAAAAAGAAATCTAAAAAAAGAAGAGACTAAAAGCAAACTAAAAAAGATAGGAGATGAATGGTTATCAGCTAAGGTTTAAGGTTTAAAAATTTATTTAATTAAAAATTTATTTTTATTCTTTTTGAAAATCCAAGTTAATACTTAAATTTTAGTTAAATTATCACGTAAGATTATCGTTAGGGAGATAATGAAACTTAACAGTAGAGTGATCAGTTTGTAACAGAATAATAACATAAGTAACTAAAATGTAACATTTCAAAAATAGATGATTCAAAATATAATTGTAAAAAAAAATGACTATTTTTATAGTTTGTCCATAAAAATTTCACACAAAGAATACCCCTTAACTTTTCATACTTTGCACACCTAAAAAACTATTTCATCGGATTCTTTTGTGTTTTCGACACCAGAATGTCAGCTGTAACACCACAAAAACATCTCACTTGTGTCGATCAGTTCATTAACCTTGAATGTGAGCTTGAAATTTTTTATTTTTATGCCCTCGACGTTTCTTCCTTCCATCGTTTCTTCAAAAATTTTTATTGCCCATCTTCCTTCCATTCCTCCAATAAATTTCCCTTATACTTAGAAATCCGAAAAACCTATTCAAAATAGTTTATGAGATGAAGAACTAAAAGTGAAAAAGTTGAATCAAAATAAAAAGCAACAACAAAGAGAGGAAGATATATATATAAGGTGATAAGATAGAAAACAGTAAGAGAAGGGAATTTTTTTTTAATGTTGTTTGACTAGAAAAGTGAAGCAAGGGAAATTTATTTCAAGGTCCTTCCATCTCGTTTTTTTTATTAAAATAATATAAAGTTATTTAAACATCAAAATAATATACTCCCCATTATTTACCAAAATGGTTTACATGGGGAAATGATGCTTCCTAGATAAGCGGCATCACTTTTAAAATCTGACACAAAATTTTTTTATTTAATATTAAAAATTTTTTAAAAATAAAAAATATGGGTATGGTATAAACTCGGTATAAAAATACGAGTATGGTATATTGGGGGTTGTGCCTACCTGACAGGCGTGCCAATGGTGCTTACCTGACAGACGACATCGAAAAAGTGCTGCTCCTTGCTGAGGTGTCCTGCTCCCTAACTTCCTTGCTGCGCCCAACGTGACAAGAGATTGAAACAGTCTCGTGAATGGGGTGTTTGGGAACCTTAAAATGGTCCCCAAAAATTGAACACACACACACACACAACAAAACAGAGCAGAAAAAAAAAAGAGCAACAACAAGGGAAGGAAGAAAAAAGAAGAAGAAGGTATGTATATTATTTTGGTATTTTTATATTTTTTTGGTAAAAAATTTTAACTTTAGGGTTTTGTTTTGTTTTAATATAAAATTTAAATTTTATTGATTTTGATTTATTTGAAAAATGTTGTTTGTTAATTTAATTTTTGATTAATTTTTTCATTTTTAATTATAATTTATTTTTAATTTTGTAATAAATATTAGTTAAGTGTGTTTGTTTGTAGTGTTTATATTTTTTATATGTTATTATAATGCTTTTTTTATTTATTTTATAAAATTTTCTAATTAATTTAATTTATGTTTAAATTAGGTATAAAAAAAAAGTTTTTTGAAAGGTATGTTTATGTTTTATTTTTTGATTAATTTACATAGAATTTAATAATTTTCTTTTTTTTTTGAAAAGGGTTATTTTTTTGAAATTGAAAGGTATGTTTATATTTTTCCTTTGTAATTTACTATTTTTATATCATTTGTATGTTTATATAATTTATTATTTCTCAAGATATTTTAATTATTCAATAAATATAATAATTATTTTTTTCAATAAATTAAATGAACCGAATGTTAGAAAAAATTATTTATTTTTAATTTTATAATAAGTATTAGTTAAAAATTATATTAATTACTTCTAATCTCAAATTTTTTTATTGCAGATATGAATATGAATTCTTTGATTAACGATGATGAGCACATATCGAGAAATGCTAATAAACAGATAATAAATTGTTATTTGTTACATTATAAAAAGTTAATTTCATTTACGGAATTAAACTAGGTTATATTAATTATTTTGGTAATTTAATAATGTCAGGATCAGTACAAAAAATTAAAAGGTCGCGAAAATGACGTAAATTATGATCCAGATGAACGTATTATCCCATACTTGGTTGCAGCGGGATTTGGATCAGTTGCACTGATTTGCACATTTGACTTTCGATACGACCTGATATCCGTTTTGGTGGCGGGATACCCACACGTTTCACTTACCGTGTGGGGAGTGCACCATCACTTAAAGGATGTTACACTGCAACTTGGGCTCCCAATTGAAGAGAGGCTTGTTACAGCCGTATCGACGGTATCTGATTCGACCACCTTTTGTAATAACTTATTGAGAGACTCACCCAATGATGGTAAGTCGAGATTTATGGGGCTCAAGTTGACATGGTTGAGAGTAAAATTTCAGCATTTAGCAGATGATGCCATCGAGTTTGAGGTGATGTAAGCCACTTGAGCTTATATCATGCACCTCATAGGGGGTGTACTGATACTGACGGCAAATAACTATAAGGTCCCCCTAATGTACTTGCCCCTCTTAATCGATTTTGATGAAACAGGTCAGTATAGTTAGGGCTCGACAGTACTAGCGATGTTGTATCGTGAGCTTTGTCGAACGACAAAGCCTACTGCTGTTGACATATGCGGATGCCTGATATTGTTACAATCGTGGGCCCTGTATCGAATGCCTTTCCTAGCTAATATTGGACACCTACCATACGTTTTTGCACTTGTGAATAGGTGATAACTTTTAAGCATTATAACAATTATTTGTTTTTTTTTTTGTGTTAATTTGTTCTAACAAGTTGTTTTTCATAGATAGCGTGAGAATCTGAATATCGGGAGGGCATTCATGGTTTCGCTGGCAAATGATTGAGACACATGTCGAGGAGAACGTAAGTTATTCGTGACACGCAATTACTTAATTCATCTTAATTTATTAATATTAATTTACTCGTGTTACTATAATAATGTTATTTAAATTTTCAATTCGTTTGGATTCCCTATTCAGTCTTTGACGTTGCGACTGTTATTCCCAATTTTGCTCACGACCACTCGCACTTGTGATGCATAAACACACCACTTATATGCTTTTAGACAGTGGGGTGGTACCATGGGAATCAAGTACTTCGACAGTTCAAGTGCATACAATACATCCCGACAGACCCAATAAACTTGGGGAAAATCCATAGAATTGATAAGAAGAGGAAACCTGGGCTGGACTGGGGGAAAGTGTATAAAAATTATGTTACAATGTAGGGAACACGGGTAGAAAGGATAACTCAACGTCAAATGGATCTTTGTTTCGCTTTGAAGGCATCGATAGAGTATAAATAGTTGTATTCCCAGATGGGAAAACCATATTTATTTGGTGGGCAAACAATGTTAGTCCCCTTGTACATGTTACCACGTAGGCCCAACTTTCATCCGCTTGAGCCTGAGCTTGAGCATGAGCTCGATCTCAAGCCCGAGCACGATCCCGAGCCTGAGCACGATCCGAAGCCCGAGCATGAGCCAAACCCCGAGCCAATGCCCGAGTCGTATCATCCAGGGTGGTCAAGTGATGGATATTATCCGGGGTGGTCAAACAATGGATATCATACGGGTTGGTTTGGCCATGGATATAATACGGGTTGGTCAGGCCATGAATATCATTCAGAGTTTCCTGTATCCGGTTTTGATTAGTAGGATCCGATATCGTCTTTGATGTTTGATATTTTCAGCTTGATACCACCGCAGTACTCTACTCCTTTCAACCCGTTGCAGTACTCTAATCCTCCTTGCCCATTACTGTCCCAAAACTTCACTCATGGCTCATCATCATTGATGACGTGCGAGACACCCGCAGGCTCGGGAGACGATGACGTTGAACGTCGCGAGCACCCACAACGTGCTTATCGACCATCATAACGTTTTACTCCCAGAACCACACCAACGAACCATCAAATGCGACGAGATGGGCCTTTACACTCATTTTTCATTTGTATTAGACATTTTTCATTTGGAATTAATTATGTTTATGAATGAATTTGGAATTAATTATGTTTATATTTGTATTTAATTAATAATTTTTATGTTTGTATTTAATTAACCATGTTATGTTTGTATTTAAGGTTTAGAGTCTAAAGTTCAATGTTTAGGGTTTAAGCTTTAGTATTTATGATTTAGGGTCTACGGTTTAAGGTTTGTTCCAACTTAAGTACTTAATTAATGGAGTTAAAATCCTAAAACCTTAAGCCCTAAAAAGAGTTTAAAGAAGTTCGTAAAAACCTTAAAAAGCCGAGTAAAAAGGAAAGTTTGGATCCAGTTTATGTAAATGTAGGGATTCTCTAGAATTTTCATCAAATTCAACCGTTTTCAAATAATTCACCTATTCCTAAAAAGCAACAAAATATGAGGTCAGTTGTCATAATAACGATTATGAATCGTCATTCAAAATAAAATTTCTCAACATTTAATTTTTAAATTGTGTTTGATAATCATGTTAACTTTTTTACTTATATAAAATTTTTAAAAAAATGTTGAATATGATAAATAAGTACTTGATTATTATAACTTAATGTGGAAAATATTGAGTTGGTTTTATTTTTTCAAAATTTCATTTTTAAAATAAAAAAAATCTCTTATTTTATTAAAATATTGAAATATTCAAATTTTATCTTTTAACTTTTATCCAAAATTATATAATATTAATAATATTAAAATTATGAGATAATAAAATTTCAAAAATCAAAATTTGTTATTATCAAACAAAATAATTATATAATGTAAAGCCAATGCTTATAAATTTTAGTAATAAAAATTCAGTACTTCATTTTTTAGTTTATCACACACACCCTAAATTATATGATTACGAAAGTATTTTGTCTATTTTATATTTATATAAATAAATAAAATATTAATCATAATGAAATTTAAACCAAAAACACATGCATATAAAATTTTTTTCATCAACCATATGAACTAAAACAATATTTAGTTTTTATATAAAGCTTTAATAAATATTTTTTTATTTGTGTCATAAATTAATTCAATACCAGTTCAAGATTAAATGACAAAACAATAACAAAAAATTGTATTCATATAGTATTCTTAATTTGATGTGTTTTGTTTTTAATTTTCGTTTTAGTCCAATTTAATCTAATTTTTAATTTTAATATCATACATATTTCATTTGTAACTATTAATTAATTAATTTCAAACAGTTTTATTATTTATTATATATTATTTTATTTTTTAGTGAAATATTATATCTTATTTTTAAATATACTTTTATATTCTAAATATTTGATTTACATAAAAATTCTAATTTATTATTATCAATTCAAAATATTTAAAAAAATAAATTAAATTAATAAAATAAAACTCTTGATCGAAGACTCATTCTAATTTTGTTTGTATTAAAAAAATAATAATCAGAAATTGACCTAATTTTAATTTTCAAAATATGTTGGGAGTTTGTAAAACAGAAAACGGTTTGTGAAATTTCAAGTGACGGCAACAAACGGCTTCCAGGTTTGTCGTTTTCGTCGGTGCGTTAAGAAAACGCGCTTGCATAGAAGCGCGTACCAGACAGCCATCATCAATTTCATGAAGCAGTGTTTGCTTTTGCTGTAGGCTACACTCCACTCCAGAAATAAAGCACCTCCCCACATTTCCAACCTCCACTACCACTCTCTTTGTCTCTCACACAAGCAGTTCTCCCTTTACTCTCTCAATTTTCTACTCTCATCCCAAGGATCCCTTTTCCATGTTCTCATCTCCCAAACTAGAAAAGAAAAGAGAAGACCTATTTTCTTCTCTGCATTGTTGCGTTAGATCTTTGCCGCATTTCATGGATCTACTACAATCACGCAGACTCTCATTCTCTTCATCTTCTCTCTCCTAGGGTTTTTGTTCCGTTTCTTTTACCCTTTTTTTTTAGGGGCGTTTGGCGGCGGAGCAGCTTAGGTTTTAGTTTTGTTTGGTTTAGTTATAAGGTGTGTCGTTTCGCTCGGAGAGAGCGACGGAGAGTTTGGCCGGCGGCGAATGGTCCATCGGAAACTTCGGAATCTCCAGTGTCTCTCCGACAACTCGCACGTGGTTCGAGTTGGTATCTGACGATGGTTGCCGTGGACTCTGGTTCGGCAAGAGAAGATGCCTGCTTTGACTCTGCTCATTTTGCTTCTTGTTTACTTACCCAGCTTTCTCTCTTGTTCTTGTTTCGGTATCACTCTTTCTGCATACTTGCTCTCCTGTTTTTTTTTTCTTTAATTTCGTTTTATCTGTTTGGTTGCTGAGCCAATAATAGGTAAGATGGAAAGTGGACTAAAATCTAGTCCGAGTTAGCTTTTAATTTTATTTATAGAAATTAAGAAAAGGTCAGCATGCTTTATGAAGCTAAGTAGGCTTTGGCTTTACTGCTGATTGGCTCTCTTTATGTCTACTTAAAATTTCCACTATAACGTTTATCCTTTAGCTTAATCTTTCGCGTTCGCCAAAACTAAAGAAAGGGGGAAAAAAAGAAAATTTTAAAATGTAAAGAAGGGTTTGCTTTTTGAGTAATTTGTCAGTCCCCTGTTTTCTAATTCCTTACAGTATCTTGAAAAAAAAAATAATTTGGAAAAAGAGATATCAGATGAACTATTCATATCTTAGCCCTTTGTGGAATATACTATGGATAATATGGACGTCAGGAATAATTACATATTATTTATTATTCTAAAAGGTTAGCTCAAATTTGAAGTGTTCTAATACCATTAAGGTTAATTGAGCTTCAATTATCAAATAATCTATGGGTTAAACATGCCTGAATTCCGGATTTCCTGTTAGTTTTCTTTGTTTTATTTATATTTTATTTTTCCATGGATGCTTCTTGAGAAGAGTATGAGCCTTAAATATTTGTATTATAGCGTCTGCATAGCAATGCTTTTGGGTACAATCCTTCTTGAGTAAACGGTCAAAATCAGTTACCCTTGGAAATGTTAGAATCTTTGTTAGAGTTATCTAATTTCTTGTAATTTGTGGTTATTATGTGTTGTAGTCAAATAGGGTCAAGGACATGTGTTGCCATAACGGTTACAATAACTATAGTTCATTAAGGAAGACTAACATCATTGCGATTTAATTTTATCTTTATTACCAGGACTGCAGATATTATTGTCTCCTTTACAACCGGTGCACCAGTTGTCTGCGATGGAAACAATCATTGATCATGGTAATAATTTATTTATCTTTAAATGTTAATGAAGTTGAATAAATTCTTTTGATTAATTTCCTGTCTAGACTTGAAATGATCAATTATTTATATCCAAGTCCGTAAAGCTTGATGTTCTATCCGTGAAGCTATGATGTTAACTGAAAACACTTGATGTTATGTTTGGAACATGAATTTGAAAATTTGGATTTGGATTCCATTTTCTATATAAATTTTTAGAAGGAAATGCATACCTTATGAATAAATTAGTTGGATTTCAAGATAAATATTTATTTGGAAAGTATAAAAAGCATGAATTTGTGAAGTTCATAAATTCTTTAAGAATTTCAAATTCACTACTAAATAGGCATCCAACAAATCCATGGATTTGAGAAACAATTATGAATGTTACATTTGAATGTGTGTTATAACTCAATTTGCCCTATTTTTGAAATCCAAATCCAAAATTTGAAATTCAGTTTCTTGAATGCTACTGGAGGAATTTTTTAGTGTAATTTATGTTTTTTTGTAGCCTAAGCTAATACCATTCTAACTCCTGAAGTGTCTTATTGATGATGCGTTAGGGTTAGTTTACCATTGAGGTTGAAAAGTGCTTTTAAAAAGTGATGTGGAAATGTACTTTTAAAAAGTTTGATAGTGTTTACCATTAAGGGTGTACAAACGATTAATTCAGTTGGTTTGGTTGGTTTTTAAAACTTAACCGATTACAATATAATAATCAAATTGACCGACTTATATAAACCAACCTAACGAACTGACTTAACATTGGTCGGTTAAGTTGGTTAACTGACTTAAAATAAACATATTATAAAATATATATATAAGATAGATATATTATAAAATATATTTAAAATAATGAATATATTGATATATTTAACTGACTTAACTGATTTATATATTATAAAATATAAATTTATCTAAAATAATTAGAGTATATTAAGTCAGTCGGTTCGGATATGAAATTCAATAATCGATAACCGATTGACATAACCAAATAAACCAACTTTCAACTGATTTAACCACTAAACCAACTTAACCAAATTGATCGGTTAAATCAATTAAATCTGTTTTAACCGATTTATGCTCTTCCCTATTTACCATTGCTGTCAAAAAGTGCTTTAGAGAAGATTAAATCTCTATTTTAGAGATGATGTTGTAAAGTAGAAGATATATTGAACTTCTTTAATGAGGATAAGAAGGTAATTTCAGCCCAAACACTTTTGCAAAAGTTTAAAGCTAAAAAATTTGGCTTTCTGGTTTGAGTTAAAATCGCAGTTTGGTTTGAAAATGTACTTGTTTACTGTTGCATTTGGCTTAAAATCATTATTTGGGTTGAAAACACTTTTGAACCTCAATGGTTAACGGAGCCTTAATTTATTGAACTTGCTCTGAGCCATTTGTCTTCTCAAAGCTTACTTGGCAAGTACGAGACATGAAAAATGTATTTGAAGAGGAATCTGGTGTCTTCTTCAAGTTGATGGATAAGATGTCCCAGCTAAAAAATTGTTGTCAGTTTTAACAAGTTTTTTTATTTTTGTTTTACAGTTTTATATGTTAGTGTGCACTTTGCCCACTAGTTGTTTTATCAAAAAAAGGATCTTCAAGGTTCTTTATGTATTCTGTTTAGAAGAGGAACTATTTGTGGAGTACATGTTAGTCATCAGATAGGCTCTTTTCTTATGCATTTTTGCTTCCCAATTCTTCAGTCTAATGGCATGTAAACTTAGATAGCTTAAGTCGAAAGTTTTTCACGCCTACTTCCAGTCCTTCATAAGTCAATGTTATTAAAAGGTTCCTTGATCCTCCTGTCTTGTTTTCTGATATTTAACCCATGATGTTAAATTAATGACGCGATAGAAGAAAAGAGAGTGCTACATCAAGTTGTTCATGTCTACCTATTTTCTATAGATGTTCAGTACAGGTTATCAGATGACTTTTAAAGGCATTCTAGCATCCTTAAATTACTTTGCATTATTACTCTTGCTTATGGAATATTAATAAGGTTGTTCTGCTCCTAGCAGCTAGGCTGCTTTCAGTGCGTGTGTTATTTTCTCGAGCAAGATCACCCCAGGAACATGTCAATCCTTCTTTTGGACCGGTTACTGCTCCTGGACCTTCTCCTATCCATCAAGGTACTAATTGCAATCTATTTCCTACACCTTGTCATTATGTTAGTGATGTCCTATGGCTGATGTTCTTGCATTGCAGCTCCTTTTGCTAGCCCTAGTACCCATGTGGTACCCAGACATCGTCATGGTGGTCACCATCATCATCATCATCATGATGTTAAACCTCAAGAAGCTGCTGCACCACCTTTAGAGCAAGGTAACTTACTATGGGTCTTGTGCAATGTCTAGAGGACATGGCTTGCTTAAACTCTTTTTTGGCCAAAAAAAACTTATTGTTTAGACTCTAATCTCAGTTGAGGGGCCTATACAACTTATTTTTTGTCCTGGGGACCGGGGATCATGGCTAGGTTGAGTGTTTCTTCTTTTTACATATTCAGAACATGTACTTTGTTTAAAATGCTTTACTTCCCTCTCCCCCTGATAATTCTGTGTGGTTTCTTTTATTATAAAAACTTTGTCAGGCTGCGATCAAATTTGCGTGGAGCCACTTACTGCAACCCCTTTTGGTTCACCTTGTGGTTGTGTGTTCCCTATGAAAGTCAAACTTCTCCTAACTGTAGCTCCTTATGCTGTTTTCCCTGTGATGAATGAGCTAGAGATTGAGGTTGCTGCAGGCATATATTTGCAACAAAGTCAAGTAAAAATAATGGGTGCAACTGCTGATACCCAAAATCAGGGGAGAACGTTGGTGGAGATTAACATGGTTCCTCTCGGAGAAAAGTTTGATAATACAACAGCAATGCTTACATATGACCGACTTTTTCATAAAAGAGTATCTCTGAATTCAACTCTTTTTGGAAGTTATGAGGTGGTATCCATAAGTTATCCGGGTAGTTATCTCTTTTTCTAATAGCTTATTGTCATACGATTTGGTTGTTATGTAATGTTTATGAACTCATGATTTAAAAAACATTTTGTTAGGAATGCCTGCTTTACCTCCAAACGGTAATTTTCTGGGGAGTGGTCCAACCGGAAGTGCTGCAGATCTACCAATAACGGCTAATTTTGTTAACAATAACCAAAAGATGAACATCAGGATCATTGCCATTATTGTTTTATCTGCTTTTGTGCTCTTATTAGTTTTAGCTGGAGCAATCACTGTCCTTGTAAAATGGAGGAAGGTTGGAAGACCATCCAATGCTGTTGGTCCGGCATTTCCCTCATTGATAAACAAAAGATCTGGTAGGTTTGCAAGTGAGATTTAGGTCTGATATCTACAGTCTGTTACATGGAATTGGAATGTAATGCGATGTTGTGAACTGGTTTTCTACTATTGCTGTTTAGGCACACACAGCCCTCAGCTGTATGCCTCTATATTTTCAGTTACTGCAATGACTGAATTGTAATGGTTACTCATTCTTTAAGCTGATTAGAGCTCAGAAGTTTGGTTATCTACAGATGCCATTATTTCAGTTTCTTTTCTTTTCTTTACTGTGCTTCACTGTAAAATAATCTTGATGAGGCACAGTTTATAGAACCTCAAGTTTTTTTGCTGCATGTTAATATCTATTTTGGTTGACTCTAACGGAAGAGACTGATCATTTATATTTCACTGTTGACTGTATAAACTATTCAGATGCCTGTGAAATTGGAATATATGACAATCTGATGTTTGTGAAAATGCAGGCATTGGTTCCATCTTGTCAAGCAGTATGGCAAGCTCTACATCAATGTCGCTCATGTCCACCATGGCTACTTCTGCGCTCTCAATTAAAACATTTGCACTTGCGGAGCTTGAGAAGGCGACAGACAAGTTTAGTTCAAAGAGGATTCTTGGTGAAGGAGGATTTGGACGTGTATATGGTGGTGTCATGGAAGATGGAAGTGAGGTAGCTGTTAAGTTGCTTACAAGAGATAGTCAGAATAGGGACCGTGAATTTATTGCAGAAGTGGAGATGTTGAGCCGATTGCACCACCGCAATCTTGTGAAACTTGTTGGTATATGTATTGAAGGGCGCATACGCTGCTTGGTGTATGAACTTGTTCCAAATGGAAGTGTGGAATCACACTTGCATGGTACAATTTTCCTTATCAACTCTGCCCATTTTTGTCCTTTTTATTGGAGTGTTTCCTTGTTCAATTAATAACTTTCATTAGGTTAAGAAAGCTACCTATTAACCTTTTATCCAGGAAAAAAAAAGTAGTAGTAATTACTAACAGATGAGCAAATGTTGCAATGCTAAAATGATTTTATATTATTTTTCTAGTTTCACTGAAATGGATGGACTGTTGTATAATCTTTCTGTTGGTGATTAGGTGTCGATAAAGATGAAAGACCTCTTGATTGGGATGCACGCCTGAAGATTGCCCTTGGAGCAGCTAGAGGATTGGCTTATCTTCATGAAGATTCAAACCCTCGAGTGATTCACCGAGATTTTAAGGCTAGCAATGTTTTATTAGAAAATGACTTCACCCCAAAGGTATCAGATTTTGGTTTAGCAAGGGAAGCAACTGAAGGAAGCCAGCACATTTCTACCAGGGTTATGGGAACTTTTGGGTAATCATCCTTTTATGAAAATAGCTAGATAATTATCATATGATAGCCTTGAATTTCCCTGAAAGGGTAGTACATACTTTTACTCTTCTTCGTAATTTAATGGACAAGAAGACTAGCTGAGTTCTATCTTAATTGAAAGTTATTTCATGCAAATTTTAGGTTGATCCATAAAAGCTCTTGATGGCATTATGTTAACAATTTCTTATATCTGAAATGCTTTTTAGTAGTCAAATTCTGATATCTCTTTAAGATTTTTAATGTTTTTTAGTTGTACCAAAGAAATGCAATGTAACTCTAAAATTAAATATCTCCTAGACCCCAATACTGCTTTTTCTCGGATTGCCACAGAAGATCTTGGAACTTCTATGTCTTCTAACTGGTTTGCTCTTCAAAACTTTATTAAAGGTGAATTTTGTGATTTGCAGGTATGTTGCTCCTGAAT
This sequence comes from Kokia cookei, assembly GCA_039519145.1. Lineage (NCBI taxonomy): Eukaryota > Viridiplantae > Streptophyta > Magnoliopsida > Malvales > Malvaceae > Kokia > Kokia cookei. The sequence continues at coordinate 23,925,578 of CM076904.1, read as the reverse complement.
ATGCTATGACTGGGCACCTACTTGTTAAGAGTGATGTTTACAGTTTTGGGGTTGTGCTTCTTGAGCTTTTGACTGGTCGAAAACCTGTGGATATGTCCCAACCTCAGGGACAGGAAAATCTAGTGACTTGGGCTCGGCCTCTACTCACCAGTAGAGAAGGTGTAGAACAGTTGGTGGATCCTTCTTTGGCTGGAACATATGATTTTGATGACATGGCTAAGGTGGCATCCATTGCTTCCATGTGTGTTCACCCAGAGGTGACTCAGAGACCTTTTATGGGTGAAGTTGTGCAGGCTTTGAAGCTGTTATACAATGACACGGATGAAACTGGTGGGGATTGCTGTAGTCAGAAGGAGTCTTCAGCTCCCCAATCTGACTTTAAAGGGGATTTTGCCCCTTCTGATAGCAGTTGGTGGAATGCTGGTGGGGTCACCCCCCGCTTAACTTATGGACAGGCCTCATCTTTTATCACAATGGAGTATAGTTCAGGTCCACTTGAAGAGATGGAAAACCGACCGTTTTCGACTTCAAATTTGGTTGGAGGTGGAACATCTTTGCCAATTAGACACGGTAACAGATCAGGTCCCTTGAGAACAGTCCGAAGCAAGCCAAACTTTTATAGGCTAAGAGGGAGCATGAGTGAGCATGGGGGACTCCTTCCAAGGCAAAACTGGAATGATGCCTATTGGGTTTGAGGTTTTCTTTTCCCAGCTATTTGTTTTCTTTTTTTGGAATTGTACAGTTCAAAAGGGTGGGGGCTCTTTAGTCAAGCATTCGAGGTTCTGGAGTTTCCATGTTCATTGAGAAGCAGAGACCCGACCTTGGCATCCTATTGTTAAAGTCTTGATGATGATTCATTAGCATACAAAAAATGGAGATGTAAGTTGAATACTTGCTGCGTTAAGTATATATTTTCCAAAATTTGCCTGTACTGGTGCAATGCTGAATCCGAGGAGGATGGGTTATTGTTGTCACCAGATTGTTCTGCAAGTGCAAACAAAATGTTCGTGTACTTCTGTAAGTGAAAGCAGTTTCGCAATCGAAACAGTCAACAGATGAGCAAGGCCCTTTTGTAACCCCCAAAGGGTGAAGGTTTGATTATGGTTCTTGAATTTCCTCCGTATAGTTTGTGCCAAGAAATGGCAATTATTGTGGAAAAGAGCCGGCTATGGTTCTGTTTCGGTTTTGCTGAGCCGATGCAAAAGGCTTCAACTGCATGCCTTCACCCATTATTATTATTTGTTTAGAATCCACTCTCGAGTTCGTAATTTATTTTATAAGTACACACTGCTGTGACTGAACACTGTACAAATTAGGTAGGACCGATGTTGAGGTGCTCGTATTTGTATCAATAGCAACGGTCCATTGTTCTAAAAGTGGCTACCAATAAACTGGAAGAGAGATCACATTGTTTCATTTTCCTTTTAGTCCCCTGTTGTCGAAAAAGAGTGAAAAGTGTGAGCAGACAATTATGTTATCTTGAAGGTGCTTCGATTTGTTGTATAAAAGACAAGCCCATGTTTGGCAGTTTGCTCCAATGATTTGAGATCCGATGATTTCTTTTTGTGTAGAACTAGTATATTTATTTGTAAAGATGACATCTCTACACTATTGGTGTATTCTGGGCTGCCTCTCATTCTATTGTGGCTGTTAAAATTTGAAAATCAAAATACAGGATGAATCTTGCTCCTCTTCATTTGATATTTCTAAATTTTTTTTATGTATATTTGGGTAAAATTAGAAGAATATGTTGTTTTTAATAAATAATTAAGGATTTGTGTTGATTTTAAAAATATTTAGGGATATAAGTTATTTTTGAGGAAAGCGGACGAACTTTCCAGATTCTAAAGTTTTGTTTATTAGGGATAATTAGGGTTTAGGATTTTCAATTTGAATGGTGGATGTTTTTAGGTAGTTTTGAGGGGTTAGGAATGTGATAATGCACTTTTAAACACATACATTTCATGTCATGACTGGATGAGACCATCTCCTCGTAAACCCATTGTGGGGAAATTGGGTTTTGGGGCGATAGTGCTCAATACGATCAGTGGTGGTGGAAATTCAAGTGGAGGTCTCAGTCGACGGTCGTGATGTGTTCATGGGATCGAGTATAATCGGAGCCTCGGTGACGGTTGCTATGCGCTAATGAGTTCAAGGTTTTTGGATACCCGTTAATGATGCATTATAAATATCGTACATAAAATTAATGTCATAATCGTACGGAAAAACTTTGGGGCATTCGGTTGTATTCAACGTAATTTTTATCTATATTTCCAAGCACTCGATATCTTTAAACCTTTCAATCTTTTTCGAAGGCTGACACCGAGGTTGACAAAAGGGGGCTTTTAGGCAGAGAGTTGATGTTCGAACAAAATAGAGATGAAATTCAGGTCGGCGCGGCAATGATTATGGTTATTTATTAGTTTGTTAATAACCTGAATTGGCGATCGAGTCGAAAAGAGCATCACATTTATTGCATCGCAACAACCGCTCTGCTCTTGAGAGTCCTCTTGCGCCCATCATGGTGCCGGCTTTCGAATAAGAAGGAAGGTTATAGGTATTGAGTGCTCGAAAATGGAGAAAAAAATTACGTCGATTATACCAAGAAGCCCCAAAGTTTTTCCGTATGATTTTGACCTTAGACTTCTGTATGGTATTAGGCATCCTTTTCGGGTATTCAAAAAGATTGAACTCGTGGTCACGTAATGACCATCAACTGGCTCCCCAATTATACCTCAATCCATTATCTCATAATGGTCATCGATTAGGACCTTCACGTTGACTTTCAACCTTGACTGTAAGAAGCAAATTCACCTTATAACTAGCTTCCCCAAGATAGGTTTCGGAGGGAAATGATCTCATCTCGCCCAGTTAGGGAAGCTTCAAACAAAATCATAATCCTAAACCCTAATATAAAAACCCTAACCCCTTAATTTTAAAATAAAATAATTGAACCTTAAAAAAAACCTAGAATCTAGAAAGCTTGTCCAGCTGGACAACTTTCCCTCAAAACAGTTTATATCCTTAAATATTTTTAAAATCGACACAAACCCCTAATTATTTATTAAAAACAACATATTCTTCTAATTTTATCGTATATTTGAGATAGAAGAATAATCTTTAAGCATATCAATTAAACATTTCTATTTATTGGACAATAAATTATTATATTTTTATCATTTTAAAAATAAAATAATAAGGATAAAATAATTATTTTAAAATATTGGAGAAAAGTGGGGCACACAACTTAGAATTGCTATTAGAAAAGAAAAGCCCCATTTTACCCCACTCCATTTCTCAAAAGAAAAAAGAAAACTTTGTTTTTTTTTGTTGGGAGGGAATTAGATTTCATAAAATACGAAATTAAAATATTTTTCGATACAAAACACACCCTTGTATATTAACAACTAGGAGGGTTTACACAATTAGGAAGAGTATTGTAAATACAAAGCAAAATTTGGAAATTAAAAACATGTGAGTGAGAGATAGTTTGAAAATTGCTCCCTAACTGAGTTATGTGTTTGCACATTTGTTCCCTTTTCGAAATATATCCTTTAAGAAACTAGTATTCATAGATCGAAAGAGCATCCCACACTCATTAATCAAAGGCGATAAGAAGAGATTAGAAGTTATCTCTTTAGTCATAAAATGGATATAATAGAGTTGTCTTCTACTTCAATCTCAATGTTATTTAAGTTTAAATCATTTGCTAATTGAAGGCCATTTTTTAGGGCCCACAACTTAGCTTCCGCATTGGAGATCTTGGGACATGTCAATACGATCCCATAATCCAATTCCCATTATGATCTTGTAGGAGAGCTTCTACCCTCATCGTTTCTTGGGTTTCCTAAAGATGACCCGTTTGTATTGAGCTTGTACCAATCCCTTGGGGGGTTCCCAGGCCATTATGGTAAAGAAGGGAAAGGAAACTCACTGAACTAGTGAGGAGATGGCTACGAATTCCCCTATTGTTGAATAAACTCTTTCCAAAAAACGCTATTAATGGACGAGAATTACCAAAAACACGAGCATTTCTTACCAACCATATCTCCTAGAGCGAAAAAGAAAATAGAACATTCCGAAGGAGTCTTGGCTTGTTCATCTATGTCTTCGAGGAGAGGTTGGTGAAGAGACAATCCCCCCAACTAGGTGGAACTAAGGGCTTGAATTGAGTAGTACTGTGGAGGTTATTTTAGAGACACCTTGTGACAGAGCCACCCTTAAAAAGGTGAAAGATCTCTTCTTGTGAACTAGAGTAAATGGGGCAAGATCCTCCACACTTAGGTTCCTTGATCGGAGAAAGGCCTTAGTTGGGATAGCCTTAAGATCACATTTTCACAAAAAAAAAAAAAAAAATTCAGATTAGGAGGGGTTTTAACTTTTCAAAAAATTTCCACAAATCATTTTTTGGATGAGTGGTGAGAGAATTTATACTTAAGAAATGGAATAAGCACTTGCAAGAGTAAAATAATTGTTGCTTGAAGGACCATAGCATCGGGTATCATTACATATGGGATATCGAAGGATGGGATGCTTAAGAATAAGTCAATCATTTCTTGAGGTAATTGGACTAAGATGAATTGGGACCCTTGTGCTTCACATTTGTCTCTAACTTGTTGGAAGGTCCAATTACCTTCATCCCTCGAGAGTGGGCCTTGGTTCCCTAAAGGACCTCAATCTAGATTAGTTATTCTGCTAGAAATCCATTGTTCTTCCATCACGAACCACTCATCTAAGACTTGATGCAAGAAACGAACTAATATTTCTAAGTGACTTCCAAGTTGCTGATATATTGCCCATGGCTTGAGGTTCTTAGGACCTTGACATATTGTAATAGCCTGATTTTCAGTGGTGTCAGAAATAGTGATTTCAGAATCACGACTCCAATGAGTCAAGTCATTAATTAATTTATTTAAATATTTATGACTTCGTTAGCATCGTATTAAAAATTGGTAATGAAATTTTAAATGTTTAGATAGTGAATTGAGTAGAAAGGATTAAATTGTAATAGGTGCAAAAGTAGTGATGGATAGTTAGAAGGACCAAGTGAGTAAATTAACCAAAGGATTGTTAGTAGATGGATTAACATGATTTAAATTAAGTGTAAAAAGGTTTAATTAAGGTTAAGAGTGATTAATTAAAGCTTAATGATGAAAGTCTTGAAAATTACAAAATTACCATTAGTATATATATTAAATTAAAAGGGAATTAAGTGAAAATTTCCAACATTTTCACTCATCTTCTACCTTGCACGGCTAGGAGAGGAAAAAGGGGTTAGGGTTTCTATACTCAAACTTTGAGCTTTGATTTAGGTAAGAAACATTGATCGTTTTTAGTAATTTTTGTGTTTTTGAGTCCGTATCAACTTAATCTAGCTTATGCAAGTACTAATTTATGAATCTGTCAAATGTTATGAAACTTACCATTATTGAAAATGTTTTTTCTTGAAAGCTTTTGATAGTTTTGAACGCTTGATACTTGGGTTAGATATTTTTGTAAAGAGATTTTTTATGAAATTAAGGTTTAGGGACTAAAATGTGAAAATGATGAAAATATATGTATTGTTGTGCAAATGAATGTGTGAAGGGGTTGGATAAACACCTTAGAGAACTCGGCTAAGGTTTATTGTGTAAGAGAAGGATCACTTTGCATGTTTTGTGTTAAAAGGACTAGATTAAAAAAAGGAAAATATTAGGGGTAAAACTATAAGTTTCTCAAAAAGGACTAAATTGTGTTGAATGACTCAATTATGTGAATTAATGTGAGAATTGGATGATTTGTAGATGTAGATTACGATCGTGCTTCAGATCGCGAAAAAGGAAAATTAGCGGAGTAGTCTCTAAAGTCTAACCATAAGTACAAGTTAGTTCGGTAAGTTCGTAATATAAGTTTTTACTTAACACCTCTTGTATGTATATTATCTTTGTTCAACAATTGGAAGCACTTGGAATTGAAGAGATCAAAGAAATGAAATGAAAGAGATAGTAGGCTTTAATGCCGTTGAAAAGGTACCGACGCGATGGCTGGGATATCGCATATGTTGCGAGTCCTCGACAGCTCGTATGAGCAGCATCGTGATTCGAAAAAGAGATATGAATCGTAGATGAATTATAGGCCTTTCGATGGCTGGGACTTATGCTTTATGCATACTCTTGATAGCTCGTGTGAGCAACATCATTAGACAACAGTACAAATAGACACCGTAACGATGGTTGGGGTGCCACATATGTTGCGAGTCCTCGATAGCTCGTGTGAGCAGCATCGGGTACTAGAAATAGAAAAGTTATAGACAGGAAAGTGAAAGTTTATGATTGACTCGGGAAAGCAATGGGATTTACCTTGGCTCGTTTGGGTTATACTGCCTATTACAAATGCTCAGTAATTCTTTAAAACTATCGAACTTACTAAGCTATAAAGCTTACCAAAGATGTTGTTATTGTTTTGTAGATTGTTTTGCTGATTGAAGATTGGATCATCATCTCTCAGAAGTCACACTATCGTGGAGCTCGTTGGTATTTTTTACACCACTCTGTCTTATGGCATGTACTAGGATGATGTTATCTTTTGTTTTTGAAATAGGGATGGTGAAATCTTATTATGTTGATGAAATGTTGAATGTAGAAATGCATGTAGTGTAAGTTGGAGTATAGACTTAAAATGCTATGTAATGACTTGGAAACTATGTATTTTTTGTGTTGGCATATTTGAAGTCATGAATGTTTTGTGTTGATAAACTTGTGTTTTGGCATGATTCTTGAAATTCTGCATACTTGTTTCGATAGAACCCATGCATGTATCGGTAGTAGTACAGGGTAGGAGAGAGGTTGTCCTCTGACTTGGATTGTATCGGTAGTTGAATAACAAGTATCGATAGTTATGTGTTTGGAGGTGTCAGTAGTCTGTATATTTGTATTGGTAGAAGTTGTAGGGTGAGATTTTTAGCTCTCTGGAGTTTTTAATATCAGTAAAAGTAAGATTTATTTCGGTAAAAGAGTCACTTGTATCGGTAGAAGCCTGCACTATTCCTAAACTGTTTATTGACTTGACAACTACCAATACTTGTCCAATCAAATACTGATAGAAGTCTCCAAAAAGGTTAGAAATGACCTTTTTGCTCTTGTTGAATTGTGTTTATAATTAAATGACGTTATATGATGTGTGGAATGCAGCTCTTTAATGAAATAAGACTGAATGACTTGATGTTAAAGTTAAATAGTGTTAAATGAATAGTAAACACCAGGACCTTAATCGATGACGATTTTCGGGTTTTTGGGTGTTACACATATTTTGCAATGAGAGTATTTTCCTAGCGACTATCTTTCTCTTGGATAAGCCTCTATCCCAGCTTAACTTCCTTTATTTGGAAAATTGGAGGCTTAACCCTTTTTGTTTCTTCGAATGAGACATTAAATTCCAATTTACCAAGTGAATTTTCATGTATTTGTCACTCCAACCTCAAAGAAAATTTCTTTTCAAGCAATCAAGTTGGTTAAGGAAGCTAGTAGGTAACATGCAACATTGCATGAAATAGTTGGAGATGGTGACCATTGTAGATTGGATAATGATAAGTCTCTTTATATGGGAAAGGAGAATGACTTTTCATACTTTCAATTAATCGTAATTTAATTAATTATAAAATCATAAACACCATGAGCCACCCTTTTCGAGTGAATAAGGAACCCTATATATTTTCCAAGATATTGTATTTCATTGATCCCTAGAGAACTAGAGATTTAATTTTTATATTAGTCAAGCAATTTAGAGAGAAAAATTTTCTTGACTTTTGGAAATTTATACATTGAAAAATTCCTTTATGAAGTTGTTAAGAGTCCTTCTTATGGTTTTCATAGTTTTGTTATTCATTTTGACAAAAAAAGGATGACATTGTTCACAAAAATAAAGTGTGAGAACCAATGGTCACTTTTTGAAGCACGAATTGTTTTCCACACTTTCTGTTCCACTTCTTTCAAAATCTGCAAGTTTAGGAATTCCATGCATATAATAAAAAATGCACGGAGAGAAAGGGTCTCCTTGCCTAATTCCTCGGGAAGGGTGAAAAATTTGGAGTTTAGATCCATTCAAGAGGACTTTAGTAGAAGTGGTAGAGATGCAAGTCATGATCGGTTTAATCCACTTGTTTGGGAAGTCAAAGAAATGGAGGACTTTTCTAATAAAGCTCTATTCTATTTTGTATTAGGCTTTCTCGAGGTCCAAATTTATGACCATGATGACTTTTTTGCCTTTCATCTTCTTAAGCGAGTGCAAAATGTCTTGAATGATGATGGCATTGTCATAAGTTTGCCTTCTGGGAACAAAATTGCCTTGGAAAGGAGATATAATCTTGCATAGAAAGGGCTTGATTCTCATAACCATGATCTTGGTGATAACCTAATAGATCGTGTTACATAAACTAATCAGTCAAAATTGGGAGACAAAGGAAGTCTTTCTAGATTTTGGAATAAGGGTTACCAGAAACTTATTTAGGGTTGTGGGAATAGATGAAGTTTGGAAAACCTCTGATACTGTGATAACTTTATGCTTCACTTGAGGCCAACATCTCTAGTAGAAGGGTGGAGATCGTCCAGCTTAGGTGCTTTAGTAGGTTTGAAGGACCAAACCTCCTGAGTTATATCAACATGTAAAACTTTCGATAAAAGAGATTATGATTTAGGCTTTGGCAAACAAGGCTAGCTAAGTTCAGCACCCTTACATGAGATCGTAAAGAATCCCTCAGATTTTGAGAACAATTTGGAGAGGTGCTCTTAATTTAAGGCCTTAATATCTCTTCTCACCATGATCCACCTACCATTCACATCAAAGAATCCCACAAATTTATTGAAATTTCTCCTGATCATGGTAGAAAAATGGAAGAATCTAGTGTCATGCTCTCCTTTGATGATCCAATAAACTTTAGATTTGAAAGCCCAAATGAGTTCCTCTTGGGATAGGACCTCATTAAACTTGTAACGACTCAATTTATAATGGTGTTAGAAAATGTAGTTTTGGAACCCCATTTTCGTAAACCAAGCTGTAAATATAAAATAAAAATATTTATGGAATTTTTATGAAAATATATAGAAGTCCAGTTAAGAAATTTAGCCGCAAATAGGTAATTAAAACTCAGGGACCAAATTGTAAAGGTCTAATCGCTATTGAGTTTTAATTTAGAAAATGCTTGAGGGCCTAGATAGCAATTATCCAAAGGGCTTAAATGGTTAATAAACCAATGTTTTCATATTGGTAGTGGCTTAAGTAATCAAATTAAGCTTAAATATGTCATATTAAGTAGTTAAGTATACTTAGTTAAACTAATTAATTATTAAGTTTACTATATATAATAAAATAATGAAAGGATAAATGATTTATTCATCTTCTCCAATTGTTCGAGCTAAAGAAAAAAATGAATAAAAATCCTTAGGTTATGTAAGCATTCGAGCACCAACATTACAAAGGTAATTAAATTAATTTTATGTAATTTTTGTAGATTTACGATCATGGGAGCTTAATTTAGCTAGCCTATGTATCAATTTTTTTCAATTTATATGTTTTTAGCAAGTTGGCATTATTGAGATATTGATGAATTAGGCTTGAAATTGATAGAAATTAAGCTTAAATGATTATAAGGACTAAATTGTAAAGCTTAATAAGGTTGGTAATTAACTTTGTTACATTATGGACAAAATTGAATAAATTGAAAATATGTTATGAAATTATGTTAGGAATAAAAAGTAAAGGATCCCTAATGAAAGAATATGAAATCGGATTTCGATCCAAAGTTAAATATCGAAAGATATGTTTATCTCGAGTTTAGGGACTAAATTAATAAAATGCAAAATATGCTTGACTTTATAATTAAATGTGAATTGGATGAAAATTGATATTATTTATCTAATGTATTATTGTATGTAGCTAAAGAAGAAGCCAGATTGTTGAGAGAAAGGAAAAACGAGAGTCATCAACGAGTGACGCGAGAATTCGATTTATGCTTTTATGATTCGAGATCAATTTATTTATTTGCATATTCATGTCTTATTGATTTTTCAGGCATAAGTCGATTCCTTTAAACCAGTTTTTCCCTGACCAATTCAAAATGTGTTATATTTTGGCCAATATGATCAATGTTGTAATTTTTTATTTGGAAAAAAAAAAAGGAAATTTTGGTAAATATTAAAAATTTTATATATATATAAAAAAAAAAATTTTGGGCAAAAATAGGTCCAAAGGCTCATCTGAAAAAGTGTAAAGGTTTGAACAAAAATATAGATCCAAAAAATGAGTTTGAATAAAAAATAAAGTTCATTTTCTGAACATGTTGGGGGCTCAAGTAGGCTTTTTTTGGTTCGGGCTCGACTTGAATCAACATAAACTTTTTTGTTGTTGTTTTGTTGTCGTTTCTGTATTATATTACTACTATTTTATTATTGTTTTGATATTATAAAAATTTTACTTTATTGTTAATTTGTTTACTATTTTAGAATCATTTACTTGCTAAATTGCAATTATTTTAGTAATATTAAAGTATAAAAACTTTTTTAAATATATTTTTAATTTATTAGAAAACATTTATTTTAATTTTTTAGTGTATTTAATTTATTATATTTTTAAATTTATTTTTATATAAAAAATTTAAAAATAATTAAAACAGATCTAAGTGGAACTTGAACAAAATTTAAAGTTATTTTTCAAACTAAACCCAAACTTAAAAAATCCTAAACTTTTGCAGACCCGACACCATCACGTCTACATAGTAGAATTCTTCCCCATTAATACAGCAGAACCCTCCCAAGGATGAGAATAGGAAAGGAACATAAACAAATAATAACTGCTGTTGACTTTGGTGGGGAAGAGAAATAGATACAAAGGAAAAGATGCTGCGGAATCCAAATTTATTGATTGATTCCACAGCACCGGAACCACATCAACCGGTGGGGAGTCTTTGTTTCTTCCTCGTTTGGTACTAATGTTTAGTCAGATGCAATATATAAACAAAAACAATGAAAGGAAGATGGATCATATCACAAATGCATTAGTTTTGATTTGAACATCCAGTCCTGAAAACAGTACACACACTAACTCTTCAATATTAAAACCACATCCTTTATTAATTAATTAAAACTCCCCAAAAGGCATCACTAAACCCAAACTCCTTAAAAATCTTAAACTATGTTCATAATATTTCATCCCAACTAAAAGCTGTTTGGTCTCTTACAGTAAACTATCTGCTTTTGTAGGCAACCTCCTGAAGAAGCTCAATGCCCGACATGGCAACTTGCTTTGGAATCTTGGGGGCCTCAACGCATAGATGCCCCACAATGCCACCACCACCTTCAATGGCACTACATAAAACCCAACGGCTGCAAACAAGCATAATATCACAAACAAGAATGTGGCCCTTGGATCTCTCTAACTCAGCAATGCTTGAAACCTTTCACCTTGTGTTGCCATGTCTCCCACCACGGTTTGAATCCTTCCCGCCACACTCTTTAGTCGATCATACCTTATTTTAACCATATCCACACTTCGACTCGTCAGGAATGAATCAAATTCCTTATCTAAAGCGTCTGGATAAACACTCTCTGCATGGGACAGCCGAGTGTCCATGTGGGGCGGATGACGTGGTCGGAACCTGTATCGCCATAGTCCTATTATCGCCATGTAGAGCAGGGTTACAGGGATTATGAGCTCGGGTAAAGCAAATAATATGAGAAAAGTTGCAACAAATAAGGATGAGTACACTGGCTTGCTCCAAATTTGAATAGACTCAAACCAACGGATCATGGCAACCAGATCGGAGATCACGCTCATTAGTCTGAAAAAGTTAGCTTTGCTCCTTCTCATGCTCCACATATGGGAGTCGTGATCGAGCATATACTCGACAACCTCTCGCCCCAACGACGGCTCTGCCCTGCTAAACCGGGATGCCACCACATTCATAGCTTGGTACCTTAGGCTCTCCAATTGGTTCACACTCAAAGGTTGTACATAACGCATCTTTGGTAGCAAAGGCAATTACATATGCAACATGTTTCCCATGTTGGGGCATGAAAATCGCACAGCTAAGTGAAGCTCACCCATTTTCTTGACACCAGAGGGATGCAGCATAAGGAGTGGATATGAATAAGTGTAAACTCGATCAGACTCAAGCGTTGATAGCCAGACTTTAACCTTCCCTGTTCGACAGTCCCAAGGAACACCATTAGTTATGATGTTTTTATTAGTTCGGAAATTGTCAAACACACCAAAGGTGATAACTGTGCAAGAATTGAAAACCTCCCAAGTATATTGCTCATTTCATTTTGGGGACAAGCTATTAACCACGGTTCGGGTTCTCACCCAGTTCTGGCCATACTTAGCAACACAGTAAGCATCAGTGGTGCCACCTTTTTCTTCCTTGACTTTCTCTGGCATAAGCCCTGTTGCACCCAAGATCCCCATTTCAAGTACACCAATGTGAGGCTTCCAAAGCTGTTTTACCGTTGGCCTGACATCACTGCTATACATTGTGGCCTCATCAGGAACATGGTATCCCCATCAAGTGAGACCCGTAGATGGATTCTCGAATCGAATCCTGTCACAAGCTTAATCTCAACAGGGTTGCCGAAGTGGTTATCAAGATTAAACCACCTAGAGACCACTTGTTTGTCATCAGTTCTTCTTTCGACTGCTGTCACAAGAAGCAATACTCTGCCTACAACCTCATCTCTTCCAGGGCCAACTCGATCCTCAACAGACACCAACAAGTGATCCTCAAATGGCTCTGTAACTACAAACATGAAATCCTCGTTCCAAAATAGATTTGATAAGCTTCTGTTAGGACTAACTTCCGAAATTCTGGTCCTTGAAACTTGATTCCCCACTTGTACTTTAACTGAGAGCTCAGGGTACCTCAATAAAGTAGACCCTTTTTCACCCAAAACATCTTGTCCTTCAATCACTGCTACCCTCAAATACCAAAGTTTTGGTGATAAATAAACCTTGGATTTAATAGAGCAAAGCCCGTCAAAATGCACATTGGCTGCCTTTGAGTACCAAGCCTCAGCAAAGGCCTCATCTGCCTGAGTCCCAAACCATATGGAAACCAAGACTTCCCCTTTGGACTTGTCTCCTTTCTTGTCTTCCATTCGGTGGCATTATGGTGCCAATTGACTGTCTGGAGGAACCTTCCTGGGGACCTCATTTAAATCAAACCAAACTTGGCCCAAGTAATCATCTTTGTTACCTTCCTTTACAACAACCTCCACCATTGATGACTGTATGTAGTCTTTAGAAAAGGCGAAAACTTGGTCCAAATCTGCATGATTTGAACTGACCCTCTTGGTCACGCCTCTATAGTTCCTTAGCTTGACTTCGGCTATTATCTCACCACCACCACCGAAAAACAAAATATCTCTAGCTTTTACTACTCTAACGTAAAGGTACTACATTTGCTCCACAAGGTCATATGTTGAACTGGTTTTGTCCTTGTTCAAAGGACCACCACCAAGGTAAGGGCTTGTCTCCTTTTGTGAGAACTCATTAGACTTGCTTGAGAAAAGACTCAACCCAGCATCGGCACCAACACCGACAGAGGAGACAGGGACTGCAGGGCCAGGACCAGTGGTTATTACAACAGGCTTTAACTCACCTGGTTTTCGCTCTTCAAGCTTTGCATGGTTTTGACCCTGCAGTGTTGGCTTGTTCTCTTGAACCAGCTGTTCTTGCACCACTAGGGCTGGGTTTTGCTGCCGCATTTTCTTCTTCTTTGAAAACCCCGAGGTGGAAACCGAAGCCGAAACGGAACCCATCACCCCATTATTATCAATCCCCACTTGTTTAAGTTCCCCTCTAGTTGAAACGTAAAGCTTGAGGGTTATCTCCCCTCTTATATGAGAAAACAAGCTTCTTTTATCAAGGGTATACATTTGAGGACCTTCTTCAACTTCCTTAACAATACTGGAACCAGAAACCCTCAATTTCTCGAGAAAATTCTTGCTTTTGTTCGACCGCCTTTCATGAAAGACATGAACTTCAACAACCCTGTAAGGGAGATCAGCAACATCTTTGATATGAAACACAAGCTTCTCGTTCCAAATGGGGTTCAAGTCTTTCCTTTTAACCTGAGTCCTATGCCTTTGGTTCTCGAACCCCACCGCCATGAATGGCGAAGACGACCCTTCCCCATCTTTGGGCATCAAGTTATGAGCCGCTATCACCTCCACCACTAGCTTCTCTTTGCCGGTAGCCACTGTACCGTTCACGTTTGTTTCCCCCCTTGAACAAGAGAAAAGGCAAGAAAGAGAGAGGGAAATAATAATGGAGACAAAGAAATGAGAGAGCTCAAAAGAGAGAGAGACAATAGTAGACAAATAGCAGATGAGTGTGCAAAAAGAAAGCAGAGGGTTATATTCTTTGCAGGGGAGATATTAGGCGATGACAAAGCAAAGCAAGTAAATGACAGAAGAGTGAATTACTGTCTTGACTGACACTGTTTCAGTCCAACATCCACGTCGAATGGTAGCGCGTGGGAATCCAACCCTACAAGTGGCAGAGTGGATATGGTGGGCCCCCTTACATTTACATACATTAATTAACTTTAACGTTGGGTATTAATTATTAATTAATTCCCACACCTACTTAGGATGACTTAAGTCTGTCTTTAATTTTAAAGTCTAACGTTTTGTTGTTCTCCATTATTTGCATTCTAAAATCTCAGACACCATATGGAAACAATATAAATTACAAAAAATAAAAAAATAGAATTTTGTAAAAAATCTGTTTATAAAAAATTAAATGAGATTTTGGTAGGATGAAGTTTAAATTTTTAAAGTTAAAATATAATTTCATTATTTTATTAATTTATAATTTTATAATTTATTTAAATAATTAAATTAAATTTTTATGATTTAGATGTTTAAAATATAATTTTCATTACATATTAACTTATATTTTTATAAATTTTAAAAAATAAAAAATATAATTTCTCATTTTAAACCAGTCAAATCTTTTTTAACTCTATCAGTTGTCTTTCAACTTTGGTTGAAATGACAATTTAAAAGTATTAAAAATCATAATGTCTTGAGATTAAATTTAAATGTGTGTATTTTTTATTTTCTATATAAAAGATATAAAAACAGCCTTGAAATAATATAATCAAAAGAAAAGACATGCTCAAGTGTATTCGAACACGGGGCAAATTTAATTGTGTAGACAAAGACCTCAAAGTCAAAAATTACTATGTAAATTTTTATAAATATTTAAATTATATATTAATATATAATTAAATTATACTTTAACTCTAAAAGTAGTTGTGTAGATATGTTGTTTAGCACGTTTCTTTCTGGTTTCTTTTTTCTGGTTTTTCTTTCTGGTTTCTTTTTTCTGGTTCTTTGTGTGTTTTTGCGATCTTGTGTGGGTGGTGACTGGTTTAATGGCGGATGTGGAGGGCGAGTTAACGGGTCTGTCTTTGAATGATAAGGAGGAGGAGGATGAGGCTGTTAACTTGGGTGTTACTGTTCTTGTTGAGATTGTCTTGTTGGATAATTTCTTTGTTGGTTCTTTCCTTACAACAAGCGTAGTGAATTTCCCTGCTATGCGATCAACTTTGGCTAATGTATGGCATCCTTTTGGGGGCATAACAATCATCGATTTGTCTGAGGGCAGATATCTATTCCGGTTGTATCATTGTGTGGATGCTGAGAGAATTGAGGGGGGCCCTGGAACTTTAATTCTCACCTATTGATTTTGTATCGGCTACGTGAATGAGATGATCCTCGTGTTGTTCCATTGGTTTTTGTGAATTTTTGGGTTTTGGTTAAGGATGTCCCGTATGGGTTTGCGACTACTGAAGTAGCTCAGTGTATGGGGAACTTTGTGAGAGAATATATTGATTATGATCGACAAGCAGTGGCTTTGGGTTATACTGGGGTTTTAAGGGTGCGAGTCAATGTAGATGTTAGAAAGCCTCTTCGAAGAAAGAAAAGAGTGGTCCTGTCTACTGGTGCTAATCACTATGTTCGTTTTTCTTATGAGAAACTAACGTTGTTTTGCTTTATTTGTGGGAAGCTTGGACATGGTGAAGGGTTTTGTCAGCTTCGAGTGTTGTAAGAGAACTAAGATTTTGTGTTTGGATGGGATTTATCGTTGCGTGCCTTTAGTCGACGAGCGACGGTATCAACAAGTAGGTGGCTACGAGAGGAGAGCGTCGATGTTCAAAATAAGGAAGGTAGTTATTTTGGAGGTACACCTGGAGGATTTGAGGGGATTTATATTAGATTGAATACTGGGCAGTTACATCTTGATTATTTGAGAAGGTTACGAAGGGCAGACAAGGGTGGGGATTGTGCATAGAAAGAAAATAGGGGAGTTAATGAGAAGGACGTGGGGTCTTTGGTTTTGGTGGGTAATGGCTTTGACCGAATGGGTGGGTCGAATAATAGAAGGTCGGGCTTTCCAAAGAAGGTTCTTTGTGCTGGTATTGATGTGGATATGGAGGACCAAAGGTTAGGCCAACATGGAGATAGACTTAAACGTCCTCGATTGAATATTTCCTTGGAGGATGATTGTGTAAACAAGCAAGGAGGGTCTTCTGGAATTTTTTTATCAGTAGGTCCCATTCAGCGGGCCAGTCGAGAATAATGAGGCTTATTAGTTAGAATGTTCGGGGCTTGGGTAACTCCGCGATAGTACGTCGGCTTCGGTAATCACTGAAGTGTTATAACCCTTTTGTAGGTTTTCTGGTGGAAATGAAGTTACAGAGTATGCGCATGGAACGTGTTCGAAAATTTTATGGTTTCTCCAATGGTATCGATGTTATGGTAATTGGTTCAAGTGGAGGTTTATCTTTTGGGTGGAAGGATAGTTGTGATGTTTCGATACGTTTTTTTTAGGGTCTCATATTGATGTGATCATTCAGGATGATTTAGACGAAATTTATTGTAGGTATACGGGTTTTTATGGGTTTCCTCAAGAAAGTCATCGACATGAGTCATGAAACTTGTTGTGCCAATTGAATGATTGTCCGTCAATGCCTTAGCTAGCGGTGTGTTATTTTAATGAGTTGCTCTTCTCTTTTGAGAAACAAGGTAGATTACTTCGTAATGCAAGGTAGATTGATGCATTTGCTAGTGCTTTGAATGATTGTTCGCTTTCAGATTTGGGCTATAAGAGGGTATGGTATACATGGGAACGGAGGCGGCTGACATCTAATAATATTCGAGAGCGGCTATACATGGGTGTTACAAAGGATGAGTGGTCTCAACTTTTCTCGAGATATAGTGTTTCTCACATTGCCCATAGTTTTTTTTATTACTGCCCTATTTTAGTGGACACCGAAAAGGATGTGAGATAGGCTCGTATGGGGTATTTTCGGTTTGAGGCTAGATGGTTGCTTGAGGAGACATGTGAGAGTGATATGGCTAGATTATGGGCTACTTCTGTGGGTTCGGTTCCATGTAAACTTGCGTATGTGAGTGATGATTTTGCTCAGTCGATTAAACGGATCTGTCAGAGGAAATAGGGCACTATCTCTTCACTCCGAGATAAATTAGAGTTCCTTGGTTTTCAATCTCTAACAGATGAGATGTTGGGTGTAATGGGGAAGGTCCATTTTGAATTGAATTTGGAAATGGATAAGGATGAGTTGTATTAGGAGCAATGAGCGAAGGTAAATTGGTTGAGGTTTGGAGATTGAAACTCAGCGTTCTTTCATAGGTTTGCGTATCAGAGAAAGAAGCATAATACAATAAAAAAATGGTGGATATGAGTGGCAACATAGTTGAAGATGTTGGGTATATCAATCGTTTTGCGATGGAGTATTTTCAAGCACTATTTACCTCATAAGGGATGTCACGTGTGGAGGATACTCTTGAGGGGGTTAATAGGTGTATCACAGGTAAGATGAATGAGCGGCTGGGTAGAAGGTTTACTGTGGATGATATCTATGCTGTGCTTCATTCTATGAGTCCTCTCAAAGCTTCGGGTGAGGATGGGCTTAGGGTTATTTTCTTTTAGAAGTTTTAGCATATTCTCGGGGTTTCTGTCGCACAGTATTGCATTGAGCTTATTGAAGGTACGACATCTTTATCTACTGTTAATCATACTCATCTTGTGCTTGTTTCAAAAGTTAAGAATCCATGCAACATGACACAATTTCGCCCAATAAGCTTATGTAATGTCATATATAATATGACATCCAAAGCGATTGTGAATTGATTTCAAGAAGTGTTAAATTTGTGTGTTGACGAGGCACAGAGTGCTTTTGTACCGGGCCGTTTAATCACGGATAATATTATTGCGGCTTATGAGATACTCCATTCTTTAAATAATAGATGCGTTGGGAAGTCTGGATCTTTCGCCTTAAAGCTCGACATGAGCAAGGCATATGATCGTGTTGAGTGGGGGTTTATTGAACTTATGCTTCTGAAATTGAGTTTTACGAGTGATTGGGTTGATAGGATTATGAGGTTTATAAGCTCGATTAACTATTCGGTTATGGTCAATGGGAAGGTGGGTGAGAAGTTTTGTCCTACTCAGAGAATTAGGTAGAGAGATCCGTTAAGTTCGTATTTGTTTCTCATCTGTGGAGAGGGCCTGTCAGCTTTGTTAAGGAAAGTGAAGAATAGAGGGATTATTCATGAGGTGTGGATTGCTCGGAGAGCTCCTTGTGTAAACCATTTATTGTTCGCTGATGATTATCTTATTTTTGGTAAAGCCTCGACAATTGAGGCATCAAAGTTGATGGAGATTCTCCAAATTTATGCTAGTAGTTCGGATCAACTAATAAATTTTGACAAGTCTAATGTTTATTTTGGCTCAAATGTTAATACGTATACGAGATTGGAGGTTAGTCAAATTTTGGGTGTTCTGATGATAGATAACTTAGAAAAATATATTGGCCTTCCGAGTGTTGTTGGGAGGAATAAAAGGAGGGCTTTTGCTTGTATTCAAGACAAAATGAAAAGTCGAATTTCCACTTGGAGTACTCGAATGCTGTCCATGGGCGATCGGGAGGTTTTTATTAAATCCATTCTTTTCGCAATGCCAACATTTTCTATGAGTTGTTTCCTGTTACCTAACACTTTTTGTCATGAGCTAGAAGCGATTTTGGCGCATTTTTGATGGCAAAAGTCTTATGATAGACGTGGACTGCATTGGTGTGAATGGTCCGCACTCTGTACTTTAAAAGTTGAATGTGGTTTGAGGTTTAGAGACTTGGCTAAATTTAATATAGCTTTGTTGGCTAACCAGGGCTGAAGGTTAATGACTAACCTAGCTTCGTTGGTAAGTAGACTTTTAAAAGCTAAATATTTTCCTCACTCTAATTTTTTTTGTGCAACGTTGGGCTCCTCCCCATCTTATATTTGGAGGAGCATATGGAGTGCTAAGCATCTGTTGGAGTTAGGTATTAGGTGGAAGGTAGGTTAAGGGCATCAAGTGCAAATTTGGGAGGATGGTTGGGTCTTATGTTTGGAAGGACGGTAAGGTGGTATCTAATCGGGTGGATTCTGTTGTTTGGGTCTTTGATCTTATGGTGCCTGGTATGAAGGAGTGGAATATGGGTCTTATTGACTCTATTTTTAATAAGGAGGAAGCTTTGTTAATTAAATGCATTCCTTTAGCTTCTAATGATTAACATGATTGCCTTGTGTGTGGGGGGTGAATGCTCCGGTTTATATACGGTCTGAAGTGGTTACAGGATGCTGCTTCTTACGAGTAATATTACGTCTTTAAAGCGTGATTTGTTTAAACAAGTTTAGGAGGTGGATTGTTCACCAAAAGTCCGTATTACACTGTGGAAAATTTGTAAGTGGTTTTTGCCTACAAAGCATATGTTATTTTGAAGGCGCATTACGTCTAATTCGGAATGTCCCCGATGTCAGTTGATGGGGGAGGACATTAACCATGTATTTCGATTTTGCTATTTTGTAATGAGGTTTGGCATGCATTGCAGTATGATATTCGTGGGTAGGGAATGGATATGAATTTTCATGCATGGTTGTTTTGGTTGTTTGCTAACAACCAGAGAGCTAAGCACAGAGAGATTACAATTACGATTTGGGCACTATGGTCAGCAAGAAATAAATTGTTACATGAGGGATTAAATCAGGGGTAGGGAGCTTAGTTACTTTTATTAAGAGTTACTGTACAGAGTTGGATGTTGTGGCTGTTCTTCTTCTAGTAAAATCCTGGTGCGGCATGATGTGTGGTCTCTTCCACCTTTACACACGGTGAAGATTAATATTGATGCCAGTGTTAACTTGGCACAATACAAAGCATATGCTGGTGTTATTATTAGAGATCATTGTGGTGAGGTGTTGGGTGCATGCTGTAAACTAACCTGGCCTATATCATCTGTTTTTTTGGCAGAGGCATGAGCGGTGGTGGTGGGTCTTCAATTTGCTGGTGACATGGGGTTCCAAAATGTGATTGTTGAGAGTATTTGCGTTCCATTATTGTCAAAATTAATAGCACAGATGTAGATTATTCAGAGGTTAGTGCCATTACTTGGGAAGCAAAAGGAATGGTTAGCTGTTTTCAGAGCTGCCTTTTTCAGTTTCAAGGATGTGGGGGAAATAAGGTGGCACACATGGTGGCTCAAGCTAGAATGAGGGGGGTGTGGACTGTTTCTGGGTAGAAGATGCTCTGAAGAGTGTTCTTTGAGTTGTTGATGAGGATCGTCGAAAGATTGACCCTCTGTAGTTTGCTAGTTTTGGACTTTGGTTTTAGGGGATTTGGCTAATTCAACACCGCTTTTACTACTGTTTGCTACTCACTTTGGATTTCATTGGTGTCTTATGCGTTTTTGGGAAGTGGTAGCGCAAGTCCCTCTCTTTATTTACTCTTATTTGCTGGTTTTTAGTTAGTTTGTTTTAGTTTTGTTTTTTGGTTTTGCCAATGATTTTACTTTGTTTTTGTTTTGTTTTGACCTTATCACTTGTCCTTTTTTTGATTCAATAATGTGAGAGGCTGGCTTTATTACTCAAAAAAAAAAAAAACTCTAAAAATAGTTGTTGTTTTTTTTAAATAGTGTAATCTTTCATTAATAATGATGAAATTCATCTCTTAAAAATATAAACTTTAATTTAAACCCCTAAAATAATTTATCTGGATTCTAACATATATTCTCCTCATTCTTATGTTAACCAACTTAACCAAAATTACATACATGATTATATTGGATTTTTGGAAGGAAAAATGTCAATATAAGTTTTAGGAAAAATACGTAATTTTAAAGTAAAATTTAATGGATTGAATAATACGTTTATTTACGAATAATAAAATTAAATATTATATCAATATTTTAACGTAAAATAAAAAGTAAATTCAACTTGATATCTGAATCAATCCTTTATATACCAAAAAAAAAAAGCGTTAAAAAAGGTGCGTGGTGAGAACGAGATTCGAAAAATTTGTTAGACGTGATGGAAGGAAGTTAGCCTTGAAGTAATAGGTCAAGAGAGCGTGACAGAATCCATCAGACAATCCTTTGTTCTCTATTTATTTTTCTTAATTAAAATTTCCCTTTTTTCCGGACAATAGGCACCTACATTCATTCTCGATGTCCGAGGTTCTCTTCGTAACAACACATAAATAACCTAGTGTCCTTTTCTTCTTAACCCAAACCCAAAATAAATATATTTTTAGTACGAAATTTTGCTCTTGGAGAAATGTTACTGCCACTCACCTCGAAAACCCGCGTGCAAACACTGCGGTCCACGTCTGCGATTATATTTGAAACCTCTTAACCCAATGTTCCAGAAACTTTACACTCTGCTTAATTTAGTGACTCTAAATATAACCTGTACTGTTTTTTTAAGTTTTTAATTTAATTAATATTACGAGTTAATTAAATATTAATTCAAAGGATTTAAAATTTATTTTTTTTGGTTTAAATCTCTCAAATGCTTATTTTTTTTTATTTTAATTTTAATTTAAATAAATTACATCAATAATTATTTAATTTTGACATCAATAACAAAATAAACACTCAATGTTCAATTCAATTATTCAACTTTTTTAAAATAACAAATCAATTCTAATAATCATTTTCTATCACAAAAGTAACAAAAAATTGACTTATCTTGGCATCCTACCTGTCATTTAATTGGCCGCAATTTAAGAACTGTAGTTAGTAGTAGAAGAAGAAGAAAAAAAAATAAGAAGAGGAAGAGGAGAAAATTTCTAAATCCCAGTCTTTATGACTCGAATCCGAATTAGCAAAATAAATAAAATGATGAAACCAAAGCCCCCCAACGCTAAAACACACATTTAAAATTCATTAGAGATATTTTAGTACCGTCAAAGAGAGGTCGTGGACGAATGGTGGTGGTGGGCTGGTGCCTTGGTGGAAGCCGGATGTGTGTGGTTGTGTGGCCTTCGATAATGATGATGGTGCAACGAGAGATTCGTGCGAAGCAACGAAGGCAGAGTTGTTGGCATCGTGGAATCGGTCGAGATAGAAAGTTTTGGGGGAAGAGTAAATGAAGGTTGAGAGGAGATTGTTTAGAAGAATCCGAAAGCAAAGCCATTGCTGCAAAATTTGAGAAAACAAAAAAATGTGTCAAAAATTTACCCATCTATATAATCATTTACGAACTCTTGCAAAGGTTAAATGCTTTGCAACTAAGTCAACCATCTATATGTCTTTTCATCTACCGACTTTCACTTTAAGAGAAAGCTCTCCAAAATATCAGAAACACAAAGAAAATATTTGAAATTAAAATATCCTCATCTACTCTCCATGGTTAGATGTAGATGAAACTTTGGCCACCGCTTCTCCTCTATAGACGAAGTCAAAACTTGAGAAACTCGAATAAGGGTTTTGGGTTGATAGATTCTAGGAATTTGAAAATGGGTTTAAGGAGCTTTGGAGGTAATAATGATGCCCCATTGGTGTTAAGTGGAGCTTTGGAGGTTGGGTTTACTTAGGTTTAGAAAGGGAAGTTTTAGTTACAAATTCGCATCTCTTGTTGCCAAATGCTATAGTAGAATAGGAAAAGCTAGCAATGATAATGGCATTTTACTTATTCAGATTCTCTTCTATCTTGTTTCGACATTTTCATTTCTTCTTTTTCTATTATTTTGTTTGGTTCTTAAATTGGATTTTTACCGTGACTAGTTAATTGATCACATCAGTTAGTTAACGTGTCACGTCTATCGTTCTATTAAGCCTGTAATGGAAAATGTTAGTGGGTGGTTGATTTGTCATTTTTTGATAACGTTAGTGATTGATTTGTTATTTTTTTAAAGTTGAGTGATTGAGTTGAAAATTGAGTGCTTGTTTTGTTATTGAAACTAAAGTTGAGTGACTGTTGATGTAATTTATCTTTTTAATTTTTATATTTCAATTTTGAGACATTAAGTCCTTGCACATTTTTATTTAAATTTTTTGCCCCTCCATCTAGTTTTGCCTTTAAAATTAATGATACTAAAGGTAAAATAACATTTTAATCCCTCAACATTTATAATTTTTTGTCCATTTGGTCTTACACTTTAAGAGTACATAAAAATTTTAAAAATTGATTATTTTTTACAATTTAAATAAAAAATAAAAAATAGAAATTTATCTTTTAAGGAATAAAAATTATGAAAAAAATTAAAACTCCTTAAATTAAAAAAAATCAAAATTAAATATTATCTAAACCAGACTCGATTGACCAATAGAGCCGTTTGAGGTATCTGTCTGGTGAAAGGTAAAAAATCAATTGACTCACAAACTAATACTGATTAATTGAATTGAGCTAAAAAATCAATGGAATCGATAGTTGAATTGGTTTGACCAATTGGTTCCCAAAATGACCAGTATGATCGGTTCAAAGCAAATAAAGTATTTTTAAAAATAAAAAAATTATAAAAATCAGTTTAACTACTTTTTTTAACCCAACTCAACCATTTCGTGTTGATTCATGTGTTTATTGGTTTTTAAAATTTTTAACTTCTTTAGCTCTCAACATCGATAGTTGTTTGTTAATTTGGTTCCTACCTTTTAAAAGTTTGTAAATTTTTTAAAATATATTTTTTATATTTGAAACAAAAACCATAAATATATATGAAAAATCTCTTTAAAATTCAAAAATAAAAAAAATGTTTTTTAAATATTATTTTAAAAACATAAAAAATATAAAATTTCAATATTATATAAATTGAATTGGTTGGACCAAGAGTCAACTAGGGTATCGGTTCGATAAGAGATAAAAATTGGTTAACTCGTAAACGGTACGAATTAATTGAATCGAGCTAAAAAAAGTTAGTTGAACTAGTAGTTTAATCGATTTTTATAATTTTTTAAATATTTTTTATTTTTGATTTTTTAATAATTTTTTTGCTTTTAACCAGCTAGACTGATCATTATGAGATCTAATTGGTCAAACCAAATCAAAATCAGTCCAACTATCGATTCAACCATTTTTTAACTTAATTCAACAAGTTTATATCGATCCACAGGTCAACTGATTTTTTACCTCTCATTGGATCGATACCCTAGCTAGTTTCATGTGTACAATTGGATTAAAAGAAAAGTTTGAAGGGTACATATGAACCACAATTCAAGTTTCATATATATATTACCCATCAAAGTTTATTTATCAAATTGCATATTAGATCAAAATTCATGTACAAATTTGATATTTCTTATTTTTTATTATTATTAAATCATGTTATTTGTTATGATTAATAGATAAATTTGACCAAAATGGTTAAAAATTTATAGATTATTATAAATGTAATAATTTGGGCGGAATATAATAGAAAAGATATATAATAGAAACTTATAGATTATTATAAATATAGTTACAATGTTATTTGAAAAATATATAAAAAAATAGGAAAATTTAATTGATTATTATTATTATCTCATTTAGTTTAAATAAAATGAATTAAATTCGTTAAAAAAATAGGGTAAATTTGTCAAATATATTAAATAATTAATCCTATTAAAATTACCATTATGTTCTAAAATCTAATGTGACATAATGTTTGAAATTTCAACGTGAAATGTATACCGAAATTCTACATTATCACTAAAAATATGACACTCCTCAAATGAAATACATTCTAAAATTGTTAGGTAAAAGTATTATAAAAATTTCTATACAAAAGTCTGATTGTATTTTATCTATTTTATTTAAAAAATAAATAATTTTGCCCCTACACTAGAAGTTAAGTTGCATTTTGCCTCTTCTACTTAAAAAAATAAACAAATTAACTATTGTATGTTAGATCAAAGAACAAATTGATCATTTCTATTAAAAATTTAATCCATTTGTATTGATAAAAATTGGCACAACAGACGAAATAATTGACATGTAGTGTGTCGCGTGTACCTTGTACTGACATGCAGGGAGTAATTTTTAACAATAGTCATGAATGAAATTTTCAAATCTAATCTATATGTACTAATTTACTTATTTTTTAATAGAAAAATAAAATGTAATACGACTCAAAGGACTGAATTGTAGTTTCACCTACTTTGGAATATTGGGCGGGTATTATATTTTTTACAGTGTAACATTTTCTGGAGGAATAATATCATAGTTTTATTATAAGTTCTATCCTTCATTCTCAACTTTGTTTATTTTCATGCTTGTTTATCTTAAAACCCATATATATGTTATTTTGTTTTACTGTTGTCTGGTTATGTCCGTGTTGAGACTATTGACGATTTAAGTAAGAGAATATAAAAGATAACATAAGGTTTTAGGTACCTAAGATAAATTTAATGAAAGAAACTGACTGTTTATATAAGGATAAAATTTGCAATCATGTTATGCATATAGACTCTAAGAATGAAAATAATATTTCATCAATTAGTAAATGTTTTAATAGTTTAATAGATCTTACTTCTATATATTTTCATAAGTTGTATAATAAAGTTAATAAAATAGAACAACAAATAAATAAATTAAGAGAAGTAATTGAATTAGATTTGAACAACGAATCTAAAGATATGTTAGCCGAAGTTAATAGTAAATTAGAACAAGTCATTATTAATAATAATATAGAACAAGAAATAGATTTAGGTCCTTTATATTATGGTAATAGTAATATAATATTAACATTGTCAGAAGAAGAAAACACTTTTTTGAAGAATTATCTTCAAAAAAAGAAAAAAAGAAAAAAAATACACATATCAACAAAGATATGACTTTCAATCTTACAAACAACTTATTGAATATTGGAAGAAAAAAGTTTCTAAAACTTTTGATAAAAGTGAAAGAATAGAATATTTAAAATTGATCGAAGAAATTTATAAAAAACATAAAGACTTATTTATATTATTTAATCATCACTATATGTTAAATTATGACTTTACAGATAGTAGTAGTTCTAATAATTATGATAATAATATAAACTTAGAAGATATAAAAGTAACAGTTATAAATCTGAAGAAGAAAACTCTTCAACAGATGAAGATGAAAACATAGATATACCTTAACCTATGAAAACTGATCAAACAGATCAAGATCCTAAAGGAAAAAGAAAAATAGATTCAAATCTTCTAAAAGATGATTTTTTAAGATATTTTAATAAACGATATGAACAAAAAGATAATACAACTAGAATTTTCGATAATCAAATTGAAAATATTGTTACTAATGAAATAAAATCAGAAAACTTAGGAGAATCGTCTACCCAACCAATCCCTCATAGGATAGATGATCTAAATAAAAGAAATATTGCTCAAGGAGGAATATATTTAGATCTTACAAATATTCCTATATCAGACTATGAAAAAACCATAGATGATTGGGCACAATCTATGACTATTGCTGTAAATAAAAATAATTGGTGAAAAGAAAATTTTTTAAATTATTTTGTTGGAACATTTCAAAGAGATGTGTTACAATTCTCAAGAAGATGGGAAGAATCAGAGAAAGGAAAAGAACAAAAAAGACAGTTAATCAATCAGATTCAAACTCTCAAAGATGTATTAAAAAGATTAACATATATTCTAAAAACAGAATTTTGTGGCTATACTGATAAAAAAGATAAAGATAGTCTATCTTGTTATGTTTTGTCAAAAATTAAATTATGTGATTTTAGATATTTAGAAAAAAAAATTAAAAAATTTCATCATGAATATCAAAAACTAAAAAATGAAAATATAGATTTTTGAAAAAAAAAATATTTTCATAAATTACCACCTCTATGGGATGAGATTTGCATAAAAAAAATATGATTCTTATCCAGCAAAACATGGCAAAATATCGAGTATAGGTATTGAAACTATAGACTCTATAGGAAATAGAATAAATTTTGTAAAAGAAAGAATAACTAGTCACTGCTTACAAACTAAAGCGACTAAAAAATTTAAGCATAAATTAAGTAATCAACATTGTATAAAAATATTAGAAAATGAATGAGAATTTGGATGTAAATCAGTGCGTCCTAATAATTCTAAAAAATACAAAAGAAAAAATAGGAAATACAAGCTTATTAGATAGAAACTATGGAATAAAATAAGAAAAATTATAACAATAACAAATAAAAGAAAAGAAAATTTATTAGGAAAAAGACTTCTAAAAATCCTAAAAAAACAAATATATAAATGTTTCATATGTGATGAAAAAGGACATATAGCACTAAATTGTCCTAACAAAGAAAACACTGCTAAGAAAATGATCAAAACACTTGAAGAAGAAGAAAATTTCGAAATATGTTTTGAAGAGAAAATAAATTCTGAAGAAATATTATATGAATTAATATTAGAAACAGATTTTGATACAGATGATGAAGAATACATATTTATGTTCAACATAGGAAGCAGTTCTAATAACCAGTTAGAAGAAATTCTTAAAAATGAACAACAAGATACAAAATTAGGTAATATAATTGGAGAAGAAAAAAGATTTTTTTGATGAATTGATAGAAAAAATAAATAAAAATCATATTTCTAAAGAAGAAATTTATAAAATATCTAAATATAAAATTTGGTATCAAAGACATAAAAAAAATAAGTGGTAATATTGTTGCTAAAGACACTAGAGGCTAAAGACACTAGAGGAGGATTAACAAAAATGACACTATTTTCTAAAGAAAAAATTAAGAGGATTAAAAAGAAATATCCTCAAGTTAGATACATACATTTAGGAATTATTATGATAACTATAAGAGCATTATTTAGAAGAGGACATGATATTCCAATAATAGCTGTATTATTAGATAAGAGATTTGAAAATCCAATAAAAGCACGTATTGGAGGAATTCAATCAAATTTAATCAGGAGTAATAGGATTTAAGGTTAAACCAAATTACTTTATATCTATTACAGATCCTTTGATAGAGGAATGCTTATGTCTTAGAATTCAGACAAAAAATTTTAAAATTAATGACTTAGCTGAAGATCTAGCAATAAGTTGAACTTCTATTAATGAATATACTAATACGGTAGAAGTAGAAATAAAAGAAGTTAATAACAAAATTATTGAACTTTTTCAACTAAATAAATTTACTACTGAAGTACAACCGAAGTTATTACATTTAAGTGATTTATCAATTCCAAGAGATCGGATGATAGAAAAGATTAATAGTCCCCGTACATTTAAGCCAGCATGTACAATAGAATATATGTCATCTGGAGATAAATTATATTTTTAAAATACTACAATAACAATACAAATAATAATCTAGTTTTACCCTCAAACACTCAAATAAAGGAAGATGAGGAAAATCCAAGTCGAAGTTCTATATCTTCAACGCCTATAGGAATGAAAACAGTTCATATTCCTATATTTCTTGCAGAACTAAGTAAAAATTTAGTATCCTCTAGAAACACTAGAATGGAAGAAATACAATCCTCAATAATACTTCAATAAATGAAAATCAGAACAAGTTATTACTATTGGAGCCCAATTTTGACCGGGTCCAACTCAAAACCCAAATGAACCCAAACAAAAAAATAAACAAATAAATTTTAAATTTAAAACGTCCAAATTACACAAAAAAAAAAGCCCAATTGTCTAAATCCTAGCCCAATTACATGACCTAAACCATGGCCCAAACCATGACCCAATACACCCAAACCTAAAGTCAAACTCTAATCCCTTGCCGCTTGCACCAACCACCTTTGCCCCTACCAACTAGGAGTCACCACATCAGCAACAACTTGCTCCACTTGCCTTTGCCACTAGCACCGCCACCCATTGATCGAACCTGCAACAAGCAAAGAAGAAAAGATAGCAAAAAATATAGCAAAAAGCAAGTTGTAATCGGCTATACAGTCGAAATCAAAAGCAATTGTAAAGGAGGTTTTTCTTTTGAGAAATCAATACCAAAACAGTGGCATTTGAAAAGAAAAAGAAGCAACAATATCAAAATACAGAACAACCTTCGAGTACTCAACTATTAGTGTTATATTCTCAAGGTATTTTTTAAATATTTTAATATTTATTGCCTATTTATTATTTCTTCCAAGTTCCAAAATGTTTATAATATATATTAATATATTTAACATTTATTTATTATATATTAATATATTTATTAATTGTTATTTATTTTAAGTATGAAATTCAAAATGTTTTTTAATAAAAGATAAAACGAAGAGTCATACTTGACTACTGTCGCCGTCGTTGCTCTCGGTCGGGATTCAGCTGAACGCGTCCGTGTACGGAGGAGGCTCCAACAAGGAGGGTTTTACCGATTTTGAAAAGAAAACAAACGCGTAAAAAATAGTTTTAAAAAAATGAAAACAAATTTAAAAACAGAAAATGTGCACAAATCGTAAAAAACATTTTAGATATGGGAAAATCTAGATTTTGAAAGAACTTTGGTTTATTTTGTTTTAATAAAAATGATAAGTAAAAAGTAAACAACAAAAAAAGAGAGAGAATGAAACAAGATTTGAAATTAAAAAAAAGGGCATAAAACCTTGATTTTTTTCGAAGATCGAGGCTTGAACTTTAAAGATCCGAGCCCGATCTATGTTTTAAACGAATAAAAAAATAAAAAAAGGAAAATTTTTTACCTTTGGGTCATCGCGTGCGACGGCGGATGGCGACGGTCGACGACGAATGGTGATAGACCGGTAACTGGGCATGGCCGACCCTTGAAGAGAGGAGAGAGTTTTTGAGAGTTTTTGTTTTAGTTTTTTTGAAGAAGAATGAAGAAAATGAAGAAAAATGGAATTGAGATGGCTTAAATACACACCCAAAACGATGTCGTTTTGGGTGTGGCTAAAGCAACCCCAAAATGGCACCGTTTCACTTGAGCCGACCCGACCCAATTCGATCCGACCCACTGGACCTTGGGATCCGTGTGTTTTTAAGTTTTGGATTATTTACCCATTCAATCCTTTTGTACTTTTTTATAATTTCATCCTTTTCACTTTTTTTAATTTATTTTAAATTTGCAGAACAGTTTTTTTCCTTTTCAATTTAGTCCTTTAACTCTCTAGAGGACTAAGAAGCTGCCACGTGTCCCTTTTTGGTTTATTTTTATAGTTAGCCCTTCCTCATTTTCATTTGTTTCAGTTTAGTCCTTAATTCAATTTTTAATTTATCACAAATTGGCCTAATAATTTTAATTAATTTTCAAATTGGTCCCCCGATGTTTTGGAGGCCAGGAAGTTGCCACGTCTCCCAATTTTTGGTTTTAATGCCTAGTAGGTCCCTGAACTTTCCAAAAATCATATTTTAACCTCAAACTTCTCCAAAAGTACATTTCGACCCCGTAACTTCTCTAAAAATACATTTTGACCTTAAAACTTTCCAAAAATTACATTTTTACCCTAAACTTTCTAAAAAAATTATATTATAACCCTTAAACTTTTCTAATATTACATTTTTACCTTTAAACTTTCTAAAAATCACATTTTAACCCCCCAAGCTTTCCAAAAATTATATTTTGACCCTAAAACCTTCATAAAGCCACATTTTAACCCCCAATCTTTTTTAAAAATCACATTTTAACCCCAACTTCTCCGAAACTTCATTTTTGACTATATTTTTTTTCTTTTTCTTCTTCTTCTTCTTCTTCTTCTTTTCTTCTTCTTTTTTGATTTTTGTATATAAAATTTAATTATTATTTCTTCATATTTTAATTAATATTGTTTTCTGATTTTGTTTCGCGTTTTTTAGTACTTCGTATATTATTAATCCTGTGTTTATTTTTGTATCTATTTATTTACTTAATTGTTCCATCTTCGTATTATTTAATTTTGCCAATAAATTTCATATTCGCGTTTAGTTTACGCACTCATTTTTAAATTAAAATTGTTTTTTATTTGAAAGATGCAAATGATTTTAAAATCGAGGCAATATCTTTTTGTGTGAAAACTTCGAAAAACCATGCCCTAACGTGCTGGGTGTGATTTTCGTATAATTCGTATAATCGAATATCCTCTTTGAAAATCTTTTAAAATGTCCTTCAATTTCGAAATTTCGGGAATGTAGTGCCCTACGTGTTGGACACGACTTCAATTCTCCGAGATATTCGAAACACACAAGCATTTTTCTTCAAATTCTATTTTTTGAAAATCATGCGAAATAAGTTATGTGTAAAAGGATCATATTTTAAACTTCACTCGAGATTTCAAATTTTTAATAAACAAGATCGAAAAATAGTCGACGTGGTACAAATTTTGGGCGTGTGAGGGTGCTGATCCTTCCTCACACGTAACTGACTCTCGATCCCATTTTTCTGGATTTCGAAGACTAAAATATTGTTCAAAACGAATTTTCAAACATTTTGTGGTGATCCAATCACACCGAATAAAAGATTGGTAGTAACTCCCATTTTTCGATTTTTAAAATATTTTTCTAGACCTGTTTATTTTCCAAAAATAAACGTTTTGACAGCTTGGCGACTCCATTGGGGAATTTTAAATAAAAGAGAGTCAATCCAAAAGTTGATTATTTCAGGTCTTTTGTTGAAAATTTTTAAACCTTCGATTTTGTTTAATATACGATCCTTTGTATTTTTGTGTTATGCAATACTTGCTAGTATAAGTTTGTATTCATATGCATTTTGTTACTACCTTCTTAAGTGGAAGTGGAAAACTACTCCTTCGAGAGGTTTTCATCTTCGTGCAGGATAGTGAATCGCTTTCGGGATTTCATCCGTATCTATGTTTTCGTGAAGTTTTCACTTCCGTGCAAATATGTGAGAAATGTGTCCTCCTAAATCGAACTTATCCGTATGAGCCTGTAATGGGTGAGGATTGAGGAATCTTTTGGTTTGGGTACCCTTTACTTTAGAGCTTAAACCATATATAATGAGCTATAAGTACTTTCCTTAGAAAGAGTTATATCGAACCTTTTAGCAATTATCCAAGACAAGTTCTTAGGTTCTTTGTTTTATACCTTATATTTGATGTGTTTTGCTAACTTGTTCTGTTTTGTCTCTTTTGCTTGCATTGCATCATCATATAAGAAAATGTATAAATTTAAGCTAGATTGCCAAATAGGCAATTTCGTCATGGAAGACGGATTTCTTGATAGAGTGGAAGATAACATGGCCACGCATTTATGGTCAGAGGAACGACAGCATGAGAAAGAAGACTGTTTGAAAGAAGGGCATTTATCAGAATTTTAGGATCATACTCGGATTAAAGTGACTCAAAACAGTTTGCAAGAATTGAGAGACATTTGGAGGTCAGTGGGATAATGAGACGAAGCAAATGTTATATAAGGAATACGAAGACCTACCTTACTTACTCGAAGTGAAGATAGACAAACACCTCTTTCGAGCTCTCACGCAACAATGGAATCCTGCATATAGCTGTTTCACCTTTGTAAACTTTGACATGACACCCACAGTGGAAGAATACACCGCACTAATTCGTTGCCCAAGGATTCAAGTCAACAAGGCGTATCCGAAAGATGCATGTGTCTCAACCTTTTTGAAAAGACTGATGAATGCAACCGGAATGAGTGAACAGTGGGTTGCATCCCGAATCAAGGTAAAAGGAGATAATTAGTGTATCAATTGGAAAAGTCTACGAGATCCAATACTGGCATACCCAAATGAGAAGAAACGCATCGACATTTTCGCTCTAGGCATATACGGGTTATTCATTTTCCCAAAAGCATTAGGGCATGTAGAAGATGCAGTTGCAAATCTTTTTTGATCGACTTAGCAAGGGAGTCACTCCAGTCCCAACAATCCTCGTCGAGACCTTCAAATCATTAAAAGCTTATCGAAGAGAAGGAGAAGGAAGGTTCATTATTTGTGCACCACTTTCGACATACTCAAAAACAAGTTAAAAGCACTCATCCAAATGAGAGAAGTTGTTGATCAAATGTAAGTATTAGCCGTCGAAGTTGATATATTGAGCATGCAATATGAATTAAATCGGGGCAGGGACAAAAATTAGCTGGACTTCTTAGGAAGATCAAAGCTTTAGGCAGTAAGGCAAAGTCGTTTATGTCATTTGCTTTATGTAAATAATTTTACCTTCTAGAGAAGTTGTTCTAATGAAATTGAGTTCAAAATCAATGTCTTTTCTTATGCATACATACATTCATAAGTTGCACATTTTATTAACTTGCATTTAATTCCATAAGTGGAATTGTGCTAAACCTTTAGTGGTTACCCAAATAAGGTAAGAGACATGATTATATTTTTTGCAATATATTTTGAATATGTTTGCATTGCATTTTAATAAAAAAAGGTGTTAATTCATGTTCTATTGCCAAATAGAAAGCTGATCATAAGAAAACAGATTCCTTGATAAGGTAGAAGCCAACGTGGTTGTGCATATGTAGAAAAACAAAAACCTGTCAAAGGGGTACATATTAAAGTTCTGGGATTACACCCAAATAAATGAAACCCATAATAGTTTGCTAGAGAAAAAAGAAGTATGAAAGATAAAATAGAACAGATGTTCTAATTCGAATAGGATGATCTGCCTTACCTACTCAAGCTTAGTTGCTTCACTTTTAGAAACATGAACATGGGATAGAAAAATACGATACGTTGCTGCATTGCCCAAGGATACAGAATAATAAAGCCTATTCCAGATAAACAAGCATTAGGTTGCAACCTTGATCAAGGAAAAAGGGATAACGAGTGCATATTACACTCAAATGCAAGAAAGAATGTTGACATTTTCGTATGAGTTAGTCATCTTCCCTAAAGTATTGGGTAACGTAGAGGGCGTAGTTGTATATTTTTGACTAATTTGACAAGAGAATCACTCATGTTCTAGCAATCTTAGCCGCTAAACACCCCTAAAAAAAGTGGCAAAAGAGGGTGTATTGATGCATAACTTTTGCTAATATGATTTCATGGCCAGTTCTGGAAAGTCGAAAAGGTCTTTTATCGAGTATTCTCTGACGACTACCCACCGTCGAAGGAGTTTATGGCTATCCGAAGAGAAGATGATATCATTAAAGGAAATTAGAAAGAAACGAGAAATGACTTTAACACTCTAAGGGGCAAGGTAAAGATAGTGACCATGTTGCAAGCAAGAATTTAACCAAGTGCGAGAAATGACTAACCACTTGTGGACCTTATCCATTCAAGACTGAAACCTTGGATTGGAAATCAGGATCAAATCGGAGCAAATCAACTTGGAAAATTAGGGCTTGGAGCATTAAGGCACGACCATACATGTATCTACCTTATGTATAGAAATTTGTTTTCTAGTAAGTTATTCTAAACGGAATTGAACTAGAATCAACGCCTTTTTGCACGCATTTTACCATTCATTTGCATTGCACTTCATGCATTAAATTTCAATGAAATCCCCCATATTTGAAACACTCATGTAAGAGAGAGTCATCAACTCTAAAATGAAAGCTGAGAGGAAACAATATAGTGAATGCTGAAAATTTGAGCAAAAGTAATGTGAAGAGTAGAACCTATTGAGAGTTCATCCCTATGCCCTTGGAAGTGTTTTGGACAGCTAGACTGTGGAAGAGCTTCTTGTAGTTTTTAGTACTTTTCCAGGAAATATTTAGAACACACTTATCACTCTAAGCCTAAGAGTAATAGGGATCATTTTATAAAGGGCACATGACTACTATCTTTTATTTCAATAAAAATGATGCATTATTTTTGTCCCATTTGGCAAACACCTTACCATTCTTCTTATTCGTTCATACCACAATTAATCATTCTTTAGTTTAATTATTCTTTGGATCCCCTTTTATCTTTATATTGAGTCCCTTGATATCAAGGATATGAGTAACACTGCTGTTGACTTGGAGCCCTTTTGAGAAGAACATGTGTCTAGAAAAACCTCAAGACTTCGAAGGTGACCAAGATTGTAACTTATCTCCCGATCTATTGAGAATGGTGGAGCAAGATGAAAAACAAATCCCGCTTCATGAAGAGTCAGTAGAAATTGTGAGTCTACGAAATAAGGAAGAAAAGGAGAAAGTGAAAATCGGGACGAGCATTTCTAGAGAAACAAGCTGCTCCATGAGTTCAAAGATGTTTTCGCATGGTCCTATCAGGATATGCCGAGGTTAAGTACTGATGTTGTAGTACATAGACTCCCTATAAAAGAGAATTATAAACCTGTTTAACAAAAGCTTCGAAGGATGAGACCTGGCGTACTGTTAAAAGAAGAGGTTAGAAAGCAGTTCGATGATGGCTTCCTCCAAGTGGTCAAGTATTCAGAATGGATAGCTAATATAGTTCTAGTCCCTAAGAAAGATGAGAAGGTACGAATGTGCATCGATTATTGGGATTTGAACAAGGCAAGCCCAAAGGATAATTTCCTGTTACCTCATATTGATACCTTGGTCGATAATACAATAGGTCATGCATTGTTCTCCTTCATGGATGGCTTCTCCGGATACAACCAGATAAGGATGGATCCCGAACACATGAAAAAAACTACCTTTTTCACAATGTGGGGAACCTTTTGTTATAAGGTCAGACTCTTTGGACTTAAAAAACTCAGGGGCGACATATCAAAAAGCTATGGTGACTTTGTTTCATGATATGATGCATAAAGAAATTGAGATTTATGTTGATGATATGATCGTAAAATCCAAAACATGTGAAGGTCCTAAGGAAACTATTCTTGAGGTTAAGAAAATTTCAACTAAAGTTAAACCCGGCCAAGTGCACATTTGGAGCCACCTTAGGTAAGTTATTAGGGTTTGTGGTTAGTAAGAGGGGTATTAAGATTGATCCAGATAAGGTCAAGGCCATACAAGAGTTACCACCACCTCATACACAAAAAGAAATTTAAAGTTTCCTAGGAAGATTGAACCACATCGCTCGATTCATCTCACAGTTAACCGAGAAATGTAATCTTATCTTTCGTCTCCTTAGAAAATGTTACTCGGGTGTGTGGGATGACGAATGTCAGAAAACTTTTGATAAGGTAAAACATTATTTATCCAATGCTTTAATCCTAGCACCGTCAAGCCCCAACAAACCATTGATCTTGTACTTAATAATTTTTGAAAATTCTATGGGATGTGTACTAGGCCAACATGATGAGACTTGAAGGAAAGAAAGAGCCCTATACTACCTCAGCAAAAAAGTTCACCGATTGTAAAACAAGGTACTCATCGATTTAAAAGCTATGCTACGCGTTGGTTTGGACTACTCGAAGGTTACGACAGTACATGCTATACCATACAACATGGCTAATCTCAAAGTTAGATCGATTAAAATACATGATGGAGTTAACTGCATTGAATGGGAGGATGGCTAGATGACAGATCCTACTCTTTGAATTTAATATAGTCTATGTAAGCCAAAAAATAGTAAAGGGAAGTGTAATAGCAGATTTCCTAGCCAACAGAGCTCTAGAGGATTACGAGCCAATTGATTTTAACTTGTCGAATGAAGATTTAATGTATATTACAACCTCTGATGAAGGAGTTTCGAAAGAACAACCTTGGAAGCTAAATTTTGACAGTGCCTTGAATGCCACGGGTAATGGAATTAGGGCAATTTTGGTATCTCCAAAAGGTGACCATTATCCTTTCACTAGTAACCTCGACTTCAACTGTACAAATAACATGTCCGAATATGAAGCATGTATCATGGGAATTCGTGCAGTCATAGAACGAGAGATCAAAATTTTGAAAGTATACGGGGATTCTGCACTTGTAATCTACTAGCTCAAAAGAGAATAGGAAACAAGAGACTTTAAGTTAATTGACTATCGAAGATTGGTTCTCGAGTTAATCAAAGAGTTTGATGACATTACATTCCATTATCTCCCACGAGATGAGAACCAAATGGCTGACGCTTTGGCTACACTTGCCTTGATGATTAAAGTAAACAAGCCAGAGGACATAAGGCCCCTTCAAATGAGCATTTACGAGGATCCTGCCCACTGTTATAACATCGAGGAAGAAGAAAGGGATGACCATCCTTTGTACCAAAACATCTTGCATTATATAAGAGACCGCAAGTACCCAGAGCAAGCTACTGAGAATGATAAGTGGACTTTGAGAAGACTGACAATTGATTATGTCTTAGATGGAGAAATCTTGTATAAGCGGAGCACTGATCAAGTGTTACTAAGATGTGTTGATGCTACTGATGCTAGGAAAATCCTAGAAGAAGTCAATGAGGAAATCTGTGGAACACATGCCAATGATTTCACAATGTCTCGACAAATAATGAGATTGGGTTATTATTGGTCCACTATGGAAAATGATTGTATTAACTATGAGGTATCACAAATGTCAAATTTATGGGAATAAGATCTATGTGCCACCACCTTTCCATGCCTTAACATCCTCATGACCCTTTTTCATGTGGGGCATGGTTCTTTTAACCTGAGCTTGGGGCAGATCACCATCAGCCAATCTCTTATCCCGAGCTTGAGGTAGATTGTAGCCATCCGATCTTTTACCCTGAGCCTGAGGCAAATTGTAGCCATCTGATCTCTTACCCCGAGCCTGGGGTAAATTACAACCATCCGATGTCTTACCCTAAGCTTGAGGCAGATCACCATTAGCCAATCTTTTACCCCGAGCCTAGGGCAGATTGCAGCCATCCGATCTTTTACCCCGAGCCTAAGACAGATCATCATTAGTCAATCTCTTCCCCGAGCCTGGGGCAGATTGTAGCCATCTTATCTCTTACCCCGAGCCTAGGGCAGATCACATCAACCAATCTCTTACCTTGAGCTTGGGGTAAATTGTAGCCAGCCAATCTCTTACCTCAAGCTTGGGGCAGATCACCACCAGCCAATCTCTTACCCCGAGCTGGGGCAGATCACCATCAACCAATCTCTTACCCTAAGCCTGGGGCAGATTATAGCCTTTCGATCTTTTACCCCGAGCCTGAGGCAGATCACCATCAACCAATCTTTTACCCCGAGCTTAAGGCAGATCACCATCAACCAATCTCTTACCCCGAGCCTAGGGTAGATTGCAACCATCCGATCTTTTACCCCGAGCCTGAGGTAGATCATCATCAGCCAATCTCTTACCTCGAGCCTGAGGCAGATTGTAGCCATCTGATCTATTACCCCGAGCCTGGGCAGATACTATCAGCCAATCTCTTACCCTGAGCTAGGGGCGGATTGTAACCATCTAATATCTTACCGAAAAAAAATTCTATCTTTTACCTTTAAGTCAAGAAGGCAAAATATCAATTTCTCTAAAGTTGCAGTGGAGTGGAGTGGAATTTCAAGTCCCAACTTCCCGGTGAAATACAAAGAAGTGGACCAAGATATGAAACTACGACACCAAACACATGAAGTTGCAAGCAAATTGAGTAAAGTTACAGTAGCAACTTTTGCTTTTTGAAATTACCTTAAAGCAAGATGGAATCACAACACCGAAGACGTAGAGAAGCGGATGCAACAAAGTTGAACAACCGACAAAGTGAAGGGTGGGCTAGTTGAAGAAAGAGTGTCGAAGAAATGAGACATTACAAAATTGGGCCTCCTTTTGGTCTTTACTCTGTTCCTATTACATAGCAACGAGCAAAGAGGGGCAGCTGTTGGAGCCCAATTTTGATCGGGCCCAACTCAAAATCCAAATGAACCCAAACAAAAAATAAACAAATAAATTTTAAATTTAAAACGTCCAAATTACACCAGAAAAAAAAACAAGCCTAATTGTCTAAATCCTAGCCCAATTACATGACCCAAACCATGGCCTAATACACCTAAACCTAAAGTCAAACCCTAATCCCTTGCCACTTGCACTAGCCACCTTTGCCCCTACCGACCAAGAGCTACCACATCAGCAACAACTTGCTCCACTTGCCTCTGCCACTAGCACCGTCACCCATTGATCGGACCTGCAACAAGCAAAGAAGAAAAGACAACAAAAAATATAGCAAAAAGCAAGTTGTAATATGCTATAAAGCCGAAATCAAAAGCAATTGTAAAGGAGGGTTTTTTTTTTTGAGAAATCAATACCAAAACAATGGCATTTTAAATAAGAACGAAGCAACAATATCAGAATACAAAACAACCTTCGAGTACTCAACTATCAGTGTTATATTCTCAAGGTATTTTTTAAATATATTAATATTTATTACCTATTTATTATTTCTTCCAAGTTTCAAAACGTTTCTAATATATATTAATATATTTAACATTTATTTATTATATATTAATATATTTATTAATTGTTATTTATTTTCATTATGAAATTCAAAACGTTTTTTAATAAAAGATAAAACGAAGAGTCATACCTAACTATTGTCGCCGTCGTTGCTCTCGGTCGGGATTCAGCTGAGCGCATCCGTGTACGGAGGAGGCTCTAACAAGGAGGGTTTTACCGATTCTGAAAAGAAAACAAACACGTAAAAAACAGTTTTAAAAAAAGGAAAACAGATTTAAAAAGAGAAAATGTGCACAAATCGTAAAAACATTTTAGATATGGGAAAATCTAGATTTTGAAAGAAATTTGGTTTATTTTGTTTTAATAAAAATAATAAGTAAAAATTAAACAACAAAAGAGAATGAAACAATATTTGAAATTAAAAAAAGGTGCATAAAACCT
The DNA here is from genome assembly GCA_039519145.1 of Kokia cookei. Lineage (NCBI taxonomy): Eukaryota > Viridiplantae > Streptophyta > Magnoliopsida > Malvales > Malvaceae > Kokia > Kokia cookei. The sequence continues at coordinate 23,885,724 of CM076904.1, read as the reverse complement.
TGATTTTTTTTGAAGATCGAGGCTCGATCTTTAATGATCCGAGCCCGATCTATGTTTTAAACGAATAAAAAAATAAAAAAAGGAAAATTTTTTACCTTTGGACCATTGCGTGCGACGGTGGTTGACGACAAACGGCGACAAACCGACAATAGTGCATGGCCGGCCCTTGAAGAGAGAGGAGAGAGTTTGTGAGAGTTTTTTTTTTTTTTTTTTTTAGTTTTTTGAAGAAGAATGAAGAAAATGAAGAAAAATGACATTGAGATGAATTAAATATGCACCCAAAACAACGTCGTTTTGGGTGAGGCTAAAGCAACCCCAAAACGACGCCGTTTCACTTGACCCGACTCGATCCGACCCATTAGACCCTAGGATTCGCGTGTTTTTGAGTTTTGGATTATTTACCCATTCAGTCCTTTCGTATTTTTTATTTATACAATTTCATCCTTTTCACATTTTTTAATTTATTTTAAATTTGCCCAACAATTTTATTTCCTTTTCAATTTAGTCCTTTAACTATTCGGAGAACTAAGAAGCTACCACGTGTCCCTTTTTGGTTTATTTTTACAATTAGCCCGTCCTCATTTTCATTTGTTTCAGTTTAGTCCTTAATTCAATTTTTATTTTATCACAAATTAGCCTAATAATTTTAATTATTTTTCAAATTGGTCCCCCGACGTTTTGGAGGCCAGAAAGCTACCACGTGTCCCATTTTTGGTTTTATTAACTAATAGGTCCCTAAACTTTTTAGAAATCATATTTTGACTCTCGAACTTATCCAAAATTAGATTTTGACCTCATAACTTCTCTAAAATTATATTGACCCCTAAGCTTTCTAAAAATTACATTTTTACTCCTAAACTTTTCCAAAATTACATTTTTACCCTCAAACTTTCTAAAAATTCAAATTTTACCCTAAATTTAAAAAAAATCACATTTTAACCCCTCAAGCTTTCCAAAAATTACATTTTACCCTAAAACCTTTCTAAAGCCATATTTTAACCCCTAAACTTTTTTAAAAATCACATTTTAACACCAAATTTTTCGAAACTTCATTTTTGACTCTTTTTTTCTTTTTCTTTTTCTTCGATTTTTGTATATTAAATTTAATTATTATTCTTCGTATTTTTAATTAATCTTGTCTTCTGATTTTGTTTTGCTTTTTTTAGTACTTCGTATATTATTAATCCTGTTTTTATTTTTGCATCTATTTATCTGCTTAATTGTTTCATCTTCGTATTATTTAATTTTGCCAATAAATTGCATTTTAATGTTTAATTTAGACACTCTTTTTTAAATTAAAATTGTTTTCTATTCGAAAGATGCAAATGATTTTAAATTCGAGGCAATATCCTTTCATGTGAAAACTTCGAAAAACCATGCTCTAACGTGCTGAGTGTGATTTTCGTATAATTCGCACAATCGAATATCCTCTTTGAAAATATTTTAAAATGTCCTTCAATTTCAAAATTTCGAGAACGTAGTGCCCTAACGTGTTGGACACGACTTCAATTCTCCAAGAAATTCAAAACACACAGGCATTTTTCTTCAAATTCTATTTTTTGAAAATCATGTGAAATAAGTTATGTGCAAAGGGATCGTATTTTAAACTTCACTAGAGATTTCAATTTTTTAATAAACAAGACCGAAAAATAGTCGACGTGGTACTTATTTTGGGCGTGTGAGGGTGCTAATCCTTCCTCACACGTAACCGACTCCTGATCCCATTTTTTTGGATTTCGAAGACCAAAATATTGTTCAAAACGAATTTTTAAACGTTTTGTGGTGATCCAATCACACCGAATAAAAGACTGGTGGCGACTCCTATTTTCGAATTTTAAAATATTTTTCAAGACCTGTTTGTTTTCCAAAAATAAACGTTTCAACAATTACATTTTCAAATTTTCAATCTAGAAAATTTTATACATATATTGAAATTAAATTTCAATTTAGAGAATATAAGACATATTCTTTACATGCTTTACTTGATACTGGAGCTACAACTAGTAGTTGTAGAAAAAATGCTATTCCTTTAAAAAAATGGGAACCTATGAAACATCCAATAAGAGCTATAGGAATAGATGATAATGAAGCCATAATTCAATATAAAGCTAGGAATATATCCGTCTATATAAATAATATAAGATTTGTAATGCCAAAATTATTATGCTTTCCAAAAATGCTTGGAGATATATTATTAAGAAATAATTTTATATATCAACATTTACCATTTTCTATTGATAAGAATATAATTATGTTATATATGGAAATAACTTCTATAGAAATACCATTAGTAGAAAATCATAAATTTATTTGTGATAAAAAAATTCCACCACCAAGAAAAGAACAGATAAAACCAAATTGAAACAAAGAATTGGTTGTTTAAAATACTAGAAAATAATTTTAGTGAAGAACCATTAAAATTATGGCAAAATAGTCTTAGATATTGTGACATTAAATTGGAAAATCCCAATAAAATTATTAGAGTAAAACCCATGATCTATACTAAACAAGATATAGAAGAATTTGATATGCAAATTAAAGAATTATTAGAAAAGGATTAATAGAAAAAACTAATAGTCCACATTCTAGTTCAATCTTTATGGTTAGAAATCATGCTGAAATAAAAAGAGGAAAAGCTAGAATGGTCATTAATTACAAAATACTAAATCAAAATATTATTTTTGATGGATATTTCATTCCAATAAAAGATGTTTTAATTAATCTGGCTAGACAAACAAAATATTTTAATAAATTTGACTGTAAATCAGGATTTTGGCAAATCATGTTAACAGAAGAATCTAGACCCTTAACAACTTTTGGTGCACCCAACGGACACTACCAATGGAAAGTAATGTCATTTGGGTTATGTAATGTCCCACAAATATTCCAAAGATGGATGAATTTTATTTTTAATAAATATAAGAAATTCTATATAGTCTATATAGATAATATTCTAATATTTTCAGAAACATTAGATTTACATAGAAAACATTTAAATATTATTTCTCAAGAATTTATAAAACATGGAATAATATTAAACCCTAAGAAAATAGAGCTAGAAAAAACAGAAATATAATTTTTAGGATTAAAATTATCTGCAGATGGTCTTCAACTACAAGATCATATTATAGTAAAAATAAAAGAATTTCCTGAAAAGATTGAAGATAAAAAACAGTTTTAACAATTTTTAGGAATTATAAATTATGGGAGAAATTTTTTTCCAAACTTGCCAGAAAAAATAGGTATGTTATATGAAAAATTTAAAAAGGATAAACCTTTTACTTGGTTTAAGACAGACTCAAAAATTATAAAAAAAGTTAAAATCTGAAATAAATCAGATTTCTAAAGTTTATTTACCTAAACAAGATGATAAATTGATTTTGGGAACAGATGCTTCACAAAATCATTGGAGATGTATTTTAAAAGCAAGAATAAATAATAATGAAGAATTAGTATGTGGATATAGTTCAGGAAAATTTAAACCAAATGAAATTAATTGTGTTATATTTGAAAAAAGAATTGTTAGCCATAAAGAAAGGAATAATTTTTTTTCTCATATATTTAGCACCTGAAAAGTTTATCATAAAAACTGATAATCAAGTAGTTAAACATTTTCTTACTAATAAAAGTTTAGAAACCGTACCAAGAAAAATTAGATGGTATAATGAATTATGTACTTTTAATTTCGAAGTTTTATATGTCAGAGGTACTGACGATATTATTGCTGATTATCTTAGCAGGTCTTATGGGTAGAGGTAAATAACATCTAGAAAAAGTCAGTGAATGGACCACTGTCCGCAAACACGGATATGATTTCAAACCAAAAAATCCTTATAAAGGATTTATAAAATGCCTTCTCAAGTATCATTTTATCCTAGTCAAGGATACTATGTTCAATATCCAATGGTAAGACAACCAATCCCAACTCAGATATACAACTTGCCTTGGTTACAAGATCTGAATTCTGCATACCAAGCCAGTTATGCAGAAGTTATTCAAAAAGCAGAAATTTTTTGTGCAAAAGAAAATTTATGGAAAACAACAAATGAATGAGGTAAAAAGATAAAAGAAGCATGCTTGATCGCAACTGTGATTACAATTCTGCATACCAAGCTAGTTATGCAGAAGTTATTCAAAAAGCAGAAAATTTTTGTGCAAAAGAAAATTTATTGAAAACAACAAATGAATGAGGTAAAAAGATAAAAGAAGCATGCTTGATCGCAACTGTGATTACAATTTACCATATATTTTAATTTTCCTTTTTAAGAATGTTTTTTTTTGTTTGTGTTCGCGTGTTAGGTTGTACAAGTAGAATCCAGGTATAGGGGCAGCCTTGTCAGCCCCACTCCATTCCTTATTTTTATCCGATATGCCATTGGCCATTGGCCATTTGGGCCCACCGAATGTCATCCTGCCATGTCCTTGGCATGTGAATGTGTTATTTCCTGTGAAGTCCTATTCAATGTTCTGAATAACTCCTAAAAGTTATATTTTGATCAACCGGCTGAGATTCAATCACTTCTCAAATGTTTCTAAGTTTATTCTATTTTTTTATTTTTCTGATAAAAGCGTTTTTTATATTGTTTATGAAAATATTTTATTTTTTATTCTATAATATTATTTTACAATTCATGTCTAAAGTTCGTGTTTGTATATCTCAATAATGTCATCTTTAAAGTTTTAATTCGCATTTTTTAATTAGGAATGCAATAAAGCTTACCATTACCTCAACACTTATTGGTAAAAAATTATAATTTTTTTTTAATTTCTAATGTTTAGCACTAATTTAAAAAAGCTTGTAAAAAGTTAAAGGGTAAACTACACGTAATACGATTAAACTATTAGTAAATTTATATTTTGGGCACTCAACTTCAAAAAGTTACAAAATATTATTGAAGTATTTGAACATTTAAGTCATTAAATTCCATTTTTAAGTTCGGTCAGCGAGCTTCAACAACGATTCAACGACCGATACAATGGATAAATACCTATTGACTAGTAGAAGAACATGCCTGAGATCCGAGTTGATCTGATGATCAATGTCAAAGATCGAAGAATAAAATTGTATATATTATGATTCGCAGATTCATGACATTCAAAATTACTCCATGAAAAAAAAAAGCTGAACTGTATAAGAGAATGAAATGGAAGCTTTCAATTGGTGCAAGTGGTGCAAATAAAAACGATTAAACATCAATGATTTTAATAAGCCAATGACTTAAATGAAAAATTTTGAATAGTTCAATGATCATTTTGTAACTTTTTTGAAGTTAAGTAACTAAAACATAAACTTACTATGTGTAATTTACAAAAATTAAAATGTACATTTAGGTAAGCTTAAAGGCAAAATTGACCATCAAGTTATATTGTTTTTCTCTCTTAGGTATTTTTTTGGTCAAAAGTGGTATATAAACTATCAATTTTGTTTCATGTATTCAAAACAAGATATTAACAATATAAATGTGACACATGGCATATTCTTATAGAAGGTCATACACCTTTTGAGTAAACTGAAACAAGTTATTAGGTACCATTTTTGACAAAAAAAATACTTTAGTGGAAAAAAGTGGACAATTTTTTGATTACATGATGTTACAAGGCAAAAAAAAAAAAATTTTAAATAATTTTCAAATTGCCAATTAAGTCTGTACTTAAATTTGTTCACATGTAGGGTTATTCGCTCGAAATGTGTGAGTTTTGACAAAAATATAAAGTTTAAAAAATGAGTTTGAGTAAAAAAAAAGTAGGCCCATTTAAAATATGGGTCAAATTTGGACTTCAACAATCAAAGCTCGAGTCCAACCTGACTTGACCTAATTTATAACTTTGTAATATATCTTTATTATATATATATAAAATACAAGGTAAAGTATAAAATAATTCACCCAACTATTAGCATGTTTCTATTTTGGTCACTCATGTTAAAAAATTATATTTTAGTCATTAATATTATCAAAATAAAGGATATTGGGAGCAATGTGCACGAGCAAACTAGCTGTAAGTAGGGGATAAAAATTTTGCTCTTTTTTTTCACAAATTTGCTACAAACAATAGAGCGAGAAATCATGTTTGTTCTCTTAAACATGACGCCGACCGGGAAGTTATGGATGAAAAAGAAATGAATGTTGTAGCCCATACCTATTTTCACCGTTTATTCACTTCAAATGGTGTTGGTGACACTTTGCATGTTTTTCAAGGTATTGAACAAGTGGCTTCGCCCAAAATTAATGATCGGTTAATGGCACCTTTTATAGAGGAAGAAGTACGTGAGGCTCTGAAAGAGATGGGGGCTACTAAAGCCCCCGATAATGATGGCTTTCCTGTAATCTTTTTCCAAAAATTCTTGCATATTGTTGATCGAGATATTGAATTTTGCCTCAAAGTTTTAAATGATGGTATGAATCTTTCGACTATTAATTTAACGAACATTGTGCTGTTACCGAAGATATCGCATCCCACAGATTTGTCAAATTTTCAGCCTCTCAGTTTATGTAATGTTATTTATAAATTGATTGCCAAGATGATTGTTAATTGTATGAAAGGCGCCATGAATATCTGTATAGATCAATCCCAAAGTGCATTCGTGCACGACAGATTAATTTTGGATAACGTTTTGTTAGCATATGAGATTTTGCATACTTTTTGTCAAAAATGTTTGGGGAAGAAAGGTTTGATGGCCCTTAAATTGGACATTAGTAAGGCCTACGATAGAGTTGAAAGGGGTTTCTTAGAAGGCATGATGATTCGTATGGGTTTATCTCCTAATTGAGTTAGTATTGTTATGAGGTGCATATATTTTGTTTCGTACTCTGTGGTGCTGAATGGGAAAGTGGGAGAACGGTTTAGGCCAAGTCGTGGTTTGAGGCAAGGGGATCCTTTGAGTCTATTTTTGTTTCTTATTTGTAGTGAGAGGTTGTCTTCTTTGCTTCGGCTTACGATGTGTGATGGGCGGTTATGAGGTGCTAAGGCAAGCAAGAAAGGTCCTTCTATCTCACATTTGCTTTTTATCGATGACTCAATTTTGTTTGGTGAAGCTTCAATTCAAGGGGCGAATGTGATTAGGAGTATTTTGCACAAGTATGAGCGTTAATGCATCAATTTTAATAAATCATTGGTTTTTTTCAGTTTAAATACAAATGGTACAAATAGGGCTTTGGTCGCTAATTCACTTGAGGAGTGGTATTCTAATGATCTCGAAAGATACCTTGAGCTACCTAATATGGTAGGTCGTTGAAAAAAGGCTTCTTTTTAGAATTTGTTAGATAAATTCAAGCAGCGTATCGCAAGTTGGAATATTCGTTATCTGTCGCAATGGGGGCAAGATGTCTTTATTAGGTCAGTATTGCAAGCTATTCCTACTTACTCAATGGCTTGTTTTCTATTCCCTAGATCTCTTTGTATGGAGTTAGAGGGTATTATGGCTAGATTTTGGTGGCAAAAGGGGCCAAGAAAGAAAGAGATTCATTGGTGCTCTTAGGAGTACTTAAGTGAACCAAGAGAGCTTGATGGGTTTAGGTTTCGGAATTTGGCCAAATTTAATATTACGTTTTTAGCGAAACAAGGTTGGCATATACTTAATAATCTGGATTGTAACACCCAAAACTCGAATATCACCATCGATTAGAGTTACGGTGTCTTACTGTTTATTTATCATTGTTCATCTTTAACATCATGATATTCAACTTTACTTATTAAAGAATTTCACTTCACACGTTGTATATCGTCATTTAACCATAAACACAATTTAACAAGGACAAAAATGACATTTTCAATATTTTAGAAGACTTCTATTGGTACTTGATGAACAACTAGGTAGTAGTCAAGTCAGTAAACAATTTAGAAATTGTGTAGATTTCTACAAGTACTTGTGCTAGTTCTATTGATACGAGTATAACTTCTACGGATACAAATCATGCTTTTACCGATACTAGAAACTCCAGAGAGCTAAAATTCTCACCCTGTAACTTCTATCGGTAAAAGTATACAAACTACCGATACATCAAAACACATAATTACCGATACGTGTAATTTAACTACAGATACAAACCAAGTCAAAGAACAACCTCTCTCCTACCTTGTACTTCTACCGATTCATACATGGGTTCTACCGAAACAAGTATGCAAAATTTTAAGAATTATGGCAAAACACAAGTTTATTAACACAATCATACATCATTCTAAATATGCATTAAGGCAAACATAGAAAATATATATAGTTTCCTAGTTATTACATAGTATTTTAAGTCTATACTTCAACTTACACTACATGCATTTTTACATTCAACATTCCATTGACATAATAAGATTTTACCATCTCTACTACAAAACAAAAGATAACAACATTCTAGTACATGCCATAAGACTGAGTGATGCAAGAACTACCAACAAACTCCACGATATTGTGGCTTTGAAAGATAATGATGATTCGATCTTCAATCAGAAAAACAATTTACAAAACAATAACATCTTTGGTAAGCTTCATAGCTTAGTAAGTTCGATAGTTTAAGGAGTTACCAATAGTTATAATAAGCAACTATAGCTCAATCGAGCCAATATATTCCATTGTTCTTGAGTTAAATACAACTTCCTTTCCATGTCTATAACTTTCTGTTATTAGTACCCAGTGCTTCTCACACGAGCTATCAAGGACTCGCAACATATACGGTACCCCAGCCATCGTTGCGGTGTTTGTTTGTATTGTAAACTGTTCACTAACGATGCTGCTCACACGAGCTGTCGGGAGTATGCATAAAGCATAAGTCCCAGCCATCGAAGGGCCTGTAATCAATTTAGGATTCATATCTCTTTTTCGAATCACGATACTACTCACACGAGCTGTCGAGGACTTCCAACATATGAGGTACCCCAACCATCGTGTTGGTACTTTTTCAACGGCATAAAGCCTACTATATTTTTCGTTTTCATTTCTTCGATCCCTTCAATGTCAAGTGCTTCCGATTCGCTGAACATTGACAAAATACACACAATAATTATTAAGTAAAGTTTACATTACGAACTTACCAGACTGAATTGCAGTTTAAGAAAGACTTCAGGGACTAATCTGCCAATTTCCTTATTTCATGATCTGTAGCACGATCGTAGTTTATATCCACAAATCATTCAATTTCTTGCATTAAAACACTCAATCAGATCATATAATATAATACGATCATTTTTAGGAAAATTATAGTTTTACCCTAATATTTTACTTTTATTCAATCTAATCCTTTTAACACAAAACATCAAAATAACCATTTTCTCACACAACCAACCTTAGCCAAATTCTCTAAGGTGTTTATCCCACCCCTTCACACCTTTATTTTGACATCAATACATGTAATTTCATCATTTTCACATTTTAGTCCTTAAACACTTATTTCATCAAAAATCTCTGTACAAAAAGATTTAACCCAAGCATCAAACATTCAAATATATCACAAGCTTTCAAAAACAAGCATTTTCAACAATGACAAGTTTTAGAACACTTGACAGATTAAAAAATTAGCCCTTGTATAAGCTAGATTAAGCTAATACGGACTCGAAAACATAAAAATTACTAAAAACGATCAAGGTTTACTTACCCAAATCAAAGCTCAAAGTTGACAAAGGAAACCCTAGCTTCTCTTGTGTTTTTGCCGTGAGGATGAAGAAGATGAGTGAAAATTGTCTTATTTTCACTAAATTTTCTTTTAATTTAATAAATATACTAATGACAATTTTGTAATTTTTAAAACTTTTATCATTAAGTTTTAATTAATCACTTTTAACTTAATTATTACCTATTTACACTTAATATAAATCATACTAATCTACTCACTAACACTCCTTTGGTTAATTTACTCATTGGATCCTTCTAATTAAACATCTATACTTTTGCACCTATTACAATTTAGTTCTTTCTATTCAATTAACTATCTAATCGATAAAATTTCTGAACCAAAATTAATTACAATGCATATCACACCATAAATATTAAAATACATAAATTTAGGACTCAACTCATCAGATTTCTGATTTCGAAATCCCTGTTTTCGACACCATTAAAAATCAGGCTGTTACAACTCTCTCCCTTAGGGAAATTTTGTTCCGAAATTTCTTACCATTGAACAGGTTAGGGTACTGTGATCTCATCGAAGCTTCAGTCTCCCATGTAGCTTTTTCAAGCCCGTGTCAGTTCCATAATACCTTTACCAATAGTACCCTTTTATTTCGCAACTCTTTTACTTCATGAGCCAGAATCTTAACCAGTTCTTCTGATTACGACAAATCTGGCTGTATCTCAACCTATCAAGGTGTAATCACATGGGAAGATCTGATCTGTACCGTCTCAACAGTGAAACGTGAAATACATTATAGATCTTCTCTAGTTCCGGTGGTAAAGCCAAATAATATGCTATAGGGCCAACCCGTTCAATGATTTCATACGACCCGATAAATCGTGGACTCAGTTTTCCTTTTCTGTCAAACCTTAGCATTTTCTTCCAAGGTGAAACTCTCAAGAAGACTCGATCTCCCATTGCAAACTCTATATCTTTCCTTTTAAGATCTACGTATGACTTTTACCGATCAAACGCTGCTTTCAAGCAATCGCGGATCACCCGTACTTTATCTTCGGTCTCATGAATCAAATTGGTTCCAACCAACTTAGGCTCACTCAACTCTGACCAATAAAAAAGTGTTTTGCATTGTTAGACTAGTAGCATTTTAATATCGTACTTTAACTGTCGAGAAACATAGGTTATTACCTTTCTAGCTTGCATCAAAACACAACTTAAACCGTTAAGAGATGTATCATTGTATACGACGAACTCTTTACCTGATTTAGGCTGTGTCAAAACTGGAGCTTCTGTCAATAATTTCTTTAACTACTCAAAACTCTGCTAACACTTTTCTAACCATACAAACTACACATTCTTATGCAGTAACTTCGTTCGGCAAGGCTATGATGAAAAATCCTTCACAAATCGACGATAATAACCTACTAACCCAAGGAAACTACGTACCTCGAAGACATTCTTTGGTACCTTCCAATCGAGGATAGATGAGACCTTACTTGGATCAACCCAGATTCCCTCCGATGATACAACATGACCCAAAAATCCCACTTCTCGCAACCAAAACTCACACTTGCTAAACTTCATATACAACTGTTTTTCTCTCAAAACCTGTAACACTTCTCTCAAATGTTGAGTGTGCTCAGGTTTTGTTTTGGATTAGATCAAAATGTCATAAATAAACACAACCACAAACCTGTCCAACTGAGGCTGAAATACTTTGTTCATCTAGTCCATAAATGCTGCAAGGGGAGTTAGTAAACCTATACGACATAACCAGAAACTCATAATGCCCATAATGAGTTCTAAATGTCATTTTCATTATATCACAATCTTTTATTCGCATCCGATAGTAATCTGACCGGTGGTATATCTTGGAGAATATGGTTGCACCCTTTAACTGATCAAATAACTCATCAATCCGAGGCAACGAATACTTATTCTTGATTGTCACCTTATTTAGTTGCTTGTAATTTATACACATTCGCATCGATCCAGCTTTCTTTTTCACGAATAACACGGGTGCACCCCAAGGTGATACACTAGGTTGTATGAACCCTCTGTCTAACAATTCGTGCTGCTGAGCTTTCAACTCTTTCAATTCAATTGATGCTATTCTATACGATGGAATTGAGATCGAAGCAGTACCAGGTAACAATTCAATATCAATTCTTCTGGAAACACATCTGTACACTTATTAACAAATGATACTTGTTTCAACTTTGTTTCGGAGCCCCGTGTATCAAGTATGTATGCCAAAAATACTTTACAGCCTCTACGAACCATCTTCTGTGCTGAAATAGCTGAAATTACCTCGGTTTCACTGTTCAATTTATCGCACTCAACTATAATCACTTTACCTATCGGGCATTTCAAACTAATCTTTCTTTGCTTGTAATTTATTACTGCATCGTGCTCAGATAATTTACCACTACCTTCCCTTTTCTTTTCAAAATCTTGCCATCCCACGAATAATTCGGATGAGTCTCTGCATTTTGTTAAAGCTCAGAGCATAGTCGTTGTAGTTTAGCATCATGAAAGCAAGAATCCAAAATTTGGCCCCACAGCTTAGACCAAGATAAGCTCCTTACATACTAAAACAACTGCCCCTCACGATGGTGTTCCCTTCGAGATAATGCGTTAGCCACAGAATTTTGACTGCCCTGTCTGTACACTATTGAGTAGTCATACCCCAAACATTTTGACAACTCATTTCTATTGATATGGGGTTATGGCTTATAGATCAAACAAGAATATGAGGCTTGGATAATCCATCTTGATGATGAAATGTCTACCCACTAGGTAATGATGCCATTTCTTCACAGCTAATAAGGCAGTAAGCATCTCCTTGTCGTAGATGGACAAGGATTAATGTTTAACTCCCAAGCCTTTGCTAAAAAATGAGATAGGTTTGGCCTTCTGTTGTAACACTGCACTTACCCCCTATCCGCATGCATCTGTTTCCACACAGAACTCCTCTTTGAAGTTAGGTAGAACTAACACAGGTGTTTGTGTGACTGCCTTTTTAAGCTGTTCAAAGGCAGCTTGTTCTTGCTCAGTCAAAGACCAAAGAACATCCTTCTTAAGTAATGTGGTGAGTGGTTTCACGATCACCCCATACCGACTAACAAATCGTCTATAGTACTCGGAGAGACTAAGAAAGCCACGTAATTCCTTCATCGACGTTAGTGGTGGCCACTGTAAAACCCCTTCCACCTTAGTGAAGTCTCTAAAAACTGTCCCATTTAAAATGATATGCCCCAAATACTCAATTTGGGTGGTACCAAATCTACACTTCCCTTGGTTTGCAAATAATTGTTATTGTCTAAGAATTTGTAACACCTCTCTTAGATAGTCTATGTGTCCCTCCCAAGAAGAAGAATACAGTAGTATGTCGTCGAAGAACACGATTACTGACTTTTAGAGTTTCTGTTTGAAAATGCTATTCATTAAGGACTGAAAACTCGAGGGCACATTGGTCAAGCTAAAGGGCATGACCAAGAACTCATAGTAACCCTCGTGAGTTTGAAATGTTATTTTGTGGATGTCTCCCTTCCACATTCTGATTTAATGGTAACCAGATTTTGAATCCAACTCGGAGAAATAAGTAGCTTGGTGCAGTTCATCCAGCAGTTCCTCAATCATAGGTATTGAAAACTTGCCTTTAATTGTCATTTGATTCAATTGCTTATAATCCACGCACAATCTCCAACTCCCATATTTTTTTCAACCATTATTATTAGAGAAGAAAACAGATTGTTACTATCTCGTACAATACCCGCACTCAACATTTCCTTGACAAGTCTTTCAATTTCACTCTTCTGCACTACTGGGTATCGATATGGCCTCACTTTCACCACTTGGGATTCATCCTTCAAAGGGATTAGATGATCCTATAATTTGATCGGTGGAAGCCCTTTTAAAGCTTGGAAAACATCCTCAAATTCCCTTAGTAATCGTTCAATATCAGGGTGATGTGTCTGTTTTGGTAGTGATAAAGCAGTATGCTCCGAAATGGCCAGCAACATAGAACTAGGACCTTGTCCCCCCACATTAAGACTCTTGGACAATTGCGCTCCAGTCACCATGTGCAAACCCCCAGGTACCAAACCTTGTAAGATGCATGTTTTCCCCAAATGTTTGAACTGCATGATTAACTCAGCAAAATTCCAAACTGTCGATCCCAAAGTTAGAAGCCACTGAATGCCTAACACAACATCGCATCCCTTGATAGGAAGTACCATAAGTCAGTTGTGAAACGATGACCTTGAACTTCCCATGTAACTGTCGAACATACCCCTTGTGTTACTAAATGAACTCCATTGACAACATTCACACGAAGTCTACACGGTTGGTCCACTATCACTTGCAATCTTTTTAATAGGTGGCAATCCATAAAACTATGGGTACTACTCGAATCAACCAAGGCAATCACTTCATGCTGACCAATAGTTGCTGTCAACCTCTGGGTGTGTCTTTGCGAACCCTTGAGGGCATGTAGTGATAGCATTAGAGGAATTGATTCAACCTCTCTTTCTCCCTCTTCCAGCTTTTCAGGACAGTCCTGAAACTCTTCAAAAGTAGATTGTGGTAACTCGCCCTCCTCCTCAACTGATGCATCAACGATTAATTGATACAACTGGTATTTAGAGCATTTGTGCCTCGGTGTATATTTGGCAGCCCTTCTTTCTTCGATCCTTCATCTCACTTTGAGATAGGGCTTTAACATGGTTTCGAGTAATAGGTTGGGATGCTTTATTACGGTTCATAGTAGGTTGGGAACCCCCTTTTGTCACAAGTAATAGGGGTTTAATTGGGGAAGACCCTTCTCAGTCTCATTATTTTGTTGACCCCATTTCCACAATATCCTCGATCTCGAGGGCCAAAAAAAATGCTTCTTCCAACGATGTGGGTTTAAATAACCTCAATTACTGCCCTATATCCTACCTAAGGTTAAAGATGAATACACTCAAAGCATTACTTTCAGGCAACCTTAACTGATTCAACAAGCTTACGAAATTCTCATAAAATTGATCGATTGTACCTGTCTGCCTGAGAGCCACCAATTGTGTCATGACATCCAAGTGCTTACAAGAACCAAAACGTTCCTCCAATGTGCAAACGTAAGTCTTCCAATGAAGCTGTCGAAGGCCACCATTGCGTTGTGCAAAGAAGTAGTGTCATTCTAGAGCTCTCCCGTCTAAATTTAACATAATTATTTTGACTTTGGCTCCTTCATCCACATTCTTCACTTCAAAAAATTGTTTAAGTTTCGACCACCATTCGCAGCAATCATCTCCATCAAACCGTGGACAGTTCAGCTAAGTCACTCTAATTGTCGTGTCACCAGAATTCAATTGTGAATGAACCTTCTAACTTTCCACACTTTCCACACTACTCGAAGAAGGTTTGAAGTTTAAATCTAACCTCCCCATGAATTTTACCCTTAATATCCTCCATAAACTCTATCGAAACATTTATTTTTGGGAAAACAAATAGGTCTCAAAAAATATTTTCAAATTAAAATATGGTGTCGCCACCAATCTTTTATTTGGTGTGATTGGATCACCACAAAGCTTTTAAAGTCCGTTTTAAAAAAATACTTTGGTCTTCGAAATCCAGAAAATGAGTTCGGGAGTCTGTTACAAGTGTGGAAGGATTGGCACCCACCCACACCCAAAATTGGTGTCACATTGATTATTATCCGGTCTTGTTTGTCAAAATTTTGAAAACTCGAGTGAAGTTTTAAAATACGATCCTTAAATGCATAAGTTATTTTGATGTACATGTTTAAGAAAGAAATCGATTTTCATTTAGAAGTCTCGTTATTTCGAAGTGATTGACGAAGAAAGTCACGTCCACTGAGTTAGGACATAACATTTCGAGATTTAAAAATAACGAGTTTTCCTTTGTAGCAGTTTTTAAACCTTGAAAAGGGTATTCGATTATTCCGGTTTGAAGAAAACTTGTGCCTAGTAAGTTAAGGTACAAATTTTCAAAACACGAAATAAAGAAATATTGCCTTGATTTTAAATGTTTGTATTTTGGAAAAAAAATTAAAAAATGACTTAAATTAAAATATAGAGATAAAAATGAGCATGCAAATTAAATGCGAGTTATGCAATTAATGACAGAGTTAAATAACACAAAGCACGAACAATTATACGAATGAATAAATATACGAAAATAAATATAAGAAAAATAAAATACGAATCATGAATCAGAATAAATGAGAAAATACAAGGTTAATTAAAAAAAGTTAAAATATTATATATGAAAGTCGAAGAAAGAAAAACATAGGGACGAAAATGAAGTTTCGGAGAGTTCGAGGTTAAAATATAATTTTGGATAATTTAGGGGTAAAAATGTAATTTTAGGAAAGTTCGGGGTAAAAATGTGATTTTTGAAAAGTTTGAGGCAAAATTTAATTTTTGAGAAGTTTAGGGATAAAAATATGATTTTTAAGTTCGAGGGAAAAAATGTAATTTTTGAGAAGTTTAAAGGTAAAAATGTGATTTTTAGAAGTTTGGGGGCAAATGTAATTTTTGAGAAGATCAAGGGTAAAAACGCGAATTTTGGAAGTTTAGGGGTAAAAATGTAATTTTTGGAAGTTCAAAGCCAAAAATGTAATTTTTGAGAATTTTGAGGTTAAAATGTAATTTTAGAAAAGTTTGAGGGTCAAAATGTAATTTGGAAATGTTCAAGGGTTAAAATGTAATTTTTGTGAAATTTAAGGGTTAAAATGTGGTTTTTAAGAATTTTGAGGACCTCTTGAGTAATAAACCCAAAAAAGAGTGACACGTGACAGCTTCTCAGGCTTCTAGAAGTGAGAGGACTAATTTGAAAATATATTAAAATTACAGGGAAATTTATAATAAAATAAAACTTGGTTTAATGACGAAATTGAAACAAATGAAGAAATAAGAAGGACCAAATGCAGAAATAAACCAAAAAGGACACGTGGCAGCCTCTCAAGCTTTTAGAGAGTCAGGGTACCAAATTGAAAAACAATTAAAATTATTGAGCAAATTTAAAGTTAATCAAAAATAAAAAAAAAGTATGAGATTGGAAAGGCTTAAAAGGCGGAGGGATTAAAGGGATAAATATCCTATTATTTAATAAAGGTTTGAACTTTCATGTTAAAACGTTATAGTTTCAATAAAGGTATTTAAGTTGAATTTTTTTTTTGAAAGCATTCATTTTCATTCTGTTTTAGAAAAAAAAATAAAAGCTTTTCTCATTTTTCTCTGAAGGGCTCTCAAAGTAGAGCTTCGATTTTTTTTTTTGAAAGCATTCATTTTCATTATGTTTTAGAAAAAAAAAAGCATTTCCTCGTTTTTCACTGAAGGGCTCTTAAAGTAGAGCTCCGATTTGCATTCTCCGATTCGGTCTTCCATCGTGACTCCTTCGGGCTTCGACATCCCTAATTGTCGTGAACGTTGTCCGACCACCACAAGCTGTAGCACACGGCAACCAGGTAAACGAAATGACACCTTTTTACAAATGGTTTGTTTTCATTTGTTTTTCTTTTTTAAGCACAGATCTAGGCTCGGAACAGATCTAGGCTCGGATCTTCATAGATCGAGCCTAGATCTACTTTTAAAAACAACAATGGATTTATTTTTTTAGATTTGTTTTAATGCTTCTTTTACTATTTTTTCTAACCCTTTTTTATTTTTTTAAAAGAAATGACCAAACTTTCATGAAAGTAGATCTTCCAGATCTGAAAACATTTGATGATTTTTAAAGAAAATATTTTGAAAGCGTTCTCATTTTTTTTTTGCAAGCGTACGAATGAAGGGATCCCTCGTGATTGTGGAATGGCCCGGAGGAGCATCCGTTCAGCTTTGGCGACTGTGGCGGAGTAGATTCAGGTACGTCTCCTCAACCTCTTTGATTTATTTATTATTTATTTAATAATATATTTATTTATATGTAGTTATTATAAAACGTTTTGCAATAAATGAAAGTAAATAATGATATTTAATACATATTTAGAATATGGTGGTTTCGAAACTTGGGTACTAAACAAACAATAAATACATGTCTGTACGTTAAGAATACTGAAAGTTTGGATGCTTTGAATTTGATCTTATAACTTCTTATTGCTTCGAATCACTGTATTTTTTGTTTTTTTGAATGTTCCAAAGAAAAGGGAGAAGACCCCTTTACAACCTATTTTCAATCGGTTTTATAGCCCTATCACAACTTGCTCCTTTTTTTTCTGTATTTTGCTGTCTTTTCTTCTTTGCTTGTTGTAGGTTCGATCGGTGACTGGCGGTGCAGGTTGCAGAGGAAAGTCGAGCTGACATGGCGATTCCTGAATGGGCAAGGCAAGGCGGCAGCAGCAAGTTGCTGCAGTTTAGGTATTTTTTAGAATTTTAGAGTTTGGGCTACTTGGGCCCTTTTGAGTGTTTGGGTTGTGGGTTATATTTGGGTTTTAAGACTTTAGGCTTGAATTTGTAATTTTGGACTGGAAATTGTATCTTGGATCCTTTTTTTCTTTTAATTAAATTTAAATTTAAATTTAAAATAAATTTAAACTCAAAATAAGTTTAAATTTAAAATAAATTTACACTTAAAGTAATTTAAAATTTAAAATTTAAAATTGGGTTCAATTTGGTTTAAATGTTGGGCCCGATCAAAATTGGGCTCCAACAACTGCCCCTCTTTGCTCGTTGCTTTGTAATAGGAACGGAGCAAAGACCAAAAAGAGGCCCAATTTTGTCAGGTTTCATTTCTTTGACGCTCCTTCAATTGGCCTACCCTTCGTTTTGTTGGTCGTTCAATTTCACTGCATCCGCTTCTCTATTGCTCTTAGCGTCATGGTTCCACCTTGCCCTAAGGCAATTTCAAAAGACAAAATTTGCTACTGTAACTTTACTCAATTCACTTGCAACGTCAAGAAGATCGAGATTCGTCATCGTAGTCTTTGGATTCAATCCACTGACACCTCTGGTACTTAGTGTTGTGGCTTCATCTTTGGGTCCACCTCTTTGTATTTCTCCGGGAAGATGGGACTTGAAATTTCACTCCACTCCACTGCAACTTCAGAAAGATTGATATTCTACCTTCTTGACTTGAGGGTAAAAGGTAGGATTTTTTTTAAGTAAGATATTGGATGGTTGCAATCTGCCCCTAGATCGGGGTAAAAGATTGGTTGATGATGATCTGTCCCAAGATCGGGGTAAAAGATAGAATGGCGCAATTTGCCCCAGACTCGGGGTAAGAGATTAACTGATAAGGATCTGCCCCAAGCTCGGGGTAAGAGATCGGATGGTTGCAATCTGCCCCAGGCTCGGGGTAAGAGATTAGTTGATAGTGATCTGCCCTAGGGTCGAAGTAAAAGATCGAATGGTTGCAATTTGCCCCAGGCTCGAGGTAAGAGATTATTTATGGTGATCTACCCTCGGCTTGGGGTAAAAGATCTAATGGGTGCAATCTGCCCTAGGCTCGGGGTAAAAGATCGAATGGCTGCAATATGCCTCAGGCTCGAGATAAAAGATCGATCGATTGTAATCTACTCGAGGCTTGGGGTAAGAGATTGGCTTATCGTGATCTGCCCCAGGCTCGAGGTAAAAAATTGAATGGCTTCAATTTGTCCTTCCTGATTGAGGGTAAAACTGAAATGATGTAATTTGAATCCATCTCCACTGCAATTTCAGGAAGATAAGATTTGATGTCGAAATTTCATCTTACTCTTACTGCAACTTCAGAGAGATAAAGACTTGGTATCGTAGTTTGACCTGATCCACTTTAACTTCGAGGTAATTACTGTTATGGCTTCAATCTATCCCTCTTCGTCTTTAGGGTATCAGCTCTAATGTTTCCTTGGTTCATCTCACCATTTTGCAAGTATGTGACCTGTAAAGTATGCTTCTATAGACCTCATATATAGGCTTAAATTATCAGGATGTCATGATCAGAATGAATCAAATGCTCCTAACTACATGAATGTATGATGAATGTCAGGTTATTATTTGAGTTGACATAGCATATCGCCTGACTAACTTCTGTCGTGAGTGCGTTGTCCTGTCTCCTTCTAGGCTTAGCTTAAACTGCTTGTTTTCAAGTTTGTTCTCCAATTAGTAGTCCCATTTCGGGTACATGTACTATTTAGGAAATTCCAGAGTAATGCTCATGGATCTTTGCATGATTCATGTTATTAGTTCATTATCCGTTATTTAAATGTAAAATGATTGAACGAGGTTATGAAAGAATAAGGTCGAAATTTATTGAAGACATAATTCAAAAGATCAATAAGAGGCAAATTTTAGTCAAGAAATTACCAAGTATACAACAATAGATATTTAGATGCCCCGGATATCGCAGGATGAGCTTCTTTCAGCCGACTTGCTGAGAATCACTTTGAGCCTAAATATGTGTTTAGAAGACCTGGAGTGCTTTGTCGATACTTCAAGTTGTAATTTTCCTCCATCTTGCTACATCCGAGAGAAACGACCACTTCGAATCTATCTTTGAATTTGAGTCGCCCTTGACGGGTTTTTAACTCAAAATCCCTTTGGTTTCAAGACACCCTTTGTGGGTTTTCATCTTGAACTTTTTTTTTAGGCGAAGTATTTTTTCACTGAGTCCGAGTTAACGGGGTTGTGCAAATCCTTACCATCCATTTATGTTAGAATGAGAGCACCTCCTAAGAAAGCTTTCTTTACCACATATGGCCTTGCCCAGTTGGGTATCCATTTCTCTCAAAAGTCTTTATGTGTGGGAAGTATTTTTTTCAAAATTAGATCTCCCTCATGAAATTCTTTAGGATGAACCTTTTTGTCATAAGATCGCATCATTCTTTTCTAGTACATCTTATCATGGCGGATAGCTCTTAACCTCTTTTCTTCGATTAAATTCAATTGATCATATCGGACTTGAATCCATTCTACTTCATCTAATTGTAACTCTGTCAAGACTCGGAGAGAAGGTATTTCCACCTCGATAGGTAAGACTGCTTCCATTCCATATGCTAGCGAGAATGGTGTTTCCCCAATAGAAGTTCTGATTGAAGTTCTGTAAGCAAAGAGGGCAAATGGTAATTTTTCGTGCTAATCTATAGGTCTCAGTCATTTTTGCAACGATCTATTTGATGTTTTTATTAGCTGCTTCTATAGCTCCATTCATCTTTGGGCGATAGGGAGATGAATTGTGATGCCTGATTTTGAATTGCTCGCAAACTTCTGCTATCGTGCTATTGTTCAAGTTCAAGGCATTATCGGATATGATCCTTTTCGGCATCCCATATCGACAGATGATCTCAATTTTCAAGAACTTACTAACGGTAGACTTCATGACATTGACGTAAGAAGCTGCTTCTACCCATTTGGTGAAGTAGTCAATAACCACGAAGATAAATCTATGACCATTAGAAGCTTTTGGAGAAATTAGCCCAATGACATCCATGCCCCATATAGAAAATAGCCAAGGAAAAGTCATGAGATAAAGGTTTGATGGAGGTACATGAATCTTATCTCTATAGATCTGGCATTTATGGCATCTCTTGGCATAATTGATGCAATCTCCTTCCATGGTAGACCACTAATACACAAATCTTATTATTTGCCTTGCCATTGTGAAACCATTGGCGTGTGTCTCACAAATGCCTTCATGAACTTCTTCTAAGATCTTTTTAGCTTCAACTGCGTCGACACATCTTAGCAACACTTGATCTTTTCTTCTTTTATACAGGATTTCCCCATCTAGGACATATTCATTGGCAAGTCTTCTCAATGTCCTCTTTTCATTTTCAGAAGCTTGCTTGTGGTATTTGTGATCTCTTACATATTAAAGAATATCTTGGTACCTTGGGCAATCATCCATTTCTTCTTCTTCTTCTTCTTCTTCTTTGATATCATAACAATGAGCTGGAGCCTCATAGATGCTCATTTGAATGGGTTTCGTATCTTCTGGTCTATTTACTTTAATCATCAAGGCCAAAGTGGAAAGAGCATCCGCCATCTGATTTTCTTCTCGTGGGAGATAATGAAATGTGAGATCATCAAACTCTTTAGTTAACTCGAGAACCAATTTTTGGTAATAAATTAGCTTAGAATCTCTCGTTTCCTATTCTCCTTTGAGTTGATAGATTACTAGTGCGAAGTCTCCATATATCTCCAAAACTTTGATTCCCAGTTTTATGGCTGCACGGATTCCCATGATACATGCTTCGTATTCTGTCATGTTATTTGTGCAATCAAAATTGCGTTTACTGGTAAAAGGATAGTGGTCTCCTTTTGGTGATACCAAGACTGCCCCAACTCCATTACCTGTGGCATTTGAAGCTCCATCAAAATTCAATCTCCAAGGATGTTCCACTGTGGTTCCCTCTTCAATGGTTACAGTATACATTAAATCCTCATTCGAAAAGTCGAAGTTCATTGGTTCATAGTTCTCTAAAGCCCTACTAGCTTGGATGTCTGCTATCGCATTCCTTTTATTGCCTTTTAATTGACATGGACTATGTCGAATTCAAAAAGCAAGATCTACCACCTAGCCAATCTTTCATTCAATGCAGCTGACTCCATCATGTACTTTAAAGGATCTAGTTTTAAGATTAACCAAGTGGTGTGGTACAACATGTATTGCCTTAATCTTCGCGTGGTCCAAACTATAGCTCAACATAAATTTTCAATTGGCGAGTATCGAGTCTCACAATCGGTGAATTTCTTACTAAGATAATATATTACCCTTTCCTTCCTTCCAGACTCATCGTGCTGGCCTAGCACGCATCCCATAGAATTTTCAAAGACTGCCAAGTACAGGATCAATGGTTTATTAGGAATTGGAGGCACCAATATGGAAGCATTGGACAAATAATCTTTGACCTTGTTAAATGTTTCTTGACATTCATCATCCTATACACTTGGGTTACGCTTTCTAAGCAAACGGAAAATAGGATCGCATTTCTTAGTTAGCTGTGAGATGAAACGAGCAATGAAATTTAACCTCCCTAAAAACCCTCGAACTTTTTTTTGTGTATTAGGTGGTGGTAGTTCTTGTATGGCTTTGACTTTATCCGGATCAATTTCAATCCTGCTTTTACTGACCACAAAGCCTAACAGCTTTCCCGAAGTGGCTTCGAAGGTGCACTTTACTAGGTTTAGGTTTAGTTGATACTTTTGTTAGCCTCCCAAACAACTTTCTCATGATCCTTACATGCTCTTCCTCTGTTCGAGATTTCGCAATCATATCGTCGACATAAACTTCAATTTCTTTATGTATCATGTCGTGAAACAAAGTCACCATGGCCCTTTGATAAGTTGCCCCTACGTTTTTTAGTCCAAAAGGCATCACATTGTAACAGAATGTTCCCCACAGCGTGATAAACGTGGTTTTCTCCATATCTTCAAGATTCATCCTTATTTGGTTATACCCGGAGAAACCGTCCATGAACGAAAATAAGGATTGACTTGCTGTATTTTTTACTAAGGTGTCGATGTGAGGTAATGGAAAGTTATCCTTTGGGCTTGCTTTATTTAAATCCCGATAATCCACACATATGCACCTTCCCATCTTTTTAAGAATAGAGACTATGTTGACTACCCACTCTGAGTATTTAACTACTTGGAGAAATCTAGCGTCAAATTGTTTTCTGACCTCCTCTTTTATTTTCAATAACACTTCAGGTCTCATCCTTCTTAGCTTTTGCTGAACAGACTTGCACTCTTCCTTTATGGGGAGTTTATGTATCACAATGGCAGTACTCAAGCCAGGCATGTCTTGGTAGGACCAAGCGAAGATATATTGGAACTCTTGAAGCAACCTGATAAGATCTTTTCTGGTTTCTAGGGAGATGCTTGTCCCAATTTTTAATTCTCTCTTTTCATCTTCATTCCCTAAGCTTATAACTTACACCAGTTCTGAATAAGGCAAGATTTGTTTTTCTTTTTGCTCCATCATTCTTAACAGATTAGGAGACAATTTACAATCTTGATCATCTTCAAAGTCTTGAAGGACCTGTCAATAAAATAGAAATGAGGTTCAAAGAACCAAATAAATTTACGAAAGAATGATTATATGGTATGAGTATGGGTATGTTTGTCAATTTTGATAAGATTGTATGTATTAAAGATTTATTAATTTTGTTTATTGGATATGTACGAACAGTTTGTTGAGTTGGATTGAGAATGAAAGAATAATTAACGAAAGATTTGTCATGTAAGATAAAAGATGCATTTTCATTCAAAATAACTAAATAATGATCATAGGCCTTTTTACAAAAAGATCCGTATTGCTTTTGAGCCTAAAGCAATAAGTGTGTTCTAAGCATTACTCTAAAGAAGCCCAAAAGACTACATGGAGCTCCTCTACATTCCAGTTGTCAAGAGTACTCCCGGAGGCGAAAGGACGAATTTCTCATAAGTTTCCTCCTTCATTTCCTTTCTCGAATATAGCGTTGATGCTCAAACCATTCATTTTCATTTCCTTTATTTCCTTCCTTTAACCTTGAATTGATTATTCCTCCTGATATAAACATTTTTTATATATGGGGAAAAACCATTGGCTCCTATTAGATCTCCTCTCTAGCCAATCGAGCTCTCCTTCGTTCCTGCTTCTTTTCCAACTCCCTTTTCTTTCCCTTCGCGTCTGGTTTATACCCTAGGCTAAAGCGATCTTGTTTCCCTTCCAACATTGGCACATTGATTCTCCCTAGAGAAACCTTCCTAGTCTTTTTCCAGTTAGGGCTCCTTTACCAATTGTCATTTTTAGGTCCATCTTCGTGATTTTTGATATTTTGGTTACAAGGATGCTGCTTCCTTTTGCAATGAAGGTTGCATTAACGAACTCCAAGTATCGGAAAGAACATTCCAAGGCTTTTTCATCTACTCCAATGTATGGTGCATAATTTGCTATTGACGCAATTAAGTCCTCTCAGCATTGATTGTGACTAATCGTCCTTCGGTCACCAATTTCAGCTTCTAGTGTAACGATGACGGCACTGCTCCTGCTGAATGGATCCACGATATTCCAAACAAGCAGTTGTAGCTTGGTTTGATATCCATTACTGAGAAGTCTACTTTGAATGAGTTTGGTCTGATTAACAATGGTATCTCGATCCAACCCATAACTTTCCTTTTTGTTCAATTGAACGCTCTCACTAGATTGTGGCATGTCTTCATATGAGAACTATCGATCGGTATCCTCTTTAATGTTGTTAACGGTAAAACGTTCAAGGCTAAGCCGTTATCAATCAATACACCAGGTAGTGTGTAACCTTTACAGCAGGTGGTGATATGTAGCGTTTTTGTTGACCCCATGCCTCTTGGGGTATTTCATCATTATTAAAAAAGATGAAATTATCGGTGCTGATATTATTGACCAAGCGGTCTAGTTTGTTTACTAAAATGTCCTTGGCTAAATAAGTCTCATTTAATACTTTCATTAGCGCGTTACGATGTGCTTCTAAGTTTTGCAACAGCGTTAAAATGGATATACGAGCTGGCTACTTATATAATTGCTCTACCACACTGTATTCACTGTTCTTGAGGAACTTCAAGAATTCCTTAGCCTCTTTTACTGTCACTGGCTCGTTAATTAGTGACTTCCTCTTTTCGATTCTTCCAGGTTTTTTTCCAAATGTTTCATTTTTTATTCTTGCAGGGCCATAGTCTTTCCCACTACGCGTGACAAGACTCACGTCTTGAGCTCCTTCTAGTCCAACCTTAGAATTTTCCCCTCTCAATATCGTTACATTACAGTTGTAATTCCAAGGAACCCTTTTGTCATCCTTGTAAGGGAAGGCTACGGGTTTTTGGATTATTATTGTGGAAGCAATTCTTGCTTTAGTTTCGTCACTTCTTGGCCGTGAAATGATTATCATTGGATTATTAACCCCAAAAGTTTTCATAACTGTGCCCTCTTCGGAGTCACACACTTCTTTCACTTCTTCTTTTTCCTAAAACAATTCTAACTCTTTATTGTCCATCAATCTCTGTACCACAGTTTTGAACTCGTCACATTCCTAAATCTCATGCCCTTCATTATTGTGGAACTCACAGTAGCGTCCTTCTCTCACTGCTTTTCCCGAATCTTGGGCAATTAAACCCACTTTTATCATTTCATGCCATACCCATCTCAAGGGTGATCTTACTTCCTCAATACGAGTCTTGATCTTCCTTCCTTCTCCTCTGACTATTGCATTCACCTCTTGATCGGGATGTTTGGGTAGTGGATTCTCTGATACATTAGGTAAGAGTCTGTGTTGTTGACCTCATTTTCTTTTTTTCAGAGAGCTGTTCTTCTAACACCTTTTCCCACCTCGATCTTTTCGCTTCAAATTGTGTTCTCGACCATCTCCCCTGACAAAACCATGTCAGAGAAACTTTTGGTAGCGCTTCCTAACATATGGTTAATGAAAGGGGCCTTTAGAGTATTAACGAATGGTGGTTGTACTTGGGTTGCCATGTATCTCTATCTTTGAGCGTATTGACGGAAACTCTCATTTGGCTTCTTCTCCATTCTCTGCAAGGTCAGTCTATTAGGTGCCATGTCAGTTACATGACTGTATTGCTTCATAAATGCTTGTGTCAGGTCCTTCCATGAGCTTATCTTGGCACGACTCAACTGATTATACCATTTGGCTGCAAATCCTGTTAGACTATCTTGAAAACAATGTATTAATAACTGGTCATTATGGACATGCCCAGTCATCTTCCTACAAAACATGGTAATGTGTGCTTCGGGGCAGTTGGTCCCGCTATATTTGTCAAAATTCAGTGTCTTGAATTTTGAGGGGAGCACTAGGTCTGGGACCAGACTTAACTTTTTAGCATTTATCCCGTATGAGCTTTTAATTCGTTACATCGCCTCTATCTTCTCTTCTAAACACTTATATTTTTCTTCCATCTGTCTGGGAAGTTCTGCTCTCATCATCTCATCGAATTTCGGGACGTCTAGATTTGCAACATTATCTTCAAGGTTTGATCTAGATCTTACTAGATAATTGGTTGGCCTTAATGTGCTAGTAGCCTACTGTTGTGCCTTTATAATAACGGTTGTCTCCCGTGTTTGTGCCTCGTATAAAGCTTGGTTATGGAGGGGTGTAAAACCTGGAGGAATAATAGGATCCTCGTCTTCCTCGATTGGGTTTATTGTAGGACTTTTTCCCTTATTAGCCTCACTTTACTTTATTTGAGTCAATTCATTCATCAAACTCTTTTGTACTTCCATGAACTGATTTTTCATCTCCCTATACATCATTGTCATTTGTTCCTGCAACTCTTTTTGAATCTGCTCTAGCCTTTGCTCTATGGCTTCAGTTTTTTTACGAGTGTTATAGTGATGTGGATTTTCAATGATTACTAATGTAACTGTTAAAGTTTTAATTAGTTAGAATTATCATGCTAAAATATGTGAAAAATGCAATGCAAATGAATGCATGTATGCAAAAGAAAGGTATTGACTTATAATTCAATTTCCATTAGAAAAGTTCACTAGATAACAAGTTCCTTTACATAAAGCAAATTACATAAGCTGTTTTGCCTTAATGCTCAGAGCTTTGATTTTATTGAGAAGTTCTGCTAGCTTTTAACCTCGTTCTATCTTTGTCTCATATTGCATACTTAACTCATCTGCTTCGACTGCTAGTGTTTGCACGTGGTCAGCCATTCCCCGTATCTAATTCAGAGCCTCACCCATAACATAATCCCTATCTCGAACTTGCTTCTTAGTTTGCTGAAGATGCCAATCATTTGTTTTCATTATCCTCTCTAGAATCTTGGTTCGTATTTCACTATTCTGCAATGAGGCTTCCAATTCTCCTACCCTCTTATTCAATCTCTCGATCTCAACTTGACTTGCCTTCAGCTCTACCACTAAATTTTGGCTACGATGTCTATACAAGGATTCCTCTAATTCCTTTATTCGGGCCTTTAACTTTGTCATCTCAGCTTGACTTTCCAATAGGCTGCACTTCATGGCATTTTCTTAAATCTGGACATCTTAAAACTGGTTCTTCCACTGATTTGTTCTATTCTTCTCTTCACGGATTTCCCGTTACCATTGTTCCCACATCTTACCTAACCTGATAGATTGACAAGTGAAGCTTCTTATAGTCTTTCTTCAGGCTATCGAGATCTTCTTCGGCCTTATTCTTCCCTTTTCTCAATTTTTCTGCCTCTAACTTCTAGACATCAATGTCTAACCCCAAAAGCACATTTTCTTCTTCCAATTTTTCTATCATCTTTTCCATTTCAGCATTCTTCATCTCAAAATCTTGTTTAATAATTTCTAGTTCAATTGCGACAACCTGCAAGTGCTCCTCAATTAGGGGAACAACCTCCGGGTTTGGCATAGGAATGTTGTCATTGATACTTTTATTTCTCCACCAATCATATTCTACAATTGTCATGGGATTGGAGCCAAACACTTTCATCCTTCGAACTTGATTACATGCATTCGAGATCTCTCGAATCCTTTTCTTATTGTTTTCTCCTCTATATGCGAATTCACACTAAGCTAACCCTTGAGTTGCTGGTATGAACTGTCTCGATCTGTATTGTGTTGAAACCAATAAAAGTGTGTATCCTATTGCTCCCCAAATTTCGGCTAATAGGACCTAGTCGAAGTCTTTGCATTGATATAAAATTTCATCAGGAACAAACCATTATGCTCGCCATTCTATGTCTACATCTCGGAGACTTTGAAGTATTGCCATCCATTTTTCTTCTGAGAAGTTTCCTTGTCTTTGCGTGGCTACAAACTCTTTCAAAGGAGAATAATCTTTAGATAAGTACTGATAGGAGACTTTTTTTGTTTTCCAAAAGTGACTATGGAAGCATACCATCAACAATGGTGCACAGCCGATAAACCGATCTTCTCCCTCCTTTCTGCACGTATTTAAGGATCTGAAAGTTTTAGCCAATATTATCGGGATCGGTGTAACCTTTTTACTCAATCGATCAAACAAATCTATCACCGCATCTTCTATGTATCCCAAAGATTTGGGAAAAATGGCTAACCTGTATATACCTAAAGTTAGGATGTCAATCTTTTTCTTTGCATATGGGTGGGCCAAGATCAAATCTTGCAAACTCCTCCACGTAATGCATTTATTGTCACCTTTCACCTTAACCTGAGCTGTAACCCATTGCTCACTCATGCCAGTGATGTTTATTAATCTTTTGAAAAAAGTCAAGACACTAGGAGCTCTAGAATAAGCTCTATCTACTGAGATCTTCGGACAACGGAGTAAAGTGATGTATTCTTCTATCGTCGGTGTCATGTCCATATTCCCAAAAGTGAAGCAACTATAGGTCGGGTTCCAATACTACGCTAAAGCTCGAAAGAGGTACTTATCCACCTTAACCTCTAACAAGTATGGTAAATCTTCGTACTCTTGGTAAAAGGTTTGCTTCATGTCATTATCCCAACTGTCCCATATCTCTTTCAATTATTGCACACTGTTCTGAGCTGTTCTAATCCTGGTATAATCCCAAAAGTCTGACTCATGTCCTTCTACTGAGCTATCCCCTTTTTGGCATTAATTTTCCTCTGACCACATACGCACAACCATGTTGTCCTCCACCTTATCAAGGTACTTGTTTTCCATGATCAATTCTCTTATTAGCAATTAAGTTTGAATCAATACCTTTCCTTGTATGATGATGCAATGCAATGCAAAATAGACAAAATAGAACAAGTTAGCAAAACACATCAGTATCAATATACAGGTACAAAACCAAGATCCTAAGAATTTATCTTGGATAGTTGCTAAAAGGTTCGGTATAACTCCTTCTAAGGCAAGAACGTACGGATCATTATATGCGGTTTAATCTCTAGAGTAAAAGGTACCCAAACCAGCAGATTCTTCGATCCTCACCCATTACATGCTCATACGGATGAGTTCGATTTAAGGGGACACATTTCCTACATGGTTACATGGAAGTGAAAACTACACGAAAACATGGGTACGGATGTAATCCCGAAAGCGATCCACTATTCTGCACGAAGGTGAAAACCTCACGAAAGAGTAGTTTCCTGCTTCCACTTAAAGGGGTAGTAACAAATGCATATGAATGCAAACTTAACTAGCAATATCGACATAATATAGCATCACACAAAAATGCAAAGGATCGTATATAAAACAAAACCGAGTGTTTAAAAATTTTAACAAAAAGACCCGAAAATAATCAACTTTTGGTTTGACTCTCTTTTATTTTTTAAAGTCCCCAGCGGAATCGCCAAGCTATCGAAACGTTTATTTTTAGGAAAACAAATAGGTCTCGAAAAATATTATCAAATCAAAATATGGATTTGCCACCAATCTTTTATTTGGTGTGATTGGATCACCACAAAACTTTTATAGTCCATTTTAAAAAACATTTTGGTCTTCGAAATCCAGAAAATGGGTTTGGGAGTGGTTACGCGTGTGGAAGGATTAGCACCCACACACGCCCAAAATTGGTACCACATCAATTATTATCCGGTCTTGTTTGTCAAAATTTTGAAAACTTGAGTGAAGTTTTAAAGTACGATCCTTAAATGCATAAGTTATTTTGATGTACATGTTTAAGAAAGAAATCAATTTTCATTTAGAAGTCTCGCTATTTCGAAGTGATCGAGGAAGAAAGTCACATCTAGTGAGTTAGGACATAACATTTCGAGATCCGAAAATAACGAGCTTTCCTTCGTAGAAGTTTTAAACCTTGAAAAGGGTATTCGATTATTCCAATTTAAAGAAAAATCGCGCCTAGTAAGTTAAGGCACAAAATTTTAAAACACGAAATAAAAGAATACTGCCTCGATTTTAAATATTTGTATTTTGGAGAAAAATTAAAAATGACTTAAATTAAAATATAGAGATAAAAATGAGCATGCAAATTAAATACGAGTTTTGCAATTAATGACAAAGTTAATTAACACAAAGCACGAACAATTATATGAATGAATAAATATACGAAAATAAATATAAGAAAAGTAAAATACGAATCATGAATAAGAATAAATGAAAAAAATACAAGATTAATTAAAAAAAGTTAAAATTTTATATACGAAAGTCGAAGAAAAAAATAAGGTCGAAAATGAAGTTTCAGAGAGTTCGAGGTCAAAATGTAATTTTGGAAAGTTTAGAGGTAAGAATGTAATTTTGGGAAAATTCGAGGTAAAAAAATGATTTTTGAGAAGTTCGAGGGTAAAAATGCAATTTTTGAGAAGTTTGAGGGTAAAAATGTGATTTCTAAAAGTTCGAGGTAAAAATGTGATTTTTGGAAGTTCAAGGGTAAAAATATGATTTTTGAGAAGTTTGAGGGTAAAAATGTGATTTTTAGAAGTTCGGGACAAAAAATGTAATTTTTGAGAAGTTTAGGGTTAAAATATAATTTGGAAAAGTTCGAGGGTTAAAAATGTAATTTTTACGAAATTCAAAGGTCAAAATATGTTTTTTTTTTTTAAGTTTGAGGACCTACTGAGCAATAAATCCAAAAAAGAGTGACACGTGGTAGCTTCTTAGGCTTCCAGAAGTGAAAGGACTAATTTGAAAATATATTAAAATTACTGGGCAAATTTATAATAAAATAAAACTTGATTTAATGACGAAATTGAAACAAATGAAGAAATAAGAAGGTCTAAATGCAAAAATAAACTAAAAAAGATAGGTGGCAGCCTCTTAAGCTTCCAGAGAGTTAGGGGACCAAAATGGAAAATAATTGAAATTGTTGGGCAAATTTAAAGTTAATCAAAAATACAAAAAGGACGAGATTGGAAAGGCTTAAAAGGTGAAGGGATTAAAGGGATAAATATCCCATTATTTAATAAAGGTTTGAACTTTCATGTTAAAATGTCATAGTTTCAATAAAGGTATTTAAGATTTTTTTTTTTTTGAAAGCATTCATTTTCATTCTATTTTAGAAAAAAAAAAAAAAAAAGTTTTTCCTCCTTTCCCTAAAGGGCTCTCAAGGTAGAGCTCCGATTTGCATTCTCCGATTCGGTCTTCCATCGCGACTCTTCTAGGCTTCGACATCCCCAATCATCGTGAACGTTGTTCGACCGCCGTAAGTCGTCGCGCGTAGCAACCAGGTAAACGAAACTACACCTTTTTTACAAATGGTTTGTTTTCATTCGTTTTTCTTTTTTAAGCACAGATCTAGGCTCGGATCTTCACAGATCGAGCCTGGATCTACTTTTAAAAACAACAATGGATTTATTTTTTTAGATTTGTTTTAACGCTTCTTTTACTATTTTTTAACCCTTTTTTATTTTTTTAAAAGAAATTATCAAACTTTCATGAAAGTAGATCTTCCAGATCTAAAAACATTTGATGATTTTTAAAGAAAATATTTTGAAAGTGTTCTCTTTTTTTTTTGCAGGCGTACTAAAGAAGGGACCCCTTGTGATCGTGGAATGGCTCGGAGGAGCATCCGTTTGGCTCTGACGACGGTGGCGAAGTAGATTCACGTACGTCTCCTCAACTTATTTTATTTATTTATTTATTATTTATTTAATAATATATTTGTTTATATGTAGTTATTATAAAAACGATTCGCAATAAATGAAAGTAAATAATGATATTTAATACATATTTAGAATATGGGGGTTTCGAAACTTGGGTACAAAACAAACAATAAATACATGTCAAAATTGGGCTCTAACAAACTCCTTGAATCGGAGCTCTAGCTTAGCATCCAACTTTGCTTCCAGCTTACTGTCAAGTTGTGAAACTTCCTGTTGCAGCGCCCCAAGCTCCTTCTGCATTCTACTGGTTACCTCCTCGGTGGCCATGAGGACGACGAGGCTTTGATACCCTTGATGAGAGCGAGAATTTAAGGTAGAAAAGAGAAGAAAATTGCAGAGGTTGAAGAAGAATAGAGAAAAGAGAAGAGAAGAATTTTGAGATTAAGAAATTCTATCAGATTTTGCATAACCGCCTCTCCCCTAACAGATTTGCTAAAATAGACACGTGAACCCAAACAATGGGTTTCATTTAATTACAACCCCACCCCAAAACGCTGCGTTCTACTTATCCAATACATCATTTAATTAAACTAATTGGTCTTAATAGAATTATAAATCTTAATCAGCTATTGACAAAACCATCCCATATCATTTGCTTGCACAATTCGTAGACTTACTGCTCAGTCCGAACAATTGGGGTGTAACAAGTAGTAATATTAGCAAATTAGTTTTCACAAAATTAACTCTAAAACCCATTTTAAGAGTTACAGAGAATAATTTTTTTAGAGTTTGTAATGCCTCTTTCAATAATGTATCTTTAAATTTATTTTTTCGCCATTATCTTTAAGATTCAAACTTAAATTTTTTCTAACTACATTACTAACATTTGTTGGTAAAAGTTTTTTGTTTTTGCATGAAAAAAATCCCATAAGCATTCGAATTATGAATCTCAAGAATTGAAATTACCTTTTTCCAAAAAAAAAAGATTGCCTTTTGGTTACTGTATTCTTTGGATGAGCTCACTGATACCTTGGCGTGTCGTGTTTCTTGTAACCAAAATTTGTAAGGAGAGAAAATAAATCGAGAATCGAATCTTGAAAGATTTGATTTTCTTTCCCTATAATTTTAATTTTTTTCTTATTTTGATTTTTCTTAAATCCCACGTTTTCCAAATACTTTGTTTTACTTGTGTTTGAAAATTTTATATTCAAATTCTATTTAGCAAAAACTTCATATATGAATTTTTATTGGTCTTTTTTGACCAATTTTCACTTTAAAAGAAGGAAATCAATATGAATGACAGTTGGAAATGTTTGAGCTCAATTTGTTTGTGCCTAATAAAAATAAATAAATCCAAAATGAAAAAACAAAACAAAATTTTTAATTAAAGTCCAAGTTTTTTTACAAGGATTGATTCAAAATTAAAACAAACCCAATGCCTAATGCCCAATTACCTAAGCCCATCAAGCCCAAACATTAATTTTTTTTTGCCTAAACAGAAACCCTAGCCATCTTCAACACCGCACCCCTCCATGTCAGCCACGAAGCTCGTTTGACTCCTCTACCACCGTTTCACCAAAATGGCAAGGCGCGTCTCCTCCACCGTTGTTGACCGAAGAGAAGACTACCACATCCATGAAAAACTTGCAAGAGGACAGAGAGCAAGAACAGAAAAGCAAGCAAAAAAAAAAAACAAATAAAATGTATTTAATTTCGGCTATAAAAGCCACAACCATTTTTTTTGTAATTTTTGAATTTTCAATCAATAGAAAAACACAAAAAAAATTATGGAGAAATGAGAAAGAAAAAAATTCAAAAATAATTTTAGTTTCGAAAATATTAAAATAAAACAAAAAAGGGATTTCTTACCTTTGATAGATTTCAACTCTGTCATCGTGGTGGACGAGGCATGGAAGGCCCTTGGATCCCTTCGGGTTCGCCTAGGGTTCCTCAAAAAGGGAGTGGTTCTCTTTATTTTTTTTCTCAAAATATTGAAAGGTTTTTGGTTTTTTAAACCTAATGGATTTTTTTTTAGGTAAAGATAACCCCAAATCTTAGATCTAAGGCTCAAGAGGATTCGAAGAAGGGACTTGGTTACCTCTAATTGTCATCGACGCCAACGACCACTGGCCCGCAACGGAGGAAGGCAGACCCCTATGTCGGCCATGGAACTCACTTGACAGAGTTTGAGAGAAAAGGGAGGATTTTTTTAAAGAACTAACATAAATGATTTTTTTTAGTTTTTTTTTGTTTATATAGTTTCCCAAAACGACGTCATTTTGGGTGTGATTTAAAACGCTTTAAAACGGCGTCGTTTTGGAGATAGACTCGAACACCCCTAAGATCTACGTGTTTCCGTAAAAAAGGGTATTTATGCATTTGATCCGTCTGTGTTTTATTGTGTTTTAATTTGGTCCTATTTTGTTTCTTTAATTTTAAATTGTACCCTTTAATTTTATTTTTCATGCAATTTAATCCCCTGATATACTATGGACCCTCTGGTGAACGACACGTGTACGTAGGAAGGGGTAATTTCTTTCCAAGTCCCTTTGAGTTTTATATTGATTTAAAATTTTCCTTTCTTACTTATTTTTGGTTTTATAATTTATACTTTAAGTTCTGTTTATATTTTAATCCGGTCCTTTCTATTTTAATGCTTTTATTTATATTTATTATTTTATTTTTAAAGTCTTTTATTTTTTTATATATATATATTGTGTTCCTTTTTTTTTTTCTTCTATTTTTTAACCTAGCCCCTCTGCTTTCTTTTTATTTATTTATTTCTATTACTTATATATATATATTTACTAACATTTTACTCATTTTAATTAATTTTTTATTCCTTTGGTTTATTATGTTTATTTTTGTCTTTTTATTTTGTATATTATTTCAAGCATCATGGATTATTATTATCATTGTTGTCATTATCATCATTACCAGTATTAATGTTCATGTTATTATTATTATTATTATCTTTGTTATATTGTTTTTATTTAGATGTTGTGCATTATTTTTTAAAAATTATTCATGTATGTATTTTCATTTTGCCATCATTAAATTTTATATTGTGCTCACATATTTTCATTCAATTTTGTAATATTCAAATAAATTAATCATCTGATATTTTTATATATTGCAAGTAAGTTTTCAAAATCAATGCAATGTTATTTTATTTTAGGAAATTCGAGAAATTGTGCCATAACGTGTTTGGTATGATTTTTTTAATCTAAATAATTAAGTATCATATTTAAAATCGATAAATGCTCAATGTTCTGTTATTTTAGGGAACTCGAAAAATTATGTCTTAACGTGTTGGGTATGATTTTTTTCTTTAAACCTAAGTAATTGAATATTCTATTTAAAATCGATAAGTGTACTTTATTTTCGAAGATTCGAAAATATTGTGTCCTAACTTACTGCACATGATTTTTCTCGATTAATTTGAAATAAAAGAGTTTCCTCCACGAAATTCAATTTTTAAATAACATTAAAACATCTCATTCATGTATTTATGGATCATATTTTAAATTTTACTCGAGTTTTTAAATTTTCAACAATCAAGACATTAAAAATAATCGACTAGGTACCAATTTTGAGTGTGCAAGAGTGCTAATCTTTCCTTATACGTAATTGACTCTCGAACTTATTTTCTGGATTTCGAAGATAAAATTTTTTGTTTAAATAAACTTAAATATTTTATGGTGATCCAATCACACAAAATAAAAAAAGATTAGTAGCAACTTCATTTTCAATTTTAAAATAAAATTTGAGACTTTTTTCAAAAAAATGATTTCGATAGGAAATAATAATAATAATAATAATAATAATAATAATGTTGATAACATGATAAAATCTGGTCTGGGCCAATTTTGATGTTCGCAAAATAACTTGGCCCAAACACTAAAATTTAAAAGAAATCAAGGAATATGCCCCCAAAATTTAATTAAATCTACAGTTGGAACAATTAGAGGTGATCAAGGGTGGGTTGGATTCGGATCGGATCTAAATATGATATTAACATATCTTATACTTATTCAAGTTCGATCCGACCCGAAATTTGGATTAAAATTTTACCCAAACTTATCCATATTTATAAAAGTCTAACCCAAACCCATTTTGAACCCGCTTATATTATTTTTTATTTTTAAAAAAAATATATTTATATTATATTATTTTAATAAATAATTTTATACATATTTTATTTATTAAAATCTTTATATAGTTGTCTGAACATTATTTTAATATTTACATTAGAGTAATATTATATATTTAGTATAAATTTATTTTTTTAATGTGTTTTAAATTACATAATATATAAAAAATAACATAATATAAAGTATTATAAACTTAAAACGGATCAGGTTGAGCCGGACTCGAGTCTTGAATCTTCAAACTTGAATCCAGCCCATATTTTAAACAGACTTAATTTTTTTGTCCAATTCTTCCAAATTTCGAACGTCCTTCGAGCCTAAACGTGTAACCCGATCATCAATAGTTCTAGTCTAGGAACAATGTTATGCAAATTGACTTAATTACATCTAGTACTAAAATTGTCTGCATCATGGAACAAGGTCGAAAATCACTCTAATAAAATCAGATTTTATTGGCAACAAAAAAGAAAAAAGTGTGTTGGGTGTGTGAAAGTCACATGGATTTCAATTGTTTTTGCTAAGCTTTCCAATTACGAATACTTAGAGTCTGATAGAAAGTATAAAATTTAAGGATTATAATTGTTATTTATCAATTAAAAAATATCATCGTTAGTCATTTAATGGTTGGGTGACAAAAGAAAACCAATTTTGAAAATGTTAGTGATCAAATTGTATTTTTTTCTAGTTAAGTGACCAAATTGAAAACTACCTATAATTGAGTAACTAATGATGTAATTTACCCTTATTTATTAGGACAAAAGTCCTTGCCTTCAGCAAAGAAATTCAAGTCGACTTAACTTCATATTTAGTATGTAGCTTTGGTTCATACCCCCATAGGGATTTGATTTCCAATCATTATAAATAAGGTCGTGATTTTTCACACTTCACAAAGCATCATATGCATATCCTTTTAGACAAGTTCTTCCTCTTCTTGTCATATTCTTTTTTTAATTTACATATATGATTCCTCTAATGTTTTTATACAACTAATTCTTCACTACGGACAATGCTCGGCTCATAATGAAACTTAATGGAAGAACCCGAACACATACTCTCATGTTCAGACTTGGAGCTTTGTGTCAACGTCATGATCAACTCTTCCTTCGCCATCCGCCAAGAAGCCATGAATCAATTTTGTCACTTAACTATGAAGCTATATGTACAACTTGCGTAACACTTTTGCAAAGCACCCAATATTAAGATGGAATCACGACTCCATATAACTCACTTCCAAGCATGTGCACCTCAACAACATTGAAGCCGTGCATCACTTGTCTAAGAAATCGCTCTCAGGGTTTTTTTTAAACATCAAGGATTTTCACTCATCACGACAATTGAGATCCATGAAAGATGGAACATGTGGCTTCTAGACAACCAATGATGATTAAATTTTTGGTATGACACTTAGCCCTATTTCTGGATCGAACATAGTAAAGTATCGAGAAAGTTTGGAAAATGATTCAAATGAAGAATTTTTATGAGAGTAAATGTAGGGGATAAAACCGGTTAAACAACGAACAAAGTGAAGAAAATAAGAATCGAAAAATCGAACCCGCGAATTTTACGTAGAAAAGCTCTTCAAAAAAGGATAACAAACTACGGACAAAAAGAGATTTCACTATAATAAAAGAGAGTACAAAAGAATGAGTGAATTAAAAGAAGAATCGAAGCCCCATGAAAAAAACTTTTCGAAACAAAAAACAAAATATTTTATTATTGTGTAAAATCTAGAGTATCTAAGGTCTATTTATAGACTGAAATTTGTAGCATATATGACTACAACAACTCTAAGTTAAATTAAAAAATTTCAATAGTAAATAATGGATGAAGATGGTGAACTCCACTTAGTTTAATTATGAATTAATATAAGTATAATAATTGTTGGGGATCGACCCGGTTAAACAACGTACAAGTAAAAATAGTGGAAGAAACCGAAAAATTTAACACACAAATTTAATATGAAAAAACCCCTCCGAAGAGGATAAAAAATCATTGGCAAATATAATTTTACTATAATGATAAAAGAACAAAGAGTACAAAAGATAGAGATAAAAAAAATCTCGAAACCCGAAACTCAAAACCCGAAAATAAAATAAAAAAAACCCTCAAAACGTAAACACAAAATTCTGTAAAAGTGTTATGAGTTTTAATCTCTAATGGATTTGTTTTCTAAGGTTGTAAAAGAGCCTATTTATAGGCTAAATTCCTAAGTCAAATAATATAGACTAATCAGAGTTTGACTGAAACAAATAAATAGAGTTTAACTAGAAGGTTATTTCTCAAATTTGACTGAAATATGAGTCATACTTAACAAATCTCCACCTTGACTCGTATTTCCAAAACGCCATCTTTGTCAAAGCCCGCACGAGCCTATCTTGAACTATGTAGGGAATTAACTGAGTCAAATTTGTGCTTAGAAGCTGGAAGACTTTTAGCATTCAACTTGTGTATTGCCAAATCAAAACTAACTCGAGTTTGATTTTTAAAACCTGCATCCAAAAAAGAACCTCTCTTTAGCGAAACAGTCATACATTTTTCCCTCTTATGACCAAGTTGTCTCCGCTCTAGATGAGTTGACTTCAACTCCGTAACAGACGAGGGACGTCTAATTTCAATGTTCATTGCAAAACCTTCTAGAATATAAAGACTACCGATCATTTTACCTTTTAAGAAAACGAGAGCCCCACGAGATATCTTAATGTCGCTCGACTTAATGTTGATTCTGTAACCTTTCGAGTCTAAAATACTTAAAGAGATTAAATTCTTTCGTAAATTAGGTACATATATGACATCTGAGAGTACCTTAATTGTCCCATCGTGCATCCTAATTTTAACAGTACAAATATCGATTACCTTATTGGATGAATAGTTTCTCATGTGCAAAACTCCACCTTCAACTGAACTATATGTGGAGAACCATTCTCTGTTGGGATAAATGTGGAAAGAACATCTTGAATTTAGGATCCACTCAGACGTAAGCTTCGAGCTTTCGCTCGTTGACACTAACAAGTAATCATCACTACTTTCGTCGGCCAAATTAGCATCAGGTACATCTTCCTCATTACTCTCAACATCCTTTTTTTCGTAATTTATAACAATCTACTTTGACGTGACCTAACTTCTTACAATAGAGACACCTTTTATCTCGCTTCTTTGATGCTACCAAAACGAAAGCTTACTTATCTGTCTTGCTATCCGAACCAAACTCATTGTCGAGTTCGTCTTTACTCAACAAATGACCATTCACATCCTCGAACGAGAGTTTGTCTTTACCATAAATTAGGGTCTCCCTAAAAGACTTGTATGAATAGGGTAAAGAGCACAATAATAGTATAGCATGATCTTCATCGTTAATCTTAACCCCAACGTTCTTTAAATATTTCAAAAGAGTAATAAATTGACTGATGTGATCTTTAAGAAGCTCACCTTCGCTCATGCAAAACGTAAATAAATGTTGTTTCAACACTAAATAGTTAGCCAAGGACTTAGTCGCATAAAGAATTTCTAACCTTTCCCACAAGGCGGATGAGGTTTTCTCCATCAATACCTCCTGCAATATCCTATTCGCGAGGCACAAATAGATTGCAGACAAGATCTTTTCATCGAGTTCTTCCCATTCTGACTGATTTAAATTCTAAGGCTTTTTCCTAGTAACGACCTTTTTTAAGCCAGTCTGAATTAGAATTGTCATCATCTGAACTTGCCACAAATTGAAATATGTGACACCATCGAAGTTCTCAATGTCAAACATTGTTGTTGTCATAACTAAACGGACTAATCTAGAAAAATTGAACTAGTTCTAATACCACTTGTTGGAGATTGACACAATTAAGCAACAAATAAGTAAAAATAGCAGATGAAATTGAGAAATTGAACACATAAATTTAACAAAAAAAAATTCTCCGAAGAGGATAAAAACCACGAGAAAAAATAAATTTACTATAATGACAAAAAATGAATAGTACAAAAGATGGAGATAAAAATAAAACCCAAAACTCGAAAATAAAAAACCCTCAAAACGTAAACACAAAATTCTTCAAAAGTGTTATGAGTTTTAATTTCTAATGGGTGTGTTTTCTAAAGTTGTAAAAGAGCCTATTTATAGGCTAAATTTCTAGGTCAAATAATAATAAAATAATCTAGACTAATCATGGTTTGACTGAAACAAATAAACAAAGTTTAACTGGAAGATTATTTCTCATATTGACACAACAATAGCATAGTCTGATCCCCATCATCAATCTGAATCTCAATGTTATTTAAATCATTTAAAAGAGTAATGAATTGACTGATGTGATCTCTAAAAAGCTCACCTTCAGTTATGCGAAACGTAAATAAACGTTGTTTTAACACTTAACGGTTAGCTAGAGACTTAGTCGCATAAAGAGTTTCTAAACTTTTCCACATAGCAGATGAGGTATTCTCCATCAATATCTCTTATAATATCTTATTCGTGGGGCATAATAGGATTGTAGACTATACATTTTCATCAAGCTTCTCCTAGTCTAACTAATCAAGATTCTCGAGTTTTTTTCCCAATAACGACCTTTTTCAGGTCGATCTAAATTAGAATTGCCATCATCCGAACTTGCCACAGATTGAAATTTGTGACACCATCAAACTTCTCGATGTCAAACCTTATTGTTGCCATATCTGAACGGGCTAATCTGTGAAAAATTAAACTAGCACTGTGAAATAATAGTAAAAAAATAATAGAATGAAATTGCAATAGTGAAATAATAGAGAAAGAATTATGCTAATACTGAATATAATCTGTGTAATTCATTGCTCAATTTGAATAATGAACCAAGTCATGTACTTATACAAAATACATAGGGAATAACTATTGAATAACAATTTAACAGAAATATTAGTTATAACTGAAGTCTATTTTAACAGACTGCTAACATTCACCCAACTACTTTATCGTTGAAACCTAAAGAAGATGTCAAAGACGACAAAACTGTGAGGCAGACAGGGGTTTAGTGAGCATATCTGTAACTTAATCACATCCAGGAACCTCACCCAAAAAAAGAGAATCATCGATAACCTTTTCATGAACAAAGAATAAACCAAGCTCTACATGTTTGATCTTTGAATGTAGAACAAGATTAGTCGCAACTGCTATGACACTCGGGTTATCACACCATATAGTTGGTGTATCAACATAATCACACTTAAGTTCACGCAACAAAGAAACTAACCAAGTAAAGTCGGCAGTAGCAGCAACCAACCCCCGATATTCGGCTTCAATTGTGGACTGAGACATAACCTATTACTTTTTGGAGAACCACGAGATGGGATTACCCCCAAAATAAACACAGTATCTGGTAGTAGACCGTCGATCATCAAAATCAAACCCCTAGTTCGCATCTACATATCCAACTAACGAAAACCTCAAAAGTTTATATGAGTAAACCATAGTCAACAATGCTACATAAATAGCGTAAAACACGTTTGAGAGCCATAAAATGAAGATTAGTTGGAGCATGCATAAACTAACAGATGCAATTTACAACATAAGTAATGTCAAGTCGAGTGAGAACAACATACTATAATACTCTAACAATACTATGATACTCACTAAGATCATCAACAAGATTGTCCATAATCTTAGACAAAGAATAAGAGCTAAGAATGGGTGTATGGATAACTTTAGCATGAGCTATATGACAATGATCAAGTAAGTCAAGAATGTACTTACGTCGAAACAAATGAAGAGTCCCATTGGTTAATTAAGTTACCTCAACACTTAAAAAATAATGAAGAGTCCCCATGTCTTTGAGGGAAAACTGAGAGTGAAGTTGTTGAACAAACGTATCAATATCTTGAGGCAAATCCCCAATAATGATGATGTCATTAACATATACTAACACATACATACAAGATTCATTAGTGATACAAATGAACAAAAAAGCATCGAACTCTGAAATCACAAAACCTATTAACAAGAGATAAGTTTTCAACTTATTAAATCATGCCCTCAGAGGTTGTCCATTTGCATAATGTTGAACATACCCCAGAGGTTGTTACATGTATACCTTTTTAGTGAGTTCTCTATTCAAAAATGCATTATTCACATCAACTTGACATAACGACCAATGCTTGGTCACAACAATCAAATGAATGATGCGAATGGTGGTCGATTCAACAATAGGACTAAATGTCTCACGAAAATCATAACCAGGTACTTCAGAATAGCTTTTTGCCACCAATTGACCTTTTTGACGAGCCATAGTACCATCGTGATTCCTTTTGATCTTGAATAACCACTTGCAACCTATCACATTTCTTCTTGGTG
Source organism: Kokia cookei (assembly GCA_039519145.1). Lineage (NCBI taxonomy): Eukaryota > Viridiplantae > Streptophyta > Magnoliopsida > Malvales > Malvaceae > Kokia > Kokia cookei. The sequence continues at coordinate 23,843,320 of CM076904.1, read as the reverse complement.
GCAAGGGAATTAAAGTCCAAGTGCAATTGCGAATGAGAGCATTAAACTCATCTTAAACCGCCACTTTTCAGTCTTCAAATGAAAACGCTTCATCAATTATTCATGGTTCATGGTCATATAACTCAACTAAAACAGTTTTAGGTTTGTAGATACCTACTTTGGACCAAGTGACAATATAATGAGTATTGACAAATTGATGTGGATGATCAGCCACAATATTAGTCAAAACTAGTGTGAGAGATGAAGCACTGTTGCTATACCCCAAACTATTTATAGTACTACCCATGAGAGAAGACTTAGTAGCACAAGGGGATAAAATTAAAGGATTTTGTGGCTTTACAACAATATCGGGTGTTATAAAATGGCGTGATTAGGTATGTACGAGTAGAATAAAGGTGGTAACATAGTCCGTCGTTAAAGAGTTGGACAACTCACACCCTTAATACAAGAATCGACTTTCATAAAAAATAACATATCGAGATATACAAATTTGACCATCAGAGGTAAGACACTGGTAGCCCATATGTTGAGGGTTGTAGCCCAAAAAGGTGCAAAGTTCTGACCAAAACTCTAATTTGTGGTTGTTGAATAGGCGAATGTATGGATAGAAACAGTAGCTGAATACCCGAAGATGATAATAAGTTGGGGACGTGCCATAAATCATGAAATATATGGATTGATGTTACAAGACCAGAGTGGTTAAGTGATTTATCAAATATATTGCACATGAAAAAGTGTAACCCTAAAATTTCATAGGTAAATTAACTGAGCAAAGTGAGTCCTACATCAACAATATGTCGTTGTTTTCTTTCCATAATTCTATTATGTTCAGACGTGTATGGGCACGTGACTCGATAAAGGATACCCTATTGCGTTAATGGTGACGTAAATGAACGGAATTCACTACCTCAATCGCTTTGAAATTATTTTATTTCTTTCCCGAATTGTGTCTTAATTATTTGTTGAAACTAAATGAAAGAGTCAATAGCCTGGGACTTACGTTGAATAAGATACAACTACATGAAATGACTAAAAACATTTAACAAGGAAACATAATACCAATTATTTCTACAAGAAACAACTATTGATCCCCACAAATCTAAAACAACTAACTCAAAAGGAACACGATACACAATAGAAGAGCTTGAAAATGATAACTTGTGATACTTGTCTTTCTTGCAAGCACTACATATATGAAAAAGTTTATTTCCTTTATGCATATTACAACTTTGCAAAATAAAATGAACAACCTCAGATGATAGATGCCCAAGTCGTTGATGCCACATATCAAATTATTCAATCTTCAGACCCAGATTTAGACGTGCCCATTTTAGCATTCAAAATAGTTCCTTTAGCAAACTTGTCAATAGCCGAAAAGAAACGATACAACCCTTCATGAGTATACCCTCGTAACAATATTTCCTGTGTCTAAACATCCTTAACAAGATAATGAAAAGGGTGAAACTCGAAAAACACATAATTTTCTAGGGCAAATTGAGAAACATACATTAAATTCTTTTGAATTTTAGGAATGTGTAACACATTATTTAAATGCAACAACTTACTATTTGTAGGGATAGTACATCAACCCAAATTTTCAATAGTGGCACATGATCCATCACCAATAAGCAAAGGAGAAGTACTTGAAAATTTGACTATTTTATTCAAAGCGGATGTCTCTTGACACACATGGTTGGTCGTACCGGAGTCTGGGTACCACACTGTTGGCTCGGTAGAACTTACAAACATTGGAATGTATGGCTCGATTAAATTTTTTAATTGGTAGTGTGAGACTTTTATCCACTATGGCATCAGCCTTATCAGTAAGCCCAAAACCCTATGACATGGCCTAAGGCATTGTCACATTATGCATAACAGAATGCAATGGGGCCAGACGAGTAGCACCAAGCTCAGTATCACCTTCAAACAACATTGATGACCAGTACAGCAGGAAGGGCCCAGTTCCAAAATTACCAGCACCATAATGTAGTGGCCTGGACCCAACTCAATCAGCAGCATAGGGATTACTCATATTAAGGTTAGACACCTGCACTTGTTTATCATGCCAATCTCGTGAAGATGGTTGAAAACCAAAAAAAGCGAAAAATTACCTGATGCCGCTAGAGACCCAAACAATGTTGTCAAAGGTCTATCCACCAATTGGTCAAATCGATAATAACATCTTTGAGCCAAATGATTGAGCCTCCCATAGATTTGACACTGAGGTCGCCCTCGATTGCTCTGATCATGTCCACGAAAAGGCACCCCACAACCACTATGAGAAAATGTGCTCGTTGTTCATGAACCAGTCACCAACTTCGACGAAGAATAAAAACTCGTCTCTAACCCTCAGGAGCTTTAGACCAAGTTCGATTGAAAGGGCACTTCCATCACAAACCTTTGTTGCCTACTCTCATATTTCAACAAAATATCTACCAGCCTATCCATAGGCAATGGTTCAGAAACAATGCCAGCGTAATCACAGAGCCAAACTTCAATGAAAGTTCCATAAGAACGATCTCATCTTTCTCAATTTTGGAGATCGAGTGTCTGGACGCATCAAGCAAAGCATAGGTATTTTGCATCTTGGCAATATATTCCTTAATTGTCAGAGTACCTTTCTTAAGAAAGTGTAGGTCATGCTTTAACCTTGAAATTTTAGCTCCAAAAGCAGTAACAAACCATCAACAGGCGATGCCTCCACACATCATGGGCAATATTTACTCCTGTAAAGCATGTCAAGAGAGGACTACTAATGCTGGATAACAACCACGAAGCCAAAAGTTTATCTTGTTGATAAAAAATAATAAATTCAAAGTTCAAGATTAACCTCCCTTCTTGATCTGGCATAAATTGAGGCGGAATTGGAAGAGTGTTGTTCACATAACCGATAAGATCATACCCATCAATAATCAATTTCAAAAGTTGTTTCCATCGCACAAAGTTATTTTCATGAAGCTTTATTGTATCGTGTCTAGGAAAATTTTGCATGATGCGAGACTTTTTACACTCGAAATGGCAAGTTAGTGTTGAACTTAGAGCGAGAGCAGAGTTGATTGGAGGAGTACCATTATTGGAAAAGGTAGAATCTGTTGATATAGCCATGCATTGCAGCGAAAAGTTTCTCAGGTTCAACCAAAAGATACCATGAAAGAATAGTAAAAACAATAATAGAATGAAATTGCAATAATGAAACAATAGAGAAATAGCTATGCTAATATTGAATATAATCTGTGTAATTCATTGTTCAATCTGAATAATGACCTAAGTCATGTACTTATACAAAATGCATAGGGAATAACTGTTGAATAATAGTTTAACAAAAATATTAATTACAATTGAAGCCTATTTTAATAGATTACTAACACTTTGATACCACTTGTTGGGGATAAACCTGATTAAGCAACGAATAAGTAAAAATAGCATAAGAAATTGAGAAATTGAACACACAAAATAACGTGGAAAACCCCCTCCGAAGAGGATAAAAACCACGGACGAAGATAATTTTTACTATAATGGCAAAAGAACGAAGACTACAAAGATGGAGATAAAAACTAAACCCCGAAACCCGAAAATAAAGAACCTTCAAAACGTAAACACAAAATTCTTCAAAAGTGTTATAAATTCTAATCTTTAATGGGTGTGTTTTTAAGGTTATAAAAGACTCTATTTATATGTTAAATTCTTAAGTCAAATAATAATAAAATAATCTAGACTAATCTCTAATAAATGTATTTTGTAAGGTCGTAAAAGAGCCTATTTATAGGCTAAATTCTTAGGTCAAATAATAATAAAATAATCTAGACTAATCAGAGTTTAATTGAAACAAATAAACAGAGTTTAACTGAAAGATTATTTCTCAAATTTGACTGAAATATGAGTCATACTTAACAATAATGCTTAAGTTAACTAATTAAACAAAGTTAATTAAGTAATTATATACTAAATCAAGTGGAAAGAAAGAGAATTTATTTCCATATTCTTCCACCATCCTTGGAGAAAAAGAAAGAAAGAAAAATCACCATTATTAAAGCTTGCATTTTGCCATCCAAGTATCTAAGGTAACAAAGCTAAAATTCATGAAATTTTTATAAATTGATGATCATGGGAGCTTGATTTAGCTAGCCCATTTACCAATTTGTTCAATTGTTAAGTTTTTAGCAAGTTACCATTATTGAGAAATTGATGAATTAGGCTTGAAGTTGATAGTTAGTATGCTTAGATTGTAAAAAGGACTAAATTGGAAATTAAATTAAACTTGTTAGATAACTTTGTAACATTAGGGACTAAACTAAATAAATTAAAAACTTATAATAAGATTATGCTATGAATAGAAAGTATAGGTTCCCTGTGAAAGAAAGTAAAATTAGATTTTGATTCGATGCTAGATATCGAAAAAATATGCATATCTCGAGTATAGGGACTAAATTGAATAAAATACAAAGGGTTTTATTTGAATGTCAATTGGTATTGCTTCTATTATTGAACTATTGAACGTAGCTAAAATTGATATCGGGCTATTGCAAGAGAAAGGAAAGACGAGAGTCAATGACAAATGATGAGAGAAATTCAATATGTATTTTTATGATTCGAGTTCATTATATATATATACAAATACAAGTTTGATTTCATGATTATCTATCAAAGTAAGATTATATTTTCGTAAATTTATAAATTTTCATTACATCACCAGGAAAATATTTAGTGAACCAAACGTGATAATACAACTTTTCAAGATTTTAATCAATTCTTTCAATGTAAACCAAACTTTGCAAAAATAACTTTCACAACAAACAAATTCCTAATAATCACATTCCATAATAATCGCATTCTATCTTCATTAGAATCAAAAAAAATGTGAAAGCACCAAACGTGATTTTAATTTGTATGCTGTAAAACGTTTTTGGCAATCGGCACAATTCTTTTTAAACATTAAAAAAAACCATTTTTTCCTTATAAAAATGGATTTAATGAGCACTGTACATGATAACACAAATATGTTGGAATCATATCTCTTACAACATAAATCAACAAAGAAAGGACAAAAGAAAGAAAGGAACAATCAAGTATCGTTATCAAAGAGAGAGAATAATATGAAAAAGGTAGCCATAACAGACTTGAATAGTATGTGAAAATAATATCTGTAGAGTGACCTCATCTATGCAACAAACATCTTAAAATGTTATTCCTTAATGGCCGATAAAAGAGAATTTCATTTCTTAATTCAAAATTTTTTTTTTTTATCTATGTTGTGTTCATGTAATTTTTTGCAACATTTTCATGTTCATACTATTTTTCATGTGACTTAAATAGATAAATTTCTTCATTTCATGTAAATTTTTTACACATTAATATATTCGTGTCATCTTCAATCTAATTGTCGAAACTATTTTTTGAATGAGTTTCGAAAATTATTTTTAGAATTTGAAAACGAGAGTCGCCACCAATCTTTTTGATTTAGATGTGATTGGATCACCTAAAACGTCTGAATTTGTTTAAAGACGTTTGGTCCTTGAAATCCAGGAAAAGTAAGTTCGGGAGTCGGTTACGCGTAAGGAATGGATTAGCACCCTCACACGCCCGAAATTGGTACCTAGTCGATTATTTAGTGTCTTATTTATTGAAAATCGGAAATTCAAGTTGAAATTTAGAGTGCCATCCGTGAATTAGACGTTAAAATAAGATATTCAATTATTTAAGTTCAAAACGAAATCACACTCAACACGATAGGGCACGATTTTTGAATCCCTTAAAATAATGGAATATCAATCAACTAACGATTTTAAACGGGATGTTCAATTATTTTAGGTTCAAGGATAGAGTCGTACTCATTGCGTTAGAGCACGATTTCTAGTGTCCCTAAAATAGCCGACTATTACCTTTATATATATATATTTTAAAAATCTATGTATCTTTACATATATTGAAAAACGCTTTAGCCGATTTGATTTTAAAGTAGGATGTTTTGTTCTTGGGTTTGAAGGAGATAACACCCAACACGTTAGGGTATTATATTCGAAATTCTCGAGAATAACTGAACATCATCTTTTTATTACCTTAAGGCAATCCATGTCCCTTTAAAGAAATAGTATAAATTATTCTCAAAAAAGATGATTTTGTTAGAAAGATGAGTAAAATATATAATTTTACAAATAAAAAAAATATTTTTAAAGAGGTCGTTCGATACTTTGATTTGATGAAAAATAACACCCAATACTTTAAGACACTACCTTCCGAATTCCAAAATAAACGAACCTTGTCTTCAAGGATAACTTAGGTACATAATTTTTAAAACATGTATTTTAGCCGAATTATTTTACAAGAAAGTATTTGAATGGATAAACTCTCCATTAAAGTGATGAGAAGCATGAAAACGAATTGCATGGAATATAATATATATAATAAATGAACTAAATCATGGAATATAAAATGACGATATAATGTTAATAAATAAAGATATGTTAAATGAAATAAGCAATAAAATAATGATGAAAGCTGAGAATTCCATGAGATAAAAAAAAAAGATTTCAGCAAACAAGGAATGGAAACATTTGGTTCGAAAAAAAGAAAATAATTTGAACGTAAAAAACTAAAATTTAAGGTGAAAAATAAAAGGTTTTAAGGTTGAAATTGGAAGTAAATAAAAAGAAAGGGTCTAAATTGGAATTTTTATATTATATTTAGAAAAAGGATGCGAAGGTTAAATTCAAAAGAAAAGAAATTGTTTGCTAAATTAAAATATTTTAAGAGACAAAAAATTGAGTGGCGTAATTGAAAATTATGCAAAGTTTAAAAGGCTTAAAAGGAAATTTACCCTTTCTATATTTCTAAAAAAATTGTTGTCAAAACGGCAGAGTTCCTATAATGATATTTAAGTTGAATTTTTAAAGAAAAAAACTTATTTTCCACATTTCTCTTCAAAAACAGTTTTGCCTTTTCATCTTTCTCTGAATGCTCTCAAAAGCTCTTCATGCCTGATCATGGCTCAGCTCTCAACCCAGTGTGACTTCGCCGTGGTTTCGTAGTTATCCGGCACCGATGAACGCCACGGACGGCGGCCAGGTATGAAACCCCTCCTTTTTTGATATTCGGTCTCTTTTTTTAATCTTAAAAAAATCCAAATCCGGGTTTGAAAACCCCGAATTCGAACCAAAAGTTTTGTCTTTTAGTTTTTTAGAAAACCCAAAATCTGGATTGGAAACCCCCTTTTAATAAATAATCAAGTTTTGATATATTTTTTTTACCTGTTTTATCTTTTATTATTTCCTTTTTATTTTATGTAAAATATTTCATTTTTTTTAAAATCCTCAAAGATCTGTTCCTTTGTTTTTCTTTATATTTTCTTAAAGAGGGTTTTGATATAACCCAAGATTTTAAATATGAAAAGAGTTTTATGATTTCTTTTATGAAAGCTTTGACAAACACCGATTTTTTAAAAAAGTATTCTTCATATTTCGAAACCCTTAAGGTTTTTGATCTCTTTCTTTTCTTCCCTAGGTTTTCAAGCATGCAAATATATAAACAATATGCAAATATGCTTAAATCGATGTACCTTGAAAAGAAATATTCTTGAAGGCTCGTTCGAATCTGAGATCCTTTTTGTTGTATTGATTTTTTTTGTATGTATTTTTGCATTGATTGTCTATCCAAAGTTACAGATCTAACCGTGGCTTTTATAGCCATTGAAAATTACAAAGACACTGTTCTTTTCTCTGTACTTGCTTGTGCTTTGTTTTGCTGTTGCTCTCTGCTTCTTCTTTGTTCTGTTGCTTGCTGTTGTTCCTTTGTCTCTGTTTGCAGGTTTCCCGAGTGGTGAACGGGGATAAAGGTCAACGCCGGCGTTGAACGGCGTGTTCTTACCGTTTTGGTGCAAAGAAGGGCAAAAGGGATGGCATCATTGCTCCGGCGGGGGGGGCAGAGGGACGTTTCGGGAGCTGAGCAGCCTCGGGAGCGGAAGGCAATGATCAGCCACGTGGCTGACGTGGCAAGGAGTGAGGAGCGACGGCAGATTGGAAAAAATTAGAGTTTCAGATTTTTTATGTCTTTGGGCGTGTGTGCATTGGTTTTAGTGGGCTCAGGTGTAGTTTTAGGACTTGGGCTTTGGTATTGGGTTTGCAATTTGGACTATGGATTTAAAATAAATTTAATTTAAATTTATTTTATTTGGGTTCTTATTTATTTTATTATTTTGGATTTTATTTATTTTATAGTCCGGTTAAATTTGGACTTCTACACTAATATTATATGATATTTACATAGTTTATTAAAGTGATTCAATTTAGAAAAATAACAATGCATCTCATATTTAGTAACAATCTGCTACAATGATTCAATTTAAGGAGAAAAGTTATTTTTTCTTTTACATTATCTATTGTGTTAAAAATTTTAGAATTTTTTAATAAATCAATTATGTAAATTTGTACATTTTGTCATGTGCATAAATATTTTTTTTTGTGTCATGTACGTTTAAGAAAATTATGTCAATTATAAGATATAATATTAAATAAATGGTAAATTTAGTAACATTATTATAAAGAAATTCAATTAAAATATATAGAAATTGATAAATTTTTCATAAATAGCAATATTTTTTCAGTATTTTTTTCTTTGATGCAGTTGAAATTAATTAAAAATATGATTAAGACAAGTGCACTTATCAATTAATAGTATAATTACGGTGAATACAGATATTGCTTTCACGAGGACTAAAAGTACTAATAGTAGTTGTCTTTTTATTATTTAACCGATTGAATGAAGTGATTGTTTAAAATAAAATTTAACTAATTTAATAAACTAAAATAACGAAAAAATAAATCAAAAAAATAACAAATGTTTAATACCAAGAAGCGAGACAATACTGAGAAAAGAATCTACCTATATTTCATCTGTCATTATGACTCTAGGTTGATTAATTTTCTTCCTAATTAAAACCCTTATTACCGCATTAATTCAATCTATGGATTCTCCTATTAGATTTGATTTTAATCTAGTAGATTTATGTCGTCTTATTTCTAGGATTTCATGCAACTCCACTCAATTATGCTAGATCTTCTATTAAATAGGGTTTATTACTCCTCTGATTTAAACACATCAAATAAGAGTTAATATTTCGAAAATACTAAATCAAGAATTAAGCACACACAATTGAGAATAAAATCTAAGTATTTATTGTGTAAAATAAGAAATCAAATGACAAAATTCATTATAGAGTTCATCTCCCTTAGGTATTTAGAAAATTAATTCATGCTAACGAATAAAAACATCTCAAACACAGTATAATCGTAAGACAAAGAAAAACTCACAATAAAATCAAAAGAAATTAAAAAAAGGTCTTCAATCTTGATAGAAATCTACTTCAAAGACGGCTTAAATGGTGTTTTCCTGATTGTTTTCTTGAATAATCTCTTACGACTAGGGTTTGAGGAATAGAGGATTTTACAAAAAAATTGAAAGTGCCTAATTTATATTACTCCCATCTCCTATTTATAATACATGAAAATTTTTAGTTGGATCCAAATTAAACTCTAAATTATAAACTTTAAAAAATAAATTAAAATTAAATATAAACAGTATAATAATAATAATCCTAAATATTAATCCTAAAAAATAGAGTTTAAATTTAAATAAAGTTTTATGACCAATAAATATCTTCCTAAGTCTTCCATACTTTCACACTTTTGGCACTTTCTCTTTCACATTCACGTTTTTTACCCCAAAATTTCTTTTTTGTCTTCGATTTAGCCCATGGCCATGTGCCCAACCCGTGTGACTCTTAAAATTTGTTCTTTTTGTCCGATTGTCACTTGTTTTTTGCTCTTTTCGCTCCCAAATGCTTTCTTAAGTATAGAAACATGAATTTAAAGGATTATGAACATAAAATTCATTATTTTAAATCGACTAATCATCCAAAAACGTATTAAGAATGAGACTAAAACATGTTACTTTTGACACTTATTATATTTATATAAGTGACGTCATTTTATATGACTTCACCAAAAAATAAATTTTTTTATCCTATTTACTGACATGGCATATTGGTGACGCCAAACTTTGTGGCTCCACCCATTTTTACTGTAAATTTCAAACTATTTTTATGTTTAATTAGAAAATTGAATCATTTTAGTATTTAATCAAATTTTTAGAATATTTTTATAAAAAAGCCATTAAAGTGATTTCATCCTTAATGGATAAAGATAAGGTTGCAACTCATTTAAAAATGCTCCTTCTCTTTTCAATTTTGACCAAAGGATAAAAACAACTCTTCTAATATATCTACAATATAATATTTAAAATTGGAAAGTTCCATTAAAAACAATTAACTTTGGGTTGCAAGAATATTGGGCCTGGGAAGCCTTGAGGTGGTGGAGAAGAGTGAGAAGTCATCTTCCCTAGGTTTGGGACCATAAATAGGGTGGAAGGACCGCTGCTGGTCCATGGGATTGGTTCTCTCATGGAGCACACACCCTGTACATGCTATTCCCCTTCTATGCATCATGCCTTGCATTACGTGGAAGAAGATTTCTAATTTCTTTGGTGGGCCTTCTTCCTTTTATTCATACGCACCAATGATCCAATACTTGGTGGCTCTCACATATCCATTACTCGAACTCTGCCGTTTCCATTTTTGGATGTGTTTGATGAATTAATTTTTTTTTTTTTTAAAAAGACCTTCAGATAGATTTTTCTCTGAATTTCCAATGCAAACAAACATTTCAATTCACTCTTTTGTCTTGATTAAGATAGTGATGGTGCCGACCAAAAAAAAAAAAAACAATTATGGAGGTAAAGATGGAAGGTGGTTTAAATTGAAATGCTAATTCCGAGTAGAGATGAATTCAAAAAAAAAAAAAAAAATTAACATGTAAACATCCGGTTAATAAATCACAATTTAATATTAGGTTTAATGTAAGTCGTTAGATGATTATATATTAAATGCAATATAGAAAAAAATGATTTCATTGGCTTTAAATCAAGTCGACACTCTTAAAATAAATGTTTATATGATCAGGGGCAAAACCAAAAATTCTTTTTAGGGGTAGAAATTAAATTATAATTTTTACGATAGTAAAAATGTAAACTTTAAAGAATTAAATAAAAATTTTATCATTTTTAGAGGGGCCAAAGTACAATTTTACCTTTACTAATTTAAAAATTCAAAATTTTTCAAAAATTTAAAAGAAATATATATATATATATTTATGTTGGATACTTGATGTGTTTTATATAGTATGGTGAAAGAAATGATTGGTTAAATGCAATATTCCATCCATATAGCTAGCCGTAAATTCAGAGGGGTTTTGTCCATGTTATCTCATGTGTTCAATTTTCATAATGTCACACTCGTATTATATACATATAGGGTCAAAATGGAAGCATGCATGAATTCACGTTCCCAACTTCCCTCGGATTTGATTCCCTCCTTTATTTTATTAGTTACAGTTTTTACGGTTGAGTTTAAGTTGAACCCTACTTTATGAAGGTTGAGTAAACCACTTCCTTTGGTGTTTAGAGTCAACCCACGTTGCCTTTTTTATATCAAAGTTTGGATCTTAGATTTCAAACCAAAAACTTAGTTTATACCGTTATTAAAGCCACAACCACCATTTATTAAACTCAATCAGTTTAAAACACCATTCTGGGATTCAAGCCAAAATCAAAATGGGGAGGACCAAAAACTATAATATTGTTCATTTATGGTTTATTATGAACATTATCCGTGAACATATTTAATATTAACGAACAAAATCCACATAGTTTTAAATAAACAAAAATTTATTCCATCGATCTCAATTCATTGAGAACCCTAACAAAAACCAAGCCGTAAAACCGAGGCGTTACCGTCCCCAGATACAGCATAATGAAGAGGTGGAGGAGGTTGACCTGAACACATGTTTTACATTAGGCTGTAACGTGAGGAATTGAATTTCTACTCGGGGGAATCCACCACATTCACATGGCCTCCAACAAGGGAATCATAATGGTAATTAAAACCACTATTAGTATTAATATTAGGACGGCTATGAGGATCATCCGTTTCCCTTGCCTTTAACTCTCTCTAAACCCTCGCCGTCCCTCCATCATACCTGTAGTGCAACCAGAATATATATATATATATTTATGGGAAGTTTAACCCTCTCTGCACTTCAAACATTTCTTCTTGTAGTATTAACCATTAATAAATTAATATTGTGTCTGTCTTAATTACCAGTTTTTAGAGGATTAAAAAAAGGGCAGGTAGGCTGTTCATCTACGTGTCAATGTGCATGAATCTTGTTTCTGCTCACACAAACACGTAGTCATTCATTTCCATGCAACAACATAGATCCGGTTCTGATATTTGTGTATTACTTCTTCCAATTACATAGTTTATTTTCTTTTTCGTGTAATGCAGAAATTAACTGAGTATAATAATTTTTTATAAAATATTTAAAATTATTTATAATCTTTTCTCATCTTTAAATAAAAAAATAAATATATTTTAATATGTTTAAATTCACCTTTTTTTGTTTTGACAACAGTCAATTGAACTAAAACTCAATTAATTTGTCAAGCATAATAAGTAAACTAAGTGTAAATAAATGAGAATATAAACTTAGACTAAAAAATTCGAAATTTAAATATTTTTAATCTAATAAAACAATAATGATCACTAAAGCTACGTAAAAAGAAGATCTATTTTTTAAACAATACATTAATAGGCTAACCTTTTAATCTAATTAATTCAAATTAGTGTTACATGCAACTAAAATAAATGAAAAACGATAAGTAATTATAGGAAAAGGGGGTTAATTTATGGGTATATGCCTTTTTTATAAAACTTAAGAAATTAGGTTTTCTTTATATTTACGCCATTTTTAGAGAGAAAGTAAAAACGTGCTTTTAGTCACATCAGTTAAAAACACATTTTATAAGGTGTATTTTAATTAAAAATTGACAATTAAGGTTTTTTTATTAGATGGTTAAATGTTAATGTTTTTGTACTCTGAGTTTCAAGTTCAAATCCTACTCACATTTGTATTTTTTTTTTATTTCATGTTGTTTCAAGTTTATTTATTTTTAATTAATATTTTTAAAATATTAGCTCTTTTGATTAAATGGTTAAATAATTGTGATTTCATTTTTGAGTTTTGGGTTCAATTTCTCTTATAAGCATTTAATATGCATTTTTTAATTTCATGTTGCTTCAAGCTTTTTACTTAATTTTTGTAATTAATAAATATATTGTTTTTAATTTTTTTATTTTTATTTCATCTTTTTAATTAATAAATTTTTTATTTATAAAATTAAATAATTATTGCAAATATCATTATTTTTAGTAAATATAATTTTTATGTGTAATATTTATTTTTTCATTCCATATTAAAAATCATCATACCCACAATATAAAGATAAATAAATATTATATGTAAAGTAAAATATATTAAAAGAATTAATTGATGTCTTTTTTAAATAATTACATATTTATTATTTTATTTTATAAATAAAATAATTATTAATTAAAAATAAAAAACTTGAAAATAATATATTTATTAATTATAAATAATTAAATAATAAAAAAACTTCAAACAACATGAAATAATATATAATTATTATTTTAAAAGTAATTTGAAGAGTTGAATGATCTAAATTAGAAAATACTTCTTTCGAAAACAAGATAATTTATTTTTAAAATTTTTATGTTAAAATTAACATTTTAAAAACACAGATAATATATAATTAATTAAATAAAATTTTATTTTGAGTTATATTAAACAGATAATTATCTAATTAATTAATTATTTTTTTGGCTATCAAATTGAATATTTATATGATTTATTTTAAAACAAAATGATTATTCATATAATCTAACATAATTTATTTAATTAACTATTTATTCTAAAAAAAATATCCATTTAATTACTCGTGCCACTTTTCGTAATATTATGCTTGTGTATCTTATTATATATTAGATATGAAACTTACATAATTATATAAAATTTATAAATTAAAAAATCAAATTACTAAAATTACATTTGGTATGGCGTATCAATTTATATCTATTGTGAAACACTTGCATGCATAATTTGGTCGTTAGAATAGTCTATTTATAGATATATTATTCCACTAACAAAATTAGTATTGATTCTATTGAGTAAATATTTTATTTTTGAAGGTTTGAACAAATATTTTATAGTATATGATATAAAAATATTAAAGTGCGATATAATTACAATATGAAAAGATAACATGAATACAACATGATGTTAAATGTATGTAATTGAGCAATTATTATACCTTAAATATAATTATAAGAGATGAATATCATTATCAACTTAAGTCTGACCAAACCAATAGTTTTATCAATTTATTAAAATACATTTAAAATAGAATATCATTGATATGTTCCAAACAATTTGATAGACTAGTCAAACATATACCATCATCCTTTATATTATTTAAAAAATTATTGAGTTTTTAAACATATATTTATGTTTTAAATTCATGGTTCTACACGCGTACACATGTAATAGAATTTTTAGTAAATTTTATGGTTATAATTATAAATAATCAAAATCAAGTTTGTGAATGCATATGTATTAAATAAGAAATTAAACCGTAATTAGCAAACAGTCGAGTGTATGGAACAACTTATTGTGTGGAACATGGCGTAATATAACACTGAACCTCATGTGATATATGGATAAACATAAAAACTCTAAGTAATTAAATCAATGTCATCGAATGGGGTGGGTGGGGGGGGGGGGTTGACCACATGTTGAACCACTCATTCTCAAAATTTTTAAATTAAAACCATCTGACCCTTTGTTTTTTATCTGACATGGAATTTCTCAAATCATGTGTGTGGGTTTTCGGTGTTTGGATGAAGGGGGCGGCACCTAGAATTTAGAGAACCCAATTGAAATTCTGATAAATTAAATAAATGATACCTCAATATCACCTTTTTGGGATCTGCTCTTTGATTGATTTAAATTAATGTTTTTATTAATCACAATATTTTATTTTATTTTATTTTATTATACATCGTTTATGTTTGGATTTATTAATTGTCTTTGTCAATAATATCCTTTTCAAATCAGTCTTCTTTAATACTATAATGTATCTTATCATTGTTAATCAATATTGTTATTAACGTGAAAATCAACATTCCAACTTTCTATTTTAAGAGGTGCCATTCTACCGTTAATATATTAAATATGAATCCTTAAAATATTGATCATTTTCATGTTAGATTTTTCCATGCCAAACTCTTGACTTGTAAAAGTAGTAAGAGACTGACATATATTTAACTTTGGTAACGGAAAGATTCCATACAATAATCTCATTTAGAGCATGAGATCACCCACATTCAATTTGGCTCAATCTTATTAAATTATTAATGGAATATCTCTTATTAACGTCTTTCCATTATTCACATACACTCTTCTTTTTTTTATTTCATCTTTCAACTTTCAAAAATTATTTTAATTATTAAAAAAGTCATTTTAGTTTTCTTTTTATTTTTCGATTTTTATATTTATTTTGAGGTGGTTTGACAAAAAAATGTAAGTTTTTTTGATGAATTACAAACAATAAATTCGAATCCAGATCACACTTAAAACAAAAAATATCTTTGACCATCAGGTCAATACACGGGATCGAGAGTTAAGAAAGACGAAAAATAAAAAGAGAGCTAAAATAACTTTTTTATATAAAATTGGAGAGAAAAAATGATTTTGCTTTTTTTTTTTTTGAAATAATAAATAAAGTGGTTAGTTTTCATACTCTCTGCCATGTGATTCCAGAAAAAAGAACTAATACGTAGTAGTGTCAACTAATTGCTACATAATTCAGGGTTTAGGTGGTTTGACTTGTTTAATTTTAGGAGTTTTCGAATATCTTTTAGTTAACCATTACCATACAAATTTTATATATTAGGTTGAGTAGAACTTTCTAGTAACTACATTTGATTAATTATTAATCATATGCCTATAGACTTTCATCAGCTGGTATATGATGCTAGATTTTATGGACGTGATGGCATACTTTGACTTCATAA
Source organism: Kokia cookei (assembly GCA_039519145.1). Taxonomy (NCBI): domain Eukaryota; kingdom Viridiplantae; phylum Streptophyta; class Magnoliopsida; order Malvales; family Malvaceae; genus Kokia; species Kokia cookei. Next base: position 23,827,284 of record CM076904.1, on the reverse strand, counting down.
ATTTGTTTTATTTCATTTTTTTAAGGGATTTCATATGCATCAATTTTTATGGTTGATTGATTGATTGAGGCTTAATTCGATTGATATAAACATTATATTTTTATTTATGGACTAAAAGGAAGTTTGGATATTTCTAGGTATTGTGTTAAAAAGAGCAGATATGATCAAAACTGAACCTATTCATGAGTCGGGCCACCGGCTTAACCCGAAAGCTCGCTCGAAAAATGAGAGGGTTTGGAGAAAAATATAGGCCCAAAAATTTGACTTGAGCAAAAAGTAAGGCCCGTTTAAAAAATAGGCCGAGCCTCGGGTAATGTATTTTTGGCCCGAGCTCGGCCCGACCTAAATTCACAAAAAGACAAAAAAATATGCTTTTTTTTAATGATATTTTCTTGTTGTTTTCTCTTTATTTTGCTACAATTTTAATATTATGTTATTATTATTTTGTTGTTATTGTTTGGATATTGTATAAAATTTATTTTATTGTTAATTTTTTATTATTTTAGAGGCATTTGTTAATTTTGTTACTATTTTAGAGTCATTTATTTGTTAAGTTGCATCTATCTTAGTGTTATTTAAGTATATATTTTTTTAAAATTTATTTTCAATTTGTTAGGAAATATTTATTTTAATGTTTTTAGTATTTTTAATGCATTGTATATATTTAAAAATTATATAAAAATAACATTAAAAATTTAATATGGGCGGATCGGGTCCGGCTCGAGTGTTTGTATTTTTATCCAGGTCGAACTCGGACAAAATTTTAAACCCATTTTTCGGGCTGGGCCGGGCCAGGCTCGAGCCTAACAAACACGCCTAAATTTTTAGTTGAGCCCAGCTCGAACTCAACTCAGCCCAGCCCATGAACACCTCTAGTCAAAACCTATAATGAGATTGCTAAAAAAAATTCATAGTTAATTGAAGAAAGAATTTAGTTAAATGAGAATAACTCGAAGTGATATAATTGATTAGCTTTCTTTGTTTGAGATACTCAATTAGAAGTGTAATAGAAGAGGATCTCTACTTATTTCATTCCTTAATTACAAGATTGATTGGAGAAAAATGAAGAGGTTAATAGCTTGGTTATATAAAGGAGACATGTTTTTATGTTCTCTGTGTGCAAATTAGAAAGCTAATATGTTTATTACTAGGAACATCTGTGAGTGATTTTATGTTGTAAATAAATTGTTCTATTAGTTTGGACTAAGTTTTCACATGGAAAATTCTTAGTGGAAGAGTTTAATTTTATAATTGTACAAGAGTGAGGTTGTGGTGTGTAAGTGAGCTGAGCTTAAATCATCTTTTGTACTATTAAGGTTATAATGTATTACTCTTTGGATAAGGTTTTGTAAATGTAGAATTGAACTCGAACTACGTAACCAATTGGATGTGTTCTTTATTTTATGTTTCCAATCTTTAATTGTTTCTTCATTTACAACTCGAAAAAAAAAACCCAATTGTACCAACAACTCAATACTCCAATTGGTATCAAAGGTAGACACCAGGTGAATTTGATGAAGATCTTGTTATTGATTTGTTGAGACATGGAAGGAAGTTCAATAATTGTGCCTATTGGAAAGCACATATAAGGTTCATCAAACCTATAGATGAGAAAGCATGATATGTGTTTTTACTGGATGAGAATCATGTATTGTTGTGGTAAATGGTATTAGCACTCCTAAACTAGAGACTACTTGGACCACTGAGGGGGATAAAGCTACTAATTACAACATCAAGTCTTTAAATTCATTTTCAACGGTTTGGATCACTAGGAATTTAGAGGAATCTTAAAATGCACTAGTGAAGCTTGAACCATTTCTCAAAACAACACATGAGGGGACTACCAGTGTGAACTAAAATGTTTGAGAATATGAAAATATTAGAAGATGAAACATTGTTTGATTTTTATGTTGAATTGTGTGACATCTCTAACCAAGATTTTGCTCTTAGTAAGGAGTACTTGAATTCCAAATTGGTGCACAAAGTTTTGAGATCTCTCTTATAATGTGTCCATCAAGGTAGCAAACATAAAAGATGCTAAGGATACCAACATGATAAGGATTGATGAGTTGATTAGGTCCCTATAAAGTTTCAAGATGAAATTGAAGGAAGCCAAGAAAGGAAACATAAAGACAAAAGAATATCACTCTACAAGTTGCTTCTTTAGTTGCAACTGATGAAGAACCAACCATTGAAGACTTGTATGAGTAGTTAAACCTTCTTATTAAAAATTTTAATAGTGCATTCAAGAAGTTATCCAAGATGAATAAAGAGTTTGAAAGAAATCGAAGCTTCGATAAAGGAAAAAGACAAAGCAGTAACCAATGAAAAGACTCCCAAAGAAGAGAAGAAATGCATTCAATGTCACAAATGTAAAGGGTATAGTCACATGCAAGTTGAGTGTGCCAATATATTGAAAAAGAAGAAGTCTTTATGTGTCTCATGGAATAATAATGATTCAACTAATGAAAATGATGAAGATGATGAGTACCTAAGCAACTATGTCACTTTTATGTCCAAAGTAGTAATTAAAGTTGCAAATGACTTTGACAACCCAGTGATAGTGATGCTAAATCCACTAAAACTTGATGGATACTTTAAAGACTATGCTTGGTAAGTTATATTCAATATGTAAGATTAATGTGGGATTTGCTAGTGATAATTCTATGATAAATAGGAATACTAAAGGCTCTTGAAAAAGCTTGAAGAAAAATACTCATTGTTCACTGAAAAAGAAGTTAAACTTAATGATATTATGAAAGAGTTAACTATAGCTTAATTCATATTAAAAAGGAGGAGTTCTAAGAGTGAGAATTTGGATGAGATCCCTGTTATTGGAAGGTAAGAAATAGGTTAAAAAGGAATGGGCTATGTTGACAAGAAGATGAGACAATTACTCCAACTATTTTTATAAAAGCAAAGGAGAATGCTGACAAACATGAAAGTTTAAAAAGATTGATGTTGTTCATACTGTTAAGAAGTTTCAAAAGCATAAGGGAAAAGTAGTGTGTCATTACTGTGAAGTCCCAAGACATATCATGCCTTGATGGTATAAGTTGCTAAAGGATCTCAAAAGAAAGCAATTAGTTGCATATGCAGTTGCAATTCACATTACAATAGACAGAAAGTAAAAGCAAAACTTTGTTTGGAGGAGAAAAGATATAAAAAAAAAAAACTTTCTTATTGCTAACCAATATTTGAAAGCATCCATGGAGAATATTTGGTATTTTGATAATAGATGTTCTAGGCACATGACTGGAAGTAGATGTTGTTGAAAGAGTTACATGATAGATGAAAAGTAAATGTGGTCACGAGTCGTTCATCTTTGTGATGAATGACTTAACTACTATTTGATAGTAATTGACTATTTATGAAGAAAGATGTAATGGTTATCATGAGATAAAATAGGATCATATTGGGGAAAATTTTTTTATCTTAAAGATTAAGAATATTCTATAAGGATAACACACTTAGGAAAAGGTCACTGGACGACCACTAATCAAGTAGCTTTTGTAATGACATGTTATTAGCGAAAGCTCAATCACAATACTATAGTAGAATGACTTCGTGACTAGGAGTGAGCAAAACTTGTTTCGACTCGAAAAAATCGAAAAAAATTCGAATTTTGAGTTAATCGAGTCAACTCAATTTTTTTTCAAATTTTGAGTTTGAATCGAGTTGAGTTTTCAAATTCGAATAATTTAAATAAACCAAATATCAAACTATAATATTTTACTTTTTATCCCAAACCCTTAAATTTTTTTACTTTTCTCCCAGAACTTTTATTCCTTCTCACTTTCTCCCCAAAACTTTTACTCTCATCATACACCCATCTATCACAAGCCCATTTTCTCCCAATTTTTTTAAATATTTTCCCTCTAAAATTTTGCCTCTCATTTACTATCCCTGAAAATTTTACTCCCAAAAACCCTCAAAACTTTTTATTTTCCCCCAAAAGTTTTACTTCTTCCACTTTCCCCATAAACTTTTACTCTTTCCATCCCACCAATTTTTTTTTCATTCCCACCCCAACAAATTTTTTTGAATATTTTCCCTCTAAAATTTTGCCTCTCATTTACTATCCCTGAAAATTTTACTCCCAAAAACCCTCAAAACTTTTTATTTTCCCCCAAAAGTTTTACTTCTTCCACTTTCCCCATAAACTTTTACTCTTTCCATCCCACCAATTTTTTTTTCATTCCCACCCCAACAATTTTTTTTGAATATTTTCCCTCCAAAATTTTACTATTCCTATTTACTTTCCCTCAAAATTTTACTCTTAAAATTTTTTATTTCCCCCCTAAACTTTTACTTCTCACCCTTTACCCCAAATAAAAATCAAAATTATCCAAAAAAATATCTAAATTTAAATAGTAATAATTTTATTTATATCTACTATTTATATTATTAAATTAAATTTCACATTTTTACTATTTATTTTATTGAATCGTTTAGTCATATTGAATATTTATATTACAATTGGATTGTTAATGATGTTATAAATATTCGTGTTAAAATTTTATGTTGATTATATTTCACATTTTATCTTTAAAATAATTTTTATTAAAAAATTGTATTTTTATATTTAATATATATTTTTAATTTCAAAATACATAGTGACAATAATCAGAAGATAATTGAAACAACTAAGCAAGCAAAAAAGTTAACTCGTGTATAAAATATTAATAGATAAATTATGAAGTAATGAAAGTTAATAACAAATTCGATTATAGTGGAAAATTTTGATTATGGTGGGTGACAGTAATTACAAGGACCCAAAGTTATTTTTTTAAAATTTAACTCGAACAAATATATTCGGTTCGACTCGATTCAAATTTCATCTCACTCGACTCGATTTAAGAAAATTTCAAATCAAGTTAGGATGATAAAATAGGATTCGTCAACTTGATTAAATCGAAATTTTTTCATTCGATTCGATCAAACATTCACTACTATTCGTGACTAAATGAGTTTATAATTAATAAGCGAAAAGTTGAAACTTAATTATAAATCATTTGAGCCTTAATTACATATGCTCAAACGATCCCTCCACTAGCTCGTTGAAACTAGAAATGAGTTACATGTTGAATCAAATGAACATAAATTATAAAAATGATAAAGTTAGAGAAATGCATTACATTCGGAAATGAATGTGATTTCTCACTAAGTATGGAAATGACTTAAGAATTAATTTAATTTTTAAATTATTATTTAATTAAATAATTGAAGTTCGAAAATGAAATTAAATTAATTGGTCATTGTTAATCCGTTGAATGTAAAAAATTAAATATATTTTATCATAGATTATTTTACGATAAAGTTGTCGTGGTTTTAATGAAATTAAAATTAGATTGAGAAAATTATTTAATTAAAAAATTAATTAATTTAATAAATAATATTTATTTTAGAAAATAGAAAAACATGTATTGGACTGAATTAAATTATAAAATGTTGAGTTAAAAGTCCAAAAAACACATATAATTGGATTCGATACAAAAGAGGCCCAAACCCCTCATATTAAGTATAAGGGGCGACAACCCAAGTATTATTAACTAGGGTTAGCTGCCCCTCTCTCCTAGTTCAACTAGGAGATTGATTTTTCTATTAAATAAGTAATTATTTGTATTATACTAATTCAACTAGGGTTTTACTTCCTCTCCCTATAAATAGATGACACCAATAAGTCTAAAACAGACAACAAGTTTTACATACAAGTTTGAGATATTGTTATTCTGTTCGAAAATAAGTGAAAAATTATTTCTAAGTATAAACTCTATTTCCAAAGAATAACAATTCTACCGATTTCTATAAGAGAGAGATTTACTTTCCTATTGAAAGTAAGAAAATTATTTTTGATTCTGTGTTTGATTTGAAATTGTTCTATCTCACACTCGAGGAAGTTCGTGCTACGAGAATAGCGGATGTTGGAGCCTAATTTTGACCGGGCCTAACATTTAAGCCAAATAGAGCCCAAAATAAATTTTAAATGTCCAAATACATTTTTAAATCTAAAAAGCCCAAAATACAAGTCCAAAATCCTAGCCCAAATCAGTCCAATTACAATAAACCCAAACCCAATTAAGCCTAGTTGACTACCAACAACTTGTTGTTGCTGCCCATCCCTAGCCACTTAGAGGCTGCCACGTCAGCAGCAAGTTGCTCCACTTGCCCTTGCCACCGTTAAAGGCTGCACCACTGCCATTGGTACCTGCAAGGAGAAAAGATAGATTTTTAATCGTAAGAAACAAAATAGCATGATTGTAATATAGGCTATAAAGCTTCATTCGAAATCAATTGTAAGGGTTATAAACTTGGGAGAATTTTTTTTTTAGAGAAATCAAACACTGACCTTTTTAACATTTGAAATTAATACGCAATCAGTGATTCAAAAAAAAAAAAAGGGAGCAAAAAACAAAGCAATTAATATTAGAAGTCAAAGCATATACCAAGTGTTAACACCTTTGGTATTATCAAGGTACATATTAAATACATATTTATTATCAATATATTTCATTTAATGTTCATTTGTTTTTTATAAAAAAAAACTATGTGAAACGTTTTAATCTATTAAATATACGTATTCATGTCATTATTATCATCATTTATTATTACTTATTAAAAACGTTTCAATTAATTATAATAAATAAAAAGGAAAGAGTAAAGGAAATATCTTGATCTAACTCGACGCCGACGGGATTGCGGGCAGAGCTCCTCCGTTCACCAGGGTTTTGACGGTCGTATTCCTGTTCGAACATACAAAAAAATGGAATAAAGAACGATTTAAAAAAAAAAGGAAATAACAATAAGAAAAATTAAGATTTCAAAAAGGAAGATAAAAAACGAAAATACAATAAAAACAGGCTTGAAACAAAAATTTAAGCTTCGATTTTAAAATAAAACAGATCTAAACGCAAAGAAAAGAGAAAGAAATCCAAGCTTTTTTTAAATAGAAAATACTTAGATCTGGGTTTTTTTTCAAATTTAGATCTGTTTGTTTTCTAAAAAAAAAAGAAGGAACAAATAACAAAAAAGTAAAACAAAGAGAAAATTTAAAAACTAAAAACTCAAACTTGTTTTAAAAAAAAAAGTGAATAAAAAAGAATTTTTTTACCTTTCGAACGCCATGCATGGCAGACGGCGATGGCGCGCGGTAGATCGGTGACCAGAACTTGGTCGACCATGAAGGGCCTTGAAGAGAGAGGGGGAAGAAAAGAGGTTTTTTTGAAGTTTCTTTGAAGATTGAAATGAAAAAATGAAAAAAAAAGGCTTAAAATTGGTATTTATAGAAAACCAAAACGGTGTCGTTTTGGTCTAGGCTCTTAAGCCCCAAAACTACGTCGTTTTAGGCTGACCCGATTCGACCCGACCCGCTCTAGGCCAAAATTCGCTTGTTTTCACACGGTGGGGCAATTTGCCATTTCGATCCTTCCGCAGTTTTTTAAATCTACAATCTCGTCCTTTTTTGTATTTTTGATTAATTTTAAAATTACTCATTAATTTTATTTCATTTTCAGTTTAGCCATTTAACCTTTTTGAAGTCCACGAAGCTGCCACATGTCCTTTTTAGGTTATTTATGCAATTGATCCTTCTTTTTTTATTTTATTTCAATTTCATCCTTAATTCAAATTTTGATTTCTTTTAAATTTGCCCAATAATTTTAAAGCTTTACAAATTGGTCATTTGATTCCAGAATGCATAAGAAGCTGCCACGTGTCTCATTTTTGGGTTTATTATGCATAAAGCCCCTGTTTTGTTTAAAAATTAAATTTTGACCCTCAAACCTCGTAAAAATTACATTTTGACCGCTAAACTTCTCAAAAATCATATTTTCACCCTCGAACTTCGTAAAAATTACATTTTGACCCTCAAACTTTTCTAAAATAATATTTTTACCCTTAAACTTTTCCAAAATCACATTTCACCCCTAAAATTTTCCAAAATTACAATTTTATCCCCAAACTTCTCTAAAATCCCATTTTGACCCAAACTTCTCCAAAATTATTATTTTGCCCCCGAACATCCAAAAATTACCATTTTTCCCTTGCACATCCAAAAATTATTATTTTGCCCAAAATTTCAAAAATACATTTTCGACCTCAAATGTTCCAAAAAGTTCAATTTTAATCCCAAATTTTCCATAAATTTTAATTTTGATCCTAAAATTCCTCGAAATTACCATTTAATCCCAAATTCTCTGAAACTCTATTTTTGACCCGTTTGTTTTGTTTTTCTTTTTTCGGTATTCATACACAAAATTTTATTATTATTCTCTCGTATTTTGTATTATATTAATTTTATGTTTAATTTTTGTGCATTTATTTATTTGCTTAATTATTTTGTCTCGTGTTATTTAATGTTTACTATTAATTGCCCATTCATATTTAATTTGCACGTTCGTTTTCTAATTATTCTTACATACACATAAACTTTTAAACCCGAGGCAATATCCTTTTTGTGTGAAAATCTCGAAAAATCATGCCCTAAGGTGTTGGATGTGATTTTTTCGTATAATCAACACGAATTGAATATCCTCTTCCAAACTTTTCAAATGCCCTTTAATTTCGAGATTTTGAGAACGTCGTACCCTAACGTGTTGGACACGACTTCAATTCTTCGAGAAATACGAAACATACGAGTATTTTTCTTCAAATTTAGTTTTTGAAAATCATGTAAAATAAGTTGTGTCCAATGATCGTATTTTAAGCTTAATTCGAAATTTCTAGTTCTAAAAAAAAATACAAATAATTTTAAATGAAAACGAGGCAATAATCCTTTTGTGTGGAAATCTCGAAAAATCATGCCCTAACGTGTTGGGTGTGATTTTTCGTATAATCTGCACAATCAAATATCCTCTTTCAAACTTTCAAAATGTCCTTCAATTTCGAAATTCTAAGAACATAGTGCCCTAACATGTTGGACACTACTTCAATTCTTTGAGAAGTATGAAACGCACGGACGGTTTTTCTCAAATATGATTTTTTTTAAAAATCATGTGAAGTTTTCTGAAAACAAAAATTGTATTTTAGGTTTTATTCGAGTTTTCAAACTTTTAACAAATCAAGACCCAAAAATAATCAATGTGGTACTAATTTTTGGCATGTGAGGGTGCTAATCCTTCCTCATACGTAACTGACTCCCGAATTTATTTTCTGGATTTCAAAGACCAAAACAAATTTTCAAAATGGATTTTAAACGTTTTGTGGTGATCCAATCACACCATATAAAAAGATTGGTAGCGACTCCATATTTCGATTTTTAAAATATTGTTCGAGACTTGTTTGTTTTCCCAAAAATAAACGATTCGACGACTTGGCGACTTCATTAGGGACACTTTTAAATAAAAGAGAGTCAAGCCAAAAGTTGATTATTTTCGGATCTTTTGTTGAAAATTTTTAAACATTCGATTTTGTTTAATATACGATCCTTTGCATTTTTGTGTGATGCTATATTATGTCGATATTGCTAGATAAGTTTGCATTCATATGAATTTGTTACTACCCTTTTAAGTGGAAGCGGGAAACTACTCCTTCGTGAGGTTTTCACCTCCGTGCAAGATAGTGAATCGCTTTTGAGATTACATCCATACCCATGTTTTCGTGAAGTTTTCACTTCCGTGCAAACATATGGGAAATGTGTCCCCCTAAACTGAACTCATCCGTATGAGGCTGTAATGGGTGAGGATCGAGGAATCTGCTGGTTTGGGTATCCTTTACTCTAGAGCCTAAACCACATATAATGATCCGTAAGTACTTGCCTTAGAAAGAGTTATACCGAACCTTTTAGCAACTATTCAAGACAAGTTCTTAGGTTCTTTATTTTATACCTTATATTGATATTAATGTGTTTTGCTAACTTGTTCTGTTTTGTCTCTTTTGTTTGCATTGTGTCATCATACAAGAAAAGATATTGATTTAAGCTTGATTACCAAATAGGCAGTTTCATCATGGAAGATAGATTTCTTGATAGAGTGGAAGATAACATGGTTACGCGCTTATGGTCAGAGGAACGACAGCATGAGAAATGAGACAGTTTGGAAGAGGGACATTTATTAGAATTTTAGGATTATACTCGGATTAAGGTAACTTAAAACAGTTTGCAAGAATTGAGAGACATTTGGGGTCAATGGGATAGTGAGACAAAGCAATTATTTTATCGGGAATATGGAGACTTACCTTACTCACTCGAGGTAAAGATAGGCAAACACCTCTTTCGAGCTCTCACCCAGCACTTGAATCCTACATATAGCTGTTTCACCTTTGGAAACTTCAACATGACGCCCACAGTGGAAGAGTATATCGCATTAATTCGTTGTCCTAGAATTCAAGTTGACAAAGCATACTCGAAATATACATGTGTCCTAACTTTTCTGAAAAGATTGATGAATGTAACCGGGATGAGTGAACAGTGGGTTGCGTCTCGGATCAAAGTAAAATGAGACAATAAGTGTATCAATTGGAAAAGTCTGCGAGATCTAATACTGGCACACTAAAATATGAAGCAACACATTGACATTTTTGCTCTTGGTATATACGGGTTAGTCCTTTTCCCAAAAGCATTAGGGCATGTGGAAGATGCAGTTACGATGCTGTTTGATCGACTTAGTAAAGGAGTCATGCTTGTCCCAGTAATTCTTGCCGAGACCTTCAAATCATTAAACGTTTGTAGAAGAGAAGGGGAAGGAATGTTCATTGGTTGTGCACCACTTCTAATGGTTTGATTTCAAAGTCTTTTCTAGAAGGTAGAGAAATTTTCATGCAAAGTGTACTCGACCGATTTCTCGCCTTTGAGGGAATTTGTTGCCATACAAAGGGAACAAAATATATCTGAGGAAAAATAGAGGGCTATCCTTCAGAACCCTCAGGACAAGGACATCAAATGGTGCGTGCCTTGGTTTATCCTCGATGAGATCCTTTATCATTGTGGCAGCTTTGATTAGGTCCCTTTACTCGGGGTATGGGGTGCTATAAGATACGCTCCTTTGCTCGTGTTGAGGTAATACAAGATGAGACAATTTATACCTACAACGCATGGCCTAGCTCAGTGCGAATTCTCCTACAAAGGGAATGATTACAATAAAAAAAGTCTGAGAGGTAGCAAATGCATGAAAGAAAGTACATAGGATGAAGAAGTTCAGTACAAGCCCGTTGACGACATCAAAGTACGATTGGTGGAGAAGTAAAAGAGTTAACGATAACATTCCAACACTAAATCTCAAAAATGTTCGACCAATAGAGGAATAGTTGCAGGAGGTCCCCTCAGAAATAGACATCATGAAACAAGACTTTGAGTAGAAGAGCACAGAATTCGGAAAGAGAATAGAGGTTTTGGAAGAAAGTTTATAAGAAGACTTAGAAGACTTGAAGAAGGTTTATAAGAAGCTTCAATTGTCCATGAGAACCGCTGGATTGGGCAAGACATTAGAATAATGGCGGTAAAAAATTCAGAAATAAAAGGATCAAACGGAACAGTGACAAAAGAAATTCCAAGATGGTTAGACTTGAAAGAACGCCATGAAGGGAGAACTACTAAAAAAATAAGTTGAGAAGGCCGAATTGAAAACCCAAATAGCTGGGTTAGAGGCTAGAATAATAGAGTTAGCAGAGTCATTACGTAGACACCGCAACCGGAACTCCGTTCTGGAACTTAAAGCGAGTATGGCCGAAAGTAAGTAATTAAGGGAAAGGGTGCAAGAATTGGAGACTGCACTCCACAACAATGAGTTTCGAATTGAGATCCTTGACAGAAATCTAGAAACTAGCGAATGATACTTTCGACAAACTTAAAGATAAGTCGAGAAAAGAGATTATGTAATGGGAAAAGCACTGACCCAAATGAAAGAAGTCACTGACCACATGCAAGAGTTAACTGTTAAAGCTGATATTTTGAGCCTCCAATATGAATCGAGATCGGAACGAGGACAGAAATTAGTCGGGCTTCTTGGGAAGATCAAAGCTTTAGGCCATAAGACAAAGACATTTGTGTAATTTCGCTTTATAAAAAGAAAATTTTCTTCTAGAGAAGTTGTTCTAATGGAATTGAGTTCAAAGTCAATGTCTTTTCTTACATTACATAGATGTATTCATTCGCATTGCATCTTCACATATTTTAGCATAATAACTCTAACTAATTAAAACTTTAACAGTTACATCAGTAATCATTGAAAATCCACATCACTATAACACTCGTAAAAAAACTAAAGCTATAGAGCAAAGGCTAGAGCAAATTCAAAAGGAGATGCAGGATCAAATTCAAGAGCAGTTGCAGAAATAAATTATGATGATGTATAGGGAAATGAAAAATCAGTTCATGGAAGTGCAAAAGAGTTTGATGAATGAATTGACTCAATGAGGTAAAGTGGGGCTGATAAGGGAAAAGGTCCTGTAATAAGCCCAACTGAGGAAGACGAAGATCCTATTCATCCTCCAGGTTTTACGCCCCCTCATAACCAAACTCTACATGAGGTGCAAACGCGAGAACCAACTATTACTATAAGGGCCCAACACGCTACTGGTACGTCAAGACTAGTTAATTACCCAATAGAGTCAGGGTCAAAGCCTGAAGATAACGTTACAAATCTGGGTGTCCCAGACTTCGATAAGATGATGAGAGTAGATCTTCCTCGATAGATGGAAGAAAAATATAAGCGATTAGAGGAGAAGATAGAGGCGATGCAATGAATTGAAAGCTCACACGGAATAGACGCTAAAGAGTAAGGCCTGGTCCCATACTTAGTGCTCCCCTCAAAATTCAAAACACTATATTTTGACAAATACAGTGGGACCAGCTGCCCTGAGGCACACATTACCATGTTCTGCAGAAAGATGACCGGGCATGTCAATAATGACCAGTTATTAATACGCTGTTTTCAAAATAGTTTAAAAGGATCTGTAGCAAAATGGTATAATTAGTTGAGTCATGCCAAGATAAGCTCATGGAAGGATTTGGCAGAAGCATTTATGAAGCAATACAGTCATGTAACTAACATGGCACCTGATAGACTAACCCTGCAGAGAATGGAGAAGAAGCCAAATGAGAGTTTCCGACAATACGCTCAAAGATGGAGAGACATAGCAACCCAAGTACAGTCACCGTTGTTCGAAAAGAAAATAACTATTTTATTCGTTAATACTCTAAAGGCCTTTTTCGTTAATCATATGTTGGGAAGCGCTGCCAAAAGTTTCTCTGACATGGTTATGTCAAGGGAGATGGTCGAGAACATAATCCGAAGCGAAAAGATCGAGGCGGGGGAAGGTGTCAGAAGAATAGCTCCTAAAAAAAAGAAAAATGAGGTCAACAACACAGACTCTTATAAGACAAATTACTTAAAGCCAATGGTAATGGCGTCACCCAAGACCACGGAAGTAAACTATCAAAGAAATCCAAGGTAAAGGTTGGGTTCGAGACCAAAAATAGAATTCACTCTTATTCTCATTACATATAGAAAACTTTATTCGAAATTGTACGGAGAATGTCTCGTGTCGCAAATTCATTTAAAGCCATTGCTACTATCATTCTCGAGTTGGTATGATGTGAATGCACGATGCGAAAATCACGTAGGGGTAGTCGGACACTCAATTGAGAACTGCATTGCCTTAAAAAGGCACATATAATAGCTTATCGATGCCAAGGTACTGAGATTCGAGGATTCTGCGAGTCTCAATGTATTAGGGAATGCGCTACCCAAACATCTCGATCAAAGGGTGAATGCAGTAGCCGGAAGAGAGGGAAGGAACATCAAGACTCGCATTGAAGAGGTAAGATCACTATTGATATAGGTATGACACGAAATGGTAAAAGCGGGCTTAATTGCCCAAGATTCGGGAAAGGCAGTAAGAAAATAATGCTACTGTGAGTTTTATAATAATGAAGGGCATGAGATTCAGGAATGCGACGAGTTTAAAACTGTGGTACAAAGATTGATGGACAATAAGGAGTTAGACTTTTTTGAGGAAAAAGAGGAAGTGGAAGAAGTATGCACCTCTGAAGAGGGCACAGTTAAGAAAACCTTTGGGGTTAATAATCCAATGATAATCATTTCACGGCCAATGAGCGACGAAACTAAAGCAAGAGTTGCTCTCACAGTAATAATTCAGAAACCCGTAACCTTCCCCTACAAGGATGACAAAAGGGTACCTTGGAATTACAATTGTAATGTAACGGTATCAAGAGGGGAAAATTCTAAGGTTGAATCAAAAAGAGCTCAAGACGTAAGTTTTGTGACGCGTAGAGGGAAAGATATGGTATTGCAAGAATAGAAAATGAAACATTTGGAAAAACCCCATAAGAGCCGAAAAGAGGAAGTACTAGTGGACTAAAAGTCACTAATTAACGAGCCAGTGACAGAAAAGGAGGCTAAGAAATTCTTGAAGTGCCTCAAGCACAGCGAATACATCGTGGTGGAGCAATTACACAAGCAGCTGACTCGTATATCCATTTAACACTGTTACAAAGCTTGCAAGCACATCGTAACGCGCTAATGAAAGTATTAAATGAGACTTATGTAGTCAAGGACATTTCAGTGAACAAACTAGACCGTTTGGTCAGTAATGTTAGCATCGATAATTTCATCTTTTTTAATGATGACAAAATACCTTTAGGAGGTATGGGGTCAACAAAAGCGCTGCATATCACCACCCGTTGTAAAGGTTACACACTGCCTGGTGTATTGATTGACAACAGTTCAGCCTTAAATGTTCTGCCATTGACTTTATTAAAGAGGTTACCGATCGATAGTTCTCATATGAAGACATGCCACAATGTAGTGAAAGCATTCGATGGAACAAAAAGGAAAGTTATGGGTCGGATCAAGATACCATTGTTAATCAGTCCAAACTCATATGAAGTAGACTTTTTAGTAATGGATATCAAACCAAGCTACAATTGCTTGCTTGGAAGACCGTGGATCCATTCGACAGGACCAATGCCGTCATCATTACACTAGAAGCTAAAATTGGTGGCTGAAGGACAATTAGTTACAATCAATGCTGAGGAGGACTTAATTGCGTCAATAACGAATGATGCAGCATACATTGGAGCATATGAATAAGCCTTAGAAAGTTCTTTTCGATCCTTAGAGTTTGTTAATGCAACTTTCATTGCCGAAGAAAGCAGAATCCCTGCACCCAAAATATCAAAAATCACGAAGATGGCCTTAAAAATGACAATTGGTAAAGGAGCCTTAACTGGAAAAGGACTAGAAAGGTTTCTCCAAGGGAGAATCAATGTTGGAAGAAAAACGAGATCACTTTGGCCTAGGGTGAAGGGAAAGAAAAAGGAGCTGGAAAGAAGCAAGAACAAAAAATGGCTCGATTAGCTAGAGAGGAGATCCAATGAGAGTCAATGATTTTTCCTCATATATTAAAAACGTTCATATTAGGAGGAATAATCAATCCAAGGCCAAAGGTAGAAGAGAGAGAGGGAAGACTAATTGAAGTAATGGAGATAATAAAGGGTTTGAGCATCAACGTTGTATCCAAGGAAGGAAATGAATGAAGAAACCTATGGGAAATTCGTCCTTTCGCCCCCGGGAGTACTCTCGACAATTGCACTGTAGAGGAACTCCCTGTAATCTTTAGGGCTTCTTTAGAGTAATGCTCAGAACACACCTATTGTTTTAGGCTCAAAAGCAATGTGGTTCTTTTTGTAAAAGGGCTCATGATCATTATCTAGTTCTTTTGAATGGAAATGCATTTTCTATCTTACATGGCAAATCTTTTGCTAATTATTCTTTCATTCTTAATCCAACTCAATAAACCGTTCGTACATATCCAATAAACAAATTAATCACTCTTTAATACATACATTCTTGTCCAATTTGACAAACATACTCATACTTATACCATATAATCATTCTTTCGTAAATTTATTTTGTTCATTGGACCTCCTTTTTATTCCTTTGACAAGTCCTTGAATATCAATAATATGAGTGACCCTAATGCTAACTTAGAGTCTCGTTTCAAGCAAGATATGTGTTTAGAAGAACTTCAGGACTATGAAGATGATCAAGATTATAATTTGCCTCATGATTTGTTAAAAATGATGGAGTAAGAGGAAAAATAAATATTGCCTCATTCGAAACTGGTAAAAGTTATAAGCCTAGGGAATGAAGATGAAAAGAGAGAAGTAAAAATTAGGACAAGCATCTCCCTAAAAACCAAAAAAGATCTTATCAAGTTGCTTCAAGAGTTTCAAGATGTCTTCGCATGGTCCTACCAAGACATGTCTGACTTAAGTACTGACATTACGGTACATAAACTCCCCATAAAAGAAGAATGCAAGCCTATCCAGCATAAGCTCTGAAGGATGAGACTTGATGTGTGATGAAAATAAAAGAGAAGGCTAGAAAGCAATTTGACGCTGGGTTTCTCCAAGTAGTTAAATACTCAGAATGGGTAGCCAACATAGTCCTCGTTCCTGAAAAAGATGGGAAAGTGCATATGTGTGTGGATTATCAGGATTTAAATAAAGCTAGCTCGAAGGATAACTTTCTATTACCCCACGTCGACACCTTAGTAGATAATACAGTAGGTCACACCTTATTTTCATTCATGGACGGTTTCTCCGGGTATAACCAGATAAGGATGAATATTGAAGATATGGAGAAAACCACGTTTGTCACACTGTGAGGAACATTCTGTTACAAGGTGATTCCTTTTAGACTTAAAAAAGAAAGGCAACTTATAAAAGGGCCGTGGTGACTTTGTTTCATGACATGATGCATAAAGAAATTGAAGTTTATTGCAAAATCCCGAACAGAGGAAGAGCATGTAAGGATCTTAAGAAAGTTGTTTGGGAGGCTACGAAAGTATCAACTAAAGCTAAACCTAGCAAAGTGCACTTTCGGAGCCACATTTGGAAAGCTGTTAAGATTTGTGGTCAGCAAAAAAGGGATTGAAATTGGTCCAGATAAAGTCAAAGCCATACAGGAGTTACCACCAACCAGTACGCAAAAAGAAGTTCGAGGGTTCTTAGGGAGATTAAATTACATTGTTCGTTTTATCTCACAGCTAACTGAGAAATGTGATCCTATTTTTTGTTTGCTTAGAAAGCGCAGCCCAAGTGTATGGGATGATGAATGTCAGGAAACTTTTAATAAGGTCAAAGATTATTTGTCCAATGCTCCCATCTTGGTGCCTCCAATTCCTAATAAACCATTGATCTTGTACTTGGCAGTCTTTGAAAACTCTATGGAATGCGTACTAGGTCATCATGATGAGTTTGGAAGGAAAGAAAGGGCGATATATTATCTCAGCAAGAAATTCACAGATTGTGAGACTCGATACTCGCCAATTGAAAAACTATGTTGTGCTCTAGTTTAAACTACGCGAAGATTAAGGCAATACATGTTGTACCGCACCACTTGGTTAATCTCAAAACTAGATCCTCTAAAATAAATGATGGAGTCGGCAGCATTGAATGGAAGATTGGCTAGGTGGCAAATCTGGCTTTCTAAACTTGACATAGTCTATGTCAATCAAAAGGCAATAAAAAGGAGTGTGATAGTAAACTTCCTAACTAGCAGGGCTTTAGAGGACTATGAGCCAATAAACTTCGACTTTCCAAACGAGGATTTAATGTATGTTGTAACCACGGGAGATGGAACCACAATAGAACATCCTTGGAGATTAAATTTTGATAGAGCTTCAAACGCCACAAGTAAAGGAGTTAGGGTAGTCTTAGTATCACCAGAAAGAGACCATTATCCCTTCACTAGTAAACTCGATTTTGATTGTACAAATAACATGGCAAAATCAAAGCATGTATCATGAGAATCCGTGCAGTCATAGAATGGGGAATCAAAGTTTTGGAAACATACGGAGACTTCGCACTAGTAATCTATCAACTCAAAAGAGAATGGGAAACGAGGGATTCTAAGCTAATTGATTACCGAAAATTGGTTCTCAAGTTAACCAAGGGGTTTTATGAGGTTACATTCCATTATCTCTCATGAGAAGAAAATCAGATGGCTGATGCTCTTGCCACTTTGGTTTCGATGATCAAAGTAAATAGACTAGAAGATATGAAACCTATTCAAATGAGCATCTATGAGGCTCCAGCTCATTGTTATGATATTGAAGAAGAAGAAGAAGAAGAAGAAGAAGAAAGGGGTGACCGCCCATGGTATCAAGATATTCTCCAGTATGCAAAAGATCGTAAATACCCCGAGCAAGCCTCTAAAAATGAAAAGATGACATTCAGAAGACTTGCTAATGAATATGTCCTAGATGGGGAAATCTTGTACAAAAGAAGAAAAGATCAGGTGTTGTTAAGATGTGTCGAGGCAGCTGAAGCTAGAAAGATCTTGGAAGAAGTTCATGAAGGAATTTGTGGACACACACCAGTGGTTTCACAATGGCTAGGCAGATAATGAGATTTGGGTATTACTGGTCTACCATGGAAGGGGATTGCATCAATTATGCTAAGAGATGTCATAAGTGCCAGATCTATGGAGACAAGATTCATGTACCCTCATCACACCTTCATGTCATGACTTCTCCTTGACCATTTTCTATGTGGGGCATGGATGTCATTGGGCCAATTTCTTCAAAAGCTTCTAATGGTCATAGATTTATCTTCATGGTTATTGACTACTTCATCAAATAGGTAGAGGCAGCTACTTATGCCAATGTTACTAAATCTACGGTTAGCAAGTTCATGAAAAAAGAGATCATCTACCGATATGGGATACCAGAGAGAATCATATCTGACAATGCCTTGAATTTGAACAATAACATAATAGCAGAAGTGTGCGAGCAATTCAAAATCAAGCATCATAATTCATCTCCTTATCGCCCAAAAATGAATGGAGCCGTAGAGGCAACTAACAAAAACATCAAGAAGATCGTCGTAAAAATAACTGAGACCTACAAAGATTAACACGAAAAACTACCATTTGCCCTCTTTGCTTACAGAACTTCAATCAGGACTTCTACTAGGGCAACACTATTCTAACTAGCATATGGTATGGAAGCAGTCTTACCAATTGAGGTTGAAATACCTTCTCTCCGAGTCTTGACTGAGTTACAGTTAGATGAGGCAGAATGGATTCAAGCCCGATCTGATCAGTTGAATTTGATTGAAGAAAAGAGGTTAAGAGTTATCCGCCATGGTCAGATGTACTAGAAAAGAATGATGTGAGCTTATAACAAAAAGGTTCATCCTAGAGAATTTCGTGAGGGAGATCTAGTTTTGAAAAAGATACTGCCCATACATAAAGACTTTCGAGGGAAATGGATGCCTAACTGGGAAGGGCCTTATATGGTAAAGAAAGCTTTCTCAGGAAGAGCTCTCATTCTAATAGAAATGGACAGCAAGGATCTGCACAACCTTGTCAACTCGAACTCGGTGAAAAAATATTTCTCCTAAAAAAAAAGATCGAGATGAAAACCCGTAAAGGGCATCTTGAAACCAAAAGAATTTCGAGTTCAAAACCCGTAAAGGGCGATTCATTCGAGAACGGGTTCGAAGTTGTCGTTTTTCTCTCAATAATTGCAAGATGGAGGGAAATTACAACTTGAACCATCAACAAAGCACTCCAGGTCTTTTAGACACATTTTAGGCTCAGAATGATTCTTAGTGAGTCGGCTCAGAGAAGCTTATCCTGCGATATTCAGGGCATCTAATTGTCTTTTGTTGGACACTTGACAATTTCTTGACTAAAGTTTGTCTCCTATTGATCTTTTGAATTGTGTGTCTTCAATAAATTTCGACCTTATTCTTTCATAATCTCATTCAAGCAATTTGCATTTAAAATAACGGATAATTAACTAATAATATGAATCATACAAAGATCCATGAGCATTACTTTGAAATTTCCTAAATAGTACAGAGGCCAGAAATAGGAATACCAATTGGAAAACAAACTTGAAAACAAGCATTTCAAGCTAAGCTTAGAAGGAGACAGGACAGCACACCCATGACAGAATTTGGATAGGCGACAGGCTTTGTCAACCCAAGTAATAATAAATGAATCAAACATTCATCATGCGCATTCATATAGTTAGGAGCATTTGATTCCTTCTGAACATAGCATCCTGATAATTTGGGCCTACATAAAGGTCTATAGAAGCATACTTTACGGGTCACATCCCCGCAAAATGGCTAGATGAACCAATGAAACATTAGAGCTGATACCTTAGAGTATCAAGGGAAAAGATTGAGACCACAAAGGCGAGTCATATACCCTAAAAACGAAGAGGAGTATATTGAAGTCGTAACAGTAAATCCTCTACCACGAAGTTACAGTGGATTAGACTACAATACCAAATCTTTATCTCTCTGAAGTTGCAGCAAGAGCAAAATGAAATTTCGACATCAAATCCTATCTTCATGAAATTGCAGTGGAGTTGGATTCAAACTATATCTTTTCATTTTTACCCTTAATCAAGAAGGGCAGATTGAAGATCTGATCTCTTACCCTGAGTTTGGGCAGATTACCATCAATCAATCTCTTACCCAGAGCTTGGGGTAGATTGCAGTCATTCGATCTCTTATCTCGATCATGCGGTAGATCACCATCAACTAATCTCTTACTCCGAGCCTAAGGCAGATTGCAGCCATCCGATCTCTTACCCCGAGCCTAGGGCAAATTGTAGCCATCCGATCTCTTACCCCGAGCTTGGGACAGATCACCATTAACTAATCTCTTACCCTGAGCCTGGGGTAGATTGCAGCCATCCGATCTCTTACCCCGAGCAAGGGGCAAATCACCATCAGTCAATCTCTTACCCCGAGCCTAGGGCAGATTATAGCCATCTAATCTCTTACCCCGAGCCTGAGTCAAATCACCATCAGTCAATCTCTTACCTCGAGCCTGAGGTAAATCACCATCAGCCTATCTCTTACCCTGAGCCTGAGGTAGATTGTAGCCATCCGATCTCTTATCCCGAGCTTAGGGCAGATCACCATCAGTCAATCTCTTACCCCGAGCAAGGGGAAAATTACAACCATCCAATATCTTACCAAAAAAATCTCATCTTTTACCCTCAAGTCAATGGGACAGATTCAAGCTACCGTCTCACAAAAGCGAATATCAATTTCTTTGAAGTTGTAGTGGAGTGGAATGGAATTTCAAATCTCATCTCCCTGATGAGATACAGAGAAGTAGACCAAGACGATGAAGCAAAGTTCAATGAGAATGAAACTCCAAACCCCTATCTTCCTGATGAGATACAGATAAGCGAGTTGAAGCAATAAAGTGATCATTTTTCTAATGAGATACAAAGAAGTAGACCAAGAGGTGAATCCACAACACACCCAAAATATCTATGGATTGAATCAAAGACTACGATGACAAACCTCAATCTTCTTGAAATTGCAAGTGAATAGAGTGAAGTTACAGTAGCAAATTTTGTCTTTTTGAAATTGCCTTAGGACAAGATGGAATCACAACACCGAAGATGTAGAGAAGCGAATGCATTAAAGTAGAATGACTGATAAAGCAAAGGGTGGACAAGTTGAAAAAAGAGCGTCTAAGAAATAAGACATGACAAAATTGAGTCTCCTTTTAGTCTTTGCTTCGTTCCTATTACACAGCAACGAGCAACGAGCAAATAGGGGTAGCTGTTGGAGCCTAATTTTGACCGGACCCAACATTTAAACCAAATGGAACCCAAAATAAATTTTAAATTTTAAATTTTAAATGTCCAAATACATTTTTAAATCTAAAATGCCCAAAGTACAAGTCCAAAATCCTAGCCCAAATCAATCCAATTACAATAAACCCAGACCCAATTAAGCCTAGCTGACTACCAGCAACTTGTTGATGCTACCCATCCCTAGCCACTCAGAACTTGCCACGTCAGTAACAAGTTGCTCCACTTGCCCTTGCCACCGTTGAAGGCTGCACCACCGCCACTAGTACCTGCAAGGAGAAAAGACAGATTTTAAATAGCAAGAAACAAAATAGCATGATTGTAATATAGGCTATAAAGCTTCATTTGAAATCAATTGTAAGGGTTACAGACCTGGGAGCATTTTTTTTTTAGAGAAATCAAACATAAACCTTTTTAGCATTTGAAATTAATACGCAACCAATGATTCAAAATCAAAAAAAGGGAGCAACAAACGAAGCAATTAATGTCAGAAGTCAAAGCAGATACCAAGCGTTAACACCTTCGGCACATATTAAATACATATTTACTATCAATATATTTCATTTAATGTCCATTTGCTTTTTATAAAAAAAAAACTATGTGAAACGTTTTAATCTATTAAATATACTTATTCATGTCATCATTATCATCATTTATTATTACTTATTAAAAACGTTTCAATTAATTATAATAACCAAAAAGGGAAGAGTAAAGGGCGTATCTCGATCTGACTCGACGCCGACGGGGCTACGGATGGAGCTCCTCCGTTCTCCGGGGTTTTTGACGGTCGTATTCCTGTTCCAACATACAAAAAAATGGAATAAAGAACGATTTTTTAAAAACAAGGAAATAACAACAAGAAAAATTCAAATATTAAAAAGGAAGATAAAAATAAAAATACACTAAAAACAGGCTTGAAACAAAAAATTCAGCTTTGATTTTAAAATAAAACAGATCTAAACGCAGAGAAAAGAGGAAGAAATCTAAGCTTTTTTTAAATAGAAAATACTTAGATCTGGGTTTCTTTTCAAAACCAGATTTGTTTATTTTCTAAAAAAAAAAAAGAAGGAACTAATAACAAAAATGTAAAATAAAGAGAAAATTTCAAAACTAAAAACTCAGACTTGTTTTTAAAAAAAGTGCATAAAAAATAATTTTTTTACTTTCGAACGTCGTGCACGGCGTACGACGACGGTGGTCGACGACGACGCGTGGTAGACCAGTGACCGAAACTTGGCCGGCCATGGAGGGCCTTGAAGAGAGAGGGGGGAAGAAAAGAGAGGTTTTTTGAAGATTGGAATGAAAAAATGAAAAAAAAAGGCTTGAAATTGGTATTTATAGAAAACCAAAACGACATTGTTTTGGTCTAGGCTCTTAAGCCTCAAAACGACGTCGTTTCAGGCTGTCCGATCTGACCCGACCTGACCTGCTCCAAGTTAGGATCCGTGTGTTTTCACATGGAGGGGCAATTTGGCATTTCAGTCCTTCTGCATTTTTTTAAATCTACAATATTGTCATTTTTGTATTTTTGATTAATTTTAAAATTACCCATTAATTTTATTTCATTTTCAATTTAATCCTTTAGCCTTTTTGAAGCTCAGGAAGTTACCTCGTGTCATTTTTTGGGTTATTTTTGCAATTGATCCTTCTTTTTTATATTGTTTCAATTTCATCCTTAATTCAAATTTTGATTTATTTTAAATTTATCCAGTAATTTTAAAAGCTTTACAAATTGGTCCTTTGATTCCAAAATGCATAAGAAGCTGCCACGTGTCTCATTTTTGGGTTTATTACACATAAAGCACCCGTTTAGTTTAAAATTAAATTTTAACTTCTAAACCTCGTAAAAATTACATTTTGACCCTCGAACTTCTCAAAAATCATATTTTAACCCTCAAACTTCACAAAAATTACATTTTGACACTCGAACTAAATCACATTTTTACCCCTAAACTTTTCCAAAATCACATTTTCATCCTAAATTTTTCCAAAATTACATTTTCACCCCCAAACTTCTCTAAAATCCTATTTTAACCCCAAACTTCTTTAATATTATGATTTTGCCCCCGAAAATCTAAAAATTATCATTTGCCCCGAACATACAAAATTATCGTTTTGCCCCAAATTTCCAAAAATCACATTTTTGACCTCAAATTTTCCAAAAAGTTTGATTTTAATCCCAAATTTTCCAAAATTTTAATTTTGATCCTCAAATTCCTCGAAAATTACGTTTTCATCCCAAATTCTCAGAAACTCTATTTTTGACCCCGTTTTTTTTGTTTTTCTTTTTTTTTTTTCCATATTTATACACGTAATTTAATTATTATTCTCTCGTATTTTGTATTTTTATTAATTTTATATTTAATTTTTATGCATTTATTTATCTGCTTAATTATTTTGTCTCGTGTTATTTAATGTTAGCTATTAACTACCCATTCATATTTAATTTGCACGATCGTTTTCAAATTATTCTTACATACAAATAAACTTTTAAACCCGAGGCAATATCCTTTTTGTGTGAAAATCTCGGAAAATCATGCCCTAACATGTTGGATGTGATTTTTTCGTATAATCAACACAAATCGAATATCTTCTTCCAAACTTTTTAAATTCTCTTTAATTTCGAGATTCCGAGAACATCGTGCCCAAACGTGTTGGACACGACTTCAATTCTTCAAGAAATCCGAAACATACAGGTATTTTTCTTCAAATTTAGTTTTTGAAAATCACGTGAAATAAGTTATGTGTCCAATGATCGTATTTTAAGCTTAATTCGAAATTTCAAGTTCTCAAAAAAAAAATCAAATAATTTTTAACGAAAACAAGGCAATAATTCTTTTGTGTGGAAATCTTAGAAAATCATGCCCTAACGTGCTGGGTGTGATTTTTCGTATAATCTGTACAATCGAATATCCTCTTCCAAATTTTCAAAATCTCCTTCAATTTTGAAATTTCGAGAACGTAGTGCCCTAACGTGTTGGACACAACTTCAATTCTCCGAGAAGTTCGAAATGCACGGACGGTTTTTCTCAAATATGATTTTTTTTAAAAAATCATGCAAAGTTTTCTGAAAACAAAAATCGTATTTTAGGTTTTATTCGAGTTTTCAAACTTTTAACAAATCAAGACCCGAAAATAATCGATGTGGTATCAATTTCGGGCGTGTGAGGGTGCTAATCCTTCCTCATACGTAACCGACTCCCGAACCCATTTTCTGGATTTCGAAGACCAAATTTTTTTTTTCAAAACATATTTTAAACGTTTTGTGTTGATCCAATCACACCATATAAAAAGATTGGTGGTGACTTCATATTTCGATTTTTAAAATATTGTTCGAGACTTGTTTGTTTTCTCAAAAATAAACGTTTCGACAGAGAAAATTTTTTTTTGGTTGAAAGCCTGTACGTCTAGGATCCGTCTCCGTCAAAGCACAAATACTATTTTGGGAAGAAGTTTATTATTATAAATATCACAAACTAACTCGTTTTAAAATTTTTTATTTTTACGCTGTACAAGAAAATTGTTTTTGAACAGAATTTTATTCCAACACTTAAACCTTACTCCTATACAATTACAATGAACAACTCTCCTCACTAAAGCTTTCCTCAATGAAAGCTTAGTACAAACTACTAAAGGGTCGTTCGACAATGGGTTCTAGGGTGGAAAAATGTTTTTCAACCTCAAAAGAAATGTCAAACACCGCTTGTTTTTTGGGGTTGAAAGTGTAGTAAAAAAGTGCTTTTCCATCTAAATGCAAAAATTGAGATTTAGATACTTTTGACTTTTGTGTTTTGAAGTGCAAATTATCAAATGCACTTATTTGTATTAACTATTTAAAATGTATTCAAAAATTTGAATTAATTTATAATTTATATATCATCATATTAAGTTGTTTAAATATTTCATGCATCATCATATTAAATTATTTAAATATTATTTATTATTATATTTAAAATTTTAAAATATTTTATGTATAATTAAATTTACAAATAATTTAGGCATAATGACAAAATTAACCCCTAACGTTTGGGTGTTTTGTCTCTTTGGCCCTTATCATTTTTTTTGGCTCACTTTCATACATAACCTTTTGTTTTTTGGTCAAATTGATCTTTTCTAACGGTCTTGCTGACGTGGTCGTTAAGGGATTAATGGTGCTGACATGGCAATTTTTTTCCAGCTGGGCGCGTCCACATAAGCATATGTTGACGTGGCATATTTTTATCTTATATGCCACATCAGCAAATAATTTTAAAATTATTTTTTAAAATATAAAAAAAATTAAATTATTTTTAAATTAATTTAAATTTCTTTAAATAAAAAATTATTAAAATCATCATCATCCTAGATTCTCTTTTCCTGTTCCCCTTCCCTTTCCCCTTCTTTTTATATTTAATTACACTAAAACAACCAAATCAATTAGGAAAAAGCCAGAATTTTTCATAGCAATATGAAGAAGAAGAAGAAGAAGAATAAAGCAAAAGAATCTATTTTTCAATGCTTAGGTGCACTTTAAAGAGATTATATATTGATTACCAACTATTAAAAGAGGTCGTTGAAAATGAAAAAGAAGAAAAAAGACAAGGAATTGAAAAGGGAAAATGAAATTCGAGAAAACATATTTCGGGAAAAATAAAGGGAATTTGGAAGAAAGTGAAGGAAAAAAAAGAAAGAAATGAAGAAGAAGATGTCGTTTTTTATAGGCAGCAGTAACATCAACATGCAACATTCCTTGGTCTCGATCTTAATCTGCAGCCATCTGAGGAAATTGATTTTGGGAACGAGTTTTGGGGTTTGATTTTGGGTTTCTTGAGAAACAAACAAAAAATTTCACTGGGTCACAAAGTGTTGTTCTTGGTGTCAATTTGGAGAGAAAGGAAAGAAGCCCAAGTGTTGAAATCCTTAGTCCTTCAAGTATAAAGATGAAAAAAAGCTCCAAAGTTGTTTTTGATATTAGGTTTCCCGAGAAACAAATAGAAACTTTCACAAACTCAAGAAGTGAGGAAAATTTTCATTCAAGAAAAATGTTTCATGGAAATTACATTGAAATAAAAAAGACAGAATGAGATTGCTAAAGATTTTTCTCAAAGGATGATGCTTTGTCGAAGAAACCAGCATTAGTGAAGAAACCAGCATAAGCAAAAATGGATTTTGCTCTTTTCGGACTTGAGCTTCCCTGACGTCATGCATATGGGTGTCTGCCATTGTTGTTACTCAAATACTCAAATAATAGGATCGAAGGAGAAACTGAGAAAGAGAAACATGAAGCAAATATGGAGAATCCACTTTTTATGGGGAACCTGAAAAGAAAGAAATGAGGAATAAACGAATGAAAAATAAGAAGGGGAAGGGAAGGAAAGGGGGGAAGGGAAAGGGAAACAAAAAAAAAAACTTAAAAAACTTGATGATTTTAATAATTTTATATTTTAAAAAATAATTTTAAATTAATTTTAAAAAATAATTTTAAATTAATTTTAAAATCATTTGCTGATGTGGCATATAAGACAAAAATATGCCACATCAGCATATGCTTACGTGGACGCGCCTAGCTAGAAAAAAAATTTCCACGTTAGCTCCGTTAGTCCCTTAACGGTCACGCCAACAAGACCGTTAAAAATGATCAATTTGACCAAAAAACAAAAGATTATGTATGAAAGTGAGCAAAAAAAAATGATAAGAGCCAAAGTGACAAAACACCCAAACGTTAGGGACTAATTTTATTATTATGCCAATAATTTATTAATTATTAAAAATATTTAAAATATATTTTTTATGTATATTAAATTATTTAAATATACTTTAAATTAATTTATATTTTTTTAATTTTCAACATCATTTTTAAAATGAAAATTTAACTTCTCACCGCAATTTTTGACAGCAATGCAAACAATTTGAATTAACAAAACCACATATTTTCCAAATCATACTTTTTAAAAGTAATTTTGCTACAACAATGCCAAATTAATCGTAAAACAATTTGAAGACAAAACTGTTGATACATGATATCAACGATTGTGATCCAAGAAGGGAGAAGAGTTTTGGTCTAGGAGAAGAGAGGAAGAAGATAATAAAGATGGGGTTATTTCCCGTACTGTTCTTCCCCTCAAATGGAGTATTTGAGATTATTTAAACCATAAATATTTCGAATTAAATAATCAAGTCGAATCCTAAATTAAATCCCGAATTGAATTACTGTATATTTTATTATAATTGTGTAATAGTTACAAACATTCCTGCTAGTGAGCAAATTCTTGCTATATTAATTTTCACACCCGATAGTAAAATGCCTTCACTATACAAGTGTTATAGTCCACATTAATCAAGAATAAACCACTAGAGTTTTGTCCCAAACAAAATTCTATGATTGTATTAAAAAAATACTAGAAATAATTATTCGTATCTTGCCTTGATATACACTCAATTCATTTGAAGTGATTTAGCAAGGGGAAGAAGTGCCATATTTCATGTTAGATCATGCAGAAAAGGCGAGAGACAACCAAAATAATGTAAACCAAATATATATGTTCTAACTTCGTCATGTTCAGTAGCTAAGAAAAAACCTAAATGACAAAGCACAACTCACGACTACGATCAACTCATACATATTCCAGCATCTTACAGCACAAACCATATTTCCTCACGGATTTTATTCTTTCAAATGGGTGTAATATTTAAAGTTTTTATTTTTCAATAATTTTCGACCATATATATATTTCAATGTTGTCGTGAATTGATAAAAAAAATAAAAAAAAATTGAATTTAACCATTAAAATTTTGGGTGCCACTGCCAATCATTTTTACTAAGATTTATGCTATTCTCAAATCTAAACACATGACAGGAAATATTCCCATTGGAATTAATTAGTGCTACAATTGGTAGTGTGTTGCTGCAAGTTGATTCATGAGTGAGAAGAATTAGTGCTGCCAATTATATTAAATTATTGACTACTTAATGCAAATTAAATCATTTTAATTTTTTTTTTCTTCATTTTGCTCATATTAGAATTTTGTTTTGTTGAGCTCTCATGTTGCCATGTGCTTCCACATTGCTTTTACCTTGTAATTTATTATATGCATGCAATTGAAATTGGTTAAGACCAAACCCTTGTAATTTAATTAAGGTTTAATGATAAATTTGGTCATTAATATTTGTATGTTTTGTTAAAATGACCCTAATTGTATTTTTGAGTTTTTTTTGCCATCAACTTTTTTTTTTTTTTTCAATATGCTATTTCTAACAGATTTAATGAATAAATTCAAAGTTTCAATATTTATTTTCTTTCAAAAGGTTTCAGTTTTCATAGTTTGTTTACAAAAGAAAATTTTACTGAGTTAACTTTTTAGAAAATTATATTTATTTTTTAAAATTAAGAGTTATTTTTTAATTTAATGTATTATTTATTTATTTATTTTATTTTCCTCATGTAATTATCTTATTGGGTTATCTAAGTAATAAATTAAATCTCATAAAAAATATTCCACATATGAAATTTTACATCATCCCCGTTAACTTTTTTAACAGTATTTTTATTAAATCTATTAAAAAAAGCATATTAAAAAAAAGAACAAAGGTTGATGGTCAAAAAAGCCTTAAAGATACAATTAGGGTCATTTTGACAACACATGTAAATATTAGTGGTCAAATTTGTCATTAAGTCTTTAAGTAATCCAAGTTAATTATTCAACAGATCAAATATTGTCATATAGTTAATTTTTTTTAAAGGTAAATTCATTAATTCATTCAATGAATGGAACCATACAATTCAAAAAAAAAAATAGCAAACATTCGTCGTAAATGATGAATAACAAGATCTATTAACACAACAAAGGTCTTATCCTCAGCATCAATAGAGCATTATTGCACGTTGACAATTGACTTTGTCACAACTCAAGCATGACATATCTGGAGTGATTACAAGCATTTAATATGATAAGGAAATTAGCTCAGGATGGTCCAAAGCAACGAGAAAAAATCGACAAAAGAATCGAGCATTCATCAAACTAGAGATGACAACAACAAAATTATCCCTAAAATCACACTTGTAAAACTAAGATTACATGCATAAATAAGACTAAAAAACGTGCTACAAGAGCATAAACAAATTTCTAAAACTAAAAGCTTATTAAACAATGGAAAAACAAACAAAAAAACATATAAAACTTAAGACAACACGGGTCCAAATTGACATGTGACATAAATTATTATTCTTAAATACTCTCAAAACAGAAACATATTAAGAAGTTGACAAAGAGCCACCCACTTTTCAAGAAAACTACTAGTGGCTAGTGGAGTTTTAGCGAATGATAGACATCGTCATTTGTCTATCACAACTTCTGAAGACAACAAAGATACCCACAAAATAAATCAGCAAACTAAAAAGAGAGAGGACATGTGTAGTGAATGAGAATAAAAAAGAAAGAAAGGGTTAATGGGAAAGGAAAAAGGCGGGCAACAATCAACTCGGAGGTTGTCACTGCCGCTGAGCAAAACAAAAGTTAAGAAATAAATTACTAGGAGAAAAAAAGAAAATTTTTTAAGTTTTTGCTGATTTGTCATATAATTAATTAAATATTCACAAGTACTTATTAAATTTAATATAAAATGCAAAAATTGAAGAACTAAAAATAATTAAATAAAATCTATACATAATATATGCATATGATGCAATTAAAGATTTACAATTACGAACCCAACAAGTGGCTCTAATGGTTAAGAGGATATTGTTCATCCTAGGAGACACAGGTTCGAGCATCTATGTGTGCAAGGTGTATGTGCCTTGTCAAAAGATTAAGAAAGTTTAGTATGAACAAATATTACTATATGATCACACTAATATACGATGTTAATCTTTGGGCTAGCTACTGTTCACTTTTTTTCCTGTCCATCAACCATCTTTTTCTTTCTTCTTTTCATTCACTCCATCCATCTTCTATCTTTTCAGTTTACAAACTTATTTTATGAGTATCTTTATTGTCTTCATAAGTTGTGATGGACAGATGGTAGTGTCTATCATCATTGAAATACCATCGACTGTTGATAGTTTCTTTTAGAAAGTAGATAGCTATTTGTTGACTTCTTCATATGTTTCTATTTTAAGAGTTTCAGAATAATAAATGATTTCATGAGTTAGTTTGGATTCGTGTTATCTTAAGTTTTATATGTTTTGTTTGTTTGTTTTTTCATTGTTTAATAAGTATTCACTTTTAGAAGTTTTTATCTTCTCTTGTGGTACACTTTTTAGTCTTGCTTATTCATGTAGTCTTGCTTTTGCGAGTAATTTAAGGGTTTGTTTTAGTCGTCATCCCCTCTAGTTTGGTGGATTCTCGGTTCTTTTATAGATTTATGCCTACCGCTTTAGACCATCCGAGATTAATTTTCTTATTCTATTAAGTGCTTGGAATCACTATTGATATGTTGTGCTTAAGTTGTGACAAAGTCGATTGTCAACATGTCATAATGTTCTATTGATGCTGAAGCTAAAGCTTTTGTTACATTGATGAAAAAAAAAGCTATAAGTCTAAAATTTTAAAAAAGTTTGAAAATAAAAAAAAAATTATTCCCCATAATTATGCTCATGATTGAATGGTGACTAAAGTGTTGAACTTTATTTTAGTCATTTCTATATGTAAATTAGAAATAGATGCATTCTTAATTATGGTGTAGAATTAGATTTGGTTAGCATATAGGTTCATAATTCATTGAACTTGTATTAATTTTTTTTTTATTTACAATTTTTTCAAATCTGGTGAGAGAGCATCAACAAGTTGTCAAGCAACAATGTCATCGTTTCTCAAGAAATGAATGAAAGTACAAAAGAGTAGGTATACCCTTCTTAAAGGGATCATTTACAGTACACGCAGCCTTCCCCTTCCATTATTTCCACCGAAAATTGCTTCTAAACCTACCATTGCTACAATTGAATTAATTTTTAATTTTGAAGATTTTTTTTACAATTTTGGAAATTATATTTTTTATTTTTAATTATTTATTAACATGTCGTATATTTAAAATAGTGTCTCATTAGAAATAAAAGATCGAAGGTAAATTTGCTTCAATTAAAAAAATAGATATCAAATTGAATAAAGGTACGTCAAGAGGTTAAACTTGTTATTATGGATTATATATAATATTGAACTAAGTATTTAATGACAGAATTTTAATGGAATGATTTTTTTACTTCTTCATGGACCAATTTATTTATTTTTATTGAGAATTATTTATATTGTTATGTCATTTTCTTTTATTCTAGAATTATTTATATTACTTATAAAATTTTTAATTGAGTTGGTGTCATAAATTAATCAATCATCAACTTAATTGAAAAGAATAATAATAATTTATTTTAAAATAAAAATATTATAAAAATGATTTATGTCTTTCAATTCATTTATATATTTGAAAAAAAAAAAAAAAAAGATTAGATAGCTTAAACTACTATATATATATAGAAAGGATTAGTAAAGTTAACAAATTTAAGATTCCTTAGAAGCAAGTTCCATCTTTATTGTTAATTTTATATATATTGTATATAATATTTTTTTTCCTCCACCCACAAGGTGAGTATCATATAATTTAGTATTTTTTTTTTTTGGTTTTCTATGCCTATTTTATAATTTATATTTAAAATTTATAACGGTTCTTCTTAAAAATATCATCTCTAAAATTTAAATATGTATTTTTTCCTTAAAAATATAATACATCTTATCATTGTACCCTTCATTTATTAGTACTTAATAGTAGAATTAAATAAAGGTGGTTCAAACTATGAATAATGGTTAAGATTTTAAGTTTTGTTTGGATTATACTTTTTCATATAAAATACTTATTTTATTTTACTTATATGCCAAAACAAAATAAGTTCATGTATTAAATTTGTATTCAATTAAGTTTTTTCGTTAGTAGTTTCCATCATTTATCATGTTAATTGTTAAAATAAATTGATGAATCAATCAGATGGTGACACATAATAATTTTTTATTTAATATAATATTTTCCTATAAAAATATATTTAAAAAATTATAAAATCTGAAAAAAATATTAGAAATATTAAAAACTTAAAAAATTTAAAATTGATATAAACTTATTAAATTATAATAAATTTAAAAAATTATTTAAAATATTTAAAATTTAAAAAGTATTAGAATTCTTAAAAATAATAAAAAATGTAAAAATTATAAAATATATTAAAAATATTAAATTTTATATAAATTTATAAAAATTAAAAAATCATAAAAACTTGAACCGGACTGATTAGTCCGAGGAAAGCCATTAAACTGATTGACTTGAGAATTGGGCGATTGAACAGATTTTTTATTTTTTAATATTTTTATCAAAGAAAAATTTCACTATCCAACTATTAGTATATGTTAGAATGAAATATTCTAACCAAGATTTTCAAAATCGGACCAGTGATTGAATCAGTTAGACCATCGATTTGTCAGTTCAATTGATCCGTCCAACTCAATTTAATAAAAAATTAAAAAAAATCAGTTCAACCATTCAGTTTCCAAGTCAACCGATCTAATGGCTTTCTTCGGACCGATACCCTTGTTGATTTCAATCTAATCAGTCAAACTGATTGATCTGACCCAATTCAAGTTTTTTTTAATAATTTTTATGTTTAAATTAATTTTAATACCTTTTTATAATTTTTATAGAATTTTAATATTTTAATGATCAACGTGATCAATGACAGAATCCGTTAACGAAAAGACTTAATTGATTATTTTAATCGAAAACATGAACTTAATTACGTGGAAATTTTATATGGAGACTTAATGGAAATATTGCATT
Source organism: Kokia cookei (assembly GCA_039519145.1). Taxonomy (NCBI): domain Eukaryota; kingdom Viridiplantae; phylum Streptophyta; class Magnoliopsida; order Malvales; family Malvaceae; genus Kokia; species Kokia cookei. The sequence continues at coordinate 23,793,899 of CM076904.1, read as the reverse complement.
TTTAATGACATTTTGACATATAACTTTTTATACATTTTCTAATAATAATAATAAGGGTATGTATAAAAATGTGGAAGTAGTGGGCATCATGAGCGTGCAACTTTATGAGAGAAAAGAAACGAATGAATGACAATTATGGAAACATAACTTTTGTAATCTTTTGGGGCCCTTTATTAATCATGGTTTGAACCTAACCGCCAAAATTAATTAAGTATGCATTAATAAGATGATTAAGGAGGCTTAGTTTGTGTTAAATAAAGGGTTTAGGAATCTTTTTGTGAATGGGGAGTAGAACCTCTTTGACTCTAAACTAATTACCCATACACTACACGCGTTTATAAAGATTCTACCTAACTTCATAAATTGCTTAATTATAAGAATTATTCAAATAATTTTCTCCTAATAATAATAATAATATATCTACCGAAAGAATGACCATACCCAGCATTTGACTCAACGCCTCCTCACCATCTCTTTAACTATACTAATCATATTAAAATACAATTTTATTCATAATTACATACATGCATAGAACTTCGGGTAAAATGATTATTTTTATTTATCTCTTATTATATTTTAGTCGTTTACGTTATCGTCTTGTTATAAAGTAGTCATTCTACCGTTAAGCTTCATTACGACAATCCTACATGACAGTCCAAATGGGTTTTAAATGTCAACTTGGATGTCCAATTAGGTTTTTCTTGTTCAATTGTAATTATTTTAAAATTTTCAATTAATTAAAAATTTATTCTCATCCCAATTGGACATCCATATTGACATTTAAAACCCATTTGGACTGTCACGTAGGATTGTCGTTAGGGAGGTAACGGACCTTAACGACAGAGTGACCATTTCGTAACAAAACGATAACGTAAGTAACTAAAATATAATCTGAGGCAAACAAAAGTGACAATTTTTGTAGTTTACCTTAGAATCTATTCATAACACTATGTATTAACCTGATGGTCAGAGTGTTCATCGTTTCAGCTGTGATATGGGTTTGAGTTATGTTACTATTAGAATTTTATCCTCTTATAAATCATAAATATATATATATATATATGAAAGAATAAAAACTGGATGTTATGGGTTTTTCCCCGAAACTCTTAACATTGAGGTTGAATGCAGATGGCAGGCCAGCTGCTAAAAGAGTGTAAAGAGGTGAGAAGCGAAGCCAGTTGAGTCATGGTCATATATATTCTATGCCGTTTTTTCTTTAACTTTTCATTACGCGAGACTAATACTATAATTATAGATTTTAGGCAAATTAGCTTTTTGAGGGTATAAATCTTATAATTTATATTTTAATTTTTCGAAATTTAATAATTTCTACGCGCTAACCTCAAAATTTCCACCCTAGCAAAAGCAAAGTACACCGCCGACTGCTAAAAAGAAAGTAAGAAATGAAAGCTCTATGATATTACGAAAAAGGCTCCAAATTATAAAAAGAAAAAAGGCATCGATGAATCCCATCCTTAAGTGCAATACCAATGGTGGTGGTGGAGCAATGTAAGGCTGTTTGAGTTGGACTGGAAGCTGCTATTGGGGGAATATGGGATCTCTCATATATCATACGCCTATCATTTACTTTCTTCCTTTTATCTATTATTTGTATGTTATGCATTTAGAAAGCTTGTTTTTAGGGTTTTTTTTTTTTTCTATATATAAATTTATTATCATAGCAAAAAGTTGGCATGATCATGATCATGATTCTATACTCATTTTCTCCCATTTAAAATATCTGGCCATTTTTTTTAGGGTCATATCAATTGATTCCTATGAATATTATTTTATAAAAATTTATATATATATATATATATATATATATAATTTATGGGATCCATTTCATCAAATGATAATCCAACAATAAACATATTACAATAAGGTACAATCGACAGGGATGTGGAAGCTAAACCCAAAAGAAAATGCATTATATATATATATATATTTATATTCATTAGCAACATAAAAATATTTACATTCTATATTTTAAAAATAATTTAATAATAATTTGCTTTGTTTGATTAACATACCCAAACCCGTAGCCCTCAATATATTTTCTTCTATTTTCATGAAAAGGAGTGACCAACATGGAATTCAAGGTCCTCAATGGCCATGCACATGCTTCCCTCTCTTCTTCACCAATCAATCTGCCAAGACCTTCCCCCATGAATTTTCACTCTTCAATCACACACCACCAAGTGGGAACTATGGTGGGGCCTAGCTAGCTATGGCTACCTTCCTCATTGCCAGTTTCCAACTCGAATATGTTCATACTAATCACGAACTTGTACTTTGACAGGAGGCCTATTCCACCAAAGTACAATTTACAAAAACAAAACCCTAAAAAGCTTTCCACGACTCCTCCCCATTGTCATCATCAACATAAAAAAACATCTCAAAAAAGAAGTAATAATATTTCTTAACTATATGAGCGTTCGAGCGTGTCAAACTCGGAAGCATTCACTGAAAGCAACGTTGTGTATCGATCTTCCACGCACCTTGACTGTTGCACAATTGTCTGTTCATACTTTGAACCTCTAGGTTATCCTAGTACTTCTCAATCTTTACCATGCATAAAGAATATTCTCTCTTCTCACCATGTTTACTTTCTGACATCTATTTCACCCAAATTCCTAGCCTTTTCTTTCTTTCTTTCTTTCTTTTTTTTTATCATTGCTCGAGGTGTGTGATAGTACTATATAGAATATACTATATAAATTAATCAAACACATTTTTAAATATAAAAAAAAACCGTTTATAATTTGTGACTATTTTCTCAATAATATCATTTTCAAAATTTAAACCTAAATTCTCCATAAAATTGTAATAAACTTTACAACTACGCTCGATATTGTTAGTATGTTAGGAGTATTAGCTGAGCATGCAAATCGTCAGCTTAGAAACATAAAGAGTGGATGGATTGAGCAGATTTTTTTTCTTGCGAAGTGGTGTGAAATTAGTCGAAGTGGGTTGGACAGATGGCGCAAAGGTGGGTGTGGAGGAGGGTCGGCAGAAAGGGGCATTTGTGGGTCGAAACAGCCTTACAAGTCGCAATCGCAAGGCAATGGAGGGGCTCATGTGGGGGCTCTTCCCTCCCCCAAGATCGTGAAGTGTTAAAACCCCTTCTTATTCATCAACTTCACTCATCCCATTCACGTGGGAACATCGCCGCCTATATCCTACTCAGCTCTCTCTCTCTGCCACCTAGGCTTCCAATTTCCATACATTTTAAATATTTCATTTATCCTCCCATTTACTTTTTTATTTTTTATGAAAGAAACTCCCGCTCTAGTGGGTCCATTGGAATCATAAGAGGATGTTGTCTGTCATTTTCATTGTTTCCTAATTCTCCCCCTATGATCTTTCCACTTCATCTTTGGTTAATTTAGCTGATTTTACCTCAAATATTACAACATCATATACGACCTAATTTCCTTTTCTTTTGCACAAATTCAACACGATGTATGAAGTTGTGGTAATTGAATATGATTGTGTATTTCAATTATCATGTTCTTTTATATATATATAAAATGATCATATACAATAATTGATATAAAATAATATGGAATCTCAAGCTTGGTATGAGATCTACAAGCACATTTGATGTTGGGCATCAAAATCATGGAAGCTCCATGCTTTCATTGGTAACCCAAGTTTTCTCTCTTCTCAACATATTTACATCTTTATAATAAACAAAAAAAAAAATTATAATAGAAAGAATAAAAAATTCCCAGAAAAATATGCTAATCCTTCAACAATTTTTTATGTATAATGTATATGTATATAAGGATCTACTAAATTATTCTATAAAATAACAAAAGGTAGCCATTGGCTTATGATTTGAAATGGACCCTTTTAAAATGCATTAAATTCTTGGATGTTATCACATGGACCTTTCATACCAGCTCCCTTATTTAAGCAGCCCCATCCCATCTTCTCCCTCCAAACCAAGAACAACAACAACAACAACAACTTACTCTCTCTGAAAAAAAAAAAAAAAGGCAAACAAACAACACCATTTCTTTTTCTTCTTTAAGCTCTCTAATTTCAGCTCTACATTTTTGTGTCAAGACAAACTCACTGTATGACAATGGAGAATTTGTTTCGCCTTGTTGATCAAGACCAAGATTTCTTCCAGCGTAAATGGACTTTGGTCAATGGTCCGGTCATTGTTGGTGCCGGACCATCAGGGCTAGCCACTGCTGCTTGCCTGAAAGAACAAGGGGTGCCCTTTGTTGTCCTCGAAAGAGCCGATTGCATTGCATCTTTGTGGCAGAAACGCACCTACGACAGGCTAAAGCTTCACCTTCCCAAACAATTCTGCCAACTCCCTAAACTACCTTTCCCTGAGGATTTCCCCGAGTACCCAACAAAGAGACAGTTCATTGACTACCTTGAATCATATGCTAAGCATTTTGATATCAACCCAAAGTTCAATGAGTGTGTGCAGTCAGCTAGGTATGATGAGACCAGTGGTTTCTGGAGGGTCAAGACCACTGTTACAAGTGGTTCAAACAAGACTGAGTTCGAATACGTTTGCCGCTCGCTTGTTGTGGCCACTGGTGAAAATGCGGAGTGTGTGTTGCCCGATATTGAAGGATTGTCAGAGTTTGGCGGTGAAGTTATCCATGCTTGTGATTACAAGTCTGGTGAAAAATTCAAGGGGCAGAAAGTACTAGTTGTCGGCTGTGGCAACTCTGGCATGGAAGTTTCTCTTGATCTGTGCAACCACAATGCTTCACCTTCAATGGTGGTTCGCAGCTCGGTAAGTCATCAGAAAAAAAAAAGTTACCTTATATCAGATACAGTTAGAAGAAAAATTGAATTCTAATGGGGTTTTTGTTCTGTTTTTCAACAGGTTCATGTCCTGCCAAGAGAAATTTTTGGGAATTCAACATTCGAATTGGCTGTTTTGATGATGAAATGGCTACCCCTTTGGCTTGTTGACAAGCTAATGTTGATTTTGGCATGGTTGGTGTTGGGAAACATTGAGAAATATGGACTTAAAAGGCCATCAACGGGCCCCTTGGAGCTCAAGAACACAAAAGGGAAAACCCCTGTACTGGACATTGGTGCATTGGAGAAAATTAGATCAGGTGACATTAATGTGGTTCCTGGAATCAAGCGTTTCTCACGTGGACAAGTTGAGCTTGTTAATGGCGAAAAACTTGATATTGACTCAGTTGTGTTGGCTACCGGATACCGCAGCAATGTTCCCTCATGGCTTCAGGTGAGAAAATGCTCTAAATTCCAACTGTTTTAAAGAAGCCTGTAAAGATTGACAAATAAACTAATGGAAATAATTGACATGATGAAACAGGAAGGTGAATTCTTCTCCAAAAATGGGTACCCAAAGGCGTCTTTCCCACATGGGTGGAAAGGAAAAGCCGGACTTTATGCAGCTGGGTTCACAAGGAGAGGGCTCTCAGGTGCTTCCTCTGATGCCATGAGGATTGCACAAGATATTGCCCAGGTCTTCAAAGATGAAACTAAGCAGCTCAGAATGAGAACTGTTGCTCGCCATAGACGCTGCATTTCACTTTCACAGTTCTAAACTTACAAAATCCTCAGCCAAATATTATTATTTCATCAAAAGCTAGGAAGCTAGCTTTGCTCCTGTAAAAATTAATAATACTGTATAACTCTCACCCAACAAAAAACAAAACAAAAGAGGTAGAACAGGCTGACATAGCCCTCTCCAAAGGCCCAAGTTTTGATTTTCTTTGGGCATTTTGTAAACTGAGGATGATGAGGCTTTTTCCTTTTCTTCTATTTTTAAATTTATTATTTAAAAATGTTTGTACCATAATTCAGTAATCAAGTTGACTGATACAGCAGCTTCCTTTCTCTATATTCCATCATTTCTCTGTCAATGGTTTCAAGATTCTTTCTATTCATAGTACTAATTATTACAATAAGCTCCAATCCACAACCAGAAAGCTTCATTCTTAACCAGTAAAAACGCTGATTCTTTGAGAAAGGAACTACAGTTTTCCAGTTCCCTAACAGAAATAAGCATTGCATTATTGAAAAGGTGAAGGCCCACAGACTGAATGCTTGAGATTTGCAAGTTGCCCCCATAAACATCAAATCATAGATGGGGAATAGGACCCATGATGATGAAGGACAATGGAACCCAGCTCCCACCATCTTGTGAGGATAGCCAAGCTCCAAACACTATTCCCCTTGATTCCTAAATTACTTGTATGATTTCATTGACCAAAACCTATTTGTAAACGAATCATCTAAAGCTGCAGAGCACCCTCAATGCTCTCATCATGACTGAATTAAAGTTAGATATTTTCTGTAAAGCATATTCCTGAACTTAGAGACGTGAGAACTAGCTGTCTTCACTCTTGATTTTATGTAACTCGTACAAGTCATGAATACCCTGTTTCCTTTTTTTTTAATGTGTTGCGCAAAAAAGGTAAAAAAGTTAATGGCGTCGCCCGGACTCGAACCGGAGACCTTCAGTGTGTTAGACTGACGTGATAACCAACTACACCACGACACCAGGTTTGCTGTTTGCTGATTGCTGATTACTGAAAATATATTTTCTTACTAGACAATAAGCCTGCAAATAGACACGATAGTAAGGTACGTATTACTGAACAAAACAATTATAGTGTAAATATTATAGGAAAACTACACAAATATAATAATGCTTGAAATTATGTATATAAAATTTCATGAAAATATACGAATATAGTCATGACAATCAAAACTGGTTCTAAAGCGGATAATAAAACAAAACAGGCAACTCCTATCAGGGAAGCTTGAGTTATGACAGACACAAATGACAAAAACACACATTGCAGCACCCGCTATTTGGGAATAAGTCAACACACATCAAACATTGCTTTCACTGGCACAAAAAGTCAAACTTCCCAACACCCCTACTCAATCCACAAGTACTGGAAATAGGCTCCAGTTGATATTGGCTGAGATGAGGGTTTCAATAACCCAATTGGTATATGCTGAGATTCAAGTCGTTTGCCTTCTCCCCTTTTACATTGCTTTCAATTTAAAATGCATGAACATTTTCTTTGCTGGTGGCTAGATTCAACGGGGAAAAGAACACAGTCACCTATTGAAAGGAGCAACTCAGGTCCAAGAATTAAAAGCCCACAAAAAGATAATAACAGTGTCCGTTGACTTCCAATTAAGATGGAGACTTCAAAACCAAGTGTTAGTAAGCCATGCGGCCTTTTCTCTTCACATTCCTAAATATAGAACATAGAGAGACAGCCCGTTTTTGTTGCTAAAGACATTGGTTCAGAAATTACAACAGCGTGCTTTGAATTCAATGTCCCATATGTTCCCTTCTTTACCAAGCCGGCATGGCCTTTACTCCAGCAACTCATCCACATGTTATCTCAAACTCGAATATGAAATGAAAAGTTCGAGTAAGCTAGTGGATCAGTTGTTGTTTTTAACAGCTGAAACCAAACTCCGATTGCATTTAACAGCTGAAACCAATCCGTCCTTTTCCCTGGTTTATATACATGTTTCTGAACCGCTATAATTTGGACATCATTGATAACCTTTGTAATGCTAGTCCCTGATAATTTGGACAATACTGCTAACAACAGTGAACACACACATGGGATGGTTACCTTTTTCCCTTGCCAAAATCCCTTCACAAGGGACCCATCATCTTCATCTAGGACAAAACCATAATCTACAAGTCAGAAATTGTTTCTTCACATGGTTGTGTCGACTAGAGACTCCGGCGAGGTGGACCTAAACCAGGCAATGAACATTTGCTAAGAACGTGCAGTAGGGAGGGGAAATAAATAGTTTGTAGAATCTACTAAATGATCCAACCCCTTTACAGCCTGACCTGTTTCTCTAAACGAATTGCAGTAGGCTGCAAATGTAACGGCATTGGCTTTAAATTCATCACTTCTTGGTAGGTAAAAGTCTAAGGGGATCGGTAATGGAGCAATTTGTTGTGGTGCCAAGTTGGAATAGCACCCCACCTGTTTTATCCTATCCAGGGACTAATGTAGGACACTGGACAGGCAACATCTTTTACTTCCATCACGAGTTAATTAGTGTAAGGCTTAGACCCTGTAATTCAGACAAGGCCTAGCTAACATATAAGTCCAAGGAGAAACTGACTTTGCAGGCTTATCAGGACATGATAATATGTTGTGTTTCTCTTGTTAGATTCATCAAACAGGAGAGATCTCAAAGTTTTATCCAGACAGGACAAAAGTGTAATGAAAAGGTACAAAGCAATTGATACCATAGCACAAATGTTCTTAGGTTCTCTCATTTCCATGTAATATATAAACCAACAACTTTTTTACAGAACAATCAATCAAGAAAACATTACAAGGCAGACTTGGAAAAGAAATTGCCATTTGCATTAATCTTTGTGTAAAGATTGGGTTCATATATATGACCAGAACTGAGTTATAAGTTCAGATGTAAATGAAAGCCTCCTAAAGGTTTAAACATGGTTTACAGAATAGAATTGTTCAAGGCTGTGATGTGGTGAAATTTGCTCCCAAGTTGCAGAGTACCTCCTTTGGAAATTGGAATTATTTGCTTCTCAAACTTTCGACTTGGCAATAATACCTACTGGGTAAGTTCTCAATCTCTAGTTACTGTTATTCATCATATTTTATAAAACTGTGATTCCACTCATTCCTATCTCTTTTCAACAGAGTAATGATAAATCAGATTTTTCCATACATTACTCACATACAAAATATTAACTCTTAAAATATATTATTTTTTACCTTATTTCATTAATATTTATATATTTTTAAATTAATTTAAATAATTTTTATTATTTTAATAATGACCAAAATCAATTCAATAATTTCAATTATAAAAAATTTACTCTAAACTCGATTGAATCTCTACTAATATTAAACTCTTTAATGAGTTTTATATCACAAATCAATCAAACACCAATTTAATTGGATAATGATGAAAATGTTTTTATTTTACAAAATAAATTATATTATTTTAAGAGTATTTATATATATATATATATATAATCAAATTTGGACCACGTCATTATAATTTTAAACATTTTACTTTATCATTCAATCAAAATTTTTATTATTATTTATATAATTTTATAAATATAATTAGTATATATTTTTTCACTTACATAATAGCGAATAAGTATGGTGTAATTTAGTTTGGATTAAAGCCTTGATTACGTATTACTGGAAAAAAATATATGTACTTCCTACTAATTACATTTGCATTTTGTTTGGGGACTAAGCTGTTACTGTTTGAATAGTGTGATTTTGGTTTTTTTATAAAAATAATTTAAATATTTTTATTAATTACAAAAATGATCTATTTTTTTATTACGTGCGTAAATAATTTAAAATGAATAGTGAAAATAGGTGATATTAAAGAGATTGACATCACTCACTTATCACGTCAATAAATTATTGATTGTTAGAATTAAAAAATTAATTATTTAAGTAGTGTCAATCTATTTGACGTTATCTATATAAAAATACCTTAAAAATACATGTATTTATCTATATTTCGTGGAAAATTTTTAAAAAAAAAATAGTACCACCACTATTCACCCTTATTTATTTATTTATTTTAAAAAAAATGTTTTTCTATTTGGTGGTGTCACTTTTTGTTGGAAAAATGATATTTTTAGATAGGCATATTCTCGATAGGTAAAAGTGAACGGTTGAATCATAAAATTATAATTTTATATTCTACTCTATAAGACCTTTATAACGATATATCATATGCTCAAAATGAATGAGTAATGAATAAGAAATTGATGCTCAAAGTAAACCACTTATAAATAAATTGAGGGAAAGAAAAACTTAGATCCCACATTGGTTAAATACCAAGTGTGGAATGTTTTTATATATGAAAACCTATCAAAGAGTTATTGAATGACTAAATTTGAAGTTTTGCCTCATGTGTAGGGGGTGTATATTCAAACCCATTAGAGTTGGGGTGTATTTGCACGACATGGGCAATGCAAAATATTTGGATCGATCGAGCTTGTGGATATTTTAGCCTAAATACGTAATTTAATTTTTCCTCGGTAAATATTAAAAAGAATTTGTTTTAAAAATACAAAATATCTCAATCTGATTTGATTCCAATTAAATTGATTTCAATTTGATTTGATTCTAATTAAATTGATTTCAAGATCCTTTAAATCAAATTTTTTATTTAATTCATAGAATATTTCTTAAATTCCTCCACATTTGAGTACCTATAAAAGCTTAAAGAATGAATATCGCAGAATTCTTTAGACACACAACGGTTTCATTTTTTTTTCACTCTAGAAAATTCTTTTTTATTTTTTTCTAGTTTTTCCAACGTTCCAGTGATAGAAGAAGGCAATGTTTATTTGTTGATCACTGCAGAGGTACTACTGTCGAGGTCATTGTGTTGTTGTATCTTGGAAAACAGACTGCCAACGTTTCTCCAAGTGTCGTAGGAACGACCGAATCTATCTTAAGGAAATTGTGAAAACAGCCCTCAACATCTAGTAAACTCGATTCTCTAATTCTATTTTTGATACTTTCAAATCATGCTACTTAAATTGTTTTTTAAGATCTGATCTTTTATATAAAAATAAATATTTATTTAATTTGTTTTTGTTTAGATTTGTTGTGTTTTTACATAAACAAAATTATTTGTTTATATTATTTTGTATAGATCTTGTATTTAAATATTTATATTTATATATGTGTTTGTTAACTTATTTTGTCCAACACTTTTCACCATTTTCATTTATTTGTTATTTTTAAAAAAATATTTTTTATTTGGTGGTATCAATATATTTGACGTCACCATTATACATTTTTTGATGATATTATTTACATTGGTGTCACCAGTATTTAAATATATTATTTTATTTTTTTCGTGCTACGAATTTTATTAGCACCACCAAATACCTAAAATTGTGTAAGGTGAAGTTTTTTTTCTAAAATTTTTGTTATGTTAAAAGGATGATGGGGAGGGAAATCAAGATTATTTTTTTGTGCTTTTGTTTATTTTGAAAAAGTTTAAGATATGAAAGTATGTTTTATTTAATGGTGTTTCAATGGGATTCGAATATCAATAAATTTAATGGTCATTTTCGAAAGTGAAAAAATAGTGACCTTGTTTGTCAACGATTTATGTAAAAATGAGTTCAAATTGAATATTAAGATCATTTCGTTGGTTGTGGTAAAACAATAACATGTTCAAATTGAGTATGCTGCCAAATAGATTAGCACCACCAAATAAAAAAAAAAATTTAAATAAATAGATAAAAAAGGTGAATAATGATGATGCCAAATAGATTGACACCATCAAATAAAAAAATATTTTTTAAAAATAAATAAATAAAAAGGGTGAATAATAATGGTGCCAAATATCTGGGTTTGGTGACGCAAATCTACTTGACACCTCCAATTTTTTTAATTTCCCACGAAATATAAGTAAATATATGTATTTTTAAAGTATTCTTATATAGGTGACACCAAATAGATTAACATCATTCAAAAAATTAAATTTTTAATACTAACAGTCAATGATTGGCTGACGTGGTAAGTGGGTGACGTCAATCTCTTTGACACTACTCATTTTGACTATTCATTTCAGATAATTCACGTACGTAATAAAAAAAATGAGTTTTTTTTATAATTAACCAAAAATTTCGAGTTGTTTATATAAAAAAAAAAAAAGGCCTCTGATTTTGCGGATTCGGAAAGGCAAATAAAAAATTGAAGGGGAAAGAATCTCGTGTGTTGGCTTGATAGTTAGAGTGTTCATTGCCTCAGATGTGATATGAATTTGAATCGTGTTAGTTGCGTTGTTGTTAGGAGTTTATTTATTTTTTTATAATTCACAAAAAAAAAATAAGGAAAAAAAAGATGTGTAAAGATACTAAAATATAATATAAAATGATGCGTTTTTTCTTTCCATTATTACATTTAATCTTTAGATGTAATTTATTCCTATAACCTTCCCTTAAAATCTTTCCATAATGCACGTGCAAATATAAAATTAAGTCATTTAATATTTTTATATGACATGTGTCACTTAATAACCACTGCCACTTGTGAAATAAATAAGAGGCCGCCTAAATATGTTTCCGTATATGCTTGAATATATTGCTAAAATTTACATACATGATATCTAATTTTAACATTTCAATAGTTTGATTTTTTTGTGGTTCGTTTATTGATGTAATCAGATATGTTTTGCGAAGTAGTCTGTAAGATTATTGGTTTTGCTCACCACTCCTACTTCGATTCTAAAGCATGTAGGTAGATAGAGACAATGAGTTTTGTTTCCTGTTTCCTTTCTCCAGTGTTTCATTTCATCTCTGTTGTTGCAATTCATTGGATGTATTTTGCTAGTCTAATACTTGTTTTTCTATTTTTTTTTCTCTTTATTTTGTTATTTTTATGCTACATTTTAATTTTGTTTGGAATGTTTCTCTATTTTAATTTCTAATAAATTAGGCTGATAATTATTAAAAAAAAAACATAATCCATATTCTTTTAATATTATCTTTTATTACATTATATTACCAACATATCAGAATCAGTAAACGTATGTATTAAATATGAAATTTAATTCCGTACTCACACATATATATATATATATATTTGAAAATACTTTAGATTGGATTGTATATTGCTTTCAAAAACAGAATATCAAACCAAACAAACATAAATAGGATCCAAACAGTGAACCCGAATGAAAATAAAAAGAAGTCCACAAAAGAAAAGGGAAATGAACAAAATTTGATCCCAAGCAACACGTGGAAGCACTGTTTAGATGCCCAATCAGAGAGCCAATTATTACTTTCCAAAGAAGCAATAATCAATGTAAGCTCTTGACGTTTCACTAAACCAGAAGGCATCCCAAAAAACCTATCAGATTTCATTCTCCCTCTGTACAAACAATATCTTCTTCACTATATCATCCGTCTAAAAGGTGTATCATCGATCCACTCAATAACATCGCTGAGAAATCCCTTTGTGCCAGGTAAATATGCTTCCACTCTTTCATTTTCAGTTTAGCCAGATTATGAGCTCTTTCATTTCCCGATCTAGGAACAAAAGCGAAATTGATTTTTTGAAAGCTCTTACCCATACTTTTAATGTTTGCAATCAGAGGTCCAATCTGAGATTTATCTAACCTTGGGAACTGAAATTTACGCATGATATTTAAAGAATCCCCTTCCACAATAACCTTCCGCCAGCCGTTCTTCAACTCCGTTCTTAATTGACAAGCCAATGTTTCTGCTATGAACATAGAGGCTATATGATCCTGTAGGACTGAATGCTCCAACAACACCGAACCACCATCATCTCTTGCAATAATCCTCAAAGTTGCCTTGAAGCCTTGACTATCAAAAGCCCCGTCAAAGTGGATTTTAACTATAGAGGACAGCGGGCACTACTAAGTGATCTTTTTTGTTTCACGGGTAAGATCCCTAAACTCCAAACCATCTAATTCTACAACATATATGCGAATAAAAGTAATAGTGTCTTTACTTACTACCTGTTTCTGTTCGTGAACAAGAACATTTTTGTCTTTCCAAATAGCCCAGATCACGCAGCAAAAGATTTGTTGCTGATGAGTAGAACTATTTTGGAAAACCCAAGTGAGCCACTAAGTAGTGTCTAAATTTTGGTTGCTAAAAATCTATTGGAGATCTAAGTAGATATCCTTTGTTTTTTGGCACCTACGCATGACATAGTCCACTGTTTCATCATCACCACCACATCGGGGACATCGAGCATCACATAGTCCACTATTTCATCATCACCACCACACCGAGGACATCGAGCATCACCAACTAGCTATTTGACCTTTAGGTTAGCTAGAGTAGGGACATAATTCTAAGAAAATCGCCATAGAGTAATTTTTACCTTACTTGGAATGTTTAAACTCTAGAGAGATTTGTAAAAATTATTAGAATTGGTATGTAATGCGTAAGCGCTAGGATCCCAAATACTGCCTTGTAATAGTTTGTACATACTGTGCACCGAAGAACTCACCAGAAGCCTCATGCCCCCACACTAGATAATCTAGATGTTCTTCAAAAGCCAAAGGGATTTTGAGGATATCTGTTGCATCAGGCTCCATGTAGGTAGATTCGATATTTTTTTAACTACGATTATCTACTACAATAACTCGCAAATTCTTATCATTAATAATCAGATTAGATAATCTAAAATTGGTATTTCTGAGGATCCAAGGGTCCGTCATAATAGAAATTTTATCACCCAAACCGACTCTCCAACAAACATTCTTTTCTAAAACACCTTTTGTGGCCCAAACACTTCTCCAAACATAAGAAGGGTTGGTACCCAAAATAGAATATAGAAAATCAGTGTCATGAAAATATTTCGCTTTGAACACATGTGAAAGTAACGAATTAGGTCAAGTAATGATACACCACCCCTGCTTTGCTAAGAGTGATATGTTGAACTTCCCCATATCTTGGAACCCCATTCCTCCATCCGACACATATGACGCCATTCACACTAGTGCACTCCTTTTTTCCTTGTACTATTACGCCACTAGTAACAAGCAAACTTTTCTCCAAATCAGTGCAAAACACGTTAGGCATTAAAAAGCAAGACATATCATAAGAAAGGATTGCCTGTAAAACAGATTTAATGAAAATTTCTTTCCCCCTTAAGACAAAACTCTCGAACTCCAACTCTCAATTCTCTGGGCGATTTTATCCTTGATATTCTGAAAAAAAAAAACTCAAATTTTCCTCCGACCCACCATATTAGGTAGCCCCAAATAATTCTTAGAATTGTAAGATATGTGCATACCAATAAGTAAAGCCAACCGAACCTTCTCTTTCTCAGAGATGTTAGAACTGAAAAAAATAGTCGACTTGTCATAATTAACTTTCTGGCCTAAACACTCCTCATACTCCTGTAATAACTGCTTTATAAAACCCACACTCAGACCCCTTCTACTCACTCTAACCCCTTTCAAGTCCCCATTTTCTATGGCCAATCGCATCAGCACCGATAATCCTTTAGCATACAAAAAGAAACAAGAAAGGCTAAAGGCATCCCCTTGCCTCAACCCTCTAGTTGAATTAAAATTCCTTTCAACATTGCCATTTATTCTAACTGAGTAAGATGTTGAGGTAATGCAAAGCATAATCTTTTCCACCCAAGCAGTGCCAAAGCTCATTTTTGTCATAACAGGCCTCAAAAAATCCCACTCAAAAATAGTTGTATGCTTTGCTCATATCGAGCTTAACAACCATATTACCAATTCTCCTTGTGTTTTTTCAGAAAGTGTCAAGCAATTCATATGTTAAAAGCACATTGTCATTAATTAAGCGACCTAGCACAAATGCGTTTTAAACATCATCAATACATTTTCCAATCAAATTTTGTAATCTATTAGCCAGAAATTTTGCCACCAATTTATAAAGAACAAGACACAAACTAATCAATCTGTAATTGACCAAAGTAGTAGGGTTTTGAATTTTGGGTATAAGAACAATTTCAGTAGTGTTTGTGAGATCAAGATAAATACCTTCATTAAGTGCTCCCAAACATAAAGAGATTACATCATCACGAACAATCTTCCAAAATATCTGATAAAAAATAACAAGGAAGTCGTCAAAACCCAGAGCTTTGTCAGCCTCATAGCTTGGAGAGCTACAAAAATCTCCTCATCAGTAAAATAGTCAAAGAGATAAAAATTATCCTCTTCAGAAATAACAGTATTTATACCAGATAAAATATGTTCCCCTTCACTTGTCATATTCAAAGTAAATAAAGAACGAAAAAAATCTATAGCAATTTCTCCAATTTCAATCTCATGATCTGTTTCAGTACCATCTCCCCTCCAAGCTAAACATAATCCCCCTTCGACCCATTAGCATCCACTTCAATTCCGCAGTTGAAACCGCATGTCCTTTGAACTCTCTCCATTCGGTTTTTATTCAGCTTTGTCTCCATAAAGAAGATAATTTGGGGACTATTTGACTTCAAAACATGTCGAAGTCATTTAACTGTTCGCGATTTCCCTAGACCACAAACATTCCAACTGAAAATCCTCATTGCTCTTGACCGGCTTGCCCACTGGCAACTGCTAATCTAAAATTTGAAGAAACATCAACTTGGTCTAATGACCATTTTCCCGAATCCAAAATACTAAATTGGTATAATTATAAAAAAAAACCCAAACTTTGGAGGCTTTTAGATATATACTCCTAAACCTCAACATAACAGAATTTTGTATAACGAACCCTGTTCAAACAATAACCGTCAACTGACCGATAGTCAACAGCCAGTCAACAAACCATGTACATGTGGCGGTACATGTGGTCGACTGATGTGGCATCCATTTAAATAAGAATGCTGATATGACAAGAAATAAACAAAATTAATAAATATAAAACTAAAAAAACCCTAAATCCTCAAATTATCTCAAACCCCCCAAATATAATTTTTTCCCAATTCTGAAATTCTCAAACCCGAAATTACTCAAATCGTTTGAATCCCCAATTCTAAAATCCCTGAACAATCAAAATCTATAACCTCCAAACATCTGAAATCTTCTTTGAATCCGGAAAAAATTCAGCAATCTCCTTTTTGTATAAGTTTTGAGGGATTTTTCTACATCCTTAATCTCTTAAGAACAGAAATCGTGAAATCCCTAATCATTTCGAAAATTTTTATTTTTCTTCTTTTTCTTCTGAAATCATGGATTCATGTAGTAAGAATTGTCACTGTAGAGGTTGGGTAAGACATGGCTCGAATGGTTCGAGTGGTTCGAAGAATAAATCATCTTATGAAAATATTGTTACTTCATCGCGGAAGGAGTATGTCTACGATGGACCAGTAATAAAATGTCACTGCAAAAAGTTAGCTCCAAGAGACACTTCATGAAGCGATTTAAATGCGGGGAGGAGATTTTATGGTTGTTCAGATTTTCGGGTAAGTGAAGATTCTTTATTTGCAATTTGAGCTCAATTTTGATGATTTCATAAATCTCATAATCTGTTTTGTTTTCAATTTGGATTATTTTAATTTGGATGAATTGGGGTTTGTTTGTAGGATGGTGATTGTGATTTCTTCAAGTGGTACGATGGGAAAATGTGTAACCGTGCGATTGAGTTACTACGTCAATTATATGACAGTGAACGAAATCTGTTAAAGGATAATTTAGCACTTAAGAAGAACGAAACCGCATTTGATGGTGACCATAATAGTGGCAGTAATGCTGTTGACATTGAGGTTAAAGGTGGTAGATCAGTTTGTGGTGTTGAAGGAGAAGTAGCATTAAGGAAGAAAATGTTAACCATGAAGCAAAAAATTAAAGTTATCAAGAAAGAGAAGTCAATGTATAAGATATTATTTTCTTGCTCTATGTTATGTATTATATGCATCATCATAGGTATGTTTTTTGGCAGTAGTGGTAAAAGGCATATGCAACTAGTAGTTTCAAATGTTGATTTAATGTAAATGATCAAACGTATATTTGTTTATGTTTGGAACTAAGGAGAAATTTTGGTTTTTTTTTACAATTACGCCTTTAAGTAATGACAATATTGGTTGGAGATGCTATTGTTTTCATCAATACAATTTTGTAGGAGCTTGCAATTGTGCAAACTGGTATCACCAATATAATTTTGTTAAGTTCCCTTTTTGGCAATGTGTGTAATGTGTGTTCATATGCGTGAGTTAGATGTTATTGAATTCACCCTTCATTTTTACATATTTTTTTGTTAAATTTTAAATGACAGAGATGTGGATGAATCTCTCCGAATGTATTGAACATTGATGTTTGGCATAGACTCAATGTTAGGGCCTTTAGTTTTGTCTTAAAAATGGTATTGGAGGCTAAACATCTCATCAACCATGTGTCAAAATAGATAGTAAAATAAGGGAGGGATAAAGGGAGGTCACATACTAATTACAGTATCAAACATATATTGTCAATCTCTTGTTAAAATGAAAATACAAAATCTAAATCAAGAATATGAGATTCAATATGGATAATCGACCCTACTACCAAAATCCACAAAACATCCACAATACTAAAAGGACAAATTGAAGCATTAAAGCATATGATTTCTCCACCATTGCAATTGCGATAAATGTACTTTACAAAAACATTTCCATATCGTATACACCATTCACTCTATACCAGCTAATAACCAAAATGTGAGTGAGTTATACATGAATCACAAAAAAAAACCATCTACCCTGTTTTCAATACAACTAAATAACATTCGACATTGGTGTATTCCAAAATAAAATGTGATTGGGCTAAACAAAATGTTGTTGGCAGAAAACATAACATAAAACAAAAAACAGATTGGATCACGAGCTGCCGCGAAAAGGTCCTGTGAAACAGAAAACAAATACAAAATAATGTAGGCCAAGCATATGATATCATTCTTTTGTAGGCCAAGCTAGTGAATTATGACATGAAATGGCATACAACATAAAGAAAAGCATAAAACAAAATAATGAAGATTTACTCATGTTTCTTACAATTAATTCTTAAGTTCCCAAATGGTCAAGAGGAGCCTTTCGCTTGTTACTAAGGGTCTTGGGTGTTGAAGAAGTTTGTTCACTACCATCTTGACATGAAGCTGTCGCCATGCTCCTTGTGGTTCTATCAGACTAAAAGAGTATTTTATATTAATATTAAAACAAAATACAATGTCATATCAATAGTAAAAGGAAAAAAAACTCACATAAAATGTTTGATTCCCAGAATTCAAGTCTGTATACAACTCTATTCTATGTATTTTGCCTTTCTTCAGTTGCTTTCCCTTAGATTGATCTGAGGTAATTGATCTTTTATTAGGAGATTTCCCCTTTTGTTTGGGTGGTTATGCATCTTGCTACTAAAAAATGAACCATAATTATTGGTTAGACAAAAAAAATAAAAAAAAATACTCAATATATATAACTTGTTTCGAATTTGTGTAAGCCCGCTTGTTCTGACCATGTTGGGCACATTGAGTATACGTCATGAGCATACCTTTCCAACTTAAGTGGTCAGACTTCAATTTTTTTGGTTCATCTTTGGCCATCCTTCTATTCTTTTTGGGCCTCCCAGGCATCTTCTTTTTAATAGGAGGTAGTATTGGCTCAATACCAGTTTTTCCCAATTATTGGCCCATTTATGGGCTGCATAAGGAAAAAGTAAGCTTTCTTGTATGTATCAATGTGATAACAGTCATGCAGATAATCATCTAGTTGAAGCCCTAAGTGATACATGGCAGCACATGCATGGGAACATGGAATCCCACTAATCTACCATCTTCTACAACTACATATCCTTTGACTTAGGTTAATTGTATATTAATAACTTCCTTTCATCAACTTACATCCATTTTCACCATTTCATATCCTTTGCCACTCTATACGGTCCTTCTTGTTGGCATCAAACTTAGCTTTCACCAATGGACCATAGTTTTGCTTCCATCTATTACATAACTTCCTTTTTTGTACTATCCTAGTTATCATCTTGGTCCTAATATCCTCAAGCATACTAATAATGCTTTTGAACCTAACTTCAACAATGTTTGAATTGAATGCTTCACACAAATTATTGTCAACAATATCTAATTACAAGTAGTCCCAAAAAATTCCCTAGTCCACATGTTTAGAGACTTTTTCATCAAATTATCATAAGCCAACTTACCTTTCTTCTCCTGTGTTGAACATAGATCCTCCCACCCCCTCTCAGTCTTGACCTTCACAATTTGCCAGAAATCACACTCATAAGATTTCCTTAACTTTCTCCCTGGCCAATTTGCAAACACATGCCTCGTATAATTCCTATGCTCCACCCTTGAAAGTATGTCAGAAATTGCAATCTCAAGGCCTTAATTCAAAACAAGATCTTTGTTAGAAAATGTTAATTAAATATAAATAATAGAATACAAAAACAATACCAAGCTTTGAATTTGCATACTCACTAACCTTTTGTTGGTCATTGATAACTGTATACCCATAACCATCTTCTAAGGCCAAATTAGTTGATAAGAGATTGAGAAACCAGGCCAATGAATCAGTACGCTCCACTTCAACCATAACCCATGCAATAGGAAACATCTGATTGTTTGCGTCCCTTTCAACAGCTGTGAGAAATTCACTCTTAAATGGGCCTTTTAGGAAACAACCATCTAGGCCCATGAGTGGCCTACACCCCGCTTTTAAACCTCTCTTTAGTGCATCAAAGCACAAATAATACCTCTTAAAAAGAGGAGGGGAGTCAGCTGTCACCCTTCGAACAGCCATTTTGATTGTACTTCCTGGCATCTTTGACCTTAATTCATGAGCATAGTCCCAAAGCAGCCCGAATTCCTCATCATGATTCCCAACCATCTTCTCCTTCATTATTTTCTTCGCTCTATAACAACAATAAATTATCACATTTACATGCATATTAGAAACACATCTTCTTTGAATTTCCCTCAGTTTCATCTTAGGGTGATCTTTGATAGTTGCTTCAAAATGTTGGGTAATCATAGCAGTAGTCACCATTTTGTTCTTAAAACTAATCAAATAATGGTGCTCATCTTGAAATGTCTTTATTTACAAGCATTTCGAAATAGGACCGTAGCTAGCCCTAATTCTCCATGGACAGTTAAGCGAAGCAATGCACCTTACAACAATCCTTTTCAGTTCATTCTTAATAAACTTCAGTTGTCTTCTACATTCTTTAGAGTACTTTCGAATTGTAGTCTTAAACTACTTGCCTTCCTTAAAAAACATTCCCAAACTAAATTTTACCTTATCACTGTATAAGGGGAACTTGTTCCTTCTC
The DNA here is from genome assembly GCA_039519145.1 of Kokia cookei. NCBI lineage: Eukaryota > Viridiplantae > Streptophyta > Magnoliopsida > Malvales > Malvaceae > Kokia > Kokia cookei. The sequence goes on along the minus strand of CM076904.1, from coordinate 23,773,106 downwards.
CTCTCAGCATCTTCATGTTCTTCATCTTCATCGGACCCAACCAAGCTTTCATGTTTATTTGAGTCCCATTCCTCAGTCTCATTCTCATCCTCCTCTTCTTCACTAATTGCAGCAACATTTTTATCAGCAAAATCAGCAGTAACTTCATCAGCAACATTATCCACTATATCTAATGTTGGAAAATTAGCATCATATTCATCAGCAACATTATCCTCTCCATTTAATGTTACAAAATCAGCAGCATATTCATCAGTAGCAACTTTAGTATCATTATCCTCTTTTTAATAGTTGACCCTCTTATATCACTCTTCACATCAGCTTCAACCCCTCCTACATCACCTTCCTCAACAGCTTCTACCCTTTCTAGATCACCTTCACTATCAGATTCTACACCTTCATCATCACCCTCCCCATCAACTTCTACCCCTCCTACATTACCCTTCCATCAACTTCTATAACTTCATCATCTCCTTCCCCAGCAGTCAACATAAAGATATCATCTACAATTATAAGGTTATCTACCTCATGTTCAACATATAGGTCAATCTCCTTAAACTTGACCTAAAAGTCTAACATAGCTATGGGGGAAGTGTCATCATAAATCACCCTTAGATTATTTTGTAAACCTATTATACCAGACTCATGAAAATATATTAACATGATACTGTTAAATCGTAACCCAATTTTCACAATTTTACATAATTCAAAATAAGATATTGTGTTTGGGTCCTCTTTAAGCCTAATCACTTCCCCACCTATATATATAACATATGGGTCCTTTACAAACTTCCCACCCACATGCAAAATAATATAATATTCCTCATCATTATTTGCCATCTGTAAGAAAGCATAAACAACCAATTTTCATATTCACTAGACAACAATAATAAACAATAAAAAAACATGTCACTACCTACATCGGGACCACTATAACAAAAAAGTTACAAAACTTAATAAACTAACAATACAGCTCACAAAATAGTAACAACACTAAACTAAAATTCCATAAATTAGCAGAACAGTAACATCGGGACCACTTTCATATCACAAATTGACAAAACATACCCTACATTATCGCATTAAAATTACAGTAACACAACACAAATAACCATTTAGAATCACAAATTATTGTAGGTAAAATCGGGAACACTATTGTATTATAAATCGACAAAAAATCAACAAAACAAACCAAACCAAACCATATTGTCGTATCTAAACTATAGCACATACTAAAACAAAATATATTTATTTTCCAAACAAACCAAATAAGAAAGCACATACCTTTCGATTTTGGGTTTCGGACACTTGGAACGATTGTTGAAGCTTTTTCGATCTTGGGTTAGGGATTAAAATATTTGGGGGGTTTCAATATTTAGGGATTTTAATATTTTAAGGATTCGAAGAAGACTTCGTAAGGCTAATGATTTAGGGATTTTTACATTTTGGGGATTTTAATAGTTAGGGATTTCAAAATTTTAGAGATTCAAAGAAGATTTTAGATGATATTCATTTTGAGATTTCACGATTTTGGTACTTCAAATGAATTTGGAAGTTATGGATTTCGATCGTTTAGGGATTTTAGAATTGGGGATTCAAATTGTTTGAGTAATTCTGGATTTGGGGATTAGAATTGGGAAAAAATAATGTTTGGGATGTTTGAGATAATTTTGGGATTTAGGGTTTTTAGTTTTATATTTATTAATTTTGTTTATTTTTTTGCCACGTCAACATTTTTATTTAAATGGATGTCACATCAATTGACCACATGTACCGCCACATGTACATGATTTGTTGACCAACTGTTAACTAACGGTCAGCTGAGGTTACAGTTTCAACAGGGTCCGTTATACAAAATTCTGTTACGTTAAGGGCCAGTATCAGAAAAAAAAGGTTAAGGCATATATCCAAAAGCCCCCAAAGTTTGGGGGCTTTTTTTTACAATTATGCCTACTAAATTTACCAGGATATTCCATGTTTATTCTAGCTTTTTTAACAGAATCTCCTTCTTGAGTAAATATGTCTGCCACATCATCCTCCAAAAACAAATAACTTTCTCTTTCCTGAGGAATTTAATGCTATTAGAGAAATATCATATGGATCCCTAAGAATCAGTTTCCAACTAGCTATAGTTGACTTTGATTCTTCCCTTGAAATCGTAAGTTTCTTCTTTTTATAACCCATTCCTTTCCTCCATCATGTTCTTATCCATTGACATAATCTCCTTTAATTTCTTTCCAAAATTTATAGGAACCCCCATTTCAAACGAAATATTCTCCCCTAAAAATCCGTCCATATCCATTAATCCCTCAATTTCCATATTCACTTGTGCTCCCCCTTCTCCATCTCTGATGGCAACTTTTCTCCCTTGTTCATCGGAGATTCAACGGGATTTTCCCCCATCTTGCTTTCCTTTTGTTTGCCCTACCGGGCCAGTATAATTTCGTTGAACTTTGGACAATTTTGAAGCTATCCCAAACTGAATAATCTCCTTTCCCGATAATTTTGATTCAACCCGCAGAGTGTTACTATATGGAAAAGAATCCTCCCCTTTTGTCTTGTCTTCTTGAGAAATCACATCAAAGTCCACCACTTCATGTCCGATTTTCCCACAACCCAAACAGAACAATAGAAGGTTTTCATAATTAAAGGCCAGCCACATTTTACCACTATCACTTGTAAAAACAAAAATACCTCGCCTAAGTGGTTTTCTGACATCCAGCATGATCCTTATCCTAGAATTTCCAATTATTACAACCCCCAAATGTAGATCCCATAGCATGCATGAGATCTTTCTTGTCACACTCTAGTAGACAAGGCCCAATTTTTAGCCACATCAAAGACATTGTTAATTTGACTTGTTCTTTATCCAAAAGGGAAGCCAACCTCTCCATAATCACTAACTATCATCTAAAAAACCATGGCCCTCCCTTCATAATATGTTCCATGTCCAGCATACTATCGGAGAAGACCAAGAAAAGATTTTGACCCATCATCTCGATTTCAAACTTCTTACTAGTTTTTCAGACACTTCATTTGCGCCCAGAAGTTGTCTGAATTAAATAGTTTTTTAGTCCACATTGTGCACAAAAAGGACATCTGATCTTTCAGCTCGATCATAAAACTCTGAACCGTCAATTGGACAACTCCTCCTCTAGCAGAGATACCTCGTCCTTCGCCATTACAACCCCTCAAAACAGAATCACTGCTCACCCACAACTCAACTACAACTAGCCACTGTCCTCTCTAAGTCAAAAAGAAAGAGTTCTCTTCATTCCTATACCTCTCTCTCTACTCACGTATATTTTTAAATAACAACATTATTTGGGTTGTTAAAAGAGTGAGGATGAATATTGTTAAATCTATTATCGCTTTATAGTTGGTATGTTCTGTTTTACTATTCACTCTGCTCCATTGTAGATGCATAATTTTGAAAATCACTATTATCTTCAGTGGCGGAGCCTAAACTATTTTTTGGGGATGGAATTAAATTGTATATTTTTTACGATAGTAAAAATGCAATTTCATCATTTTAATAACGTATGTCTTTGTAATTTTTAAAAGGGTTAAATCAAATTTTTATTTTTAGGGGGTCAAAGTGTAATTTTACCATTATTAATTTAAAATTTTATAAATTATAAAGGGCTTAAATTAAAAATTTACCATTTTTTGGGGACCTGGGTCTCTACTACGCTCCGCCACTGACTACCTTTATGAATGTTGGATACATCCATCCTCGTCCCACCCCATCCCATCCCATTTCGTTTCAATTTAATTTTTGTTATTTGTTTTTATATTTTCAATTTTTAAAGTCAAGTAAAAATTTAAATATAAGTATTCAAAATATATTCAAACATAAAATATATGAATTTTTTGTATTACGTTATTACATTTTTACCCTTTAATAATTCATATATATATATAATGGTAATTTTACATAGTGGAGCAGCTCGAGGTGAGACAAACAATTATCATAACTGTTTTATACCCACTATCTAAAAAGATATCCATTTCACCTCGCCCCACATCCACTTTTCAAAAGAAAAAATTTGCTCCATTCAAAATGGATCGACTCGAAAACTATCCGGGGGTTTAGATGGCAATTTTGCCATCCCCAAACATTATAAGTATTGGTTCAATTAGTTTTGCACATGACTCTGAAACCTCCCTTCTCTCTATCTGTAATCCATCCCCACAGGAAAACTTGAAACTCATCATATATTTCATCAACCATAGAATCCGCTCTCAACATTCATTCCAAACTTGTCATTCAATATTAAATAAAAAAAATAGATATAATAAGTTGTTAGTTCTTTCAATTTTATAAAGAAAATAAGTAATTTTAATTTTTTTATTTAAATTTTTATTTTTTAAGTTTTTTAATTTATGATTTTTGTCAAATCATCTTAAAATGGATTGAAAAATTAATGTCTGTTAACATTGTTGATGTAGCAACATACACGTGGATGACACGTCAGGAATTAAATAATTTTTTAAAATTTTAAAATTTAAAAAAATTCAAAAATATTTAAAAATAAAAAAATATTTTAAAAATATAAAATATTTTAATATTGTAATTTTAAAAATTTCTTAATTGCTAATGTGACATACAGGTGGATTACCATGCAAAATTAACATAAGTTAATTTTTTCCTCCATTTTGAGTAATCTGACAAATAATATAAGTTGAAGGATTAAAGAGACGAAAAATTAAATGAAAAATTAAAATAATTTTTTTGTCAATTTAGAAATTTTAAATAAGTATTATACTAAAAAAGTATTCCTAAATTCACTCAGATTACATCAAAAGTTACTAAATGATTTGTATTCAATTATATTTTAATATTTTAAACGTTTTACAGTTTTTTAACGGGGATATCTTAGGAATCAAATTGTAACATTTTCAAAGTTAAGGGGTTTTTTTGTAAATTTCCTTTTTTTTTTTTTTTAATTTGGATTTTTTTCTTGAATTTTTTTGTAATTAATTTTTAAAAAAATTTCTACTTAATAAAATATTATAAAATTATAAATATTTAAAACTATACAAATATAAGGGCCAAAGCCCAAAACTTTTATTTAGCAAGAACAATAAAAGGAATATGACCCAAATAGGGAAAATGGATCCAAATTCAATCAAAGCCTTCAAATTAATTGGTCCAAATCAACATTGATTTATAATTTAGTATTTGCATTTCATTTAAAATTTTGAATTTAATATTTAGTAGACCCAGAAAAAATTATGTGTCTACGGTATTACTGGTGACAATTTATATAATTAATGACGATTATGTGAAGGGTGGAACTTGCCTTTAAATTTTGTCTTCATTTTTCCTTTTATTTTGGAACAAGTTAATTTAAGTCTAAATACATTGTTAGTCATTTGAAAATTAATTTTTCTACTTTTAATTTAAAATTTCTAACCTCTCTATTCTTTTGATTTAATAATTAAAATCTATTTGTTAACAATATCAAAGGAATCTCGTTAAATTAAATTATGTGATGTTTTTCAAATAAGAAAATTGATTATATAGTCATTGAAAGTGGTATGAAATTCGTGTAAGCAAAATCAAAGTATAGAATTTCACTATACAATAGAGTGAGTCTAAGTACCACATAGTTTAATGAACTTCTGTAGATGTTAGTTGAGATCTTCAAGAAAATAACTAAAAAATTGATTAACTTCGACTATTTGAATGATTGTTAGTTTAATATTAAAATTGTTTCGCTTCCATTATCGAAAAATGGATATTGGTACGAAGCCCTTCGACATGCAGTATGACATAATCTTTTATAGACCCAGGTGCAAGAGGTACGGCAAGAGGAACTGGTGCATTAGTCTGCTCATTAAAATTGTTACTCCCGTTGGGGTCAACCATTATTGCCTCTTCGTGTTCAACCTCGGAATTGATGTTTAGATGTCTGAGTCTTCGTAGGGTTCTCTCAATTTCCACATCAAGTGATAGCAAATTTGGATTTTGACTTCTGCCCGTACAGAGCTAAAGGTACTTGAAAATAAAATAAAATAAAAAAGAAATTTGAGCTAGGTGAAAAGTAATTAAATTGAAATTAACCAAATTAGCAATTGGTTCTCCAAAAATGACGCCAAAAACCTGTTGATCGAAAATTACACACGCATATAGTTTCAAGTAGTATAAAATATCGACCCTGTGGAGAATTATTACTAATTAAAATGCCAAACACCAAATATTATCTAGAACCTGTTTAAATTAATTGATAATAAAATTTTCTAACTAATTTAAAAGTAAATAAAAATAAGCAATGCAAATTAAATCAAATAAAAAATTAATAATAAAACCCTAAAATTACAATTTCATCCCATGCGTTAGATAATTGATTGTTAACCTGGGGAACTAAAATTCCCTTAATTCTCTTCTGAGCAATTTAAGAATCAATTTAATCTAACTATTGAGCTATATTTCTATGCTGTAGACCAAATTGATTAAGAATAACCCTAATTATGGCTACCCAAGGTAATCAAGTTTATTTTTATCCTAATTACAAATCACAGATTAATCCATCTAATTAAAATTAAGAGCTATTCATTTTAGACCTAAAACAAAAAGTCATCTTATGACTTTTTTAGATTTTGTCGAACTAATAGTTGGCCAAACTATTATCAAAGAAGAACAAGAACGAATGAGTAATCAAAATCCTATCAACAACAGAAGAGATGGAAATAGATAATATTCAATTAACAAAGCCGTTAATGGAGAATTTGAAAAACATCTTAAAATTAAAACAATAACTAGACATAACAAAAGGAAATAAGAAGGGAATACGATAGAGAAACTCTGTCTTCTCGTTGGAATCCGTCAAATCTTGATGCGTGAAAACTTGGGTAGCTCCTCTTTTGTCTCTTCTCTCCCCCTCTTTATTTTTTTTTCCTTATATAACCCTTACAAATCGTAACTTAAAAAACTACCAGATATATGCACCACTCCGATGGAAAATTTTTTCATTGGAGTGGAAAGTCGTCTGTTTATATTTGTTGGGGCTAAAACATTTTTTATTGGAACAAAAATTTACTTATGTCAAGTTATTCTTTCTTATGCTTTGTCAAACCTACATTGAATAAGAACACGTTAAAAATTAGTTTGATTTAATATTATAAATATATAATCAACTTAAAACATCAAAGAAATAAAATTCCTAAAATCTAACAAAATTAAATTATAAAATAAACTAAAAATCCAAAAATCCTATTAAAATAAACAACAATCAAAATGTTAAAAGCCTTTTTTGTTATTATGCCTACCATAATGTAAAAATTTTAAAAACTCTTTAAGTTGTCTATACATAAAATTTAATAAATAAAAAATATATAAAATTATTAAATTGTTAATTAAAGATAATATAAATATTTATTTAAAATTTTTAAAAAATATGGATAGATTTAAAATAGGTTTGAGCTAACCATTTACAAATATGGTGAGCTTGATCAAAATTTTAAACTTATATTTTGAGTCAAACCGAGCTTAGACAAATATAAAGTGTATTAATATTATACTTAAATCTGACCTAATCCGACCTATAAATATCTTTAAAGTCTAAGGATTAAATTCACAACTTATGTATAGTATAAAGTCTGAAAAGCATAGTTTGACATTTTTATTTACTTATTTAACTTTTCACGTATGTAACTATGTGAGTAAAATTTTTTATTTTAAAGATGTCATGTAATTCAGTTTAAATGAATTTTTAATAATATTATTATTAATTAAGTTTCAATGATTAAATCATAATAATAAAAGAGCAAAATTCTTGAGATTAAAAATAAAATAAAATAAAATTGGATAGGTATAGGTTTTAGAGCCTAAAGTGTGGATATTCATAAGCCTAATAAGTTACGAATAGGAAGCAAAATCCCAGATGACCTGTAAAGGGTTTTTAAGGCTTTAATTATGAGTAATTAATGAGGAATTGAATAATTGGTACATTATTAAGGGGAGGACCCTAGACATAATAATGATGAAAGTGGAAGCAGACAAAAATAAAATGTAGAAAATCATTTGCTTGAGTTATGTCCAAACCCAAAACGGGGTTGTTGTTGTTGGCTAACTTCATGTTTGTCAATTTTGAATGACCCCTCACCAAACCATTTGTTGTTTGTTTTTTAAACCTATTCCAATTTTCAACCCTAAATATCTTAAACTAATGTTTTTTTTCCCATTTTCTTATTTCCTTTATTTTGAAATCTTTTAAAGTTTGAATTTAGATAATTTAGTTTTTTATATTCATTTTACAATATATTTTTTTTAATTATAAGAGAAGAGTAAAGCTTTGACAACAACACGATTAATACGGCCCGAATCTAAATTATACTTAAAACAACAAACACTCTAACCATTAAGTCAACATACGAAATTTTTACAATTCATATTTTTAATAGAAAGTTGTGAAATAAATAGCAAAGAAATAAGTCAAATATAAAAAAAATTAATCTATTTTTTAAATTAAAGTCTTATGGACCTTGAAAATACTATTTGACTCTAAATTTAACTAATGTATTATATATATAAATATTCTAGAAATTCTATAATAAGTTTGTGTGTGAAAACCACATATTTAAAACGTATGGGTATGTTTAAAAATAACATATAATAAATTAAAATTAATTATAACAACAATACATATGCAATATCTACGAAATTAAAATAAAAAGTTAATTTAAATTGCGAGTAAAAAAAAATTTAAATAAGTAAATAAATAAGATTAATAATATTAAATGCACTTCGATTGTTTATCATGCTGCTGTCATTTTTTTGAATTGGTATCAAGTTGATTTATGACACCAATTAAATTAACGTCAATATCATTATATACAAATAATATGGGTGAAATAATTTGTGTAATAACAATGAAACGTATCAAAAAAATTTTCGATTAAAATGGTAAAAAAAAATATTATAAATACTAGTGGTATGTGTTTAAATCTTAACATTTCATTTCTTCTAAATAAAAAGAAAACAAAAATACTTTCATAATAATATGTATAACTTATTTAAAATATGTAAAATTATTTGATTAAGTTGATGAATTGCATGATGTCACAAATTCAATTACACATTTAAATTGTAACAATGAATAAACTTAATGCATTAGACAAATCCAAATAAATACCAATCGTTTATGAGTATGGTTGTGTTAGACAATCAAATATTTGAAATAATTTATATTAAAAATAAATTTTTAGTTAATTAAATGGTAATTTAGATAGGATTGAGATAAAAATTAAGATGATAATTGAATCATTTATGAAATTATAAAGGATTTATATTAAAATTTTCTATAATGAATTTTGTGTGTTGATTTAATGGTCAATGATATTCATTATTTTAGATGTGACTTGAGTTTAAATCGCGTTAATCATGTTGTTGTTAAGACTTTTTTTTCCTTTTTTTTATTAGATTATATTTATTGTTGATGAAGTAACTTTAAAAATGACTGTAATAATATAAACAAATTACATGCAATGCTTTAGAGCAAAGCAAATGAAGATTTTGCAAAATGATTGGATTATATGAATATGGCGTCAAAATATCATCCCAATATTTGCACTCCTTAGAGTAAAAAAATCATGAAAAAGAAAGCTGGATACCATTCTTCATTCTTATTATTGTAATTATTCATTCGTTGTCTATATATTTTTTTAGTTTTTCAAAGTATTCATTAAAGCGAATTCAATTATTAATATTTTGTATTTTGTAGATTTATTAATAAATAAATATTAATTACGAGTTTTAAAATTATTTAATATTCAAGATGAAAAACGAATCATCGATCACTAATTAAAATAGAAGAAATTCTTATAATTTTTTTGATTATATATATTATTAACAATTTGAACCATGAGTTTTAAATATCACTTGTGAAAATGTCAGTTTTTATTTGATTGATAGCATAAATCTTCATCCACATGAGATGACATAAAAAAGGGAGTAGTTAAATTTCTATTTCGATGGGTTTGTTGCTTTAAGTTGAGGGAAATATAACTTCAAGTTTCATGCAACTGGCTTAGTATTCTTAACCTTCAAATTCATCGATTTAGTAACTATCGGCCGGTAGGGCGAATTCTAAAATGAAATTTTTTTATTTAGATTATTTAAATTTTTTAAAATTTTAAATTAATAAAGATAAAATTATATTTTATTCTTTAAAAATAATAAAAATTTGATTTAATTCTTTAAAATTATAAAATATTAAAATAATAAAATTATTATTTTTATTATTGTAAAAATTATATTTCAATTTCACCTCTAAAAAAATTTCTAATTTCGTTCACAAGGCCAAATTTATGCATGATACTTAAGTCATGCTAAAGTTGTGTATGTCTAAATAATTTAAAAATTACTTAGCCCTTTACTATTAAATATTCAAATTAATGTAATATTATTAATATAACAAAAGCAAGCTTTTTATTTCCTGGCACTTGAAAATTTATGTAAAAAACAAATTGATAAAATATAAAGCAAAAGTAGATTTACAATTTTTTAGAATAACATTGGTTCAATAATTGTGATAGATAATAATAGCACTTTCTTTTGGCTATTAGTATTTAATAAGGACGAAGGTTGTTGCGCAAGATGTTTCCATTTCACAATTATAATTACTAGATTTTGGGACACCTGGTTGGAAAAACAAGATGAAAAATTATTAAAAATTATTTTTTAGAAAAATTTAGGGAGCTTTTAATTTTTTGAGTATTTAGATTTGATGTATTGATCTATAAACTTATATTATATATGTAATGTATGGCTTTTATTTTATTTTTTGCTTTTGTTTAATTGTTAATTCTGTTAAAATATTTTTGTTAAATTTTTCAGTGAATTATTTTGAAATAAAAAATAATTACTTGATAATTGTGTAATAAACATAATTAAATTTGATTTGTATTTTAAATTTCTAAAAGCAGAGAAATTAAGTTATGTACAATGTGTGTGTATTGTCAAAAAATTAAAAAAAAAATAATGACATCAATATATTAAAAAAAAAAAATTAAAAATTTTAAACAAAAAAAATAGCTGGACTAGTAAATTCCAAATCTGAAGTATCCGATCATCCCTGTGTTATCCTTATGACGGTTACAACTGAAAAAAGAAAAAAAGAAAAAAGCATATCACAGTCTCGCGCGAAAAAAAAAAAAGGCAAAAACTCGTAAAATAATACAAAAGGGATGGGCAGATTCCTTAATTACCTGAACCACACACTTTCATCATCTTCTCCGTTAATCTCAGTCCACTTCATCTCTACTCCTTTCATCCGTAATGATAATTTCTTTTAGAGGAAAGAACAGAATAATTAATAACAAAGAAAATAAGCGCAACTTCTTCGCTAAATAGCTCTTTACCAATAATAATCATTTTCCTTGCCTTTAATTGAATTTCTTTCCTCTCTGCCAAACACATTTCCTCAATTTTCATTTTTATTGTTTCTTTTTCCGAATTACTGGAATTGGTTGAGAAATTTAGATCTGAGGACAGGATCGGGATCCAGATGGAGGAGGCACTGGAGCTGGCACGCGCCAAAGACACCAAGGAGCGGATGGCGGCTGTGGAACGTCTCTACCACCTCCTCGAAGGTTCCAGAAAGAGTCTGGCTTCTTCGGAGGTTACTTCGCTCGTGGATTGTTGCTTGGATCTCCTCAACGACAACAACTTCAGAGTCTCCCAAGGCGCTCTCCAGGCTCTTGCTTCTGCCGCCGTCCTCTCTGGTGATCACTTGAAGTTGCATTTCAACGCGCTTGTTCCCGCGGTTGTTGAACGGTTAGGTGACGCCAAACAACCCGTCAGAGACGCTGCGAGACGCCTACTTCTCACTCTCATGGAGGTAGAGTTGCTATCTATTTCCTTTTACGTTATTGATTGTCTACTGCTAATATAATTCCTTTTCCTTCTTATAACTGACTTTCATGCATATCAATCCATGGAAGACTTTTGTCCCTGTGCTTTGTGGAACTTTACCATACCAGAATGTTTTTTATTCATGGAGGTAGGAAATACGGTTTTTCTTAGCTTTGAATGAGTCAAGGGCTTCCGAATTGTTTTACCTTAAAATAATTCGTGATCATTTTTGTCTTCGCAATTCTTGGTAAATGGAAACCTAACTCATTCCTTATTTTATTGCTTTCCGAAGTTACCTTAGCATTGTAGAAGTCATTAGTGAATGCTTTTATGCAATTGAATAATTACCATCCTTAATTACCTCGGGATGGCTTCCATGTTTCTTGTGGGACTAGTTTTTCATTCCATTTTAATTTTTGATTAATACTACTTAGAAAGCAAGTTCGTGAATTTGGGTTCCTCATGCAATTACCTCTATGGATATCATATATTATTGAAAAGCAGATGCTTGATACTTTCCTACTCTCAAAAGATAGGTTTATATTTAGTGAGGTTCAAAAAGTCTGCTGTGAAGAACTAAAGCATTAGCTTTTAAGATTTTCTTTTCTAGTTCTCAGTCTAAAGCAAGACTTAAGAACCTGCATTGTCATAATGGCTATGGACAATTTAGTAAGAATACAAGTTGTCAAAAGCTTTTTCACTTTTCTTGGATCCCATTAGGTGGTTGTTTCTTTGACTTGTTTATTGCTTGCTAAAGATTGGTAAAAAAGCAAGAGAAAATGGTAGAAAAGAAATCATAATAGATTGAAAGTTAACAAAATTACTGAAACTCATCTCCAATTTAGTAAAATCATGCAGCATTTTGTTCTCCAAAAAAGTACAATGTATTTTTGAAGTCTTCATAAATGTTATTTGCTTTTGTATCTAAGCATTCATTTTCTTTTCTGTTTTATGTTGTGGAAAGTAATAACTAACTTAATTCATCATTTTCAAGTAAAGATTAGTGATACAATGAGGAAGTGTACAACCCTCATGAATTTATCCATTGCAATTTTTATTTTTTTTTAAATTTCTTTTCATTGCCCGGTGGTTTATGGTTTTATTTTTATATCTGTTTCCATAAGGAAAGGGACTAGATTATAAGTTTTGCAATTATATTTTGGAGTAAGTATCAATATGAGTGCCTTGCTGAGTTTTTTGAATTATTATTTTACGATAAGTGGTAGACAATTAGTTTGATCTGTACAATATACTGATTATTTTGTATTCCAGGTTTCTTCTCCAACAATTATTGTTGAAAGGGCGGGCTCTTACGGCTGGATGCATAGAAGTTGGAGAGTTAGAGAGGAATTTGCCCGGACAGTCACATCCGCAATCAGTCTTTTTGCATCTACTGAGCTTCCACTTCAACGGGCTATTCTCCCCCCTGTATGCTCATTAGTCATTAACTTCTCCAAAATGGATTTCCAGTCTCATCTGTATGTGTGACAGGGATAAGTTGACATATATAAATTTCTTTATTTATCAGATTTTGCAGATGTTGCATGACTCAAATCCCGGTGTTCGTGAAGCTGCTATATTGTGCATTGAGGTCAGTGAAAGTTGTATTCTAGTATTATCTTTACTAGAGCTCAACAACATTTCGAACTTATGTTTAGTAAGATTTGATAATCTTCAAATATGATTTATGGTTTTCTTATTCTTGTTTTGGTCATATTCAAATTTCTGCTTTGGTTGTTTGGCATGAAATATCTGCTCCTTAGGTTAGTATTAAAGTGAATTATTTATAAAAAGTTTTTTGCTTCTTTTGATGCATCAACGTCTTTAATAGTTTTAATCTCTTATGAAGAACTATTCAGTGATTATTTATTAGGTTAATTTTCGGTTTCTTCTTTGTATTTCTGCTATTGATGTTTAATAAGTGTTGCATTAATTGAGTAGTAATTCTTTGCTATATGTCCACTTATTGCCGTTCTTCTTGAGAAATTTCATGAGTCATTACTTTGTCACATCTGGTTGCATAATGCTGATCACATTATTTCTTTTCCAGGAAATGTATATGCAGGCTGGAACTCAATTTCGTGATGAAGTTCATCGTCATCAGCTTCCTGCATCTATGGTGAATATTTGATTTGGAATAATATATTCCATTCTCTAGCCTTGATTTTAATTATTTGTAGCTGTAGATGAATGATATTCTTATTTTTTTTGTGACTTCACATTAACAGCTCAGTTACACCCTTCCCCTTCCCCTCCCCCTCTGCATTCTCATTCCTGTTAAGTCTACTTAATTTAACATGTAGTATCATAAATGATAACATTAGTTTTGATCATTTAATGTTGATTACATTTCCTTCTAGAAGAAAGGTATGGGTGTTATTTCTCTGTGAGTTGTATAATATAGCATATAACTGCAGGTGAGAGATATTAATGCCAGACTAGAGAAAATTGAGCCGCAAGTTCGATCTTCAGATGGAACGTTGGGTGGTTTTGCCGCTGGAGAGACAAAGCCTGTAATCTATAACCTCAAGAAAAGCAGTCCAAGAGCCAAGAGTTCTTCAAGGGAGACATCTCTTTTTGGAGGTTTGGATATGTGTATATCGAACAATGATTTTTTTCTTTGTGAAAGTAGTTTGGGATGTTTTTCATGATATGTGATCTCTGAATACTCTAATGACTAACCTACTTCCAATATTGGCTACTTTTCTATTGACATTGATGGTTAAGAGAAGTTGATGTTATATATATTTCAAAACATGGTGCTTGCTTTAGGTCATGTTGCAAGGACTTAAATGTCACTGAGGCGGTCACTATTTTGCCTTTTACAGGTGAAATTGATGTCACAGAAAAACCCATAGATCCGATTAAAGTTTTCTCAGATAAGGAGCTGATAAGGGAATTTGAGAAAATTGCTTCTAATCTTGTGCCAGAAAAAGATTGGTCCATTCGCATTGCTGCAATGCAGAGAGTTGAAGGCCTTGTTTCTGGAGGTATATATCCACTCTCTATCCAACCTTCCCACTAGCTCATGCGTATATACTATTAAAAATCATTGAGTTGTGTTGTAAGCTGAACAGTTATGAATGATTATGCCTTTTTTGTTTAAAGAAAATTCTTAGTCTTAAAGAGATGTCAAACCCAGGTATGTAAACTTCTGAGTTTTCTCTCCTTTTAATGTGTTTCCCCCTGGTTTTGACATCTCCAAATTTGCCCTCTTATTTGCTCTATTTTCTAACAGAAGCCCATTTTTATATGGCATATTCCTTCTCTATGGTTTACATGTTGAGAGCTAGGGGTTTTAACAATGAAGACTAATGTATAAACAGGTGCTGCTGATTATCCATGTTTCCGGGGACTTTTGAAGCAGCTTGTTGGCCCACTAAGTAGACAGTTATCAGATAGAAGGTCAAGCATTGTGAAGCAGGTGTATACCATGTTTATTGTGTCTTCTGGTGATGATTTTCATACACCTTTTTAATCTACTATATTAGGAGATTTAGTTTTTGTGTTCTTATTTTATTTATGGTGTTATTTTCTATATTGCTTATACTAGCTACAACTGTATGTCCTTTCCTGTTGAATATTTTTTAACTTGAGTTAATTGCACCACACATCCCCAAACTATGACCTTTATTCTAAATTGGTCGTCAAACTTCAAATCGTTTTAATTACATCCTCAAACTATTGATGTTATATCAATCAGGTCCTTCAGTTACTAAAATCATTAATTCAACTGTTAAATTATATGTTAGATCTTATACGACATAATCTAGAATGAAAACTTTAAGAAAAAAAAATGAATATTGTTAAAATGGATGTTGTAAACATCTTAGTGTTGAGGATTTCAAAGATTTTATGGATGCTTTATCGTACACTCTATTTTTTAATTTTACTTTATTTTTAGTTTTTATTTTTAAAAGTTGTGCTGCAATATCTTAATATTTTTAAAAAAAATCAGTTTAAATTTATCTACATAAGATTTGGCGTTTCATTTAACGGTTTTAATAACGAAAGGACCTGGTTGATATAACCTGATAGTTTGGGGATGTAGTTAGAATGTTTTGAAGTTTGGGGACCAATTTAGAATGAGGGTCATAGTTTAGGGATGTCTGGTGCAATTAACTTTTTTAACTTTATATTCCTAAATACTTAATTAACTGCCGGTTTGTTTAGAATGATTTAGTGAATTTTCTGAATTATTTATGAATCGCTGGAATTTTCTGTTATTTTTTCTTAGTTTGCCAGTGTTGGTACACATTTAGAACATATTTATATATTAGAATACTGAAGGTTCATGATTAGGAACATATTACTGACCCATCACCTGCCCTTTTCATAACCTTCAAGAAGGGTGTTTTCGGCTAATCCACCTGCTGAAAACTTTGTATCGAGTAGAGATCACGGTTAAAGGATTTTATTGTTGGTAAAGACTGTAAATATTTCTAATTTTTGTTGCTTCTGTGAGTTGCTAGCTTGTCTTTCCTTCCTTCTATGGTGCTTTTAATATTCTCTCACTTCACCTAGACAAGCTGGTGACATTTCAAGTTTGTGCATAGTGTTTTACCTTCTTGTCTCATGTGGATGGAACTGTATACAACGGCATTAGGAATCTTTAGGTACTTAGTAATAGCAGTGATTGAGTTGACGACATTTGTCTACTTTCCTATCCAATAAGTGCTTTTCTGGCTTTGCATATGTAGCTGTTTCTGAGTTTATTTCCTTGTTTTCAGGCTTGCCATTTATTGTCCTTCTTATCAAAGGAGTTCTTGGGAGAATTTGAGTCATGTGCTGAGATGTTCATCCCAGTAAGTGCAGCCTTCTTTTGTAGTATTAAATTTTGTATGCTCATAAGCACTTGCTAATTTTATGTTATGATAATCAGGTCCTTTTCAAGTTGGTTGTGATTACTGTGCTTGTAATTGCAGAGTCTGCAGATAATTGCATAAAAACGGTATTGATTTTCTTATATATCCTCTCCTTTTTTTCCACTTCTGTTTTTGGTTTCCTGATTTTGATGTTCTCCTTTGTAATTTGCAGATGTTGCATAACTGCAAAGTTTCCCGTGTGCTTCCCCGCATAGCTGATTGTGCAAAGAATGACCGCAATGCTGTACTCCGTGCCAGGTATTCCCAGTTAATTTTTTGATGAATTCTTCTATTTTTTATTTATCTACTCAATTTTCTCTTCATTCTATAGGTGCTGTGAATATGCGCTGTTGATACTTGAACATTGGCCAGATGCACCAGAAATACAGCGATCAGCTGATTTGTATGAGGGTTTGATTAGGTGTTGTGTTGCTGATGCCATGAGTGAGGTATCTATGTTGCCAATTAATTTTATTCTCTGATTTTGGTGTACATAGTCATGCAGTCAGCCAATCATGTGAAGGGCTGATGCTGCACTTGACATTGTTTTTCTTGTCTAACTCGACGTCTTTAATGAACTTATATTTCTCATAAATTGGGTAATCTGAAAGATGACATCATGTGGCAATGCTAATTCCTAAAACTTAATGTTGTTTACCTATTGCTTATACCTGTTTGAGCTCATGTTAAAATTTGACCATAAGATTAGTGAATTGGGAACTTTATAGGTACGATCAACTGCTAGAATGTGCTACAGAATGTTCACCAAAACTTGGCCAGATCGTTCTCGTCGCTTGTTATCCTCCTTTGATCCTGCCGTTCAAAGGGTATATATAGTTTTCTCTATTCAAAGGAAATTTTGAATTATTCCATTTCCTAGATTGTGGTTTTTCAATCTTGCTTTTTGCATAGATAATTAATGAAGAAGATGGAGGGATGCATAGGCGGCATGCTTCTCCATCTCTCCGTGACAGAAATGTGAAGATGTCATTTACCTCTCAAACTTCTGCTACTTCAAATATACCTGGATATGGAACGTCTGCTTTAGTTGCAATGGACAGAACTTCAAGTTTATCCTCAGGGACATCTCTCTCTTCTGGGTTGAATTTCTCCCAATCAAAGCCCGTAGGTAAAGGTGATGAACGTACTCTGGAGAGTGTATTGCATGCAAGCAAACAGAAAGTTAGTGCTATTGAAAGTATGCTTAGAGGTCTGGACATATCTGAAAAACAGAGGTCAACAAGTTTGGCACTAGGTATTGGATGGATTTTTTTGTGTTTTACTTAATTTAAACTTGAAGTTTCATTCTTTAGGTTATTAAATTTTGCAGTGATAATTGTCTGAAATTATGTGAAAATTGATTCAATTGTGAGTGGCTAAATTTCTTTTTTATTTCCCACTAGTGCAGGAGTTGACCCTCCATCATTTCGTGATCCACCATTCCCCGCTGCTGTTTCAGCTTCTAATAGTCTCACAAGCTCTTTAGGACTAGAATCAGTCACCTCTACTGTTGGTAAAAGTGGTAACCATAATGGTGGTCTGGTTATGTCTGATATCATCATTCAAACTTCCAAAGATTCTGGCAAGTTGTCATATAGAAGTAATGTGGCAACTGAGTCTTTTCCAGTTTTATCATCATACTCTCCCAGGAGGGCTGCTGTAAGGCCAGACCGAGGTTCCATTGAAGATAACAGTGACATCAGAGAGGCCAGTCAGTTTATAAATCTACATGTTGACAGGCAATATTTTGACATGCCCTATAGAGATGTAAACTCCAGGCATTCACAGAACAATCATATTCCAAACTTCCAGAGGCCACTTTCAAGAAAGCATGTATCTGGGCGGATCTCTGCTGATAGGAGAAAGAGTTTTGGTGATAACCAACCGTCACTTGGAGAGACGTCAAATTATGTTGATGGTCCAGCTTCTCTCACCGAAGCCCTAAGTGAGGGGCTTAGTCCTAGTTCTGATTGGTGTGCCAGAGTTGTTGCTTTTTCGTATGTCCGGTCTTTGTTGCAGCAGGGTCCAAAAGGTGTTCAGGAAGTGAATCAAAATTTCATGAAGGTAATGAAATTGTTTTTCCAGCACTTGGATGACCCTCACCATAAAGTCGCACAGGCTGCTCTTTCAACACTTGCAGATATTATTCCATCATGCCGAAAGCCCTTTGAGAGTTACATGGAAAGGATCTTACCCCATGTTTTCTCGCGGTTAATTGATCCAAAGGAGTCGGTTAGGCAACCTTGCTCAACAACATTGGGAATTGTTAGCAAAACTTATAGCATAGATTCTCTTTTACCTGCTTTGCTACGTTCTCTTGATGAACAGCGATCACCAAAGGCAAAGCTAGCTGTTATTGAGTTTTCCATTAGTTCCTTCAACAAGCATGCTATGATTTCTGAAGGTTCTAGTAATATTGGCATCCTGACTTTATGGCTTGCTAAATTGAAGCCTTTGGTCCATGATAAAAATACCAAGCTTAAGGATGTGGCTATTGCTTGCATTATATCTGTATATTCACATTTTGATCCGATTGCTGTTCTAAATTTTATTCTTAGTTTATCAGTTGAAGAACAAAATTCCTTGAGACGGGCACTTAAACAGTACACCCCTCGTATTGAGGTGGACCTAATAAGCTATTTGCAGAACAAGAAAGAGAGACAGTGGTCTAAGTCATCCTATGATCCATATGACGCTGTTGGAACATCGTCTGAAGAAGGATATGTTGGTGTGTCCAAGAAGAATCTTTTACTTGGAAGATATTCTGCTGGTTACGTTGATAGTGGAGGTGGTAGGAACTGGGGTTCCACTCAAGATTCAATCCTGATCACTGGCCCTATTGGCCAGGAAACATCTGATGAAACTCAGGTTAACTTATTTCAGAACTTTGGGATCAGTTCAAATGCAGATGTTCTTCCTTCCAAAACCAAAAAATTGTCTTATATGGTTAATTCTATGGATCAGAACTTGGGATCTCGAACGGAACAGGTAGAGAACTTGGAAAGTAGTGTTAACATGGAAGGTCTATCTACTCCACATCAGGAAACTAATGGTCAGAGTAGATTTGATTCTTTGGAGGACGTTAAAGGGGCTGCCTGTGATAATGATATTTCATCAGAGCTGGATCTTAATCATCTCAAACCTGCACCTGTAAAGATTAGCTCTATGCCAGATACAGGACCTAGCATTCCTAAAATTCTTCACCTGGTGAGTTTAGTATTATTATTTTTTCGGTGATAATTTTTTTGGCAATCGAGTTTTCATGGAGAAAATAGATTTCTGGACTTCTCATGGTGCTTTATGTTCCAAGAACTTCACACTTAATGAATGATTTCTTCTGTGTTTCCTAGTTCTGCAATGGGATTGATAAGCATGGTGCACTTCGGCAATTAATTGAAATTTCTGTGGCTAATGATATCTCTATTTGGACCAAGGTATTTTTGTTTCCATATAAGTTCTTATAAAACTTTGATTTGAACGTGATTTTCTTCAGATGAAACTAGAAAGTTTGTTACGATACTGTTACAAAAGAGCATGTCCTCTCCCTTTTATGTCAAATTTGCTATTCTATGTTTGATGCTAATTGGCTTGTAATATTAATTGTATTTATGCAGTACTTCAATCAGATTTTGACAACTCTACTTGAAGTTTTAGATGATTCCAATTCCTCTATCCGAGAACTTGCCCTGTCATTGATAGTTGAAATGCTTAAAAATCAGGTTTGCTCATATTTTTACTTTATAAGTACTTTGAGACATTATGGGTTTTCCATTTAATTAATGTGGAAGTGTGCTCTTGTTTCCTCCTTTTTTGACTTGTCATACTTCCAGAAAGATGCTATGGAAGATTCTGTTGAAATAGTAATTGAGAAGCTGCTTCATGTAACAAAGGATATTGTTCCCAAAGTAATTACTTTCCTTCAACCTGTTGTTTTAGGATGTTCTTGCTCCTATCCAACATCTCAATTTGTCTGCTCCATGTTTAGGTTTCAAATGAAGCTGAGCACTGCTTGAACACTGTTCTGTCTGAGTATGATCCATTCAGATGTTTAAGTGTATGTCGTTCTGTCTCAAAAGTCTGACTTGTTTTCCTACTACAAATGAAGAGAATATTTTGGCATTTTCCTTCTGGTTTCAGGTTATTAGCACTGATGTTTTCAAATAACTGTGTTGCAGGTTATTGTACCTATATTAGTTACTGAAGATGAGAAGAGTCTAGTTATTTGCATAAACTGTTTAACAAAGGTATTTATTCTGAATCTTAATTGGAGTAAAAATTGTTAAATTTATATTTTTTCCCTGGCAATTTCTGTCTGAGATTCTGCATGCAAGGACACATGCATCTTAGAATTGTCTTTTCCGTGGTCTCATGGCACTATAGGATAAGAATGGTGTACCACTTTTTATGCTTGCTCTAAACTGTTTTGTGCACATTGAGGGTATGAATAGTGGGTCGAAAACCAATCTGTGAAACATGGGTAAGAGTCACTGGAATATAAGTACGGCATAGTAAAAGAGAGTAAGTTAAAGGTGCTGTGGTTTACCTTAATCTATGTTTCTTGAACTTTGGTGCTAATGTCAGACATGAGAGGGGAAAGAGAAGGGGAATGGTGAGTTGGGGAGGCAGACAAAAGGAGATATTTATTTGATGAATGATTAAAGAAGGATTGCCTTGTCAAAAGGTAATTGAATTCTTTTCTGTCTATGGACCAAGTGATGTGCACAATTGAAAACAGCAAGATATATTATGTGCTTGTATAAAGTTTCTCTATTCTTAGGAATCCTCGTTGTTTTCCCGTCTATCTGGATTAAAACTTCTGTTTGCTTTTCCTCTGATTTTTACGCTGCTCATAGAAATAGGTTGTACCTCCTATTGTTGTGTTGAGATTAAATTTCTAGACCATTTTCTTTTCTGTTCAGCTTGTGGGGCAGCTATCACAGGAGGATCTAATGTCTCAATTACCTTCATTTTTGCCTGCTCTTTTTGAAGCTTTTGGAAATCAGAGTGCAGATGTCCGTAAGGTAATACTTATATTCACGCTTTATAAATTTATCATTATAGAGTAATGCCTCAAATTTAGGTTTTTATTGGTTGGAGAAAGTAGAAAGAAAAGAGACGGATTAGGAGTGAATGTGGTGGTGGAGAGAACCATTGAGATTTGAGAGAATGGGGAGAATTTTATCATCTGGTGGTAGAAATTGCGTTACCATTTTACATTATCTAGCCACTATACTTTTAAAGTGATATGACTGCTGTTTGAGGTGTCGCCTTCAAAACCTGTAACAAAGATTGGATTTCTCATAAAATACATGCAGAAACATTACAGAATGTCCTGACTTCTGGGTAATGGTATAAAAAACTACATGCACAAACATTCCGTTTCAATGAATTTTGCCATGATGACTGCATCAATGCCATATAATTGAAGGGTGGTAGCCCTTCATCTTGTGCTTTAGAGGCAGGAGTCCCATTAGTTCCTATTTTGTGTTATTGAAGTGTGGCTGGGGCATGATCCCTATTGCCCAAGATTACGATACATGAATTCTTAGTTGTATTTTGCCCATTTCTCTCTTTCCTTGGATATTGTTGAGGTCTGATGTCTCGTGACTCATTGCATGTTACTTTTGTTGATGGTTACAGACTGTGGTATTCTGTTTGGTCGATATTTATATAATGCTTGGGAAAGCATTTTTGCCACACTTGGAAGGGCTTAACAGCACACAGCTGCGACTGGTTACAATTTATGCTAATCGGATCTCACAGGCCAGATTGGGACCCCTATAGATGCAATGCTACCAACCAATTAGCTGGTTCATTTGGATGGAGAGGTCGGGTATGGGAGATGTATGTTTATTCATTGTGTATTTTTGTAAATTGTGTGAATGAAATCATGGGGTGAGTTTTTGTATTTTTTATTTGTTTTTTAGTTCTCTTTCAGTTGGTTTACTGAGTTTGGAGGCAGAGTGCTTTTGGTGGGGATCAAGTAGGTAATTGCACCATTTGTGCCTAAGTTGATGTTGTAATCACAATTCTCTTATAGTTATCTTTATATTGATAAAGAAATATGGTTTTGGTGAAATATATGTTCTTTTATTTTATCTTGTCTTAAACTTGATAAACCTTGCTAGATTTTAAAACAGAAACTGCTATTTTTTAGAAAAATAAAAATAAAAAAAAGAAATGCCTTTCAAAAACAGGAACTTAAATTTAAAATGAAATAATGATAAATTTAGTCTTAATTTTAACTTTTTTATTATTTTGGCATTAGTTTATTTTTTTAACTCAATCTTTAAAATTTAATCTCATACTTTTAACTAAAAATCTTATTAAACTATTAATAATTTGCGGTAATGATGTGGTAACGTGCATGACAATTAATATATACTTTATTATTGATACAGATATATTTTAGAAAAAATAGGATTTTTAATTTTTTTAACTTTTTAAATAATATTTAGGTTTTTTTTTAGTTTTTATAAAGTATACATAAACTATCATATATGTTACCATGTTATTTTCATTAAAAATAAAATGGTTTTAATAAACTTTCTATCAAAAAACAATTTACTAAAATTTGAAGATTGAAAATAAAACTAATCAAGAAAAAGAATCACGACGAAAGTAAAAAAAGAAAAGAAAAGCAAACTCTTGAGGCTAATATTATGCTCTCTTTTTTTTTCTTTGAGAAAAAGGATTAGGCTTTATTAATAAATAACCAAATCAAACAAAATAAAAAAATCCAGAGGCTCAAACAGATAGGCCCGGAGCAAAAGACTAAACCAGTTAAAAAACAAAACAAAACCAAATCAACCTACCTAGAGCTCAATAGAAAGACTTGGTATGACAACTTAAAATGAATTAAAAGGAAAACAAAAGAAAAAGCCCACTCCCTCAGGAAGATTACACCCATCCCATCCCATCCCATCCCTATTATCATTATTTTAATGTTGACGGTAACATTTCCCACAAGTTACCCACTTCCCCATCCCAGCTTCCAGAATACTCTTTTCCACAAACCATTCTTCTCAAACAGTTCAGCATCTCGGGGAACAAGGGTAATGACTTCTTCAAGTTCAATTTGGTTCTCTGATTCAATCGTCTTCCAGAGTCCTTATCGCAAAGCTTGGTACCACTCGGACCAAGTAAACCCCTTTCCAGTTCTTAAACATTCAATAGCCAATACTTGGGTTAACTTATTTCCCGATCGCTTTGTATGTTTGAATTGCAAAATCTGGAAACAATTCCTTTTGATATTTCAAATATAAGCGCTAATCTCTGACTTATCTAAATAGCACGATGAACATTTTTGAATAATTGAAAGTGAATCTCATTCTATAGTCATGTTTGTAAAACTCAAATCTAACCCCATCTTTATTGCGCAAGTGCCTCCGCTACAAAGGCTATGGCAACATTTTCTTGAATCATCGAACGAGAGGCAACTACCTGACCCTGAGCATTTCTAACAACTAACCCCGAACTTGTTCTAAAATGTGACTTGTCGAAGGCCGCAACAAAGTTTATTCTGATAATCTCCCCCAACGAAGGCTCCCATTTCAGTGTATCCATCAGTCTGGTAAGTACTCACTCCTCAAGCCCATCTAGCTCTTGCAAATATCTGTTTATGAAATTGTAAATGTCACTGCCTAACTTCACCGAGTTCTCATGAACCCACTTATTTTTATAACTCCACACAGCCTAAAGGGTGTAGCAGAAAACCCTATGTTGGGGGTATCGAGCATGCAACGAAAACCCAAGTGAGTCATTCGAACCAACTTTGAATAGGAGTTGCATATCCACTGTAACCCAACTAACACCCAAACTTCGTTTGAAATAGGACAATTCCAAAAAAATGCTCTAGAGATTCAAGCTCTCCCCCCCTCCCAACATCTTAGGCACGCAGCAGTCCCAACTAGTCTCTTACAATACAAATTGGCCATAGTAAGACAAAATTGTTAAGACATACGCCATACTGTAATTTTGATTTTTGAGGGTAGGTTTAGGCTCCATAGTCTGTTATATAAATCTCTAGAATTGGTTTGTATATGATTTAAAGTAGGTAAGGGAGTATTCAATTGTAATAGTTTGTAGGCGCTCCCAACGGAGAACTCGCCAGATGTCGCACATCTCCAAAACCAACTCATCTTCGTGTGGGTTTTTTGCCAATGGGATTCGAAGGATCTGCTCCGCATCAACAGCATCAAAAACTTGGATAATAATCTCTCTCTTCTGTAGTCTATATTCATAATCAATTAACTTAGAAACTAACTCCAAATTGCAATTACTAATCAGAGTAATATTCATAATCAATTAACTTAGAAACTAACTCCAAATTGCAATTACTAATCAGAGTAGTTCGTTTATAATTAATAGAACATGGAATCAAAGCATGATTAAATATGGAATATTAGCACCTTTTCCCAATTGCCAACGTAATCCCTCTTATAGGACTTTCTTAGTCGATTAAATACTCTTCCACGTATAAGACGAGCCATGCTTTAAATTTGAATTAAGAAAGTCGGTATGAGAATAATATTTAGGTTTCAACACACAAGCTAATAACGAATCGAGAATTTTATTAAGCCCCCAACATTGCTTTGCGATTAGGTAAATATTAAATCTACCAAAACTTCGAAAACCCAACCCCCTATTATCTTTAAATTCGCAAAGCTTCCACCACTCGCACCAATGAATACCTCACTTTTCGTGGTCTTTTTATCATCAAAATCTTGCGACAATACATTCAAAACCGACACAGAGGGATTTTGGTAGAAGAAAACATGCCATTGTATATATAGGAATGGCTTGAAGCACTGATTTTATGAACACCTCCTTACCCCATTGAGATAAAAATCTAGTACTCCAACAATCTATTCTCTTCTTCATACGATCCTTCAAATTTTTCAAAGAGGCTCTTTTATTCCTACCCACCATATTGGGAAGGCCTAAGTATCTTTCTAGATTATTAGAATACCTAACCCATGAGACTTGCATACGCACCCCTCCATTGTGTTTACACTAAAAAAAAACCGTGGATTTATCAAAACTTATGCATTGTCCCAAATTAATTTCGTACTCCTTCAAAATTGTCTTTAAAACTTGAGCACCTTTCACTATAGCCTCCCCAAAGAGAACGCAATCATCTGCAAGAAGCATGTGAGAAATTTGAGGCCCACTCCTACTCTTTTTCACCCCTCTCAACTGACCATCTTATAAAGCAAGTTGCATAAGGGAATAAAGACCCTCACTACAGATTAAAAAGAAGAAAGGGCTCAAAGGATCCCTTTTTCGAAGACCTCTTGAGGGCTTAAAAGTTGTACCCATGCATCCATTTATGCTAACCGAATAAGAAATAGTCGAAACACACTTCATAACAATGTCCACCCAAGCCTTAGCAAAACTCATTCTCTCTATCATAACTCTCAACTCTATCCTATCATATGCCTTACTCATGTCTAGCTTGAGAGCCCTGAGTTCCTTCTTACTACCACTTTTTTTGTCCAAGCATGTGTAGAATTTCATAAGAAAGTAAAACATTATCCAAAATCAGTCTTCTCGGCATAAAGGCACTTTGTGTCTGATATATACAAACATTTAAAACCTTGTGGAACCGATTTGCAACCATTTTAGCAATCACTTTGTATATGATGTTGCATAAACTAATGGGTTTAAAGTTGACCATAATAGTAAGATTAGATATTTTTTGAATAAGGATAATTTGTAACATTTGTAGGTTCTAGGTTCAAGTCATTATTGAGAGCACTCAAATAATAGCTACTAACCTCCTTTCCCACTATATGCCAACATCTCTGAAAGAAGATTATCGAAAAATCATCAATCCCTAGCACATTTGTTGGACCTATATCCTTCAAAGCTCCAAAAACCTCTTACTTAGTGTATACAGCCGTTAAGGATAAGTTTATGTCCTCAATAATGCACCTTTCAACCCCCGATAGGATATGATTCATCTCACAAGCCCCACTATGTGACATGAAAAGATCTTCAAAGAAACCTTTTGCTATCATCTTCAGTTCACCTCTTTGCTCAATCACCCTACCATCCCCATATTCAAGACACTTGATTGTGTTTGTCGAAGCCCAATTTTGACCGGGCTTAAACTAAATTCTTTTTTAAATTTATTATAAGATTTAATTTATTTTAAATTTAAACTTAATTTAAATTTAAATTTAAATTAAGTTTAAATTTACTTTTAAAATTAAAAATTTAAATTAAGTTTAAATTTACTTTTTAAATTAAAATTATTTTAAAATAAAAAAATCTCATTACAAACAAAGTGTCTATTTTTACAAAGCCCAAACTAGGCCAGATCCTAACAGACCCAAAACCTGAGCCTAATTCCAATTAACCTAAACGGGCCCAAATGACCCAAACTAGCCTAATACAAAGGCAAACCCTAATCTGGTAGCTAAACTTCTGCCACCCCAACTTGCACTGCTGTTGCCGTCCACCCACGTCCAACTAGAGGCTACCACGTCAGCATCAGCAGCACCGACCAGCGACTTGCTCTGCATCACTGCCATCGTCGTTGCTACAGCCTCCATTGTCGCACCTGCAAAAGAAAGAAATGACAGCAGTTTAATGACATAAAAACAAAAGGAAATGATTGTAATTTTGGTTATAAAACCAAGTTCAAACCCTTGTAATAAAGGTTACGGACTATGTGTTTTTTTTTCGAATAATTACAAATCAATATAAGAGAATAGATTTTCGAAGCACTTGCAAATCAAAAATAAGAAGCCATTAATAGCCAGCCAAGAGCAGATTGCCAGGTATAGGTTTTAAATTCATGCATGTTTATTGCCTATTTATTATTTTAACAGTTGAAATAATAAACGTTTATATTTTGTTTATGCATTAATACCTGTATTCAATACCCACTGTTGTCATTTATTTATTTTTATTTTCAAAACGTATTTAATAAAGACTATTAATAATAATTAATAATAATAGTAATAATAATAAATATAATATTAATAATGTTAATAATAAAATAAAAAATAAAGAAAAGAGAAATTTGAATAGACGTATCTGGATCTTAACCATCACCATCGGAGCCATGGACGGAACCCCTCCGAGCCACCGTCGTCGTCGACCCTCCGATCTTGCTGTTAGTCACAAAGGGTTCTCCGAACACGGTCGATCTGCAAAGAAAAGTAATATCAAAGAGGCAAGAACAAATTCAGGAATTAAAATTAAAAAAATCGATTAAAAAAGGGAAAATGAGAATCAGTATCTGTTATAAATTTTTTTTTCACAAAACCCAGATCTGAGTTTTCTTGAATACCTTTTTTAAAAGAAAAAAGTGAAACCGGGTTTTTTTTTGGGTTTTGAAACAGAGGGGTTTTAAAGGAAAAAAGAGAAAGATTAAAAACTTATTTTAGATCTGGATTTAAATTGAAATAGAGGGGTTTTAAAGGAAAAAAGAGAAAGATTAAAAACTTATTTTAGATCTGGATTTAAATCCAGATCTGGGTTTAAAAGCAAAAGAAAATGAAAAAGGAAGAAAAAGGAGCCCCTGTTTTACCTTTTCGGCCGCCGTGGAGGATGGCGCGTGTGGCATGTGATCGGGGAAGACGACGGGCCACAACGGAGGAGTGGCCGGATTCTGGGTTTGCTGCGTGAGGATCTCAAAGAGAAGATGGGTTTGAATCTGTTTTTTTTTTTTTTTAAAAGGGAAATAGGAATGAATTTTTTTGATTAAAATTTGGATTTATAGCAGCGTCAATGCACTGCCGTTTTGGCGGTGTGCATTTGGTGTCAAAATGGCACCGTTTATGCCATGCCCGACCCAACCCATGCGGATCCCCTTGGGATCTGCGCGTTTTTTAAAAATGGATTATTTATGCCAATGATCCTTCCGCTTTTTTTCAAATTTCCAATCAAGTCCTTTCAGTATTTTAATTCTTTCAAAATCTGCCCAATAATTTCATTTTCTATTCAATTTAGTCCCTTTACTTTTTGAAAGCATCAGGAGCTACCACGTGTCATTGTTTTGGTTCATTTATGCAAACTGTCCCTCTTATTTTTAATTTGTTTTAATTTACTCCTCAAATCAAGTTCTGTTTAATTATAAAATTGATCCAGAATTTTTTCATAGTTTTCAAATTAGTCATTTGACTTCAGGATGCCTGAGGGGCTGCCACATGTCACTTGTTTTTGGTTTTACTACCCTGGAGGTCTTTAAACTGTCCGAAAATTACATTTTAACCCTTGAACTTCAAAAAATCCATTTTTAGCCTCAAACTTCCAAAAATTCCATTTTTAATCTCGAAACTATTCGAAAATTACATATTTGCCCTCGAACTTCCAAAAATTCTATTTTTACCCTTGAACTTCCAAAAATTCTATTTTTGACCTCGAAACTTCCAAAAATTCTATTTTTACTCCCAAACTTCCAAAAATTCCATTTTTGACCTCTAAACTTCCAAAAATTCCATTTTTACCTCCAAACCTCTAAAATTTCCATTTTTGACCCTAAAACTTTCAGAAATTACAATTTTTCCCCTGAATGTCCAAAAACTCCATTTTTAACCTCGAAACTCTCAAAATTACCCTTTTACCCCTGAATGTCTAAAATTTCCATTTTTAACACCGAACTTTCCCAAAATTACCATGTTACCCCCAAAAATCCAAAATTACCATTTCCCCTCCGGGTATCAGAAAAGTCTCATTTTCAACTCCGATTGCATCATTTTTCTTCATCATCAATATTTGCATTTGTATTTAACCACTATGCAGTCGTATTTTTCATTTTTGATTTTTTTTACCATATATCTTCTTATTTATCTTCCTTCGTGTTATTTAATATCCATTATTAACTGCTTATTCATATTAAACTCCCATGTTTGTTTTCAAAATTGTTTTTCATAAAAACTTTAAAATCGAGGCAATATTCTTTTATTTCGAGATTCAAAAATTTGCGTCTTAACTTACTAGGTGCAATTTTTCTGCAAATCAAAATAATCAAATACCCTTAATCGAGGCAATGTTTCCTTATCTTCGATTTTGAAAATTGGCGCCTTAACTTACTAGGTGCAACCTTTCTTCAAATCGAGATAATCGAACATCCTTTTCTCAAAAATTTAAAAAGTTTTACAAAGGAAAACTCGTTACTTCTGGATCTTGAAATGTCGCGTCCTAACTTACTGGACATAACTTTCTTCCTCGATCACTTTGAAATAGTGAGATTTCCAAACAAACCTGATTTCTTTTAAACTTAAATCATGCATTCAAGGATCGTATTTTAAACTTTATTCGAGCTTTTAAATTTTACAAATTAAGACTCAAAAATAATTAATACGGTACCAATTTTGGACGTATGAGGGTGCTAATCCTTCCTAATGCGTAATCGACTCCCGAACTTGTTTTTTTGGATTTCGAAGACCTACATGTTTTCAAAATGGTTTTTAAAATGTTTTTTGGTGATCCAATCACATCGAATAAAGGATTGGTGGCGACTCCCATTTTCCAACATTAAAGTAATTTTTGAAACTCGTCGTTTTAAATCGGTTTCGACAGCTGGCGACTCTACTGGGGAATTTTTAAATAAATGAGGGTCACGCTAAAATTGATTATTTTCGGGTCTTCTGTGGAAACTTTTAAGCTTTAATTTTGTTTAATATGCGATCCTCGACATCTTTTGTGACATTATATTATGTGATATTGCTAGTGTAAATTTGCATACATCTGCATATGATATTACCCTTTTTAAGTGAAAGCCGAAAACTACTCCTTCGTGAGGTCTTCACCTCCGTGCAAGATAGTGGATCGCTTTCAGGATTACAAAGTACCCTTATTTTTGTGAAGTTTTCACTTCCTTGCAAACATGTGGGAAATGCGTCCCCCTAAACCGAACTCATCCGTATGAACCTGTAATGGGTGAGGATCGAGGAATCTGCTGGTTTGGGTACCCTTACTTTAGAGCCTAAAACCACATATAGTAAGTCGTAGGAACTTGCTTTAAAAGGAGTTATACTAAACCATTTAGCAACCTTCCAAGGCAAACTCTTAGGTTCTATGCTATACTTGTATATTGATATTGTTGTGTTTCGCTAACTTGTTTATTTTGTCTCTTTTTGCATTGCATTTCATCATCATATAAAGGAAAGGTATAAACTCAAAAGTTTAGTTACCGATAAGAGAATCAATCATGGAAAATAAGTACTTTGATAAAGTGGAGGATAATATGGTCGTGCGCATGTGGTCGGAGGAGACTCAGCTTTAAAAGGGGGACAGCTTAGTAGAAGGATATGAGTCAGAGCTTTAGGATTATACCAGGATCAGCACAACTCTAAACAATGTGCTAGAATTGAAAGAGATGTGGGACAGTTAGGACAACAACATGAAACAAACCTTTTACCAAGAATACGGAGATTTGCCATACTTGTGCGAAGTTAAGGTAGACAAATCCCTCTTTAGAGCCTTAACACAGTATTGGAACCCAGCCTACAATTGCTTCACCTTCGAGAATATAGACATGACACCAACTATAGAAGAATACATCACTCTACTCTGTTGTCCAAAGATTTCAGTAGATAAGGCATATTCTAGAGCTCCAAATCTTCCGACCATTGTTAAAAGATTAATAAACATCACCGACATAAGCGAACAGTGAGTTGCAGCTCAAGTTAAGGTCAAAGGCGATAACAAGTGCATCACGTGGAAAAGTCTACGAGATTTGATATTGGCTCATCCAGATGCGAAGAAAAAGATCGACATCTTAGCCCTAAGTATCTACAGGTTGGTCATTTTTCCAAAGGCTTTAAGGCATATAGAAGACGCGGTGATAGATTTGTTTGATAGATTGAGTAAAAGAGTGACACTTATCCCGGCCATGCTGATTGAAACTTTCAGATCCTTAAATGCGTGTAGAAAGGAGAGAGAAGGTCGATTTATTGCTTGCGCACTGCTATTGATGGTATGGTTTCATAATCACTTCTGAAAAACAGAAAGTCTCCTATCAGTACTTGTCTAAAGATTACTCCTCTTTGAAAGAGTTCATGGCCACGTAAAGACAAAAAAACTTCTCAGAAGAAAAGTGGATGGCCATACTCCAAAGCCTCAAAGACGAAGACATAGAGTGGCGAGCACCATGGTTCGCTCCTGATTAAATATTGTATCGGTGCGGAGATCTCGACTGGGTCCTATTGGCAGGAATATGAGGAGTAACCCTGACGCTAACTTAGAACCTCACTTCGAGCAAGATACGTGTTTGGAAGAGCTTCAGGACCTTAAAGATAGTCAAAATTTTAATATGCCTCCGGATCTGTTAAGAATGATGGAACAGGAAAAAAAAACAGATTCTGCCTCATTCGAACCCAGTGGAAGTATTAATCTGAGGCACGAAGATGAAAAGAAAGAGGTGAAAATTGGGACAAGCATCTCCGTAGAAACCAGAAGGAATCTTATCGAGTTGCTTCAAGAGTTCTAAGATATCTTCGCATGGTCTTACTAAGATATGTCCGGCTTGAGCACTGACATTATGGTACACAAACTCCCTATAAAGGAAGAAAGCAGACCCATGCAGCAAAAACTCTGAAGGATGAGACTAGATGTGTTGTTAAAAATAAAAGAAGAAGTCAAGAAACAATTTGACGCCGATTTTTTCCAGGTAATATAGTCTCCGTTCCTAAAAAAGACGGAAAGGTGCGCATGTGTGTGGACTATCGAGATTTAAATAAAGGTAGCCCCAAGGATAACTTCCTCTTACCCCACATCGATACTTTAGTCGATAACACGGCAGGACATTCTCTGTTTTCCTTTATGGATGATTTCTCTAGGTATAATCAAATAAGAATGGACCCTGAGGATATGATCAAAACCATATTTTTCACGCTATGGGGAACATTTTGCTACAAGGTGATGCCCTTCGGACTCAAAAATGCAGGGGTAACTTATCAAAGGGCCATGGTGACCCTGTTCAATGTCATGATGCATAAGGAGATTGAAGTTTTCGTCGATGACATGATTGCGAAATCCCAAATGGAGGAAGAACATGTAAAATTCCTGAGAAAGTTATTTGGAAGGCTAAGGAAATATCAATTAAAGCTAAACCCAGCAAAGTGCACTTTTGAGGCCACATCAGGAAAATTGTTAGGCTTTGTAGTCAGCAAAAGAGCAATTGAAATTGACCCGGATAAAGTCAAAGCCAAACAGGAGCTACCACCACCCAACACGCAAAAAGAAGTTTGAGGGTTCTTAGGAAGACTAAATTACATTGCTCGGTTCATTTCACATTTAACTGAGAAATGCGATCCAATCTTTCGCATACTTAGAAAGCGTAACCCGTGTGTATGGGATGATGAATGTCAGGAAACCTTCAACAAGGTCAAAGATTATTTATCCAAAGCTCTCATCTTTGTACCTCCAATTCCTAATAAGCCATTGATCCTGTACTTGACAGTCTTTGAAAATTCCATGGGATGCGTACTAGGCCAACATGATGAATCCGAAAAGAAGGAAAGGGCGATATATTATCTCAGCAAGAAATTCACTGATTGCGAGACGCGATATTCACCAATTGAAAAATTATGTTGTGCACTAGTCTGGACCATACGTAGATTAAGATAATACATGTTATACCATACCACTTGGTTGATCTCGAAATTAGATCCTATGAAGTACCTGATGGAGTCAGCTGCATTGAATGAGAGATTGGCTCGATGGCAAATCTTGCTCTCGAAATTCGACATAGTCTATGTCAATCAGAAAACAATAAAAGGGAGTGCGATAGCAGACTTCCTAGCCAACAGGGCTTTAGAGGACTATGAGCCGATAAACTTCGATTTCCCGAATGAAGATTTAATGTATATTGCGACCACTGAAGGGGCAATCACGGTAGAACAACCTTGGAGATTGAATTTTGATAGAGCTTCAAATGCCACGGGTAATGGGGTCGGAGCAGTCTTGGTATCACCAGAAGGATATCACTACCCTTTTACCAGTAAACTCGATTTTGATTGCACAAACAACATGGCTGAATACGAAACATGTATCTTGGGAATCTGTGCGGCCAAAGAGCAGGGAATCAAAATTTTGGAGATTTATGGAAACTCCGTACTGGTAATCTATCAACTCAAAGGAGAATGGGAAACAAAGGATTCTAAGCTAGTAGATTACCGCAGATTGGTCCTCGAGTTGATCACGGAGTTCGACGATGTCACATTCCATTATCTCCCACGAGAAGAAAACTAGATGACCGATGTTCTTGCCACTTTAGCCTCGATGATTAAGGTGAGTAGGATAGAAGATGTAAAGCCCATTCAGATGAGTATCTATGAAGCTCCTGCTAAATGTTGTGATATTGAGGCAGAGGAAGAAGAAGAAAAGGACGATCGCCCATGGTACCAGAATATTCTTCAATTTGTGAGAGATCAAAAATACCCTGAGCAAGCCTCAGAAAATGAAAATAGGACATTAAGAAGACAAGCCAGTGAATATGTCCTAGACGGGGAAATCTTGTACAAGAGGAGAAAAGATCTAGTGTTGCTGAGATATGTCAACGTAATTGAAGCTAAGAAGATCTTAGAAGAAGTTCACGAAGGCATTTGTGGGACACACGCCAACGGTTTCACGATGGCACGGTAAATAATGAGATTTGGGTATTACTGGTCTACTATGGAAGGCGATTGCATCAATTATGCCAAGAAGTGCCATAAGTGTCAGATCTATGGAGACAAGATTCATGTACCTCTATCACACCTTCATGTCATGACTTCTCCCTGGCCTTTTTCTATGTGGGGCATGGATGTCATCGGGCTAATTTCTCCAATGGCTTCCAATGGCCATAGATTCATCTTTGTGGTGATTGACTACTTCACTAAATGGGTAGAGGCAACCTCATATGCCAATGTTACCAAGTCTACGGTTAGCAAGTTCTTGAAAAAAGAAATTATTTGTCGATACGGGATGCCAGAAAGGATCATATCCGATAATGCCTTGAATTTGAACAATAGCACGATAACAGAAGTTTACGAACAGTTCAAAATCAAGCATCATAATTCTTCTCCCTATCGCCCAAAAATGAATGAAGTTGTGGAGGTAGCTAATAAGAACATCAAGAAGATTGTGGCAAAAATGATTGAGACTTACGAAGACTGGCACAAAAAACTGTCATTTGCCCTATTTGCCTACAGAACTTCAATCAGGTCTTCTATTGGGCCAACACCATTCTCATTGGCATATGGTATGGAAGCAGTCTTGCCTATTGAGGTTGAAATACCTTTCCTTCGAGTCTTAACCGAGCTTCAACTAGATGAGGCTGAATGGATCCAAGCTCGATATGATCAGTTGAATTTAATCGAGGGAAAGAGATTAAAAGCCATTCATCATGGCTAGATGTACCAGAAAAGAATGATGCGAGCTTACGACAAAAAGGTTCGTCCTAGGGAATTCTATGAGGGAGATCTAGTTTTGAAAAAGATACTTCCCATACATAAAGATTTCCGTGGAAAATGGATGCCTAATTGGGAAGGACCTTATGTGGTAAAGAAAGCTTTCTCAGGAGGAGCTCTCATCCTAACAGAAATGGACGGAAAGGATCTGTACAACCCCGTCAATTCAGACTCGATGAAAAAATACTTTGCCTAAAAAAAAAAAGGGTTCAAGATGAAAACCCGCAAAGGGCGTCCTGGAACCAAAGAAATTTTGAGTTGAAAACCCGCAAAGGGCGGCTCAAATCCAAGAACAAGTCGATGAGATGGAGGAAGGTTACAACTTGAAACATCAACAAAGCACTCTAGATCTTCTAGACACACATCTGAGCTAGGGATGATTCTCAAGCAAGTCGGCGCAGAGTAGCTCATTTTGCGATATCCGGGGCAACTAATTATCCTTTATTATATACTTGGCAATTTTCGACTAATGTTGCTTCCTTTGATCCTCTTTTGAATAGAATTTTCAAATACGACTTTGTTCTTGCACAATTTTGTTCAAGCATTTCGCATATAAATAAACGGGTAATGAACTAATAAATCATACAAAAAAATATTAGCATTATTTTGGAATTTTCGAAAATTACAAAAGTCCGAAACAGGATCACCAATGGGAAGGCAAACTTAAAAACAAGCAGTTCCAGAACAACCTAGAAGAAGATAGAGCAACACATCAATGATAGAATTTGGACGGGCGACAGACCATGCCGACCTAAATAATAATAAATAAATCTAACATTCATCATACACATTCATGCAAGTTAGGAGCATTTAATTCATTCTAATCATGACCTTATAATTTGGGACTACATAAAGGCCCATAGGAGCATATTTCACAGGTCACATCCCCGTCACATGGCGAGATGAATCATTAAGATCACCGAGGAAAAGTTGAAAAGGAGCAGGACTCCAATACCTTACCCCGATCACGGGGCAAATTGTAATCATCCACAAACAGCGATGCGGTCACCTTCCTGATGAGATATTGAGAAGTAGACCAAATCAATGAAATGAGGCTCAAAGCGAGCAAATCTTCGAACCCTAGCTTGCTGATGAGATACTGAGAAGCAGGTCGAAATAATAAAATGGTTAGCTTCCTGATGAGATACAGAGAAGTATACCAAGTCAAGGCTCGATGTGATCAAGTCTTCGAATCCCAGCTTCCTGATAAGATACAGAGAAGCGAATTGAAACAAGTAAGGCGGTTATCTTCCTGATAAGATACAGAGAAGAATACCAACTTAGGGCCCGATGCGAACGATTCTTAGAACCCCAGCTTCCTAATGAGATACTGAGAAGTAGGTCGAAGCAATAAAATGGTTAGCTTCTTGATGAGATACTGAGAAGTGGACCAAATTCGTCTTCCTGATGAGATACAGAGAAGCAGATTGAAACAAGTGATGCAGTCATCTTCCTGATGAGATACTGAGAAGTAGACCAAATCAATGAAGTCAGGCTCAAAGTAAGCAAATCATCGAACCCCAGCTTCCTAATGAGATACTGACAAGCAGGTCAAAGCAATAAAATGGTTAGCTTCTTGATGAGATACTAAGAAGTGGACCAAATTCATCTTCCTGATGAGATACAGAGAAGCGGATTGAAACGAAAGAGGTGGTCATATTCCTGATGAGATACTGAGAAGTAGACCAAATCAATAACACCAAACCAATGAAGTTGCGAGCAAATCGAATGAAGCTACAGTAGTAAATTTTGTCTTTTTGAAATTGCCTTAGAGAAAGATGGAATCACAAAGCCGAAGGTAGAGAAGCAGATATGGCAAAATCGAACGGTCAATAAAGCGAAAGGTGGGCCACTTGAAGAAAGAGCGTCAGAAAAAATGAGACTTGACAAAATTGGGCCTTCTTTTGGTCTTTGTCCTATTCCTGTTACACAGCAACGAGCAAAGAGGGGTAGCTGTCGAAGCCCAATTTTGACCGGGCTTAAACTAAATTCCTTTTTAAATTTACTATAAGATTTAATTTATTTTAAATTTAAATTTGTTTTAAATTTAAATTTGTTTAAATTTAAATTTACTTTTAAAATTAAAATTATTTTAAATTTAAAAAGTCTCATTACAAACAAAGTGTCTATTTTTACAAAGCCCAAACTAGGCCTGATCCTAACAGACCCAAAACCTGAGTCCAATTCCAATTAACCTAAACGGGCCCAAATGACCCAAAGTAGCCTAAAACAAAGTTAAACCCTAATTTGGTAGCTAAACTTCTGCCACCCCAACTTGCACTGCTGTTGCCGTCCACCCACATCCAACCAGAGGCTGCCACGTCAGCACCAGCAGCACCGACCAGCAACTTGCCCTGCATCACTGCCACCGTCGTTGCTATAGCCTCCATTGTCGCACCTGCAAAAGAAAGAAATGACAACAGTTTAATGACATAAAAACAAAAGGAAATGATTGTAATTCTGGTTATAAAACCAAGTTCAAACCCTTGTAATAGAGGTTACGGACTATGTGTTTTTTTTTCGAACAATTACAAATTAATACCCACTATTGTCATTTATTTCTTTTTATTTTCAAAACGCATTTAACAAAGAGTATTAATAATAATTAATAATAATAGGGTTCTCCGATCTTACTGTTAGTCACAAAGGGTTTTTCGAACACGGCCGATCTGAAAAGAAAAAGCAATATCAAAGAGGCAAGAACAGATTCAGGAATTAAAATAAAAAAAATCGATTAAAAAAGGGAAAATGAGAATCAGTATTTGTTTTAAAATTTTTTTTTCACAAAATCCATATCTGAGTTTTCTTGAATACCTTTTTTAAAAGAAAAAATAGAAACCCGGTTTTTTTTTTGGTTTTGAAACAGAGGGATTTTTAAAGGAAAAAAGAGAAAGATTAAAAACTTATTTTAGATATGGATTTATCTGGATTTAAATCTAGATCTGGGTTTAAAAGCAAAAGAAAATGAAAAAGGAAGAAAAAGGAGCCTCTGTTTTACCTTTTCGGCCGTCGTGGAGGATGGCGCGTGTGGCGTGTGATTGGGGAAGACGACGGGCCACAACGGAGGAGTGGTCGGATTCTGGATTTGCTACAGGAGGATCTCAGAGAGAAGATGGGTTTGAATCTGTTTTTTTTTTAAAAGGGAAATAGGAATG
The DNA here is from genome assembly GCA_039519145.1 of Kokia cookei. NCBI lineage: Eukaryota > Viridiplantae > Streptophyta > Magnoliopsida > Malvales > Malvaceae > Kokia > Kokia cookei. Next base: position 23,734,819 of record CM076904.1, on the reverse strand, counting down.
AAATTTTTTGATGAAAATTTGGATTTATAGCAGCATCAATGCACTGTCGTTTTGGCGGTGTGCATTTGGTGTCAAAACAGCACCGTTTATGCCATGCCTGACTCGGGATCCGCACATTTTTTAAAAATGATCCTTCCGTTTTTTTCAAAATTCAAATCAAGTCCTTTCAGTATTTTAATTTATGCTACCACGTGTCATTGTTTTGGTTCATTTATGCAAACTGTCCCTCTTATTTTTAATTTGTTTTAATTTACCCTCAAATCAAGTTCTATTTAATTACAAAATTGACCCAGAAATTTTTCTTGGTTTTTAAATTAGTCCTTTGACTTCAGGATGCTTGAGGGGCTGCCACGTGTCACTTGTTTTTGGTTTTATTGCCTTGGAGGTCTTTAAACTATTCGAAAATTACTTTTTTTTACCCTCGAACTTCCAAAAATTCCATTTTAACCTCAAAACTTCCAAAAATTCCATTTTTACCCCAAAAATCCATTTAACCTGAAACTTCCAAAATTCCATTTTTACCCCCAAACTTCCAAAAATTCAAATTTTGACCCCAAAACTTCCAAAAATGCCATTTTTACCCTCGAACTTCCAAAAATTCTATTTTTGACCTTGAAACTTTCAAAAATTACCATTTTCCCCCGGATGTCCAAAAACTTCATTTTTGACCTTGAAACTCTCAAAATTACCCTTTTACCCTCGAATGTCTAAAAATTCCATTTTTAACCCTTAACTTTCCCAAAATTACCATGTTACCCTCGAAAATCCAAAATTACCATTTTCCCCCGGGTATCCTAAAAGTCTCATTTTCAACTCCGATTGTATCATTTTTTCTTCATCATCAGTATTTGCATTTGTATTTAACCATTATGCACTCATATTTTGCATTTTTGATTTTTTTTTACCATCTATCTTCTTATTTATCTTACTTCGTGTTATTTAATATCCATGATTAACTGCTTATTCATATTAAACTCGCATGTTTGTTTACAAAATTATTTTTCATAAAAACTTTAAAATTGAGGCAATATTCTTTTATTTCGAGTTTCAAAAATTTGCGCCTTAACTTACTAGGTGCAATTTTTCTACAAATCAAAATAATCCAATATCCTTAATCGAGGCAATGTTTCCTTATCTTTGATTTTGAAAATTGGCGCCTTAACTTACTAGGTGCAACCTTTCTTCAAATCGAGATAATCGAACATCCTTTTCCCAAAAATTTAAAAAGTTTTACGAAGGAAAGCTCGTTACTTCTGGATCTTGAAATGTCGCGTCCTAACTCACTGGACATAACTTTCTTCCTCGATCACTTTGAAATAGTGGGATTTCCAAACAAACCCGATTTCTTTTAAGCTTAACTTATGCATTCAAGGATCGTATTTTAAACTTTATTCGAGCTTTTAAAATTTTCAAATTAAGACTCGAAAATAATCAATACGATACCAATTTTGGGCGTATGAGGGTGCTAATCCTTCCTCATGCGTAACCGACTCTCGAACCTGTTTTTCTAGATTTCGAAGACCTACATGTTTTCAAAACGGTTTGTAAAACGTTTTCTGGTGATCCAATCACACCGAATAAAGGATTGGTGGCGATTCCCATTTTCCAACATTAAAGTAATTTTTGAAACTCGTCGTTTTAAATCGGTTTCAACAGTGTTCATTGTTCTTCTTTGAGAAGCGTACATATGAAAAAAATTTGTGTTTTTGTCCCCAACTTTAAGCCAATTACTCTCACTCTCTGTTCCAAGAAATCTTCATCTTTTTCAATCTCCTAATTCAAACAGATTTTTGTGTTAATTAGATTGCTCAAATTTTTGTCATCTCAACCCTCTTCTATTAATTGCTCCAATTGTTTAGCCAACTTCAATTTCAAACTACTTCATTTTTCATTTATACGTCTAACCCACCTTTCCAACCCAACTCGAAGCCTTTCCAATTTTGAAAAAATATCACTCCTAGTCGTTTCCCAAATTTTCCTAACTTTCCTTTCGAAAGATTCCTCAATAGTCTACCAGGCTTCAAATTTAAAGCTCTTTAGCCCACCGTCTACTCCACCTCGTTCCACATTAATTAAAAGGAGGCAATGATTCGAAAAGGAGCAGGGAAATGACAAATTATAGCATTTGGAAACCTACCCATCCATTTTTCATTTGCCACCCCCTATCCAAGCGCTTTCTTATTTTTGTTTCTTGCAAGTTACCTCTCTCCCAAGTAAACCATGATCCTAAATAACCCACATCAAATAATCAACAATCTTCCAAAGTATCCCTAAACATTTCCATTCTCCTTTCATCCCTTGGTAGGCTCCTTCTTTTCAAAAGCATATAAAATTTTGTTGAAGTCCCCACAAACGAGCCACAAAGAATCATTATTCATAGCTAAAGTCCTTAGTTCATTCCACGAGTCCTTTTTGCTGTTAGCAACCAGGGAACCATAAAAGCCAGTAAAATCCCAATTTGCTTTCTGTCCGCTACCCTTAACCATCACATCAATAAAGTTACTAGAAAAACTTCTCAAACTTATCATCACATCCTCTTTCTAAGCTAAACAAATTCCGCTTCTTGTCCAATTAGCCCCCACCTCAATCCCGTTTACAAATCCACATCGTCTTCACATCGCTTTTATGATTCTCTTATCTAACTTTGTCTCTATAAAAAGACCATTTAGGATTTATATAGCATTAGAAAGTACCAAAGTCGACGCACAACTGTGGGCTCCCCAAACCACGAACGTTCTAGCATATGGTTTTCATGTGTCCAATCGACTTGCCTTTGGGTAGCCATCAATCTTAGTTTAGTTGGTGCAATAGAATGCTCCGATAAATCCCTGTAAAGATAATGACCATTTGAATATCCATAACCTCCCCTACCATTTTAGTTATATTCCCTATATCCCCAATCTTATCAAAATCCTACTAATGCTTTATTTATTTCCCATTCATAGTTTCCAACCTATGTTGATCAACCATCCTTCCCTTAATCAATCTCCTCCAACTTTTCTTCACTTTTGGGACTTATCATCCTTAAAAAGTAAGTGTACCATTATTTCATCCCCCATTTCAATATTGAGCCCAATCTCATTAATTGATCCAACATGATCTATTTTTTCCCAATCATTATCCTTGATAGATGGAGGTCTATCACCATCTTTATCCCTAAAATTATGCCCTAACATGATAGATTGCAAGTCAGCCTCTACCACCCCAACTTCTCATTCCTTCTCTTATTTGTCACCCGTCGCTGCCATTTTAGAAATTGCATCATTCTCGCCAATCTTGTTATTCATATCCTCAAATGTCGCATCATCACCTACATAAAAACACTACTTTATCGATCTTCTAGTAGTGTACCCTAATTTCACACTCACCTTCCTCATTATACTTGATTTTGCTTTTAGGGCCAAAGAATAAGGGAGTTCATCCTTCAAAAGTTCCTTAGCCTCTGCTTGGATCATATCGTATTCCTTTAAACCATGTCTTATCCGCCCATCAAAGCAAAACGCAAGTAAATTCTCATATTTAAAGGGAAGTCAGGTCTTCTCTTTAGTACCAGTGGAAACAAAAATTCCTCTTCGCAACGGTTTTTGCATATCCATTTGCACCTTAATCCGAAAAAAAATCCCCTTTTACTTCTGATATCATAAATTCTCCAAAGTAGAACCTATTGCATGCATCGGATCCTTTTTTCACATTCTGATGGACAAGGACCAACTTTAACCCAGAAGGGAGACAAAACCAACCGAGTCTTATTTCATTCCATCTGTTCATTTAATTTATCAAAAATAATCAACTATCGATGGAATAGCCACGATCGCCCCTCTAATACTAACTTCAAGTCCTCCATGTCTTCAAATGAGATGATAAACAGATTCTGCCTAGCAACTTGGATCTCAAACTTCTTTCTCGTCTTTTAGATGCTTTTTAATTGAGCCCAAAAAACCATCTGGATTGTATTCTTCCTCGTCCATACATAGAATAATAACGTCAGCTTATTAGTAGGAACAACCAATGAACTTTTAAAAGATAATTGGACCAATTCTTCTTTCAAGAGAGAGATCTCATCCCTCTCCATCTTCTCAAAAATCACCACTCCACCAAAACTTAATCACAGTTAACATTGTTTCTCTGGGAAACTAAGAGATAGCACTCTTGACTTATTTATTTATTTATTCCTTCTCCTTTTTAAGAATAAGTAAATGGAAGAAATAAATGTGACTTTTAATATTATTCTTTTTAAAATAAAGTGATTTTATATGTTAAATTATTATTTTAGTAGTAGAAGTCAAATTTTTTATCCATTTATCCCCACCATCATGTTGATATTAAAGTAAGATGAGATCTAAGTTTTAGTTTAAATTTATCTACTAATCTATCAAAGAAGGTTAAGTTATTATAATTATCTTTTAAGTTTGATTGATTGAATCTCATTCACTAAAGATGAATTTTTTTTTTGGAGATAATAAAAGTAACTAACGGTGAACAATTTTGGATTTTGATTATGTGTTTCTTAGGTTCGCTTATCAAAATGTTGCATAGAAATAAAAGAAAGAAAACTAGAAAACTACCCTCTCGTTTGTGTAGAGGGTGCTTTGAACTCATTTTGCTCCTCTTTGCTTTTTTCTTGAAATCACTTTGGAGGGTTTGGTCAGATAGGAAGTCCTCTTTCATTCGAAGTTTCATTTTATTGATTTACACTTGTCTCACTTTTATTGTTTTCATGATTTAGAGTCTACTTAGTCTATAGCTTTTTTTTATAGTTTTCACAGTCTATATTCTTCTATAATTTTCACACTTTATAGTTTCACATCTAAAGGTCACTTACCTCGGATCGGCTTCGAGAGGTCTCGGATTTCTTTTATAACAACTTTAATAGTGGTATGTTTTTTCAAAAATACCCTTTTATAATGCATGAAGTTTTTCGAAAATATTTTACCCATAGTCCCAGTTTTGAACCGGACTCTGATATCACTAAATGTAATTCTTCAAATCGAGCTTAGACGTTACGGCCCAATCTAAGCGATTACATGGGCCATAAAAATGGTGAAAATGCGAGTTAAAATAAACAAATCTAATTTTAAAAATACGTGTTAATATTTCCTTTAAATACGATGTTTTAAAACATAACTTTGAAAGAAATCTTATTTATTATTTGTAAAACATTGTAAAGATCTTAAAATTCAAGTTCGATCAAATGAGATTGTGAAAAGTGAATTTTTTTAAGAAAACAATAAAACATTTCATCCTTATTAAAACCTATGCAGGATATCCAATTGTCCACTGTTTTTAAAACAAAACATCCTATGCCATAGTTCAATAGTAAATCACAAAATAAAATCCCAAATAAAAATTAAAAGTCCACGAAATGAAAGTCCCAAAATAAAGTATAGTCCATAACCATAAAAATCATTTTTTTGAGAGCCTCCCCGATGATCGAATTCGAGTCCTAACCACGAGGATTATTTGAAACACATAAGTAATGTGGGTGAGCTTTAAAAGGCTCAGTGTGAGATCAACACATAATATATTTGCATACATATCAAAATATATATATCAATCATGACATAATCATACATCATTAAAATTGCGAAATATAACACTGATACTTATGCATGGACATTTCGATGTATATTTTAAATCGATGCACATTTTATAAAATTCCTACCAATCTCTTTTACACACTAAAATTGAGTTCCCTAAAACACGTCCATCCAAAACACCATTTGTGGATCTGCCACCACTGATTTGCAGATAAACTGTCATTCATAACACTTTTGTGAAAATGCTACCACTAATATGTAGATTTATTGCCACTGATATAATTATGTGGACAAGCCACCATTGATCAGATATACTGCCATTGCTTCCACCTTTCACAAAATGCCACCCCATGCATGTGATATGGCAATTTCACTTTTAACAAATATAGATCACTTTTACACTTATGCACTTAAACATGCTCTTATAATCACATAACACATAATAATCACTTATCACATGTTAAACATGCTTTTCACATTAGTTCATGGATCTCGATTTATCATACACTTACATATATATATATATATATATATATATATATATATATATTATATATAAGTCGCACATGTTTAAATCATCACATATAACACATAAGTCATACATCACATATCATAAGGATGAGATCTACACATACATTAATAATCACAATCATGATCACATCAATTATCATACGTTTCACAAAATCACTCAATTAGAGTCACTTACTTGGTGTTCATCTTGATAATTTTTTCAACTCTTCATGAATATTTAGTGTACTCATATTTTAATATAATTAAATTATTAATGTAATAAAATAACTATATCACACAAACAAATGGTAACGATCCCACACCTTAGATAGTAGGTTCGATTTGCCTTAATCCTTATTAACGGTTTTACTCGATCTATCTTGCAAGACAATTTAACACATAATTATCATTTATTGGTTAGGATCTTTTGAAAATATTTTTGTTACTTAAGAGATCGATCACAAATAGTTTCATCAACACTTACCCCATGATCTAAGACTCTCGAAAAGAGGATTTCTAATGCGAAGTTAGGGGTCTCACCTATGAATATCATTCGGGTCGTATTAGTACAATAGTAAATAAATAACAATAAAATATTATTTTGACACTACGACACTATATCATTCAACTAAGATATTAAACCTTTAAGAGAAGGATTTTACGATCCAAATAACCACACTTACACTTGATTCAATACGGGATGGTCGATGAATCGAGAAAATAATGAGATCAATGATTTGAGTGATCTAAAATAGTGGATAGAGTGAAGAGAAAATGTAAGTTTAATCAATAAAAGAATCAACAAGTGAAATAGGAATAGAAAGGAAAAATTTTGGTCATCGGAGGTGGCGGCTCGATGGTGATTCGTTGGCGGTGGAGTGGTGGTTCGACGGTGGTGAAGTTATGGGGTTTCAATGAAATAGAGGAAGAGAAAGGAGTAAGAGTAAAAAAATAAAGTAAAGGAGAAGAATGGTTTGCGGGAGCTCGCGACGACGGTCATAGCGACAATCAACAGCGAAAGAGAGGAGGAGCAAAAAGGGATGATGTTTATGATGGCTAAAAGGTGTGTTGATGGTTGTGCAAGGGTCAATTGTGGAGGAGGAAAAACAAAGTCTAAAGAAAAAAGGGTGGTGGTCCTTTTTCAAGTTGAGAGAAAATGGAGGAGAATGAAATGAAAAAAAATGAGAGAATGGTAACAAAATGGGTGGTATGGACGACAAGGAGGTGTGGTAAGCTTGGTCAACTGTGACCAAGTTCAATGGATCACACATATAGGTAAGATGATGATTTTGATAATGGAGGGAGACATGGAGTGAAAATGTGATCATGCACCCCCAACTTAAGGCAAGTTTGACCTATATTAGAGGAAATGAATCCTCCTATTTATGGTGAAAGGGGGTGGACGGCAAGCACTTAAAACATAAGGAAAATTTTAAAAAAATTTAAATGAAAGAATGTGAACAATAGGACATGAACCTTGGACCACTAGGATAATAAAGAAGTCATTAAACCACTAGACTACACAATCCTTTGTTCTCATTATTGTGCACATATTAATAAAAATATATGGGATGTGACACGGTCGTGTACTCCTATCACATGGTTTGAAACCCTCCTACACAATCGTGTACTCTTATCTCACAGTCTAAGCCCTCCTACACGGCTTGGCCACATAGTCGTGTTTTTTTTTAAAATTTTTTCACTATTTTTGTAAATTGATTTGTTTTAGCCCTTGAGTGATCCCTTGCATTTTAAAGCCTCTGTAGGAGTGATCGGGACACTATTTTTGTTTGTGGAAGGTTTATGAAGGGCGTATTACTGCTTGAATATTTTATATATATGCATTCATAAGATTTAATTTTTTTATTCGCATAAGTTGCTTATATGATGTGGTTTACTAAACTTGTTATATGAAAATGTCTAGATGAGATAATTGGAAATTGTATATATTGTTGTTTCCACTATTTTGTAATTGGTTATGAGTATGTTGTGAAATGTTGGAAACTGAATCTGAGTATGCCTTATATGATAAATTTGTGTTTATTGAGAGTTTTGCATATGCATTATGGTTGGGATTTGGTTTAGAAGAGAAGGAAGATCGAATTGGTAGTTAAATTGCATTGATATAATTTCGCGATAAATCCACAACAATGTTGCAGCTTGGCTTTCATAACATTCAAGTGACATATGACCACTTTAAGGTGTGTATCAGTTGGATGGGTCCACCATAACCCAAATTTGGTTTGTAGTGGATAAAAGGGTTTAGTGTATCGTATTTAGTGTCCAGGTTGGACGGAGTTGGTGTGTTTGCATGGTTGGGTGGGTTTTATTTGCATTTGTCACACATTTGGGTATTTTCTACATAAATGAATTAGTAATATTAGTGTATGGAATTGCTTATTTAATATGTTTAACTATTATGAATTATAAGAGATTTTCGTATGTTTGAACGCTTATTTGACACTGCCTATTTACGTTTTCTCTAGGCTCACACCAAGCTTCGTAGCTTACCACTTTAGTTTATCCTTTTTAGGTTATCTGCATGGTTAGGTCTCAAACTCAGCAAATCGGAGAATCTCATAGCTTCACGTTTCAGTTTGTTTTAAATAAAGTTTTTATAAGATATAACCATTAAGGTTCATTTGGATTTGTAAATAAATTTTAAATGAACTACGGTATCAGTTTTGGTTTTGGATTCGTGAGATTACGGTCTCACACATGGGCATTGGTAATTGGATTTTCAATTCTCTCATTTTAAGATTTTTGGTTCAAATATTAATTTTGAATTCATGGATTGTCAATTAAAAGTAAAATGATAGATTCTTTGTTGCTACATTGATTTTGAAACTTCAGTTTACAAGAATTCCAAATCAATTCCGATTGTTAAGAAAATATAACAGTTGTTAATTTGGCTTTAAGTTAATTTAAGCGATAATTAAATTGAAATTTGTAAAGTATAAGTAAAGCTCACTATCGATTTCAGTAAAATACAAGAAAAAGTGATTTTTGTAGAGAAATTAAGAAGTTTGAATGTTGTTTTATGTTGGGTCATTTTGATGGCCAATGTGACCTCTAGAATTTGGTTAAACTTTTGGGCTAAGTCTTGAAGCGTTACATTTAATGGTATCAGAGTCAGGGTTGCAAAAACTTGGCATGTGCTTTTAATGTGTTTGCATGCATAAATTTGAAAATGAGTATTTTGATAAAAACATATCACAGTGTTTTAGAAATTATTTTTCTTCAAACAAAATGTCCAAGACTCCGATGCTGGTCTGTATGGAATTCTAAGACTGTAAGACTAGAACTGTAAGGTTTTTAGATAATTATTAATGTTGTGTTTATGAAATTGTAGGTACTTTAAGACTTTATACTCGAGATTGACATGGAATTAGGTGGTAAGCAAAATTGTGAGGATCAGCTTAGTGGAACTTTAGATGAATCCTTTATTTCTCTAGGGGTGTCTGCTTATGAGATGGAGGTCGTCATGGCTATGCCAGTTACTAGCGACGGTAATCCGATGGTTGGTATGGATACGTTGACTAAGTTAGTGTTGGGAGTCTTGGAGTTCGAGACTTAGTTTGATAGGGTTAAAGAGTAAATGTGAATAATTGTGTAGAATGTAGGAATGAAGGAAAAGGTAAAATTCAGAATAAGAGACGTACTAGTCCTTTTAGATTGGAGTTGCGACCTACAAAGCGAGCCAAATTTGGACAAAATTTTGTGAAGGGTAATGCAGAAGGTTCTAGTAGTGACATGGGTATTTCGGTATGTGGGTATTATAAGAAGCACCATTTGAACTAGTGTAAAAAAAATTTGGGAGTGTGTTTTAAAAGTGGGTCTATGGAGCATCGAGTTAAGGATTACCCTCATTGACCACTAGGTCAAAGGTAAATCTCGTCACAGACTCGAAATCGGGGAGCTGGAACCGAAGTCGAGACATGTATTGTTGTAGGTTACTTTGATTTGTGTATTGTTATGTTAAGGATATGGTTGGCTTTTTTCTTGTTGGTTGTGGTATTCGTATGTTAGTGAATTACATCTGCCCTGAAACTTTGGTTAAGACTGTTCGTAAGGGATTGTAAGGTTAAGTATTATTTGGTAGTACGTTGGGATCAGAGTGCGCAGCAAAAGTGTGGTAGCAAAATTTTGGCGGTTAAGTAATTGTGATGTTAGCGGGGAAATTTCGGGTTGGAAATTTCTTTAAGGAGGGGTAAGTTGTTACATCTCGAAATTGGTGTTAAAAGGATCAAGGTTTGTAGGATGAGTTAGTGGTTTTGAATAGATTTTTATATTTTTCTTTGTGTTTTAGAGATAGAATGAGCTTGCTAGTTTAGAGATAAGGTGTTAGCCTACCCTTTAGTCTTGTGTTCAAACCCCTATATGAGCAAAGTAGAATTATTTTTGCTAATTCCTATCACTATTGAGTTAGTAGAAATCTGATTGTTTATGATTTTGGTTTTTATAGTATTTTAATTTATTTTAATTTTAATTTTTGAAAAAAAATAAAGATACCCAAAATCCTCTCACGTTCCCCTCTTTCCCACATTTTGTTTTGCAATTTTGATTTTTCCTTTCTTTGGCATTGTATTCTTTGATTTTTGTTTTCCTTCCTTTTTTCCTCAATTTATTTTATTTTCTATTACCATTAGTGCACCCTAAAATTCTAGCAATTTTGAGTTGTTTTCTTTGTGTTTTTACTGTGGTCGCTTTACGCTTCTTAAAATAATTTTGTCTGTTCTTTTGCCTCTTCATTTAATTAGAATCTAAAGTAAGAAAAGCGTAAGTACGGTTGTTGAGTTTTTATCTGTTTGCTTCGATTATTTTTTATTCAGTTATGATTGATGGTTTCTCAAAGGTTATGGTGTATTTGTGTAATTGAGTTTCAAATTGGTGTTGTGAAGGTGCTTTTGTCGATTCTTAGTAATTTGGAAGCGCGTTTCAGGTGTGTTTCTTGAACACTCATAAATGGTGGGTGTATTTGATGTTAATTTTGTGCTTTGCTGCAAGTTTAGGTGGGTTTTTGGATGACACGGGCGTGTGCCACACATGGGCGATCCACACGATCGTGTGCTGCTTAAGAGATTAGGTTGATTTTTGGTCACATGGCTTGGGTAGAGTCACAAGAGTTGGCACATTACCGTGTGACCTCTGTTGAGGACTTTTTCGATCGCACATAGCCTAAGGAGTTTCCACACGGCTTTAGACACATTGATGTCTCCCCTGCTTCTTAATTGTGAATTTTGTCACACGGGAAAAAGAGTTGCACGGTCCACCCACACGACCATGTATCTCAACCACACAGTCGTGTCTAATAGCCACACGGCCGTGTATCCCACTCACATGGTTTGAACCCTCTCACATGCCCTAGTCACACGGTCGTGTAGTTTTATTTTTGCAAATTGATTCATTTTAGCCCCTGAGTGATCCCTTGCATGTTTAAGGCTCTGTAGGTGTGATTGGGTCACTATTTTTGTTTGTGGAAGGTCTATGAAGGGCATATTACAGATAAGATTTAATTTTTTTATTCGCATAGGTTGCTTATATGATGTGGTATACTAAACTTAGTATATGAAAATGTCTAGATGTGATAGTTGGAAATTGTGTATATTGTTGATTCCACTATTTTGTAATTGGTTATGAGTATGTTGTGGAATACTGGAAACTGAATCTGAGTATGTTTGATATGATAAATTTGTGCGTATTTAGAGTTTTGCATATGCATTAAGGTTGGGATTTGGTTTTGAAGAGAAGGAAGTTCAATTTGGCAGTTAAATTGCATTGATATAATTTGATAGTAAATCCACAATAATGTTGGCAGCTTGGCTACATAACATTCAAGTTCAGATGATTGCTTTAAGGTGTGTATTGGTTGAATGGGTCCACCATAACCCAAATTTGGTGTGTAGTGGATAGAAGGGTCTAGTGTATCGTATTTGGTGTGCAGGTTAAACGGAGTTGGTGTTCTTGTATGGTTGTATGGTTGGGTGGGTTTTATTTGCATTTGTCACGCATTTGGGTATTTTATACATATATGAATGTGTAATATTAGTATTTGGAATTGCTTATTCAATATGTTTAACTATTATGAATTATTTGAGATTTTCATATGTTTGAACGCTTGTTTGACATTGCCTATTTATGTTTTCTCTAGACTCACACTGAGCTTCGTAGCTCACCCCCTTAGTTTAACCTTTTCAGGTAATCCGCATGGTTAGCTCTCGCACTCAACAAATCGGAGAATCTCGGAGTTTCATGTTTCGGTTTGTTTTAAAAAAAAAGTTTTTCTAAGATATAACCGTTAAGGCTCAATTGGATTTGTAAATAAATTTTAAGTGAACTGTGGTATAGGTTTTGGTTTTGGATTCTTGAGATTGTGATCAAACACATGGGCCTCGGTAATTGGATTTTCAATTCTCTCATTTTAAGATTTTTTGTTCAAATATTAATTTTGAATTCATTGATTGTCAATTAAATGTAAAACGATAGATTCTCCGCTGCTACGTTGATTTTGACACTTCAATGTACAAGATTTACAAATCCAATCTGATTGCTAATAAAATATACAAGTTGTTAATTTGGCTTTAAGTTCATTTAAACGACAATTAAATTAATGTTGGTAAAGCATAAGTAAAGCTCACTATCGATTTCAGTAAAATGAGAGCAAAAGTGGTTTTCAAAGGGAAATTATGAAGTTTGAACGATGTTTTGTGGTGGGCCATTCCGATGGCCAATGTGATCTCTAGAATTTGGTCGAAACTTCTGTGCCGGGTTTTGAGGCGTTATAAAAAAACGAATTGTTTTAAAAATCGAAAAAATATCAACTTTTAAAAATCAATCCATAAATTTAATAAAATAATCAATAAGCACATTTTTAACTTATATTTAACGAAATCGTTTCATACAATAAATTACTCATTCAACAATCAATGGCATAAAAAAACTTAAAATTAATACGAAATATAACTAAGATGCAAAAATAACGTAGTTGAGTTTAGAGCACAAGCTAACATCTATGAAACACCTAAATAACTCTTAAAAAGACTTACTATCATCTACATGTTCACCAATCAATCAGATAAATTATTTAAATGGACTAAATTTTTTATTAAATTTATTGATCGGTATATTTTGAATATATTGATTGGTATATTTAATTTTAAATATTTTTTGTTTTTATTTTAGTTTTTAGATTTTTGAGAACATTTTAAAATTTTTAAAGAATTCTTTTAGGGTATACCTTGATTAGAAATTTTAAAATTTTAGAGACTTCTAAACTGCATCATTTACAAAATATTAGTTTTTTATTATTTTATTTGGATAATTTTTTTTAATAAAAGGTTATTGAAATATTATAAGTTTAAAAATAATTATAAAAGAAGAATAATGATATTAAAAATAAATAATATAAAAATGCAATATGTATATAATTAGATTTGCAAAAAAATATAAAAATTTTAAAATATAATTGATCGATTCCATGTCTCATAGGGATGTCCAACTTCATCTCTCTCTAATACTCATCAATCCATTTCATGTTCATTTAATTTTTTTTTGAATAATTTGATATATTTTTTATTTTTGTTTTTTATTAATTTTTTTTAATACAAATGTTTTGGTTTTTTGTTTATAATTTACTTAGATTGTTTAGATTTTTATGTAATATTTTGTAATTTTTTATTCAATATATTTTATATTTTTCCTCTTTTTTTTTTTTTAATTTTAGAATTAGAACTAAATTGATAATTTTTAATGTTGAGGGTTAAATTTTATATTTTGTATGTAACACCTTATACCCGGACTGATAGTCGGACTTTAGTTACAGGATGCTACAACAAATACCGAAACATTATAATACATTCTATAGCTTTTAATCATATCATAAATCATTAACCGCTTTAAGTACATGCACAATAGAGATTATGAATACATCACGGATTATATCAAACATACAAAAATCAATCTTAGTTGATATAACGTCATAAATGATCAAACAATTCATAATATTAGATATCTAATCAACAAATCTAGTAAAATGAAATTTAATTCAAGTATGTTGTGATTTTCAATCAAAATCGGGCATTAATCGAGCATACAAGATCCTTAAATCAAACTCAGAATCAAATCAGAACTAATTTGAAACTTTTACAAAAATTCAACTAAAAACTAAAAGCAAGGGTCACACGATAGTGTAATTAGGCAGTGTGACGGGGTAGAGATTGTGTGGTGTAATGACATGATCGTGTGGCCAAACCGTGTGCAGAGGCAAAGACTGTGTAAGAGGAGACATGCAACTGTGTCTCTAGATCATATAACTAACTGATGCTGTGTGGACCTAAAATCACCAAAAATTAAACAGAGCACATGATCGTGTCACATACTCGTGCGAGGCACACAATCGTGTGTTAGTTCGTGTGTGATGTATGGTATCTTGAAATGCAAGATTTTCAATAATGGTTGATTTAAGTCCCAAACATACCAAGTATCATGTATTCAACGACTAAAAACACATCAACAATATGTCAAAACATGTCAAATTCCTAATTCAAACCAATATGTCATAAGACACCTTTACATCCAAACAAATTTTCAAATCAAAACATTCACCTAAACACATATATGTTCATTAATGCTTAACATACCAATTTTTTGCTATCTATCATACTTATAACTCACATCAAAACATACTCAACTAATACCAAAATGAACTCCTATCATTACCTTGTTTACATAACAACATTCTCCAAACACTTCATATATACAAACAACGATCTAATCATTCATCAAAATCAATTAAGCTTAAGCCAAACATTATGTCTCAATGTTAACCATTCCACCAAAATAAAAATCAATAAGACATTTCTAATAATACTTCACCACAACCATCATATAAATTTACCATGAAAACATGAAACTTCACATCATATGTTAATTTTGAACACATTACAATATCAACTAGTACTTCCAAACCATCAACCCAAAATAACCTATATACATAAACAAAACCAAAATAAAATGAGTCAAAATCTATCAAAACTAAAGCTTGATAGTGTGAGCCTTGAAATTGATCCGATTACCTAGTTTCGCAAAACGTCAACTACAGAAAACAGGAAAAGAAACAAAATAAGCTTATAAAGCTTAATAAGTTCATAGATATTTAGACAAAACTCTTGCCTCAATCTACAACTATGTAAATATATATAACTAATTTAATACAATATCCTATCAATACATTTACAACAACAACGTCAGCATTTCACATATCAAACGTATAATCTCTCAATCATTTTGTACTACTTATTTTCGTATCATTTAATAGGAAAGAACCAACATATAAATCATATCAACCAATTGATCATGTCAATTCATATTCACATTCATATACCATTTCTTTTAAATATATAACTCTGTCCAATATCACATTTACAAAGCGAGCATTTCATACATTTAACTATAAACTTTATCGTCATTTTGATATCATTTCAAACAACTTTTAAACACTTACACTTCGTTCATTAAATTTCATCAATTAACATTTCAATAATCGTAACAATAGATCATTTCCAAGAAATACATGATGTCAATCCATATATTTTCTTTTAACAGTTAGCCCAATG
Source organism: Kokia cookei (assembly GCA_039519145.1). Classification (NCBI taxonomy): domain Eukaryota; kingdom Viridiplantae; phylum Streptophyta; class Magnoliopsida; order Malvales; family Malvaceae; genus Kokia; species Kokia cookei. The sequence goes on along the minus strand of CM076904.1, from coordinate 23,719,158 downwards.
AACTATATAAACAGATATGGATACACGGTTATCCACCTAAGACATGATAGAAAGCTCAAACGAGCCAAACCAACTGAGAACACGCCTGGGCACCAAGTGCCAAGCCCGTAGGCTGACATTCGCCCCCGATAACAAGTCAGAATCACTGTAAATATAACACGATAGTCCAGTGTATTCAGTTGATAATAACAAGTTAGGAATCATCATCTCACCACAAGTCAATCTCGTACAATGCGCAATATAACCTATTGGCATGTCAATTGTATCATAATCGTTTACTACGTTCAAACGAGCATTTAACATATTTCATGACATTATAACTTGGAGGCACTTCAAGAAATATTTCAATACACATGTTGTAATTAGATTATTTTCTTTTTGAAATATATAAATTATAAATATATTCATCACATTTCAATTAAGTCTTACTCACCTTACATACAACTGTACCCAGTTAATATCGTCAATTCATATTAATAATTCAACCACAAATTAATTAACTATTTATAACAGCACATGATATGAACATATAAACGTATATCTATTCTATGAACTTACCTAATACAATCAGCAAACAAATTTGTTCGTAAGGACTATTCTGAAATTTTCCTTTTTCTTCAATTTTCCTTCGTATAGTTCAATCCTTGATCTATATAATACTTAAATTCAATTTATCAAATTAAAATACATTATCATATTAATTTCTATGTATATGACTTATAATTTCCATTTTACAAATTTTCCCTGAATTTTTACATTTTATTCAATTTAGTCCCTAAAATTGAAACTATTAAAAATTTCACATTTAAGACCCAATACACATGACCAATTCTAATTCCATCTATAATCAGCCTTCAATCACTTAAAAATTACGATATTTTCATGCTAAGTTTAACATCTTTACATATTAGTCCTTAAGTGCAAAACTAACAAAATTCACTTAACAAAATAGTCTTAAAATATTTCCAAGTTTCAAAATCTTCCATTTAATATAAAAAAAACATTCAAAAATGATCAATGATAATTTTAACTAACTTTAACAATTTTAAAAACAAAGATACGAGTTAATTGGATCTAGTTGCAACGATCTCAAAAACATAAAATTTACTAGAAACGATTTAGAAAAATGCTTACCCTGCATTAGTATTGAGCTTTGCCGAACCTTTGGAAAACAACAATGGTGGTTTCGGTGGAACCAAAAGAAACATAGAAGAAGATGACATTTTTTTAATGTTTTATTATGTTTGTTTGTTTTTAACTAATGTTTAATATTTAATTACTTAACATATATTTTATTTATCTCAAATAATGGCATAAACCGTGCACCAACATTTTAAATGGGTATATTTCCCTTTTAAATCCTTAAACCCACTATAATCATGCATTTTAGCTAATAAAATCAATAATGCTTAACTTTTCGTCTATTACTATTTAATATTTTTTCCTTAATTAACTAACAATTCATTAGAATTATCAGACAAGATTTCAATCCACCTATATAATAGCTCCGTAAATATTTAATAATAACATTTTTTAGCTCGATTTTTGAAAACGAGGTTTCAATATCTTATTTTTCAAAATCACAGACTTTCGATACGCATCACTTATACATTGACTAACCAATTAATAAAATCTATTAAATCACGATTCACTGTTATAATATTTTTAACTTATAAATATTATTTAAATATAACTACAGACTCTCTTGTTGGAATTGTGATCTCGAAACCACTGTTTCTGACACCATTGAAAAAACAGATTGTTACATTGTACTTTTAAATATTTATGTATTTTATAATTATTGCTAATACATATTTTTTACATTTTAAAAAGAAAATTGTATATGGTAAATGAAATAAGATTATGTAGAATCGGAAGGAAAAAAAAACAACTCTTTATGAGGAATTTAAAGAATTTGAATAGGGTTACTCACAACCTTTGAAAATCCTTACAAATTTTAAGATTCTTTATTATTTTCTCTAAAAAAGTAAATCTATTTTTGGGATTTTAAATTTTTTTATAGAAATCAAATTTCTCTTTCAAATCCCTCGTCCAAGCACATAGTTAGCATATTTTTTTGGAATCCTTTTTAATTTTTTAAAATTTTTTAGAATTTTCTTTTACAAATTTTAAACATTTTTTATAGAATTTTTTTTGAATATTTGTTATAAAATTTTTAAGTATTCATTAATTTGATATATAAAATAAAAAATATCATATTATCTTTTCTTTCACACCATTAGTCATGTCATTTATTGTGTTATTACTTAATACATTGTAGATAACTTCAAAACAATTAAATCTAAATGCTTAATTGATTGCAATTTATAACTTTGAGTTATTTTTTTATACCAATCTTACATCATTTATAACTCTTTTCTTACATTTAATTAAGAAGATAAAATATACTTCAACATGTTTAAACTCACTTTTTTTACATCGATAATAATATAGATATCAATTAAATTAGAACAATTTAATTGATGTTTTATTAATTTACATGATTTTTTTCCATCTAATCCTTCAAACTTATATATATGAGACATAAAGGTTGTTAGGTTGAGGTGGATAACAAATGGGGAAGAAACCATGATTTAATAGATATTCATATAAAAGGAATAAGAAATGTCTGCGATGCAAATGTGAGCATTTATTAATATCCTTAAGTCAAGCAGCAGCAGCAGCAGCATCTTATCATTATGACAGAACTCAGAAATCAAGGTGATATCACGAACGTGTAATAAAGACAAAAGCCATGAATAACAACTTACGTATACCCACACACACACACCTTCTTTTGATTATGTAATATTTCAAGTTCAACTCAAAGTCCATCATCACATTCTTTCCCACCACTAGCATCCCAGTACCCAGATTTAAAAATGAAAATCGATGAAGCTCAAACCAAGCTTTAATCCTTAAGACTTTTGAGTTGGAGCTCGACCTTCTTACAACTTGAGCTTAGCACGGCGTGATTGTAACCTTAAGAACCTTAACCATGAAAGACTACTATTTTATGAAATGTTGGGAAACTTGAAACATGGGAGGAGAATGCTGGGGAAATAAGGGTTAGAACAAGAAACAACCACAAGAAGTAGGAAAAGAATGGATTAGTTATGAATAAAGGACGGAAAAAAGTTCAAGAATGAAGAATTCCAACACCCCTGTCTACCCTAAAATATTCTTATCTCATCTCATGTTTACAGCTTTTATCAAATATATAAAAGTTCAAGTCAAGAAGTTTGAAACAAAGCATAACCATTGTGTTTTGATATGTGAAAACCCTAGTAATCTTGGTTGCCTATTCCGTCGGAGGTTGTGGTTTGGTAATGGTTGCAATTGTTGTGGTCATCAAAGAAGACAATGCAATTACAAAAAGTTATAAATAAGATTGTTGATACAATGGATCAACAGATATGGAGATGGAGGGAAGGGAATTCTAGCAGAAGATGATAAAGATCGAGTCTTTTTTCAGTTATATTTAGGAATATCTGCAAGAATTATGAATAGAATATGTTACTTTTGTATCTATATACTTGCGATCGTATGAAGGACATGTTTATAGTATTGTCAATATGAATACATGAAAAAGCGTGATTTTGCTACTGATTTACCATTACATTAAATGCTACCATTTGTGATTATGTTAAATACGCCACTAAATTGCATGGATTGGGATGGTATGATCGGAGGAAGTTTGGCAATTTATTTGCATTAATCAGTTTTGTTGTGCACCCACATAAGAAGGTAAATTCCAACTGCAGGTACTGCTGTATATCCACAGCTGAAAGCAGATTCCAACTGCATGTTTATGTTGTAGAATTTACAGCCGAAAGTAGGTTTCATCTACAGGATTTACTGTTGTGAACCCACAGACGAAAGCAAATTCCAACTGCAGGAATTTGTTATGTGCCCACAGCCTAATGGCAGTTGTTATCTGAAAACTCGTAGTGTTATATCCAAATCCCGGTGTGTTTGAGAAGGGAGTCCTAGGAACTCCCAATATGGTGTGTAGCAGTAAGGTAAGATTTATTCTGTTTAAACCCGAAATTGTATGGCATCATTTAAATCATGTGCATATAAATCTAGAAAATTATGTTATGTTACATATGTGTGAATATATATATATATATATGTGTGTATATATGTGTATGAAAATGATTATTGTGGGCAACTCTGAGAATTTTGTTATTCTAAAAATTCTGATCGTGAGTATTGAGATATTAATGATGGTTGCGTTGTAAAACGGATGTTATCAATTGAATTGTTATCTATGATTATTTCATGCAATGTTAATTAATACATCTTAATAATTGTTGCTTTGATTTTATTGTAAACGAACTCACACTGAACGTCAAAGCTCGCTTCCCCTTAAATGTTCATTCTTTCAGATAACCCACCAAGTTAGTACAAAGTCGTGGCATCCAGAGAGACTCGACTTAGTTTTGTTTTTCTTAATAATTTAAGTTTCCTTAATATTCTTTGTTTCCTTTAAAAGATTGTATTAATTATTTATGAACCGTGGCATGGGATTTAGGATTTAGGTTGTTTTTATTTTGCATGACATTTTAATTGAACTCTTAAGATATTATGCTATGATTATTAGTTAGTATGCATGAACCTTTGATTTTTCCTATAACCAGTAGGTATCATTTTTCCGCTACTAAATTAAAATATTTAGGATAATAAAACGGTTTGTAACTAAGTTTTCTACTAAATAATTAAATGTTTTAAAAGAACTTGCTTTCAATAACTCTAATAATCTTGCTAGGCCATCTCGATGGCTGATGTAATCTCCCGAATTTGGGTCTAACGCTAGCTCGAGTTGAGGAGGTTACACAAATTTAACCCTCCAATGTTTACATATACTATCAATTTGGCTCGAAAAAAAAAATTAACTCTAAACTTCATATATTATGTTAATTTAGTCTTAATTCTTAAAATTTCAAAATAAAATTTTTAGAAAAGTATTTAAATGTTCATTTTTTTGATAAAAACACATAAGATTTTATAAAAGTACGTATAAAATTATAAAATAATTATAAATAAAAGAATATCTATTTTTCTTATTTTTTAACATGACATTTATTTATTAAAATAATAAATTTAAGAGAAAAAATCATGAAAATGACATAAGCAAATTTAGTTTTTTTTTTTTTTAATATTAATGACCATCATGTTTAGATATAGAAAAAACTACTATGAGGTTGGAAAGGATGAAAATAGATGTTTTTATATTGTTGTCGTTAATGAATTTGTTGCATTTGAGATTGTGTTTAAAGATGAGCATGATTGGAGATATATGTGAGAAGATGAAATATTGGAAACTCAATAAGGGAGAAGTCATGTCAGCAATTCCACAACCAATTTGAATTTGAGGGTAGGATCATAAAAAATGTGAAAATTGAGGAGTTTAAAATAAAGGTTATTAGTGTTAATAGTTATTGGCGAAAGCAGTGCCAAACACCCAACAAATTTGACAAATAATAAGGAACAAGGCTAAATGTAGAACAAATAATAGCTTGAATTTACAAATTTCCATATAATTAAATTCATGTGGTAAAAGATAAATGGGACCATATTCCTCCCCTCTTACCTGCAATTTGCAAATTGTCGCATCGTTGCCCAACATGTCACACCCTTTGCCCTTCCTACCTCTTCATGTCTTTCAATGCATACCTTCTTCTCTTATTATTATTATTTTTTTACTTTTTAGAACAAAAAGATATCATCTTATTACATCTTTTAAGCTGATTTAAAAAAAAAAAAAAAAGATGTATCTAATAATTATTTAATAAAATATCTTATCATCAATATATGTAAAATAGTTTATTTATTTATTTCCCTCTTTCCCTTTCTTTGTTTTGTTCTCCACTTACTCCTATCTAATATTGTTTACCAACATCAATCAATAATTAACTGCTTTAAATTTTTTTAACCTTCTTTTTACATAGTAAAAATATGTTGTGGGAGATTTTTACAATATTCTTAAATTTGATATTCGAACTTAAAAATTATTTGATATATTATCAGTAAAATTTTTTAATTTTACAATTAGAATTAAAAAGTTGACAAGTAACTTATAAAAAATTAGTAAAATATTAAAAAAAAAAAAAAAAAAACATGTATCATCTCAATTTCTCTAACAACAATCTCCACCATTGATGCCCTGAAATCATCGCAAGAGCTTTTCAACGGATCGAAGCTTTTAATTTGTTATTTCCTTCCGAAGGTAAAACCCCCATGTTACAGCTCCTGCTCTTACCTTCTCTTCGACGAGTGTTATACTTTCTCCGGTAATTATGATGTTGCCCGTATGACTAATGACTCCGATGAATCCAACGAGAGAGTCTTTACAGTGAAAAGAGTCTGTGTTTCATCTTCACTGCTTGCTTCTGTAACATCGGTGGTTGAAAAAGTACCTCCCACCACCCTCTGAGTCATTTCCTTTGCTCCCGATTTCCTGCTGGTAACATCAGGGGCTTTAGTTGTTTTCTTTGTAAGAGAAGATAAAAAGCTCCTTTCATTGATATGTGTTTAATCAATTGATATATATAATTTTTAATTTTGAGAATTTATTTTTAATTTTTATATATTGGCGTTTATATTTTTTCAGATAATTTTTTAAAAATAAAAGACCAAAATGATAAAAATGTATAAATGTTATGGATTAATTTTGTTTATTTTTAAAATTAGAATTGATAGAATTTGTGAACAATAAGATCTAAATTAATTATTATACAAACTAAAAGTAAGATTCATTAACTGAAAAAATAAACGTTGTGAATTATTGTCTTTATTTACTTATTTTTGTGATTGACAAAAATTAAATTGCTTTGTGTGTTTAGAGGGATCAATTTGTTCATTATTGAAATTGAGAGAAATTGGAGACGTCCTTTTACCTTTTCATTATTAAATTATTTATGTTGTGGGCAAAAGAAAAATAGAAATTCTATCACATGTCCATGCGGGTGGAAAACCACGTATTTAGAAGATATGTGTGCGTTTAAAAAATATACAATAAACAATAAAATGTAAAATTTGAAACTAATAATAACAACATATATGAAATATGTATGGAATGAAAATAAAAGATTAATTTAAATTGTGAGTAAAAGAAAATTTAAATAAATGAATGCATCATATTAAAAACATTAAAAGTAAAGTTCGAAACTAATAATAATAATAATAATAATAATAATACATATGAGCTTATTTAAAATATGTAAGGTTATTTTAATAAATTACTTAATTCAGTTGATGTCGAATTGACTCGTGATATTTAAATAATACGATTGCAACTCGTTTTTGTTCAATGAATACAAAATACCATACTTTAACAACCAGTGCAACAGCGAGCACTAATTTAACGAGGGGTGTTGCATATTTTAACCAAAGTTTAAATTTCTTAATTTAATCATTCATCTATTTTGAATTTTATTTTAAAATTATAGTCTAATCTATTTAATGTTAAATAAATTAAAATTTTGAAAAATGTAAATATTCTATTATTATTTTTGACAAATGATGATGAATTAAAAGCAAATAAATAGTCTTTAATATCTTTTTCGTACTTCATTTGAGTTGAATCAATGATGAAATCAAATAATGGAAGATTTCCAACTTATACCTAATTATCTACCACAAAAATTGTACCTATTTTTTAAAATATATATATATATAAATGAGGCCCATGATATGATATTATATTTTTCCTCGGAAAATAAATTCTGACAAATTTTAGTATGTCCCATATCTGTAATTGAATCAACGACCAGGAATTAATGAGGCCACCAAATCAGCACCAACTCCAAAATCAATTACATTATGATTTTATGATTGAGGAACCAGCTTTAATGCTTTACTCTTAATTTCATTATTTTTATTTTAATTAAACATGGTGTTATTTTACAAAGTCATTTTCAAATTAGATAATTTCCAATGTAATGTTCTTTTTTGAAAAGATTGCACTTTACACATCATGAGATCATGGTTGTCTTTTATTTTTAACTGCAAAAAATATTATCCTTGGGCTTTATCTGAATATATCTATTGCCTTTCCTTCAAAAAGATGGAAAAATGCGTCCTACAATAGAGCACTGCAACTTAGATCCTTTTACTTCAAAAAAAAAAAAAAAAAACAGGTCTCAGTTTGAGGTTTCAGAAATAATACACAACCTAGGATTTTCCAAAATAATATATAAATATTTCATTTAATTATATCCAAAATACAACCCTTAATTATTTGTATTTTGTATCATCTAGTCATTTAAGCTTAATTAGAATTTAAATAATCACATTTTTTTGTTTAATGTTATAAATACACTTATAATCGTAATTACAAATATAATTAATAATTATAATCGTAATCAATAATTAATGAAACTTAAACCACAATAAATCTAGAATTCGAGAGCTGTGTGATGGTGTAATTACTGTTGAAAACTTAAATGATGAAGTGGTTGGAGTTAAGAAGGTGAGAGAATTTATAAATTTAAAGTACAAAATGAAATGTACTGAAAAAAAAAAAAATTACAAGTCATAGGATGTGGGTGAGTGGGAAGGGACAGTCCCCCAGATGGAGAAAGAAAACATGTTTCTTATCCCTACACTATTTCCCAACTGCCTCCTCCCACTTTCATATCATCCCCCTTTCTTTTTAATCAAAGGGCAAAATTTCCTAAAAAAAATAATTATTTTTATTTCTCTTAAGTTATATTTAATTATTAATATTTAAAATATTATGTTTTACTCATTTATATTATCATATTATAATATTTTAGTCACTAAATCGTTAATTATTGTTAATGATGTAACAATAAACTGGCGGGCACATTAAATCATCATTTTAAACAAAAATTTTAAGTTAAATTTTACAATTGGTCTCTATATTTTTTTTTATTTTCAGCAATTTAATTTTTTTATGTTCTTTTTAACTTTTTTTTTTTACATTCTTTTTTTCTTCTCACTCTGTTTTCTTTCTTTCTTCATTTCTTTTAACGTTATTTTTTTTATATTTTCTATTTGTTTAAAATTAGTCCCTGACATAAATAAAAATAACTATTTTAATAATTTACTTTTATTTAAATTACTAAAACAATACCTTCAAAATTTTGCTAGAATAATAATGATTCTTTTAAGACCAATCTTCGCTTGTTTTGCCCTTTCTTTAAATAATAATAATAATAATAATTTTGATCAATAATAATAATAATAATAATAATAATAATAATATTGATTGAATGGGTGTAATTTGATAAGAAAATAAATCAATTAAAATCATTTTTATATTATCAAAATTAAATATATTTACTTTTTTATTTAAAAATTCCAATTTAGGATATTCACTCACCTTTTTAAAGAAATAATTCATTATATCAAATTCCAATTACCTTTTTTTCATAAAAAAAATTAAAGTTATAATGTTTTCATTCAATTCACTCACTTTTTATTTTCCAATTCAACTTTAATTTAGTTGACACTGTTAAGAATATGTGAGTTTTAACACACTAAAGAGCATACTTTTTTTAATTTAAAGATTGAGAAAGGATTATTGATATAAGTAATAATTGAATACAAAAAATGGGTAAAACGACCTCTCCTATTCTTCTCAACTTCAAAATTAAGAAAATTAATCCTTTTCTAAAAATTGAAGCAATTTAAGTTATTTTTTAAAGTGAGCAACTAAAGACAGTTAATTTTTATCATTCTGGCTTTAATTTTAAAAAAAATCCAACCATAACATGTGGGATAAATTTGTTAGATTAGGATAAAATTGACAGAATGTGTAAATTTTGAGGACTACATCTGTTATTATACCAATCAAAATAATTTACAATTGAGGGAAACCATTAACGTTGTTATTAATTGTCCTTAGTTGCTCATTTTTTAAATTGACAGGGATTAAATTGCTTTGATTTTTTTACAAGGATAATTTTCTCATTTTTGAAATTGAGAGAGATGGAAGAGGTCTTTTTATAAAAAAAATTATTATTTATTATTTCTTTAATTTATTTCTCACTTTTTACATTGGAAAAATCTTTGTAAATCTCCACTAAGGCGTATTGAAAACTCATAAAACAAAATTAAGGGTCTGTTTGTTTACATATAAAAAGTTTTACGAAAAATATTTTCTGCATTTTATTGTATTTGTTTCCAGAAAATAGCTTGGTCAACGGAAAATGAATTGCAAGTTAACGTAAAATACACTCTTTTTCCTGTAAAATGACTTACCCTTTTGAAAAGCGTAAGTCATTTTCCAGAAAAGAGCTTTTTTATAAGTAATTTTATTTTTATATAAAAATTAACTTAAATCAAGTGTAATATTATTATATTGATAATAAATTTATTTTTATTTTTAAAATATTAATATAAAATATTATATTTTTTTCAATATTATTAAACATACATATTTAATTATTTATATTTAATCATATTTAATTTGGAGTTGCAATATTAAAGTAAATTTAGATGAGATTGAAAAAGATTCTCATTATAGTTAAAAAAAGAAACGATATTATAAAATAATTATTTTGATAATAAAATATTAGTAGTGCTAAAAGGAGATATATATATAAAAATAAAGCATAAATAATCCAACTACCGCTTATTATATATGAAAACAAAATCTAAATGACTAGTAGTAAGAGTATAAAAACAGCGACGTACCATCTTGTCTAAAGGAGAAGAATTATTATTAATTAATTAATAATAAAGGATTAATTAACTTTACATCACAAGACAGTTTACCGTTAATTGTCATTTTCTTCTTAAAGTAAACCCACTCACTTCCCCTTCCCTTTAATAAGGATTCGGCATTTTATTAAAATTTCTTAAATATAATATTAAGTATATAAGATGATACTTAAAACTGAATGTATCAGAATGAGTATCCTAGTACTATTACTTTATTTGGAAAGCCTAAGTGCCAATCATTGTTTTAAACCATAATTAAATCTTTCTTTTTAATTTAAAATATTTGATTCTCGAATCTCACGTTTAAAAATTTTTATCACTTTAAATATGATTTGAGATTAAATTATATTTATTATTTAAATTTTATTTTGTTATTACAATTATTTTATTTTTATCGTGTTTTTTTGATAAAAGAATCAAATTTCAATAAATGTAAGCAATGGCACAAAATATATTAATAAATATTATAATATTGGTATAGGCTAAGTGAAAATTAAATAAGAAAATTGAATGTCAAAAGCATGGAACTCAATAATTATAACTTTAGCGGCCATTTTTTTTTTTATATATAGAGAAAGAGAAACCGACTTGACTTGTATTAAAGACAGAGCTGCCCAGCAGGTGTTGAACTGTAATTCAGCATTCTCACAGCTGAAACCAATTCTTTTAGCATTAAAAATAAGTACAATTTGAGCATACGACTAAAACCCCCAAGGCTGACAATTCACATTTTTTCTCAATATATATTTTACATTGTATTTTAATATTTTAATTATAGGTTTAGAACCATCAATCTGAAATTCAGATATGATTTAAGTTGTTTGTCTGTGATTTGATTAAGTTTTATTAGATAGATATGTGCAAGAAGTCAGCAAGGAGAGTTCGCGGATTTTTCTAATTCGAGCTCACAATCTCAATGTACATATACTTCAAGGGCATATTCCAAGTATTGACTCATGAATAACAGAGATCTAATCAGACAACTCATAATGATACATGTATTCAGCATGTTCGAGACCTGTTCAGAATATTAACCTCATGAATAATAGAGTCAAATTCATGAAAAAAATAACATATATAAATGTCCGACTATTTTCTCTATTAAAGCACAACTGAAAATTACACAACACTTACAAAATAATGATAAAAGTTAATTGGATATCAAATAATTCGAAATGAAAATTAAGTAATAAATTTTATTATAAAGATTGTTAATACTTTAAATAATTTTATATAATAAAAATATTTGTGTATTCACATTACCTTCAAATTTTTTTGAAAGGTGCATTTATTTAATTTAAATACATGGTTGATATATATAAATGATGCAGAGAGTACCGTCAAATTGAGGAAACAAAGAAAGAATGGGGTCCGCAGCTAAAAGAAAACAAGCATTTTGTTTTGTGGGCATCTGATTATTAAGAAGAAGGAAGAAGGCGTTGGTACTGTCCACTGTCAAAAGAAGCAGAGAGAGAAAGAGGATCTTATCTTTGGTGAAAAACACCTAAATTATACTTCATCCCCACACGATATATATATTTTTTTTTCTAAAAACCCCTTCTCCTGCGTCCTTTTTTCCTCTCACACTGCCAATCTGCCATTTCAGGATAAATATAAATATGCTACAACGTTGGAGAGCTTTGTACGGATTTTGATTTTCGGATCTATTTTTGTTTTTCTATCCAGGGTTTTTTTTCATAACACCAGCTTTGTTGTTGTTTTTCTTTTAGGATTTCCAGTTCTACACAAGTAAAAACAGACCATTCTCTCTTATCTTAAATACTTCCAATTTCGTGAGTTGTTTCTTTCTCCTTCATTTTTCTGCAATTTTTGTTTTTGGGTGAGTTATTAATGTTTCATATAAATACAGGTTGAAGTGTTAAGAGAGAGAGAGAGAGAAAGAAAGAGAGGATGAATCACTGCGTCCCCGATTTCGAAATGGAAGATGATGATTCCATCCCTTCTTCTACTTTAACTCGCTCTAAAAAGCCTTCCATGTAAGCTACACCATCTTCTTCTTCTTCTTCTTCTTCTTTATTTTGTTTATTTTTTTATCGCTTTATTATTGTTGTCAAAACCGTGAATTGATGACGCGATGGAATGATGAAACAGGCCAGAGGATGAAATCATGGAGCTGTTGTGGCAAAACGGTCAAGTTGTTATGCAGAGCCAAAACCAAAGATCTATCAAGAAATCACCGCCGTTCAAATTCCAAGACGCCGACCCATCTGCTACCAAAGAGATCCGGTCTTCCTCATCCCACCATCATCATCAACAACATCAGCAGCAGCAGCAGCAATCGCTTGCCGATCAACACCTCTTTATGCAAGAAGACGAAATGGCTTCATGGCTTCTCTATCCTCTCAGCGACGCCAACTTCGACCACGATTTCTGTGCCGATCTCCTCTATCCTTCCTCCGCCTCCCCTTGCCTTACCTCCACCACCGCCACAACCTCCGCTCCTCCTCCACTCGGGAAAGTGACTCAAGTTTCTGCTTCAGCTGTGGCGTCAGCTTCTAGGCCCCCGATACCGCCGTCGAGGAGGAACGAGTTGGAGTCGACGAGGATTCAGAACGTCGTTCACTTCTCCAGGCATAAAGCGGTGAGGGTGGAACCATCTGAACAGTATAATTCTAAGAGCTTAGTTAGGGAATTGACGGTCGTTGATTCCAGCGATACTCCGGCTATGGCTCCCGAATCAGGAGCCTCTCAGGCCATGACCGGCAACACTGAGGCAGCTTCTGGAGAAAACGACAATATTGACTGCGCCAATATGAGCGTCGCTGCAGGAGCAAACACGCAATCAGCTGGTGTCAGCGGGAGTGCCAGCAAAGACAACTTAGCAGCGTACGAGGTCACGGTGTCATCGTCACCTGGCGGCTCCAGTGCCAGTGCCGAACCCACGGCTCAAAAGGCGGCCGTCGCGGAGGACCGGAAGCGTAAAGGAAGAGAACTGGAGGACACCGAATATCACAGCGAGGTTAGTTCATTGGAGTCAAAAGTTTTCTGTTCTGTCTCGGCAAACGTGCACCAAGGGTTAACGTCGTTTAATATGAGCACCCTTCTCTTTGTCGCTGGTGCACTAGAGCACACTGTTTTTCTTAAGACAGAACACTGTATCAAACTACCAATACAAAGATAAACTAAAATAAAATGGTAATACAAATTATTATATTTTATTTTTATTTAAAAATTGTTAAATTAAATTTTGTAAGTTAGATAATGGGTAAATTGATTTTTTTTCATTAAAATTTGATTCAGTTGTACTGTTAAAAATTGGGGTGTTTAACAAAATAACATACATGTCACTTGTACCTCGTGTTAAAATATATAAACCAATTTTTAATAGTAGAAATGAATGAAAATTTTAACAAAATAATATGTCTAACATATAAAAAATAATTTATAATTTTTTTTAAAAAATGAGACAAAGTATAATCTAACTTTTAATATAAAAGCTATACTTTTACCGGATTAAACACATTAACTAGCATATAAAAATAATAAAAAAAACTAGATTATGTCAAACTAATTGTTTAGATGAAAAAAATTGTAATAACATATTATTAAAAAGTTATATAACAATTTTAATATCATTGAATTTTCATTGATTATATATAAAAATGTAGAAAGAAATACTAAATAAAATGATATTCTAATAATTTCTTAATATAAAAATATCTCTATATTAGTATAAATATACAGAAGTCAATGAAGCTGATATGAATATATTAATAAAATAACATTATTTATAAATAATTCACATTAAACAGTTTTAAAGATTGTTAGAGGGCAAAAACACAAGGAACTGGTATCCTCATCCCCATCACAGCCGGGCTACGTGCATCCCCTTTCTTTCTATTAAAAAATTTGTCATGCATTTACTGATAAATTTATTGGTACCAAAGGATGTTGAGTATGAATCTGCTGACACAAAGAAACAAACACGAGGATCCACGTCAACAAAAAGGTCTCGTGCTGCAAAGGTCCATAACCTCTCAGAAAGGGTCAGTGTTGTGTAACATTATAAATGATTTTGGTCTTCCTTTGTGTAGCTACATTGCTTTGGAGTTAACATATTCTCGTGTGCAGAGACGCAGAGATAGGATTAATGAAAAGATGAGGGCTTTGCAAGAACTTATACCTCGTTGCAACAAGGTTTGTGATGTTATATTTGCATTATTTTTTTCTGCTGCTATCAACATATTTGCATGTTCCTGTGTCTCAGTCAGACAAAGCCTCAATGCTGGATGAAGCAATTGAGTATTTGAAGTCACTTCAGTTGCAAGTTCAGGTATGCCTTTCTCGTACTTAATGAGATACATGTGAAACTATGTTTGATGTTACTTCTCTGTAACAAAGGGTGGTTTGACTGGGTTACTGTCCTTTATAGCAATTTTGTTGTGTTAAAATGTGGAGAACTTATGTCTCTGTTCCATCTAGAATACATGTTTTTGTAGCCCGTTACTATTAGGATCAGACTTCACCTGCCCTGTTTTGAATGTTATGGAACTGTTAATTGTAGGGAATTCACCATTGAAACACCACCAAACTCAAGAGTCAAGAGGCAAGATTTCTTTTTGGGAACATGATTTTTACTTGATATACATGAATAGATTAAATTTCAGATTGAAACACCAATGAACAAATTAAGAACTAGAGCTTAATGAGTGTGCATACTTTCTCATTCTAAAATTATAAACCTATCCTAACCATAGCACTTTATTCTCAGTTTGCTTCGGCTCTTGTAACATAAATAACATCTTCATCAATTCCGCCTACTATGCAGTAAGTTAGGACATGATTGTTATGTTCTATTCACAACATGTTTAGTGAACTGTTTTATTTTAAAATTTAACTTTATGCAGATGATGTCCATGGGGTGTGGCATGGTCCCAATGATGTTTCCTGGTGTTCCACAATACATGCCAACAATGGGAATGGGAATTGGAATGGGCATGGGCATGGGCATGGATATTGGAAGGCCAACGATGCCGTTTACAAATGTTTTGGCTGGCTCACCATTACCAACACCAGCAGCTGCTGCTCATCTTGGTCCAAGATTTCCTATGCCACCCTTTCATATGCCACCACCGGCTCTGGCTCCAGCTCCAGCTTCTGATCCATCAAGAATCCAACCAAACAATCAGCCAGACACCATGTTAAACCGGCTTGGTGTACAAAACCCGAACCAGCCTTGTGTCCCAAACTTTGCTGATCCTTATCAGCAGTATAATATCGGTCTTCACCCGATGCAATTTTCCCCTCCACAGGTAGTGTTTAGCATGTCATTCTCAAAATTATGGCTTCACATCTATCATGTGAAGTACTGATTACTAATTAATTTCACCTCTTACAGAATCAAGCGATGGCCCAGCCAAGTTCTAGTAAACCCAGTACCAGTAAGGGAGCTGATAATCTTGAAAATCACCCATCAGGTAGGTCCATTGTTGTTTACTTCACCACTATTAGATGGTGGTTGTTGACAAAAGTATACACATGAGAAATAAGAAGAAAGTACATGCCATGTCCTCCTCTAATCATTCCTATAATTAGGAACTACATATATAGCATCTACAGACTTGAGCCATTGTGGTGAAATTAACCTGGTTTCCACTAAAATCATGTCAGCTCCAATGATGAGTGAGACATATATTTATTAGCCATTAATTAAAAGTTCACTTACTGTTTAATGATAGATGATTTCTAATGTACATTTTATTGGATGAAATCATGAAGGTGACATGACAAGATAGCACTACAAGGATTTACAAGTGGTGGCCGGCCAGCATCAGCTACTCTCAGGCTGCAAGCAGATTGTGTTATCTGAATTCTGGTCGCAAGTGCTGCTTGCTTGTATATTCCTTTTGACTTCCATAACATGAAAACATTAAAGAAAGAGCTCCTGTGCATTACAGGTTGACAATTCTGCTTGGGATCACTCAGGGAAAGGTTCTTACCATTTCTAAAAAGTTTTGTTAGTGTAAGAGAACCTTGTCTGAGACCAACTTTTTTTTTTTAAATGTTGTAACACAGCTAGAATGTAATTATTACTCCACCATAGAAATATTTGGTTAAAACAGTTTGTTTCTCTGCTTGTTCAGAATAAGAAAGAGGCTTAGACAGCAGAATGTAGCAACAAAAGAAAAAGTCACCTTTGGCTTTTGATTGGATGACTCTGGTTTGCTCACAAACCCACCCAAGTGGTTCTTGTCTCAAGTTATTATTATCTTTGAGTATAAACAGATTGCAAATACTAAAATTGGAATCTATAGATGTCGTGCCGAAAATTGTCTTAGTCAACCAACTTATTGAGGTCAATTTTCAACACTGAGGGTAAAAGTTTTAAGCAGGACAAAGGGGATATTAAGCAGAGGTTTTAACTTGTAGATTGGTTCTCTTCTGAACCTAAAAAAGGTGCAGAGGAGGGAATGGCCACTTTTTCACTTGCCTTTTTTATGAGCCAAGATTCATCTTCTCTCAACCTTGAAAAGAGTGCATAAGAGAAACAGTCGCTGTTCCTTTTTGTTTCTTTTTATCTTTGTTTGAGTGCTTATTAAGCTTTGGACCAATTATGATTCCCAATCCAAAAGGCAGTCCAACCAAGAAATGGCAATGATATAGGTATGAGAAGGACCCTTTATTAATAATGTATGCTGAAATTAATGTAGGTTGACAACAGTATGTGGGAACAGCAAGATTGGCCTCACGACGCCTTAATAATAATAACAAGGTGTCTTTAAAACTATGAGAACAACCTCTCATTTGGGGTAGAGAGAACAAAAAGGGGTACACATTCAGTTCACCTAATGGATGAGATGATTGGCTTTCCTTTTGTTCTTATTATCACAATGACAACAAGTTTTCACATTCTCTTTAAAACCGCATGAGACAAAACAAGGCTAAAATCGTCAACCATCCCCGCTCTTATTCTCTACCACCATTTGACAGTTTGTTGCCTGTTGGTTGGATGGGAACTGGGAAAGGCTATACCAAGCAAAATGCTATTGCAAAACTCGAGGAAGAGGATATGCGTAAGGGTTTAGCCAACCGATACGCTGCCGTCTCCATTATCAGGTTCCCAGACTGCAGCTTGATTTCCTTGATTTCCTCCATATAGACATCATTGTAGTCAGCGAAGAACTGTTTGGTAGATGAGTCATTCAAGATGTTCATCCTTGAAAGCTTCGCGGCCGGAAGAAGCTGTTTGGTAGATTTAAGGCCCAAAAATCTCCATGCACACAACCTCCATTATAAAATTTTGGATCATTGCAAAAAAATAAATAAATAAATAAAAAGTGCATACTAATATTATCTAAGTGCAAGTGTCACGGGCTGTGGATCAAAGCCCGTAGCAAGTATGCAAAGAATGTCTCATGTAATATTTGGATAAGCTCATTTCGTTTCTTTTTTATTTTGAGTTACTTTCATTTTATTTTTGGTGTTATTAAAAAATAATCTCTAATTACATGAATCTCGTAACACAAGAATCAATCAAATGTTAATTAGTTTTAGTATATAATTATTTAAGTACATACTAAAAAAAATATTTTACATTTAATTGTTTTATAACTAATTAAAGTTTAAACCCTGAATTATAGCGCTATTAGCTTTCGAACATTTCTCCCGCGAATATCTTCTTCTTCTTGCGCAATTCATTGCAGTTGGAGGCTGTATGGTGCTGAAAAATATCAATATGTTGCTAGTTTAAACTATAATCAGGAGAAAGAAAAAGTGAAGCATTTGCCTCCACTGCTCATGACCTTTTACTAGAGGTATTTGAGCTAGGCTTAGATTTAATATATGTAGCCCGCATTTGCAAAATATTTGAAGCATTTAACTTGGGTCATCAACTTCCTGAAATCCTGGGTTAGCCAGCTCAAAGATATGAAATGAAATTAAGAATGAGGAAGAAAGGATTGTGTGAGTGCGTATTTCTTTGATAAATGTGCTTTTTTATCCATCCAAAAATCACCAAAATCCTGCTACAAGAAAAACACTAATGTTCAGACTCCACGTAGAAGAGGCAAATTTCCTACAGATAGAAAGCCAGCATCAACACATAAAGAACCTCCATGGAGCCTCCTTTTTTTCTCTTGCCAAAGAAGGTAAATAAAGGCACACCACGACAGTCTAAGAAGAATAGAGACCATCCATTTCTCTTTTCCATACTGGTAAAGCCATAAAATATACATCACCTGCAATTTACAAGCATATAAAATCTTCTCCAGGAAACACAATCAGCAAACAGATGACCTCTTGATTCATCATCACACCCACAGAGAATGTCAACTAAATCATCTACTCTAGTGGGCAACTAGGAATATCCCCAGAGGCACCTTTTCTTGCTTATGCTTAATATGTTCCCAAATTTTCCTCGTCTTACAAGACCCCCAATCTCTCCAATCTGCAGCATAAGAAGCTATGTACTTGTACATGTTACAACATATCCAGAATGGAAAGAAGCTTAATAAAGCAAATAAAATCTAATCCTTACAAGTTTGCTATTTAAATTTGTGAAAGTTACATTAAGGATTCATTTGAATAGGTGGTGAGATTAGCTTCGATAATATTAAAAGTAATAATGATAAATTTTTTTATATGCAAGTCTTTTTCAATTAATTTAATGAAAAACTTCACTTGAAAATTTTACTAGTATGTTTTCCTAATATGAAAAGTCACGTTGTAATTAAATATAAGCATATCATTTTTTTAATCAAATATTAAATATTGTGTGTATTTTAGAAAAAATAAAAATGAATTTACAAACAATTTCAACGATAGGAAAGTTGGAAGGTCAATTTAGCTTAAGTTTACTAAAGCCATCTTATATACATACGTGTAGTTCAACCATGTGATCATGCATAAATATCTGTACCATATTTATTAGTCTTCTTCCCACATGGCTGATCAAGTTTAGCATTAGGCCTAAGCTTGGTTTTTGGTGCTATAAAAAGATTTAAAATTAGGAAATATATCTGTACCATATTTATTAGTCTTCTTCCCACATGGCTGATCAAGTTTAGCATTAGGCCTAAGCTTGGTTTTTGGTGCTATAAAAAGATTTAAAATTAGGAAATATATCTGTGCCATATTTATTAGTCTTCTTCCCACATGGCTGATCAAGTTTAGCATTAGGCCTAAGCTTTGTTTTTGGTGCTATAAAAAGATTTAAAATTAGGAAATATATCTGTACCATATGATCATGCATAAATATCTGTACATCAACTCTGACCTGTCAACAAAGACTTCAACATTTTGCTTTCGTACGTTGTGAACCAAGGCATGTGATCCAAAGTCTAACAAAAAATTCCACCATAATACATTGCTGCAAACAGGAAAAAGTTGTTTCAGCCTAAGAAAGGACATAAAGAGACATGATGAAGCGTATTGTTAGCTCCAAGTATTTGGCATTTCTATAATTCTCAATCTATTGTTTATAGTCTATATATATGTGGGTGGTGAATGGAAACTGAGTTGGAGCTCAAGAGCTGCAATCGAAGCTGAAACTGTGGCAGCTATATATTGCTCAGGCCATGGAAGAGCTTACTTGGATGGTTTGGTTGTTGTTGGGAATAAACCAGTTTGCGACTGCAATACATGCTTTACAGGCCCTGCTTGCTCTCAGTTTATACCACACTGTACAGCCAATGCTGATGGGTACCTACACATCATTTCACCATGTCTTTCCTGTTTTTTTGCTCAAGTTTTTAACTTTGAATATTCTTATTTGATTCGCTTAACTATCTGAGAAGTGAAATTTTAGATGGTTTCAGTTTTGACTTTTGTTGAGATGATCTGAAGAACTAATCAAATCTTTCTTTGAATATGATTGAGTTTTTGGGTTAACCTTGTCATTCATTTCAGTCCTTAGGAATCTCTACAGTCTAGACTTCAATCCTCAGGGTTGCAAAATTATCCATGTGTCTTCGGAATTTTTGTTTTGATTTACATTCACTCCAAACAAGCCTAGTTTAGACCCTGAGTACTTGACAGCACGGACGCCACCATGTAACCAACTTCGAGACCCTCCGGTCCTCTTCTGAGGCTCCGGTCTAGTCAAGGCTCAACTTTTATGATGCAGAGTTGTGATGGCAGCGCCGTGTAGTCATGATCAAACTTTATTGCAATAACAAATTACCGTTGACCTTGCTACGGTGTTTGGCTACAGTTTTCAGTTTCTGATGCAGAGGATCCACCTAGGTGGCAACAATTGCAGAGCATATGTTTGATTGAACCTGAAATTATGTCACGACCTTGTTCACTAAATTTGTAATTGTTCTATTTGGATAGCCATAGGTCTTTAAGGTTTTGTCACTATAGATTCCTTAAACACAAAAGAAGTATACTATATAGAACAGATACAACCGATTAATGAAATTAGTATCTGCTTCACAAAGTGCACTCCTTTGTGTGTAAGAATGTAGGTTAGAATCTGTGGAAGAGCTCTTGAGGACCTGTTTATGCATAGTTACAGGTTTTTACTTTTTTGGATAATTTCATGGTAAATGTTTTACCAAGTGTGTCAGACACAATACTAACCTTGGGTTTTTATGTTTGAAGTGGGGATCCATTATTTTTGGAACCATTCTGGATGCAGCATTTAGCTAGTAGTGCTCTAGTAGTAGCAGGGTGGCACCAAATGAGCTATGGTTACAGTGGTAAAAGCTTCTTCTCGGAAGAGCTTGCAAAGGTTGTGCGCAAAGTACACGCAAGCGTAGGGAATGCAGTCACCCAAAACAGATTTATCATTTTTGGTGCTGGTTCAACCCAAGTCCTTAGTGCTGCAGTTTTTGCACTCTCCCCTGAAAATACCTCCTCACCTGCAAAAGTTGTAGCTTCTGTCCCTTACTATTCGGTCTGCTCCCAACTCCCATACTACTTTTTCTCTCACTACACTCTGTAAATTGTTATCACTGATTTGATACGAAATTGAATTCCCACAGATCGACAAACAACAAACACAGTACTTTAGCTCACAAAAATTTAAGTACGAAGGAGATGCTTATAGATGGAAGAATAGATCAGATTGTAGCAGCACAAACATGATCGAGTTCGTAACGTCTCCCAACAATCCTGATGGACAATTAAAGAAAGCGATTTTTCATGGCCCTAATGTCAAGACAATCTATGATCATGCATATTACTGGCCTCATTTTACACCCATTCCCGCTCCATCAGATGAAGATGTGATGGTATTTACGCTTTCCAAGCTTACAGGTCATGCTGGCACCAGACTTGGGTAAAGCTTAACTGACTTGTTTCAATCATACCCTTTCCATGAAACTAGCTTAGGAATAAGGATGACATCTTTGTGTTGTACACAGGTGGGCAGTGATAAAGGATGAAACAGTGTTCAACAGAATGGCGAAACACATGAAGATTAATTCCATGGGAGTTTCTAAAGATGCTCAACTACGAGCTTTTAAGCTTCTGAACGCAGTCCTTGAAGAAGGAACCGGAATATTCGACTTTGCATACCAGACAATGAAGAGCAGGTGGGAAAGATTGGTGCAGACCGTATCCTTGTCGAACCGCTTCTCTCTTCAGGAAAACAATCCTCAATATTGCACTTACTACAACAAAGTCCGACAACTTTCCCCAGGTAGTTGTCTCAAACTTGAACCATGTTTACCATGACATCATTAAACACCATTTGACCTATGTGTATGGCATGGCAGCTTACGCATGGTTGAAATGTGAGAGAGAAGAAGATAAAGATTGTTATGCAGTTCTGGAGGCAGCTAACATCATTGGGCGTCAAGGAAATGCGTTCGGTGCAGAAGATGGGTATGTTCGATTAAGCCTAGTCCGAACCCAAGATGATTTCGATATATTAATTGAACGTTTACACAAATTAATAACAGAGGAAGATGGTGCCAAACCTATGTGAGAAATGAGATGCAACATTTGTTGATCCAAAAAGAGGTCATATACTCCATTGACCTTCTTAATTACACTGTATTTGTCCATCATTTATTCATTCAATGGAATCAAATAATCATATAGGATTGTTGGTGTTTTTAGAAGTTGAGAGCAAAGGAATCACTCTGCAGATTTTTGAACTGTTATCAAAATTTTCATCATATTCATCATTCTAGAGGTATTACAAATTTTATCTTTATATTAACTCTGCTTGTTTCAACCCGTCAACCTTGACAAGCATACTTAAACAAAACATCAATAGCAGAATATACGAATCCCGCTTGCACTTCAACTAGGTGCTCACCAAAACTCTTAACAGCTCGCACTTTGATGTGCTTGCAACTTGAGTTGAACTTGCAGTTTCAATTAAACTCGCAAGTGTAGAGCTCAAAAACTTGTTTGTGCTCGCAACTTCAAGTGAGCTGGTGACTTTGTAGATTGAGTTTTTACACTGCATGAATTGATCACTTTGCAACAAAAATTTAAAAAGTCAATGCTTGAAAAATTGAAATCAAATAAATTTGTTTATTTCCTCTCTACATCTTTTTCATATAAAATAAAACATTATTTATTTCATTTTCACATCTTTCCATATCTCATTCTATAAATTGTTGCAAGTCTTTCTTATGCATTAAGCATAATGAAATCATAATTTTTTGTATTATCTACTGTGTCATATTCATTAAATTTCTTTTTGTTCCCAATTTCTACTTTAATTCCAATGCAAAACAGCAGCTTTTCCTCTTTCTCAATGCCTTGTTGTCATCAAGAATACCCATTTCCGGAATATGCTGGGTATTTTTCCAGAGTTGTAGGTTTTTAGAAATAAATGACAAATCCCAATATTTTAATTACATATAAATTTGGTTTTATTCGCTCCTTGGGCCCTGAATTATGCCCATTTTTTCACATTGATACTTCAATTTTTTTGTCCTATTTTAATACCTGAATTAGAGTTTCATTATAATACGTGATGAGGACATTGATTGAGTATTGCCACTAAATCATCAAATTGCCCCAGAAAGATGAATGACTTCAACAACATCATAAAGCAAAGGCATCAGCAGGGAATAAAAATTTATTTCAACTTTTTTATAATATTAAATAATTTTTAAAACCTTTTAATAATTTTAAATACGTTTTTTACAAATTTTAATAATTTTTCTAAATTTAAAATAAAATTTCCTAGTCAACACCTAATCAATACGAGTTAATGTTTATCAACATCCACATCATGAATGCCACATTAGTGTTCAATGGAGATAGATGACGTATTATGATTGGTTGTTTTTCTTTCTTAACATAATTTAAACATTAAGGGCCAAAAAATGCAATACAACTATAGTTGAAGTATTAAAATGGGACAAAAAAAAAAATAGATACTAATATGAAAAAATAGATATAGTTCAAAGAACCAAATAGTGAATAAAACCTATAAAATTTTGAGAGAATAAATTTTGATTATTTGAAACTTTTATGATAAAAAATCAAGTTCGGACCTTTGGTGACTCCCCTACAACATTTAACCAACGGTTAGGTCTTCGATAGCACAATTGATCATTTTGGGTATCAAAAGTGATAAAAATTGCACTAAGTCACTTATTAAAGCTAATAACGAAAATTAAGTAAAAACATAACAAAAATATCTAAATTGCTCAGAAACAAGCTTATTAAATGTATTGGGAAGTCTAATTTGACATATCAATAAGCACAGATAGCTTAATGCATATTTTTAGGGATCTTAATATTTTTTGGTATAATTTTTAATTATTTTATTTTTATTTAATGTTTAATCTTAATTTAGTTTGAAGAATTTATTTTTGAAATAAAAAATAAAAGTGGATTCCAGCTAAAACAAAGAGTAATTACATCCTTCTGCATGGGGGACACTTGTCCTTCTCAGAAAAAGCAAACGACACAAAAAAAAAGGAAATAAATGCGAAATAAATGAAAAAAGGGCAAAGCTTAAAGGCTAAGAAAAAAAGAAAAGAAATGCCTAGTCCGTTTCATCTAATTAGAAACCCTAAAGAAAATCTTGAAAGAAAAACTATGAAACCCTTGTAGATTTTGCCTTTGGAAATCCACAATCTGGTCACTGCCACTAATCCGTATGTCGGATCTACTATTAAAAACCATTCAGCTTTGTGTGGCTTCTTCGTAGATCTAGAAATCGTTGGAGTCATTGTAACTCATTTTCCTTCAGCCCATTTCCATCGTATAAAGCTTGTCGTCGATCTCTCTCTACTATCTCCTCCACGCTCTGAGGAGCCTCTTCGATCCATACTTGCTGGTTCAGCCACCACTTTCCTTCAGTCATCATCGTGTGAGCCACCTGATTCGAATAACGTTTGACCAATGAACAAGTAAAAAATTTCAAAACTTAATGTTTTGCATTTTATTTCTTGAATAATTTTTGACAAATAGGATCATCCTCACTATTTTCCTTTAGTTTTTTGATCACTGGCGAGCAATCACCTTCTAAAACTAACCTTCGAAAGCCTAGATCCATCGCAACAGTAATCGCTTGTAGGCCAGCGACTGCTTCGGTTATAACCGAATCTGGAACATGGTTATTTTGATGAGAACATGCCACCATTATTTCTCATTTATCTTTTTGAAAATAATGCCTGATACCAAAACTTTTGTGTTGGGGTTGAACACGGCGTCAAAATTGCATTTTATCATTCTTATGCTTGGGGCTAACCATGGTCTAGAAGTCATTTGATTGTTGCTTGATGCCACTGTGACTAACCTATCATTTTCTATTTTATATGCCCTTATGGCTGCAATAGACCTTGTTATGCTCAATTTGGTCCCTTGATGATGAATTTTGTTTCTTGTTCCCCAAATAGACTAACATGCAATAGTAAATAATAAACGATTATTTTCATCCAAATTGATAAAGTTGCTGGCTAACCTTGTTCTCAATTCTTGCATGTTATTGTTGGAATCAATGGCTATCCCCACACCATTCAAGATCTGTTTGGTAACCGTACATCCTCCTACCAAATGGATCACAGACTCTTTCGAGGAGCGATAGAGCGGGTACACATTTGAGGCCTGTAAATGTCTGGCTTGTAAATGTTGGTATGTAATTCTGGAACAATATCTAGAATGTAATCTTGATTTTATTAGCAAGTTGTAACCTCCATAAGCAATTATATAAATTTGTGAAGAGCAACTGTTGTGTAGTCTAGTTTTTTTGTAACCATCTATACCCACTTTTGGCTGAGCACTCTCCAATGGAATCTACCCGCCAGACTCTGATATCCTGTGATTCAGCCCATGTAATTGGAATTGTCAAGTTTCTGCTAATGTGGTTTTTGTCAAAAGCTTCCTCGAAGGCTGTTGTTCGCCAAGTATTTCTCTCATGATCTATTAAATCCGTTACAAGTGTATTTAGTGCTAACATCTAAGCTTGATATCCTTGCACATTCTGTTCTAAGCAACCAAGCTTCATTTCAGATATTAATCTTTTTTCCATTTCCTACTCGTCATCCCAAGCCTTCATCCAGAAGGCTCCTTGCACTCAATATGCTTCTCTAGGTATAAGATGGGTGAAATCCTAAACTTGCGTTAACAAATTCATCATTTGGATAATATTTCGCTCGCATTATTCTTGCTAGCAAACAGTTAGGCTGCGTAATTAACTTCCACCTTTGTTTAGCCAGCAAGGCAATGTTAAACTTGGCTAAATCTTTAAACCCTAACCCACCTTGAGCTTTCGACAAAGCTATTCCAGTCACACCAATGAATCCCTTTCCCGGGTTTCGAATTTTTCCACCAAAAACAACTAATTAATTTTTCAAGTTCTCTATATAATGTAATTGGTAACAAAAAACACTATATAGTGTAGACCAAAATTGCTTGTAAAATAGACTTAACAATTACTTCTTTACTTCCAATTGAGAGAAGGCGATTGTTCCACACCCGTAATTGTTTTTCGAGCCTATTTTTAAAACTTACAAAAGCTTCCTTTTTTCGTTTTCCAATCATAGTGGGAAGCCTCAAGCATTTTTCAAGATTGTTTTGAGATGCGAACCCCTAATGATGCATCAATCTGTATTTTAATATTACTGCATACATTGCCATTAAAATAAATAAGAGATTTATAAAAATTTATAGCTTGACTCGAGGCCCTTTCATAGTCATTGAGAACTACTTTAATTGCTAGAAATCCTTCCACGCTAGCGTCACCAAATAGGATACTATCATCTACAAAAAAACAGATGAGTTAAAGCAAAATTGCTTCTCCCCACTCGAACTCCTTTAATAGTGCCTTCAAATTTAGCTAGCCTTAGCAGTGATGAGAAACCCTCAGAGCAAAAAAGAAAAAGGTAAGGACTCAACGGAGCCTTGCTTTATCCCCCCAGTGGGTTTGAATTGTTTACCCTTTACTCCATTTAGAACAATAAAGTAAATTACTACTTGAACACAATCCATAATCAAATATACCTAAATTGCACAAAAACTCAGGCAAAGCGTAACTTTCTCAATGACAACCCATTCAACCTTATCATAAGCTTTGCTCATGTCAAGCTTTAGGGCAAATTGACCCTTTTGACCCCTTTTCTATTTTAATGATTACAAAACATTGTACACTATAAAGGCATTATCGGTAATTTGCCTACCAAGAACAAATGTAGCTTGAGCCTTATCAACACACCTATCTAGGAATTCTCTAAATTTGTTAACCATAACCTTTGCCATAATTTTATAAAGGACGTTGCACAGGCTAATCGGTCGAAATTGAATCATCTCTATAGGATTAGATGTTTTTGGTAGTAGTACAATGTTGGTATTATTGATACTGCCTACCTTTTTCTTTCTATTCAGCACATCCAAGCAAAATTCGCTAACCTTCTCCCCCACAATATGCCAAAATTTTTGAAAAGATAGGGCGAGAAAACCGTCCTCTCTAAAGGCTTTTACCGGAGTCATACTCATAACAACAACTTTTATTTCCCCTTTTAAAATTCCTTCATCAATTCCAAATTTCATGTTTTCATCAATGAATCGATTTGTTCCCATTAATGCTCTCTTCTCATTCCTAATTGACGAAGCGACAAAAAGATTTTGGAAATAAGTTTTTGCAATTCACTGTTTACAAGCCTCATCTTCCATCCATGTACAATTGGTTGCTTTCAATTTTATGACTGCATTTCTCCGCTTTCGTTGATTGGAAAAATTGTGAAAGAAGCTGTGTTTCAATCCCCAAAAGACAACCAATTGGCTCTAGCTTTTTGCTTCAATCCTTCTTCTTCCTTGTCAGCATCTAAATTAACTGCAAGTTTAATTTCTTCAATTTCGACAAGCATTTCATCATCTGGAACCACTAAGGAGAAGGAATTCAAACGTTGAGATAATCGATTAATCTCTCTCTTTTTGGCAGTCTACAATAAACCCATCTATTTAGATTAAA
This sequence comes from Kokia cookei, assembly GCA_039519145.1. NCBI lineage: Eukaryota > Viridiplantae > Streptophyta > Magnoliopsida > Malvales > Malvaceae > Kokia > Kokia cookei. Next base: position 23,691,116 of record CM076904.1, on the reverse strand, counting down.
GTTCTCCTAATTGCAGTAATTTCACGTTAACGTCATCATAATTTTGACCCCAAAACTCTTTTATGATTCACTCACATTCTTCTTCAAAAATCCAACTTGCATTGAAGCAAAACCTTTTTCCTCCCTTGTTGTTCATCGCTTTAGGGCCCAAATTGATCATAATAGGACAATGGTCAGAAGATGAATTTGGGAGATGAAGGAATGAGTGCTCCGGGAAATTTCCCCACCATGCTTAATTCGCCACACCTTTGTCTAATCTTTATAGAATATTGTTCGTTAGAAGGCGACCTCTCTCCCAAGTGTACTAATTACCAGTAAAATCAATATCAGCAATATCACATCCCGTTAACATTGATTTAAATCTAGCCATATTTCTTTCATTACGTGCTCGTCCTCTCCCTTTTTTTTTTCAAAAGAGTATAAGATTTCATTGAAATCCCCTACTACTAACCATGAGGTATTTTGCGACCTACCTAACATTCTTAGAAGGTCTTAGGATGCCTATCGATTACACTCTTATAGGGCTCAGTTAAAACCCATTAACCTCTATGAACGCATCTCTTCGTTCTCTGATATAACCACATTAATATGGTTGTTTGAGAAACTTTGTAACTGTACCTCCAATTCCTCTTTCCATTTGATGGATAGACCACTCCTGATTCCTTGCGCATCAACATCAATCACGTTCTTGAATCCATACTTCACTCCAACTTGCTCCATTCTTGTACTATCTAACTTTGTTTCCATAAGAAACAAAATTTGGGACTGAATATGTCTAACCTTATTTCTAAGGCAATTAATCGCTTGTGGATGCCTCAACCCACGAATGTTCTAACTTACTATTTTCATTGTGTTCGATCAGCACGTTGGTTAGCAGCCGTTGATCTCTTAGTAAAAAGTGTTGCTTCTTTTTCTTCAAAAACTTCTCTTGTCTAGGCAATCCTTATTCTTTGTCTCTTTTTTCCCTCTCAGGTGCCTACTAGGGTGTTCTCCAATTTGGTTTCTTGATTTCACAGATTTGAATCGTCTAACCCATCATCATCTCTTTGCTCAAAAGATCCTCTATGGCAATCAATCTCCATGCGATTTGGGAAGGAACCTCATCTAGCTCCATTTGAACTTGTTTCCTTTAGCCACTTGTTACCAGCACGCAACTCCTCTCTAGTTGGAGCTCTAAGTGATAGATCGCATCAAAAATTGACTTATTGGACCCTTATTGTTTTACATATCGAACAAAACCCTTCCCTATACCCTAGCTTACCGCATAAGAAACAAAATAAGTGAGTCGTTTATACTGAAAAAAGCGTGTCTTTCTTTCCCTCCTTCTAGCAGTAACTTTTTCTTCCTTTTTAATGCGAACCGAACATCCACTCTAACCCTCCATTCTCCTCTTGAGATTAGAGTTGTGTCGTACTGCACAAAATTTTCAGTGAAGTTTCCAAGGTTTTTGGCCAGTCTTTCAGATACTATCCCGTAAGGAAGATTATGAACTTGGATCCAAAAATAAGAATGGTTGAGAGGGATTGTTTTTGGATCTTCTTCACCAACTAAACGATGAAAGAGAATTAAATGTCTATTGAACAACCAAGACATTCCGTCCCATACTCTCTTTATATCGAATTAAAAAAAGAATCGGAATAAATATCTTTTATCCCCAAGATCAGTGATTTCAACCCCCCAATGGATGCCACAGATCTGCGAAGTTCGTTTTAAGGACGGAAAGTGTATAATGAAATCCGTAAGAGCCCTACCCACAAGACAGAACCTTCAATCTTCTTCCTTTGTAGAATCAACCTTTTCACACGGTATTGGATTGCCTTCCTCCTCATCTTCAAGGCTTAGGTTAACTAATTTAGTCTCCATGAAACAGTCAAATTTAATGTTTTATTAGGGTGATGCTTCTTGTACTCGAACGATTTCTAGTGAGAACCAATGTTTTGATGACTATAAAACCTAACAAAGCAAGAACGAAAAAATGAAGAACAAATGACATGCTAAAAAATCCTAGCGGATGAAAAAACTATAATAAAATTAAAGAGTTAAAAAAAATAAAAAATTTTGAAGAAAATTTAAATTGCTTTTAAAATAAAAAAGATACTGTTGACGGATTTGATGAAATTTGTAATAGTGATTCTGTTGAAATATTGAGGCATAAATTTTTATTAAAATTTTAAAAATAACATTTAAAATATTTAGTAGAACTTTTCATATTTAAAATAAATAATGAGGCAACATTCCGATTTAATATGATTCATAAATCTTTCGCGGTAAAGGGTATGATTACATCAATCTTTATTAAAAACGAAATGCTCTTCTTAAAATGAGTAAATAATTTTTTTTTTCAAAAAAACACCTGCTTTTTTTATGTCATTCGGAAATTATATGATATATTTTTGTTTTTAAATAAAATATGATTTATTTTAAATAAATAAATTTTCATTTCATCATATCACAATTAAATGTTGAATTGAACTCATATAGACAACACACAAGACTTAATTATGGGTCGAGTCGATACAAAATTTTAGGTCCGTTTTTTAGGTTTGGGCTCGACCCGACCAAAAAATGTGCCTAAAGTTTTACTCAAGTTCGAAACAAATAAAAAAAAAACTAAACCCAAGCTCAGCTCGATCCACCCATATTAAATTTTTTTTTTAATAAAAATAAATTTAAAAAACATAATACATTAAAATATTAAAATAAATATTTCTCAACAAATTAAAAATATATTAAAAAATATTTATAAATTAAAAATACATTAAAAAATATTTATACTTAAATAATACTAAGATAGTTGCAATTTAGTAAGCAAATTCTTCTAAAATAGTAGCAAAATTAACAATAAAATAAGAGTTATACAATATTCAAACAATAACAACAAAATAATTGTAATATAATAACAAAATGAATGGCATCAAAACAATAGCAATAAACAATAACATAACAATAGCAGAAAAAAATTAGTCAAATTCAAGTCGAGCTCGGGCCAAAAAATCTTACCCGAGGATTGGTTTGTTTAGGAAACGGGCCTTATTTTTTTCCAAGTCTATTTTTTTGATCATATACTTCAACTCAAACCCTCTCACTTTTTGAATGGACCTTCGAGTCTGAACAAGTGATCCAATCCATGATCAGATTTACAATACATGTTTTAACAAGATACAAATTTTAAACGTCATAAAAATACTAAAACCTTTCTTACACGTAATCGATTCTTGAATCCAAATTTTATTTCTAACTTTAACATAGACTTGAAATTTTCTTTCTTAAAGGGCATTAAAAATTAATGCAGGTGCCTGGCTTAATGGAGCAATCACAAGATGTATCAATGTTGTCTTTTATTTATTTTATAGTGTTAGTTTGGTTTATTTTTATTGTCTTTTTATTTATTATATGTATATACACTTATTTTTGTTTAGAGTTTACAATTAGAATAGAATTTCAAAATGATTGATGGGTTATGAATTTTTTTTAGATGTGATTATTTCAGTATTGAAGTTTAAATTGTTGTCCAAGGGCTAAAACTTAAATTCTTTCACTTTAAAATTGAATTAAATTAGATATTGTTTAATTTTTATTTCAATTAAATGCAAATTAATTTTAAATATTCTCTAATTTAATTTAATTTTAAAATTTTTATCATGAAGAGGGATGGATATTTGGATACCACTTGTGTTTGGTCTTTTGAAAAACTGATAATGATAAAAACAGTTTTTTATAATAAAATTAAAATCTGTTTTTCTTTAAGCAATTAAAAAAAAGGATTTTTTTTTTAAAATTTGATTTTAGAAGCCCAAAATTGATTTATTTTAAAAGGAGCTCAAATCAATCTTTTTAAACCCAAATGGTTTTTAAGGCCTGAATCAGTTTTAATTTTTTTTAAAAGGTTTTGACAGTCCAGTTTAAGGCCCATATCAATTTGTTTTTTTTTTAAAGGTTCAAACGCGTTTTAAGTGCAAGGTCCAAAGGCTCTATTTTCAGTTTGCAGGGTTTCACAACACTAATTTCAAATAGCGATTAGTGATAGGGACGAATAAAATTTAATTCGATTTGAAAAATTAAAAAAAAATTGAATTATTTTAATCGAGTTATTCGAGTTAAATGAATCAATTTGATTTTTTTTTCGAATTTCGAGTTCGAATCGAATTCAATTTCGAAGTCGAATAACTCGAATAATTCGAATAAACGAATACAAACTATATAATTTTAAATTTTAAATTTATATTTCTCACTCTCACATCCACTCCCATGCCCAAAGCCCAAACTCACCCTATTCCCCCCTAAAAGCTCGTCTGCCATTTCCCTAATTTTCCAAAGTCTGGCCAATCCCACCATTCAATTTCCGCAAAAGTTATGATTTCATCGTCCATTTTCTTCTTCAATTCAAACTTGAAACTTCCAATTCCCAAATATCACATTTGTTATTCTTAAAAAACCCTAAATTAAACCCCAAATACGTTCTTCTTCTTCTTCTTTAAAAACTTAAATTAAACCCTCCATTCTTCTTCTTTATTAGTTCATTCAAACCTCTCAAATTAAAATATCTATAATGATGAATTCAAGAAGAAAACTTTAAAGAAAAATATATATATATTTAAAATTATAAAAGTAAACAACACGAAAGTCATTGTTTAAATTTACCTCGAACAAATATATTTGATTCGAATTCAATTTCACTTGTAAAAATTTTAAATTGAGTTAGGATGACGAAATAAGATTCAAAAACTCGATAATTCGAAAATTTTCCATTCGATTCGATCAAATACTTATCCCTAATCAGTAGGAACATTTGTTTGATTTTCAATTAAGCTTTTATTATTAAATATATTTTAGACTTTAGGTTTTATTTTTTAAGTAGAAGTCTTAACTAGATTTTAGATATTAAATTCAATTAGATTGTTATTTTAAAGTTTAGGATTAAATTAAATTAGATTTTTTTTTCTAATTCAATTAAATTTTAGGTTTATGTTTGCGAATTGAGTCTTAATTAAATTCACATCGATATTGTTTCCAGTGTAGGAGGACGTGGGTTCAACTGTGCTAAAGTATATTATCCTCCTATTTAAGGGTTGAAGATGGACTTTAGGTAGTTCTAGACATTGTATTAAAAAAAAAAATAGATATGATAAGAAACTAATGAGATAAATGTTTAAAAAATAAAAATAAGTTTATATTTAAGTTAGAATTAAAATTTAGAGTTATAAGTTATAATTTTTGGAGTTATTTCTTTTTTTTTTTTACACAAAATGGGCTCGAAGGCCACTATATCTAAATTAAAAAGAATCATCAATTATAATGTTATGAATTTCTTTCGGATAGTCCATCCCAAAAGAAAAAATACATTGATTTTGCAAAGCTAATTCGCTAAGCCTATCGACAACTTTGTTACTATCTCGGCCACTCCACACAAAGTTGTAATCCGAACCGATCACAACCATATTCTTGATCTCTTTGATATAAAGGACCATAACAATAATATCCTTAATTTTTTTATTTGATTTATCATGTTCGCATTATCACTATCGAAAATAGCTTTAGTGGTTGATTTATCGTGTGCCCATAAAATCCCCTCACGGATTGCCTCCATCTCGACCCACCCACTATTCGCAACATCCTCCCTGTAGCTCAACTTACCGCCCAACACAAAGCCTTCACAATTGCGTGCCACGACCATAATGCCTACCTGACCATTTGCCTAGGTTGCATCCACATTTACCTTAGTGACACCATCTAGGGGTTTCATCCATCTAACAGGCCTAAAAGGCTTGGGGATAATTGAGACACATGTGAAATTATGAAGACGAAAATTATCCCAAAGTATCTTCGCACTCTCCCAAATTAGCCCAGCTTCCTCCTTTTTGCCTCGAAAAATAAAATTGCTCCTACAATTCCATATATTCCAAAGCACAACTTGAGGCACTCAAAATCCTTTTTATTTAGTAGCCATAAGGCTTCTTCTAACCAGTCGATGCACTTATCCTAATTGTTGTCGATAACGTGACCATCAATACCCCCAATGACGAGAACATCATGAGCTTTGCTATAGTTTCTTAAAGCATGGATGACCAATTCATTCTCCCTCCCACATCTTGGGCACACACAATTGAATTCCCAGTTAAAAGAGGCGGTTTTAACATTCGTGGGCAATAGCTCATGACCAATCCTCCAAGCGAAAACTCGAACTTTTGGAGGAATTTTAAGCTTCCAAATTACCTTCCAAAAGCATCGATGAGGCCCATAACCCATCTTCTTCAAAATCAACCATGAGTACCCTGATTTTGGTCGTGTAGCAACCGTTCATAGCTTGAAATGACACTATTCTATCAGTCGACCCATTTTTAATTAGAGGTAAATAAAAAATCTGATTGCACAAATCATTCCCATACAGCTCACAAACAAGCTTCTTGTCCCACACACTAGTACCTATCTCTCATAGGTCACAAACCCTTTTATTTCGATCATCCGCAATTTGACTAATTAGTGAATTCCCATCAAGGCCATCAAAATCCCATTTATCAGTCTCGAGCTTCACCTTCTTACCATTACCGATTTGCTAACCAAAGCCCTCTTGAAGCTCTTTAACCGTTGTCAAAATACTCGTCCATGAGAAAGAAGCTTATCCACTGTTTTAGGATTAAGGGCATCTCCATCCGAAATGTACTTTGAACTGAGTACATGGAAACAAGGAGTATCCCTATGGTGAAGAAGGCGCCAAACCTGACAACCAAGAAGGGCAAAGTTGAAAAGCTAGAAATCTTTGAATTCGGGACCCCCATTCCTTTAGGCGAACACAACATGTCCCATGACATCATAGCCTAACCACGGCCTTTGTTTTTACTCGCCCACCAAAAGCTCCGCGATCTTGAGACCATAAGTTGGTAAAGATTGTAAAATAGCTTTAATGAATATCTCCTTACCACTATATGAATAATCTTTTTGACCAATTGTTAATCCTGTTTGAGAACCGATTAAGCATGTGCTGAAACACCCGAGTCTTATTCTTCTCGATAATGAGAGGTAAGCAAAGATAGTTATCCATAGTATCAAGAACCCTCATCCCCAACTTACTACTAAAATGCTCTCTATGAGGTATTCGGGTCGAAATAAATCACAGATTTAGAAAAATTAACCTTTTGGCCCGAAACATCTTCAAACTCCTTAAGGATGTCCATGATAGCCTTTAGCTTATTATCCTTATTTCTTATAAATAAAGGGCATCATCAGCATAAAAGAGGTGATTTATCCGGGGCCCGTTTTGACTAGCTCGGATGCCATGAATATTCCCACTTGATTGAGCATGGTGAAACATCCTAGAGAAGGCCTCCATACAAAACAAAAAAAGATACGGGGAGAGAGGGTCACCCTATCGAAGGCTTCTGTTCGGAATGATTTTCTCCGAAAGGGTCTAGTTACACTTCACAACATATATAATCGTACATACACATCTCATCACCATGTTAAACCAACTCTCAAAAAAGCCCATCCGAAGCATGACCTTCTCTAAGAAATCTCACTCAATATGATCACATGCCTTGCTCATATCAAGCTTGATCACAAAACCTTTATTGGGACCGTTCTTCGAATTTCAAAGGTAGTACGTCAATTTTAGGGTGATCAAAATATTATCATTAATCATTCTCCCCGAGACAAAGGCATACTGGTTGCGGCTAATGCACTTTGGGAGAAGATCCTTTAGCCTATTAGCCAAAACCTTAGAAATAGCTTGTACACAACAGTACATAAACTAATAGGCTTATAATAAGTCATGTCCTTAGGATCTTTAATCTTCGGAATAAAGATGATCATAATCTCGTTAATATCTTTCACATCCCTTTAACCATCCAAAATCTCATGATAATAATGAATAACTTCTTTCCCTATCGTGACCCAATTGATTTTATAAAACATCCCCGAGAGACCATTAATGTCAAGCGCTTTAACTAAGAGCTCCTAATAGCTCTTTATCTGTGACAGGCTACTCAAGGTCTACATTCAAAGTAGGAGAAATGCAAGGTTGAATCTGACTCAACACGTGATCATAGATGCCACCAAACTCCGATTTAAATAGAGTTTTGAAGTAATCACTAATGATCCCATGTACATCCTCCAACCCCTCCATCTAATTACCGTCGAAATTAAGAAGACCTTCAATTTTATTTTTCCTATTCCGTTGGTTCGCCTAAACATGAAAGAACATAATATTTCAATCCCTCTCCTTCAACCATTTCAACCGAGAGCGTTACGCTCAATAAACCTCCTCTTTCGCATAAAGGCGATCCAACTCGACCCTAGTAGCCCTCAACATCTCGACCTTTGCACCCAAATCATACACATTCATGAGCCTATCAAATTTTCCAATTAAACGATTAATGCTACTTCTCCTATTTAGAAGACTGCCACCTCCCAAGCCGAGTTCTAACCTCCTCAATACCATCAATCACATTACCAGACTTATCACGCCAAGTTTTCACAATGATATCCTTTGCCTCTTGCTCTTCCGCCCAACACGCCTCATATCTAAGAAGAAGTCTCGAGTCCCTCATTCCATCCTTAGGTTTACGACCGATTGTATCAAGAACTTACTTGGTGAAACACCTCCGTGGACAAGAACGAAACCTTATCAAGCCACCGAGTAGAAACCAAAAATCTATCAAGCCTAATTTCAACCAATCTATCATCTTTTCGGTTATTGGTCCAAGTGAAACAACCTCTATTCGGCTTGATGTCAACTAAGGTTAAGTCATCAATCACTTTTCGAAACTCATCCATCATAACCCTCAGTTTTCGCAGCCCACCACATTTCTCCACATCATTCACAATTTTATTAAAGTCTCCCTTATTGATCCAATCCTCACCCACCTTAGTACCGACAGTACGGAGAATATCCCAAGAGTTATTCCTCAAATTCAGCTCAAGGTACCTATAAAACCCTGTAAACCTAATTTGGACATAACCCTTGCTCTTCATCAAAGTATCCACATGATGTAACGAAAAATTCTGAATGTGTCCACCCCTTCTTTCCAAAGGATCGCCAAACCTCCCTTGCAACCTTTTACATCAACAACAAAACATTTGTTCATTTTACATTTGACCAGAACGTACTTAAATTCAGTGCTTTTCAATTTAATCTCACATAAAAACAAAACATCAAACTCTTTCGCAACAAGCAGTTTCTTCAAATCATGAACTGTCAAGCGATTTCCAACCCTCGATAGTTTCAGTAAAAGGTTTCCTTGGCGTCGAGCATTGAAGAAAGAAGTCCCCTCCGAAATTTTCTTACGAACCACTCTTAAAGGACTTTAATAAGTTCTCTCGTTCAAATCTTAATTTTTTTCTCGCTTATATTTCAGTCTACCCTCTCGTTCCTTAGCCTGTCCATCGAGACACTTCTCTAAAAGAAAGTAGGAAGTCGAAACTTCCTCCCCACACTTTGCTCTTTCCTTCCCTCTTTTTATCATTCTACATCCCCCAATTTCATTTGTGTTTTCGAACCTAATCGTATTTCTCTTCCCTTTTAAATTGCCTCTAAAAATTCAACTCCATTTATCCACTTTCTACCCCATGATTTACTGGCCCCCATTTGACCCTAATAAATTTCTATATTAAGTTGAATTCTTTCTTGCTCATGGTCATATAGCTCGCACTTTTGGGTATGATGTCCAATATGCCCATACACATAGCAAAAGGTAAGCAACCTCTCATCTTTGAATACACACATGATTTCTTTTTCTTCTACCCCAACCATGTAGGCCACCCTTCTAAACCGTTTAGAGATATCCATCTTCACTTTCATCCTTATATATTCGATCTATCCTTCCTCCTTATCCCTCAAATCGATAGCTATAACTTCACTAATGGTCCCTCCAACTTTTAAAGCCACTTGCTTATCCATGTACTTAAAGGGGTATTGTATATTCTGATCTTGAACAACAGTAAGTGAAAGATATAACTACTCCATTCTCGACCTTTTGCAAAAGGCACCATAGCAAAAAGACAGTAATCAAATAACCAAGATGTCATACTAAGGATCCTTTCCTTATCCTCCATCGTACCAAATTTGACAAGGAACAACCTTTCAGCCACTGCCACAAAATTAACAAGCTCTTTTGTCAATAAAAAAGACTTCAATACTCTTTACATAGCATCTCTATTGATATTTTCTAGAGCCATTATTTTTCCCACCGCTCATGCCTCATGTCCCTACATCTCGACTATTATCACATCCTAATAGACCACCCTTTCTTTTTCAACATCTGAAAAATTTATCTTTGCCAATAGATCGTTCAACTCGTTAGCCATCACGCAACCCCAATCCAAACAAGGCAACACATCACCAACCACAAACTCCCACCGAAACTGACGAAATAGATAAAGCTAACAAAACAAAAAGAAAAAACCAAAGCTAAGATTCTAGAGCATACAAAACAATCACCACTAAAATATACCAAATCAAAATAAAAGGCTAAAATAACGAAATAGGAACTAAAGAATCAAAATAAAAAGGCAAAGGGAAACAAAGCCTATACTAATCAGTTCATATAATCAAGAAGCACGTGATTAAAAATACAAGAACCTAAAGCAATAATGCTTGAAAAGATAAAGAAACCAAGATAAAACCAAAACCAATAAAAAAAGATTAATTATCCTTATTAAAACTATGATCCTAAAACAAGCACGATGGCATGTAAAGATAAAAATCAATGCTAAAAAGCATGCATCAAGAATACAAGAACACTATCGGAATAGCTAACGAAGCAAAAAACACGATCAATAAGTATCCAAAAAAGAAAAAACCAAAACAAGATCAACAAATAAAGTTCAAAGAGAGAAAAATTAAGAAAAAGTTTTAAACAGTCCAGATTTACAAATCCAAAAAAGAAACAAAAATAAAACAAAATGAACAAGAAATCTTACAATAAGAACAACAAAAGTAATAATGAAAAAAAAGCCAAGAACCTAACTCACAGAAGTAAGAATCAAAACTTGGGTGTCCACCACGGTGAACCTACACTCTAGCTACCAACAAACGACCAATATCTCTAAAAACCAACGCCAAGATTGCCTTCACCAATTAGAGAGGAAAGACTAAACCCATTTCTCATAAAACCCTAATCAAGCTACAAATCCTTCAAACTGAAAGATAAATATGAAGAAAAACAAAACAAGAATTTTTCGTGAAAGATGTTAGACTACTAAGAATAAAAAAATTAGAGAAGAAAATTATACGAGAATCAAATTAATAGAAAAATTAACGTTAAGATAAACCAAACATGCTATTAATACCCAAAAGAAAGTAAACTCAAAAAATCAATACCAAAGAGAAAAAACGCGAATGTCACCACCATGCCAAGTTACCGATGAACCTGAAATGCTAGCAGACATCCCGTGAAACACCCCCCACCATCCATTTGCACCTACGGAATGAGCAAAGATGGACAACAACACCACCACAAGCCGTCCAATCGACAAAGACTGAAGATGGAAATTAATATGCACAATTGCTAAATTCTTGAACGATTTCTAATGCGCGCGTTAAAGTTTAGAGAAGCTTTTATCCTCCCTTGAAAATTTGATAGTGTAATTGGGGTGTTTCAATTGCAAAGGCAAAATAATTGATTTAGTGAAATTGGGTAATTATTTGTCAATCGTCTCAGGGTGGCCTTGGAGTTAAAGGGCTGGATTGACAGAATTTTTAAAGTTATTTCTAATTCAACTAAATATGGGTCATTTTTATTTTGGTCACCCAAAAAGGAAATTGATCAAATTGGTCACTCCATTGTTAAATAGTAACGGAAGGCTAACGGTGCATTTGTACAAAAAAAACAAAATAGCAACAACCTCTATTTAGAGTGACTAACAGGTAGTTTATCCTAATTTTAGATTAGCTAATGTTGAAATGCACCATTAGTCTTCTATTACCATTTAACGATGGAGTGATCAATTTGATTAATTTCTATTTTGGGTGACTAAATTAAAAAAAAAATGGTGGCAAAAATAAAAATGACTCATATTTAGAGTGACTTATAGGGCAGTTTACTTTATATTAAAGGGGTTAGGATAGATTTGATTAGACTTTAGATTTAGATTTCTATTCTCTTTAGTTCCAAATAGTCTTAGATTTGCTTTAGCTTTTGTTTTTAAATTTTAAATTCTCTAAGTTTAGAAATTTAAGTTTATTTTAACTTCAATTTTAAAATTTCAAGTTCAAAAACTATCAATTTTAGGAGTCGAATTAGAATTAGTTGTTAAGTCTTAAACTTAATTTAGTTTTCTTTTGAAATTAGAACTGTTTGGAGTTAAGATTAGCAATTTAGTTAGGAAACCCTAGATACCAACTCATGTAGAACTATCTTTAGATAGGCATTGTAGGAGTGCTATCATCTTCGCTACATGTAACCATACTGCCAAACCCATATTTGATAAAGAGACAGAGTAGTAGTTTTAAGATTAAATCCTTAGGTACTTCTTAGTTTTAAGACTTTAAGCAATAGGTGACTAATTGAACTAACTCAAACCGTTAGTTGAATGCTCCTCATTTATGTTTTTGTGTCTAGTTTAGTAGGTTCTCAATCTAGCACATTATGAAAGTATGTATAACAAAGAATGGAAATTATAAAGCTCATTATCATGCAAGGAAAAGGTTTTTCCACTCCAATAGATTTCTCCTTTTTATGGAGCATGCATCTTATCTGACATTTTAGTAACCAATTTTCTACTCTAACGGATAATATTGTTTGTTAGAGAGTGTGATTACAAGGCTTATGATCATTACCTTCACACGATTAACCAAAATGCGAACTATCAACGTTAGGAAGTTTGTTACCCTCGAGTCCCTTCCCTAAAGGTAATAATAAAACACATAAAAAAAGAAAAAGTCGATTTCTTTGAAAAGTAAAACAACACAACAATAATGGAATTTCAAATAACAAAGTTCACGAATTAACCTTTCAATCGAAAAGAAAAATGAAACACGCAACATTTCTACTTGTAACAACAACAAATACTACCAGTAGTGGATCGAATCAAAGAATAAGAGCAGAACACAACCCGTAACAACAAAAGAAAGAAAAATAAAAAAAGAATGAAAAGAACAGAGAGGGAAATCAGTTACTTAAAAAAATAAAAATGGAATTTACGGAGAGAAATAAAAATCATCATTCCCCACTCGTTTACGCAGAGATTCGAACACAAGACCGAAAGACAAACAGACAGACATACACTTAACCATTGAACCACTAGGCTCATCATTGAGACATCAACACATAAAATTTAACGTTTATAACAAATTCAAGGTCTAAGATTCAAAAAAAGAACATGGAAATTCAAAAGACCTTACTCACACCACATGTAACACCCTTATTTTATTTTAATGATTAAATTAGGAAATTTTGGGAATTTGAGGGTCTTTTGCTTAAAATTATGTAAATTATGGACTTAATTAAGCTTTAAATAAAACTTGCGGCTAATTAAGTGATTTTGGAATTTGTTTGTGATGCGGGTAAAAGTGTGGGGTTGTTTAAAAAACCTTAGAACTCTTCGAGGGTCTCTGAATAATTTCACTTTTTTCTTAGGTATTTAAACACCCTTAAGCCTTGGTGTGACTCTTTCAATTCTTTTTACTTGTTGCCTCTGTCGAAATTTCCAAAGCTTCCTTCTCTCCCTTATTTTGTTTCTCTAATCACCCTTCGGCTAAGCTTGTGCCGTTGGCTGTTTGTTACACCGCCCTTGCCAACTCCCTTCTCTTCATATCGTGAACCCAACCTTACCCTTTTCTCCTTCCTTGCCACCATCGTTCATGTGAAACGCGAAGTGAACCTTTGGTTTTCTTCTGCTCCTTTGTGCACCACCGCTTGTTCTGTCATTTTTGAGGTTGGTAAGTTGTTCAAATCATGTTGTGGCTTTGATTTGGGGTTGTTTTCATGTTGATCTCGACGGTCGGACGTCGGTTATGGTGGTAGAGGTGTTGACATGTCGATTTGGAGGGAAACCAAACCCTAATTTTCTCCTTTATGTTATGTTTAAAATTAAGCCCTAAAATGCCTTAACCCAAACCCTTTTTACCTAAAAACCCTAAGCCCAAACCCAAACCAAACCCAACACCCTAAACCAAGTGAACCAAGCCCAATCAGTTTAACCTGATAACACGACCCGAACTCGTTGACCGAATCGGACTGTTAACTTTGATCAAACCAAGCCGATGACTGTTGACCATTGACTTTTTGGGTTGATAGTTGACTTTTTCAAGAAACCCTACCTTACCATTTTTCGACGTCTTGAGTCCGTTTTGTCAAATTCAAACCTGAAAGTCTCGTTTTGACTATTTTATCTTTAATTTTGTACTTAGGGGGTGATCACGACTCCGAGGCTGAAGAGTTACCTCCTCCTTCACTTGTTAGTTTAGTTAGTTTAGTTAGTTTTTTGTTTAATTGGTGGCTTAGGAATAGTATTAATATTTAGTTGTGTTTGTAGGATCTAATCTCGCTAGATCGGGTACTCAACTAGTGCGTAGTGGACGACCTTCTTATCGTTAGAGTTTCTGCTTCTTATAAGTGTGTTTCTAACTATAATCAAAATTCTCAGGTACGTTCAAATTCTGATCAAATGCAGGTATACAATCAGATGCAATCACAAGCTAGAATGCAGCCACAACAGACAATGTTGCCACATATGCAAGGACAACATCAATAACAACAGCAACAATTTTCTCAACAAAGATTAGATCCTATGGCTGCTCTTGAAGCACTGATGCGAGAGCATATTACGCGAGCTGAAGCAATTGTTCAAGGTAATTCTTCTTTTACCTATGCGTTGGAAGCCCAGCTAGGACAGTTGGCTTCTAATCTGAATACAAGATCACCAGACACTTTGCCTAGTGATACTAAGAATCTTACGTAGAAAGGGAAGGAACATTGCAAGGCTATCACGCTGCGGAGCAGAAAGCAAACTACTGATCCAATCAGAAATTTCAACCAAACACATGTCGACGCAACCGAATCAATGCAACAAAGCGAAGTTGTTTTTGAAGAGAGCCCAACAGAAATAAATGAGGAGGAGCCAATTGTAGTGACCTCTATGCCTACAATTCACACAATGAAGATGCAACTACCTAAGTCGATGCAATCGGTTATTCCACAATAAACCACTAACAATATACCTTTTCCATTTTCACAGAGATTTAAAGAGAAAGACCATGATAAGGATTATCAAAAATTTGTTTCTATCTTGAAGCAATTACACATTAACATACATTTTGTAGATGCTCTTCTGCAAATACCTAGCTATGGGAAATTCATGAAATAGCTACTGTCAAAGAAGAAAAAGTTATCCAAAATCGACACGACTCGCTCACAGAGGGGTACAGCACTGTGCTAACAAATAAGTTGCAACCAAAGATGAAAGACCCTAGCAGCTTCACAATCCCATGCTCCATTAGAAATCAATATCTAGGTAAAGCTTTATGCGATCTGAGAGCCAATATTAACCTTATGCCTTTGTCCACATTCAGGAAGTTAGGAATTGGATTGATGAGACCTACTGTGGTGACAATACAGCTTGCTGATAGATCTCTAGCACAACTTGAAGGCCAGATCAAAGATGTCCTTGTTCAAGTTGATAAGCTTGTGTTCTTTGCTGATTTCATAATACTTGACTGTGAAGCAGATAATGAGGTGCCCATCATCTTGGGACGCCCATTCTTAGCAACAGAATGCACTCTTATTGACGTTTTCAGAGGCAAGCTTATCATGCGACATAATGACGAGCATGTTACCTTCAATGTGTTTGAAGCATCTCCTTCTACAAATAAGGAGCAATGTCACCACATTGACGTGCTGGACAAGATTATTATATAAGAATTTAATGAATGAAGTTTAGCTGTTCCAAATAAAGATGCAGTGACATCCACCGATGATATCCTAACTGAATGCGAACGCAGAGCTGAGCCTAATAGTTGTGAGCTAATACAGGGTTCGCAATTGGAATATTTGGATTTTTCTAACAAGACGATCCTTGTGTTTAAACCATCAATTGAACAAGCTCTTACCTTAGAGTTAAAGCCATTATCGATGCATTTGAAGTATGTCTTTCTAGGTGACAATGACACATTATCTGTGATTATCAGCGTAAGCCTTGACGTAATTCAAGAAAAAATGCTAATGCAATTTTAAAGGAACACAAAAGAGCCATTGCATGGAGTATTGCAGATATAAGAGGAATTAGTCCCTCTTTTTACATGTATAAAATCAAACTAGAAGATGAAGGGAAGTAATCCATTGAGCAATAACGAAGACTTATTGAGAAAAATGAAAGAGGTAGTGAAGAAGGAAATTATTAAGTGGCTAGACGCGGGCATCATCTACCCCATTTCATACAGCACATGGGTGAGCCCTATCCAATGTGTGCCCAAGAAAAGCGGTATCATAGTGGTGAGTAATGATAAGAGTGATCTGATCCCTACTCGTATTGCTACTGGTTGGTGAGTGTGTATGGACTATCGTCGTCTTAATGCGACCACAAAGAAGGATCACTTTCCTCTACCGTTCATTGATTAGATGTTGGATAGGCTAGTTGGTAAAGCCTACTATTGCTTCCTAGATGGCTACTTTGGATATAATCAAATTACCATTGCGCTGGAAGATCAAGCAAAAACCACGTTCACATGCCCATTTGGAACTTTTTCCTTCCGACGTATGTCATTCGAATTATGCAATGCACCAGCCACGTTCTAGAGGTGTATGATGACTATCTTCTCGGACATGATTGAAGATTCACTGGAGGTATTCATGGACGATTTCTCTGTCTATGGACAGGATTCTGATCAATGCGCCGACAATCTGACAAAAGTATTTTAGAGATGCGAGGACACAAATCTAGTGCTGAACTGGGAAAAATGTCATTTCATGGCAACTGAAGGCATTGTCCTTGGCCATAGAATATCATGTTAGGGCATTGAAGTAGACAAAGCAAAGGTATAAATCATTGAGAAATTACCACCACCCAAAAATGTCAAAGGAATAAGAAGCTTTCTTGGTCACGTTGGTTTTTATAGGAGATTTATTCGAGATTTTTCCAAGATTGCCAAACCTTTATGCTCGTTGCTAGAGCAGAATAAAAAATTTGTATTTGATGACGCATGTCTGGATGCGTTTGTCATAATAAAGATGCAGCTAGTTCAAGCTCCAATTGTCGTCGTACCAGATTAGATGCAGCTAGAGCTGATTGTGGGTCGGGTCGGGTTCGGGCCGAGCTTCAATAAAATTTTAGGTCCAAGTGCTAGGCTCGAGCCCAGCCTAACCCGAAAAATGGGCCTAAAACTTTGTCCAAACTCGACCCGAATTATAGTCAAACCCGAGCCCGACCTGATCGAGCCCGTATTAATTTTTTAGATTATTTTATTACATACAACAAATTTAAAAAATATATAATATATCAAATTCGCTTAAAAACATTAAAACAAACATTAAAAATAAATAAATTTAAAATACATTAATTTTTTTTATATTAAGATAGTTGTAAATAAATTAGTAAAAAATTAATAATAAAACATAAGTTCTACAATATTCAAATAATATTAAAAAAGACGGTGAAATAATAGTAAAAACACATAAAAAAAAACATCCAAACAACAAAAATAACAACCAAAACAGTAGCAAAAATAACAGCAAACAACATTAAAAACAACAAAAATAGCAACAAAAATAACAGTAAAAAGAACATGAAAATAACAACCAAAACAGTAAAAAACAAAAAAACCAACAAAAAATAACAACCAAAACAATAAAAAAACAGCACAAAAATAACAATATAATTTTTTTTATTACAAATGGTTAATTTATTCGGGTCGGGCTGGGTCGAGTTGGGCTCGAGCCAAAAAACTCATACCAAAGGCCCGACTGGTTTAGAAAATGGGCCTCGTTTTTTGTCCAAGCCTATTTTTCAAGCCTATATTTTTGTCCAAACCTTCCCATTTTTCGGGTGGGCCTTCGGGTCGGGTCGGGTGGCTCGACGCATGATCAAGTCTAGATGCAGCCTTTTGAATTAATGTGTGACGCAAGCGACTTCATTGTAAGAGCTGTGCTGGGACAACGAAAAGAAAAGGTATTTCACTAAATTTATGATGCTAGCAAAACTTTAACTAATGCACAAGTAAATTATACAACTATTGAAAAGGAATTACTAGCAGTCGGTTTTGCATGTGAAAAATTTCGCTCATATTTGTCGGCACAAAAAATACTGTCTACACAGATCACTCTGCGTTGAGATACCTTTTTACAAAGAAAGACGTCAAACCGAGATTGATCAGATGAATTCTGCTCTTATAAGAGTTTGATATTCAAATTAGAGATAGGAGAGGATCCGAGAATCAGGTAGTAGACCACTTATCCTGTCTTGAAGCTAGAAGCGAAGATGGCAATCAGTCACGCCTTGTCAATACATTTCCAGATGAGCAATTATTTTATGTCGACACATCTCCATGGTATGCTAATGTTGTCAATTATTCAGTTTGTGGTAAGCTACCCTTGAGTGCCACTGGTAACAAGGAAATCAGATTTATGTGTGACGTTGTGAAGTATCATTAGAACGAGCCATACCTGTTCAAGGTATGCATTAACAATATTATCCGTCGTTGCGTTCCTAAAGAAGAGATGACTTCCATCCTGAGACATTGCCATGATGCTCCTTATGTAGGCCGTTTTGGTGGAATGAGGTCTGCTGCAAAGGTCTTATAATCTGGATTCTTCTGGCGCAGATTGTTTTGAGATGCCCACAATTAGTGTAACAATGCCATTGATGTCAACACACAGATTCTATATCTCGCTGCAATGAGATACTCCAACAACCTATCATAGAGGTGGAGTTATTTGATGTTTGGGGTATAGATTTCATGGGACCATTTCCAAACTCCATTGGGAATGTGTATATTTTAGTTGCTATTGACTATGTCTCTAAGTGGATCGAAACAATTACAGTTCCAAAGGATGATGCTCGAACGATGTTAAAGTTTTTCCACACATATATCATCTCATTTTCACAATAAGTGATCAAGGTACTCATTTTCACAATAACCAAGTAGCGACAACATTAAAACGCTATGGTGTGAAGCATCGTATGGCCACAACATATCATCCACAAACGAATGGCTAAGCGAAGGTCTCCAATCGACAAATCAAAAATATACTTGAAAAGCTGGTTAAACCATATCAGATAGATTAGTCTTCCGGCTACATGATGCATTATGGGCACTTCGTACTACCTATAAAACCCCGTTGGGGATGTTATCGTATCAATTAGTGTTTGGTAAATCCTGTCACTTATCGATTGAACTTGAACATAAAGCCATGTGGGCGATCAAGTAGGTGAACACGAATTATGATACTGCTGGAAGAAAAAGGTTGTTGGACATTGCTGAGCTGGAAGAAATTCAACGCAATGCATATGAAAATGCTGCCATATACAAAGAAAAGACTAAAAGATGGCATGACAATATCATCTTGCAACGACAATTTAATCCTGGTCAATTGGTACTTTTGTTTAATTCACGTTTGAAATTGCATCCAGGTAAATTACGTTTGAGATGGTCAGGTCCTTTCAAGGTTGTCGAAGCATTCCAAAATGGTGCGGTGACAATTGTAGATCTGAAAGATGGTCACCAGTTTAAAGTAAATGGCCAATGACTGAAGCATTACATAAGCCTAGATGTCAAAGAACACAACGAGACCATATATCTGGTCACATTTAAATAATGTCATTGCATTCTTACATTTATGTTTATTTCTTTTACTTTCTTTTTCTTCTTTTATCTGTTTCTTTTTAGATTATATGCAGGAATAAAAATTGATCTTTTATCAACGCACCATAAAGCACAACTTATCGGCGCATTCTGTGATGACTCAGCGAAACTTTTACAGCAAGAATCGTGCCAGTTGATTTTCATCTATCCCTAGCCGTTAGATCAAATCAAGAGGTATGATCTACAGCCTGACATTTATTGGCTGCAAACGTAATGCTTTTCGACACATTTTGCAATCATCATGTCTCCTCTAATCCATAGTTTATAAAACCCTTTTTCTGCTGACTTCCTTCTTCCACTCACACTCTCCATTGTTGTTGCAACCATCTCCTCCATTGTCCTCAAATTTTTCTGCAAATTCTTTTGTTTTCTTTACCTAGTTATTATGGTAAGAACCAAAGGAGCAAAAACCCCTTCAAAATCCCCCATTGAATGCTGACCAAGCCTCACAAAAGAACACGTCCTATTCCTTTCCAAGGCAGCGAAAGATTGTTACCACGACATCATGCTCAAGAGAAACTATCACCTAGAGTAGGGTTTTTAATTGTCACCACATTAGTTGTTAGGGAAATAGGTTGCGAGGACAATCTCTCGGCTGGGCTGGGAAACTTTCTTCGACCATCCGGTCGGGTACTCCCCCACTTTGGTAAGGGAGTTCTATGCCAATTTAGTGAACTCTGAACAGGAGTTCGTATTTGTACGAGAAGGCTTGGTACCTTAGAGTGCGACTCACATCAATGCACTCTTCCACTTCACTGAAAAGGAGGATACCCAAACTGCATTTTTACAAGAGTTAACAGATGAAGGCGCTGACATGGTGATTAGAGATCTATGCGTCGAAGGTACTGTTTGGACAGGCAACGGTCCGCATAACTATACTATGCATAGGTGTTATCTCACCACTCAGAGTAAGGTATGGTTTCACTTTGTGAACAGCCGAATCCTACCTTCAACCCATAGCATAATTGCGATGTTGGATTGCATGTACCTGTTACACTCCATTCTGAAGGGATGCCACATCGATGTCGGCGTAATTTTACATGAAGAAATTGTTGAAGTCGCGGGTAAATAGACAAGTATCTTACCTTTCCCTTTTTTAATTATGATGCTCTGTAAACAAAAGGATATTGTGCCTCAAGATGGTGAGGAAGTGCTGGACAATAAAGGGCCAATAAATGATATTTTGGTGGAACGAATGACTAGGGGACAAGAAATAGTTTTGGTGAAAGAGGTACCTAAGAAGAAAGAAAAAGGGAAAGGAAAGAAAAAGATGAAGCAAGAAGATGCGCCCACAAACCCTCAAGTTGAGAAGAGGCTGGTTACATTAGAACAAATCATTGATCGCATGGATTTTCGCCAGATTTGCCTTGTCAGTATGGTGGATAAAATGGATGACAAGCATAACCTTTTCTATGCATACACAAGGGCGTGGAACAGTTGTTACCACATTGAGGAATTTGAGCCCTAATCCCATGCCTGAGTTTCTTGTATTCCCACCAATTGTTCTGGAAGCCCCATCGTCCTCTAAGCAACCTACTCCTGAAGGTAGGCCTCAACCTATCCCATCCCCAATGAGAATTCATATCTCCAATGATGAGGAACCAGAGGGACATTCTAATGCCATAGAAGACTATTTTAGAACTATCTTCAGCTTGCTCGAGGATGAATTTTCGAATAGCCTTGGGGCTAACATGGTGAAAAAGGAGGCTATTACTGAAGAGATGCTTACGTCAATCGTATCTGTGGGTTTGGAAGCAGAGGAAGGTGTCAAATTGAATACAGCTGAGAAGGAGAAACCTAAGGAGAAGAGGGAAAATGAGGAAGAGAAGGAAGAAAAAGAAGAAGAAGAGAAGGATGAAGAGAAGGAAGATGCCCCGACAAATTTGGAGAAAGAATTTGTCGACGCAATTACCAGTGTGGTTGCATCCTTTGAAAACTTGACTCCACCTGAAGCAAGCCAAGCTGAGGTAGTCACCAGTAGCACTGAAGGTCTTCACTTGGCCATCGTGCCTTATGTAGCATCGCTTGCTGAAGTCTATCTATCTGATGTGACTGTCGATGAGGCCACCACTCAATCGGCTGTGGATGAGTAATCAACTGCTTTGATTGATTCCAAGGACAAAAAGCAAAAGGGGAAAAGACAAGAAAAAGAGGCATAAAGCAGAAGAGGAGTGTCCAAAGAAGAAGATGAAGAAAGCTAAAGCAGCCACTTCATCGACTACTGAACAATGAGTTAGTTAACTTTTCATTAGTTAGTTGTATGCATAGCATTTAGTTGTCATTGCATTTCTATTTGTCATTACATTTTATTTGTTAGTACATTTGCATTGTAGTTGCATTTCCATTTTAATTTGTATAATATTGTCAATGCATTGGGGACAATGCAGACATTAAGTTTGGAGGGATCTTATGTGAAATGAAAATGCGATTACACCCACATATTTGAAAATTTATTTGTTTCTTTAGTTTAATGAAAGTATGCGAAGTTTCAACAAAAATGTGACCACAATTTTTATTGTATACGTAAATCTTGAATTGTTTGGATGCTGATATGTGAATTGGGTGAATATGAATGAATATTGAGCTTTGCTATTTTTGAATGAATGATTGGAATTACACTAGTAATGAATGGATAGTATCAATCTTTGAATCTTGAAATAACTTACCAAATGTAGTGACATGGTTCTCATAAAAGACACTCTAATGTAAGTGCATTGTGACTTATCAAGGAAGAACACTCTGCTGCATGTGTTAGAAAAATCATCTAGCCAAAGGCTGTCACTGTAAGAGTGTGTGTCGGCGCAATTACATGCCTCTTGTGGGTTTGATGCACCCTATCATTACTACTCAGGAAAAAAGGTAGAGTAATGCAATGACATCTTTCAGTTACTTATAAAATAAAATAAAAAAAGAAAAAAGGAAGAAGAGGAAATGAGAAAAGAAGAAAAAATATATTGCTATAAAGTGTTGTATTGGTTAAGAAATGTTAAGATTCAAAGCATGCTGCTAACATTAATGAAGTGGTAGTTTTAATTGTTCATACATATAATTTGTCGGCTCATTATTCTCTCATATAAATACAATCTATTTATTAGGATTTAAAAGAATTTAAGTTGCTAGAATGATGATTGTGGTGACATGTTTTATTTGTGACTTTGCTAACTTTTGTTTACTTGAGGACAAGTAAAAACTCAAGTTTAGGAATGTGATATCTTTAGAAATGATACTTATTTTCTCCCTAAATTTGTGTATTAATTGTCTCTTTTGTTTTACATTTAGCATGCATGATAGTCATTTCATACCTAGTTTTTTACATTTTCTAACTCAATGTTGTGTGACTTAAATTCTCGTTATTTTATCTCTTTTGTGCACTAATGTCACCATATGCAGCATATGTATTGCGTCTGAACTTGTCAGCGCAGGGATTCATCTTGAAAGATCAATGCTAGAAAGAGTTCAAAGATGCAGCCACAAGTTTAGATTGGTATTGTGGCCAGAATTCTCACCGCATGGAAACATTTACTTTGTATAAGTGAATTTACGCTGCAAGCACATATAGAAGCACCAACATAAGAATTTCACACAATGTCGCCACAATTAAAGATTATAGATCGTGCCTAGAACTGCGGTGATAACCTGCAGATTTATGAAGATCACACCAGATCTGCGTGAGTGCACAGTTGGATTTCAACAAACTTTGACAGCTGCAAAAGAAGTTGGATCTGAGAGAATATGAGATCTACAATTCTCAAAGCTTATAAATAAAAGAGAGAAGAAGGAGATAGATATCAAGGAGTGAAGCAATTAAATTCTGCAAATTCTCTAAAAGCTTTGAAGCTTGGTTTGGGAGTCCGGTGAGCTGATCGAGCAAGTGTGCGACAACTCCTAATGAGGAGTGCTTGGTGCGAACAAGAGGAGCAGTTAAGGGATAATCCTAGTAGCCTAGGAATAGTATGCTTCGAATTATCTGTTAATTCCTCTGTTAATGCTGATTAATTCTTATTGACACTTGATTGTATATGGAAATAACTTTCAATGTTAGATTACTTTGAGTCTTATTCAATTCTTCTCATGTGTTTTATCTTGGATTTAACTGTTTTTTACTCAAAAGTGCAATTATAGTCTACCGACATTGGAAAGTGCGGTGACAAGTTATGTTAACAAGCAAGTTAGCAAAAGTTACTTGAGACTAGGAGGGATTCTAGTCACTCGTTCTTGAGTACAAGGCATTGCCAACAACTGGAAGGTGAGGTAAATGTGGGCGTTTGAGTCTTGGTTAAATAGAGAGTTATTGTTAGTATGATTTCATTGGAACTTTATTGCTGCGACAATTCATCTATAAAATACCTTGTCAATGCATCCAGTGCTACTACTTAGTGAAGTCAGTGATCCACTCCATTCTTCGCACTTGATCACACTTTTACTTTTTTTGCATTTAAATTCTCAAAATATCAACAATAGTTTATTTTACTTTTAGTTGCTCGGACATTTATTTTGCTCTAACATTATTCATTGCATTGACATCTTTGACTAACTTAGTGATGCAGATATGATTTAAGTGTGCTAACATATTTATTAGCATTTTCTCTAATTTTAACTTTAGTTGCTTTGACAATTGAACATTAAGAACTCTATCCTCGTGGGATCGGTATCTGATAGAGCAAATTTATCAACTATACTTGCATCGATGTGTGTCCGCTTGCTCTTAAATGTTGTGACATTTACAGGTCAATCAACTGCATCAAGTTTAGCTTTTAGGTTTGGCCGATCAGCTGCATCGGGTTCAACTTCTAGGTTAGGCCGATTTAGAGTGGTGGAGCAGCTAGATTTGGGCCAAAACAGCCTGGGTCAGTGTATGCGACTAGGAGGCATGAGGATTGTGATGAGCCAGACGTCATAGCGGGTATTTTTTCTATTCACTCTATCCCTTATTTTGCTTTACTTAATAATGGTTCGACTTATTCTTATGTGGCGACTAAGGTATCTTGGGGTCTTAAGATCTCTTTCGAAAATGATGAGTCTGTGATTACTGTTCAAAATCATGTGGGTATTTTTGTAGAGGTCAATAAGATATATCATAACTGTCCCCTTGAGATTCAAGGGGAAATCTTTCTTGTCAATTTATTGGAGTTAGCAATCAATGAGTTTGATCTCATACTTGGAATGGATTGGATTTTTGAGCACCGAGTTAACTTGGATTGTGAGAAAAAGGGGGCAACTTTGAGAACTTCTAATAACCGAGAGAACTCTAATTGGTGAATATATAGGGTTTCTGTCTAAGTGATCTCAGCCCTTAAAGTCAAAAAGGTGATTAAAAAGGGGTCCATGGCTTACCTGGCTTACATCCTCGATCCAAGGCAATTAGATTCTGAGATTGAAAAGATTCGAGTAGTGAGAGACTTCCCTGATGTATTCCTAAAAGAGTTGCTTGGTGTGTCATCTAAAAGTGACGAGGTTGAGTTTAGCATTGAGGACTATCCCGGTACGACTCCTGTGTCCATGACACCTTATTCTAATGGCACCTAAGGAACTCAAGTAATTAAATATACAATTGTAAGAGCTGTAGGATAGGGGTTTTATTCAACCTAGTGTTTCACCGTGAGGTGCTCCAGTTTTATTTGTAAAAAAGAAAGATGAAACACTCTGACTGTGCATCGATTATCAAAACTTGAATAAGCTGACAATTAAGAATAAATACCCCTTGCCTTGTATTGATAACCTATTCGATCAGTTTCAAGACGCTACTGTATTTTCTAAGATAGACCTAAGATCTGGGTATTATCAGCTTAAGGCCAAAGATTTTGATGTGTTCAATACAATTTTTCAAACTCATTATGGGCATTATGAGTTTCTGGTAATGCCTTTCGATTTAACTAATGCTCCTACAACATTTATGGACATGATGAATAGGGTGTTTCAACCCTACTAGGATCAGTTTGTGGTGGTGTTTATAAATGATATCTTGGTTTACTCTAAGTATGAGGCTGAGCATGAGGAGCTTCTTAGGGCATATTGTTCAGCAAGTATGAATTCTAGCTCTTGGAGGTTGTGTTTTGGGGTCATATTGTATCTATTAAGGGAATTTGTTTAGATCCTAAAAAGATTGAGGCTATTATGGGCTGGAAGCAACCTAAGAATGTTCCTGAGATTCGTAGTTTCTTGGATTTAGCCGATTATTATCAAAGGTTTGTTGAGGGTTTCTCGATTAATGCGCCATCTTTGACTAAGCTTCTGAGGAAGACTGTCCCATTTTTTTGGATTGAGGCTCAAGAGTCTAGTCTTGAAAAGTTGAAGTCGGTGTTGACTCAAGCACCGGTTCTGATCCAACCTAAGCCTAGGAAAGCTTATACTATTTACAGTGATGCTTCTCACATGAGATTGGGATGTGTGCTAATACAAGAGGGAAAGGTTGTGACTTATGCATCTCGTCAGTTAAAATCGCATGAGATTAATTACCCTACCCATGATCTCGGACTTGCTGCGGTGATCTTTGCTCTTAAAATTTAGAGACACTATCTCTATGGGAGAAGTTTTACATCTTCACAGATCATAAGAGCTTAAAGTATTTGCTCACTTAGAAATAACTTAACTTAAGACAACGTCGTTGGTTGAAACTTCTTAAGGATTATGATTGTGAGATTGAGTATCATCCTGACAAAGCTATCGTGGTTACCGATGCCTTGATTCGTAATGTTGTGACTGAATTGAGGACTTTATTTGCCATATTAAGTTTATTTGAGGATGGCAACCTTTTAGTCGAACTTCGAGTTATTGTCACTTTACTCTCGGAGATTAAGGATGAGCAGTTTAATGACCCGTATCTAGTGCACCGTATGAGAGAGGTGGAGGAAGGTACAACTATGGACTTCTCCATGGATTAGAATGGTATACTATACTTTCAAGGTCGATACTGTGTTCCGAAGGATTCTGAAATTAAATAAACTATTCTCTATGCAGCGCATGATAGCCCTTATTCCATGCATCCTAACGGAGATAAGAT
Source organism: Kokia cookei (assembly GCA_039519145.1). Lineage (NCBI taxonomy): Eukaryota > Viridiplantae > Streptophyta > Magnoliopsida > Malvales > Malvaceae > Kokia > Kokia cookei. The sequence continues at coordinate 23,664,327 of CM076904.1, read as the reverse complement.
GTATAAGAATCTTCGTGATAGGAACTAGTGGAAGGGTTTAAAAAGAGATGTTGTTGACTTTGTGTTAAAGTGTTTGACTTGTGGAAATGGGTTACTTTAACAGATTGAGACTTTGCAGTGGAAATGGGAACGTGTGACTATGGATATTCCGAGTGGTATTCCTTTAACAACATCCAAGAAAGATTCGGTTTGGGTGATTATGGATCGACTCACTGAGTCCGCGTACTTCATTCCAGTTAGGGTTGACTATCCTTTGAGCAAGTTAGCTCGACTCTACATTTCTAAGATAGTTCGTCTTCATGGGGTGTGATAGCATTACAAATGACATATATTTTCTCCCTAAATTGGTGTTTTAATTGTCTCTTTTGTATTTTATTCAGCATGCATCATGAGCATTTCATACTTAGTTTTTATATTTTCTAACTCATTGCTAGTTAGTTTAAATTCTTGTTATTTTTATCTCTTTTTGTATTAATGTTACTGCAAGCAATCTATGTATTAGACCTTAGAATTGTCAGCGTAGGAACTCAGCCCAGAAGATCAATGTTGGAAGAAGAATGCAACCATAAGATCAGCTTGGAATTACGACCAGAGATGTCACCGCACAAAACCTGAACTTCAAATGAGTAAACTCAAGCTGAATTCACACCTGCAAGCACCAGCGCAAGAAAATCACAAGTTGTTGCTGCAATTAACGATCTCAGATTGCGCTCAGTAATGCAGCGACAACCTGCAAATCTCTGAAGAAAGATCAAATCTACGTGAGTGCACAACTGTTCTGTAACTAGCTTTGACAACTGCAAATATTAGATTTGGATCTGAAAATGGGAGGCTGAAATTTGCAACTTTTGATGGCTATAAATAGAGGAATGAAGATAGAAGAAATCATCAAAAGGTAGAGGAATTAAATTCTGCAATTACTTTGTGTTTTGGAGATTTAAGCTGGAATGGTGGGTTGATGGAGAAAAGGAACAACCACTTCTAACGAGGAGTGCTCGATGTAACACACGAGGAGCGATTAAAGAATAGTCTTAGTAGTCAAGAGATAGTAAGCTTCGATTGTATTCGTTAATCCTTCTTTTATGCTGACAGATTCTAATGACATTTGAATAAATACGAGAGTATCTTTCATTGTTAGATTACTTTGATTCTTATTTAATGTTTTTTATCTGTTTATTCTTGGATCTAACCACATCAAAAACAAGAGTGGCTTTGCAGTCTACCGACATCGAGAGATGCGGTGACAAGTTAGGTTAACAAGGAAGACGACGAAAGTTGCTTGAGATTAAAAGAGATTCTAGTCACTTGTTCTTGAGTGCACAAAGTAGCTCACACCAAGAGGTGGGGTGATTGTGGGTACTCGAGTCTCAAGTAAATGGAGGAATGTTATTGGTAAGAATTCATTGGAGCGTCATTGCTGTGACAATTCAGCTATACAATACCTTGTCGGCGCATCTAGCGTTGCAACTTAGTAAAATCAGTGATCCACTCCAATCCTTTCCACTTGATCACATTTACATTTTCTACATTTAAATATTCAACACTCAACATTCAACACACTTTGATTTACTTTCAGTTGTTCTAACATTTGACCTTTGACATTTAACTCTGATTGCATTGACAGTATTAATCATTTTAGTGTGTAGATATGACTTAATTGCACTGACATCTTTACTCACATTTTATCTAATTCTAGTATTAGTTGCTTCGACATCTGAACATCAAGAACCCATTCCTCGTGAGATCGATATCTGATAGAATTGTTCTATCAACTATACTTGTATCAACGTGTGTCCGCTTGCACAACTACTGTGATGTTACAGACACGATCAAGTTTTAGCGTCATTATCGGGGAGTTGGTGTTTGTTTGATGTTTACTTTTGTAGTTGTAATTAATTTTACTTACTTAATTTCTAATCCTCACTAATCTGATTACTTTTCTATTGTTTATTTTTAATTATATGTATTGCATGTCCACAAGGAGAAATCCTGAGGATATTGCAAGCTTTGATCCAGAACTTGAGAGAACACTTAGGAGGAAAAGACAAGAATAAAGGAAAATGGCTGGAAATAACAACAACTTACCACCAGTACTGCCACAAGATGGAGTTCCTCCAGTGCTGCCACAAATTGTTAATGATATACCACCATCGCTTCCACAAGCTGAACAAGTGCAAAACAAGACGATAAGAGATTTTATGCCTATCCTTGATGATTTACAACCAGGGGTTGTGAGACCAACTATTCAAGTTAGTAATTTTGAGATGAAACAGGTGATGTTTCAAATGCTCAATTCAAATGGGCAACATTCTGGTTTGCCTCATGAAGACGCAAGCGAACACTTAAAATCATTTCTGCTTATTTGTGCATCCTTTAGTCAACATGGTGTCCTTGATGATGCCTTGAACATGTAATTATTTCCTTATTCATTGTAGGGTAAAGTGAGAACATGGTTCTTAGGATTGCCGGCTAGATCCATTACATCTTGGAATGTGCCAGCAATGCAATTTGTTTTGCGTTTCAATCCACCGACAATGAATGCAAGGTTGCGCAATAATATTACTACATATCATCAGCTGGATGATAAGAACTTACATACAACCTGGGAGTGTTACAAGACATTACTTCGATGCTGCCCAATGCATTGTATTCAGTAAGAGACCCAAATAGATATCTTCTACAATGGTTTGAATACTTAAACAAGGAATCTTATTGACGCATCTGCTGATGGTCCATTGTTGGATTGTACCTCCAATGAAGCTGTAAGAATTTTAGAGAGGATTGCTCAGAATGACTATCAATATCCAGTCCCTCGTTTTACACAGGTAAAGACTAACCTTGGAGTTCTTGAGTTAGATGCCATTACGGCTTTGAGTGCGCAAGTATCCTCATTGGCTAATATTATAAAGAATATGAAGGAGACAAGTGATGTTACTCCTATTCAAGTGGGTCAACAAATGGAAGCACCGATATTTTCCTATGAAATTTGAAGTGACAAACATAGTTATGAGGAAAATGCATAGGAAATTTGTTTGGTAACTCATACAATAACCGAGCTCAACAACTTTAGAGGAATCAAAATGCTTCCACATTCAGATATGAGAATTCCTCAAATCAAGGGGGTTATAAACAAGGTAGTTACAATAGCAATGAACAGTAGAATTATAATCAGAATTCTCAAGTAAATTCTCATTCTGAACAAATGCAGACACATAACCAAATGCAACCACAATCTCGATTACCACCACAACTATCTATGCTGTCACATATGCAAAGACAGCATCATCAGCAATAGTTTTCTCAACCTAAGTCAGATCCTATGGCTGCTCTTGAGGTGTTGATGCACGAGCATATCATAAGAACTGAAGCAATAGTGCAAGCCAACTCTTCTTCCATCCGAGCATTGAAAGCTCAGCTAGGACATTTGGCTTCTAATATGAGTGCAAGGTCACCGGGTAATCTACCTAGTGATACTGAAAACCCAACGAGAGGGAAGGAGCATTGCAAGGCTATTACGCTGAGGAGTGGAAAGTAGGTGGCTGAACCAAGCAGTTCTAAGCAGGACCATGTCGACGCATCTGAACCACAACAACAAGAAGAGGATGCAGCTGAGGGAAGCCAAGCAGAAGTAAATGAAGAGGAATCAACTGCAGTGTCATCTATACCTACAATTTGCCCCACAAAGTTGTTGACGCAACTGCCAATGTCGACACCACCAAGTTTTTCACAACAACCCAATGTTACAATACCTTTTCTATTTTCGCAAAGATTTAAAGAGAAAGTCCATGCTAAAGAGTATTAAAAGTTTATTTTTAATTTGAAACAATTACACATTAATATACCTCTTGTTAATGCTTTTGTGCAGATAACTAGCTATAGGAAATTTATGAAGGAGCTCTTGTCAAAGAAGAATAAATTATCCAAAATTGAGATGATTGCGCTCATAGACGGGTGTAGCGTTGTGCTTACAAATAAGTTGCCAGCTAAGATAAAAGACCTTGGCAGCTTCACAATCCCATGCTCCATTGGGAATCATTATCTAGGTAAAGCTGTATGTGATTTGGGAGCAAGTATTAACCTTATGCCTTTATCTACTTTCAAGCAGTTAGGAATAAGATCGATGAAGCCCACTACGATGACATTACAACTTGCAGACAAATCCTTAGCACAACCTGAAGGCCAAATTAAAGATGTCCTTATCCAAGTTTATAAGCTCATGTTCCCTGCTAATTTCATAATCCTAAATTGTGAAGTAGATAAGGAGGTGCCCATTATCTTAGGGTGACCATTTTTAGCAACGGGAGGTACACTTATCGATGTGTTCAAAGGAGAACTTATCATGCGACATAACGATGAGCATGTGACCTTCAGTGTGTTTGAGACATCCCCGTCCAGAACTAAAGAGTAATGTCATCGCATTACGTGTTGGACGAAATCATTATAGAAGAATTCAATGCAAGAAGTTCAGTAGTGTCAAATAAGGATGCGACGACATCCACTGATGAAATCCTAGCTGAATGTATTGATAAAGAAGAGGTTAATAATTGTAGGCTGAGACAGAATTGGCAACTAAAATCTTTGGATTTGTCGAATAGGATTATCTCAGTGTTTAAACCATTTATTGAGCAAACTCTTACCTTGGAGTTGAAGCCATTGCTGATGCATTTACAGTACGTCTTTCTTGGTGACAATAATACATTACCAATTATCGTAAATGCATCCCTCGATGTAACATAGGAAGATAAGCTCATCGTAATTTTGAAACAGCACAAAAGAGCCATAGCCTGGAGTATTACAGATATCAAAGGCATTAGTCCGTCTTTTTGCATAAATAAGATAAGGCTGAAAGACGAAGGGAAGCAATCAATTGAGCAATAACGAAGACTTAATGAAAAGATGAAAGAAGTAGTGAAGAAGGAAATTATCAAGTGGCTAGACGCGGGCATCGTCTATCCCATTTCTGACAATAATTGGGTGAGCCCCATCCAATGTGTGCCAAAGAAGAGTGGTTTCATAGTCGTGACCAACACCAAGAACGAGTTGATCCCTTCCCACATTGTGACTGGCTGGCGAGTATGCATGGATTATTGTCGACTGAATGCGGCCACAAAGAAGGACCATTTCCCACTACCTTTCGTTGACCAAATGTTCGATAGGTTGGCTGATAAAGCCTATTATTGCTTCTTAGATGGCTACTCTGTGTACAACCAAATTGCCATTGTGCTAGAGGATCAAGCAAAGACTACGTTCACATGCCCTTTTGAAACCTTTGCCTTCTTATGTATGCCATTTGGGTTGTGCAATACGCCAGCAACATTCCAGAGGTGTATGATGGTGATATGCTCGGACTTGATCGAGGACTCTCTAGAGGTATTCATGGATGATTTCTCTGTTTATGGATAAATTTTGACCAATACGTTAATAATCTGGCGAAAGTTTTGAAGAGATGCGAGGACAAAAACTTAGTTCTAAATTGGGAGAAATGTCATTTCATGGCAACTGAAGGCATTATCCTTGGCCATCAGATATCTTGTCATGACATTAAAGTGGATAAAGCAAAGGTTGAAATCATTGAGAAATTACCACCAACCAAAAATGTCAAAGCAATAAGAAGCTTTCTTGGACATGCTGGTTTCTACAGAAGATTCATATGTGATCTTTCCAAGATTGTTAAACCATTATGCTCACTGTTAGAACAAAATAAAAAGTTTGTGTTCGATGACACCTATTTGGACGCATTCATACAATAAAGAAGCAGCTGGTACAAGCTCCAATTATCGTCGTATCGGACTGGTACAACCATTTGAACTAATGTGCGACGCAAGTGATTTTGCTGTGGGAGCTATTCTAGGCTAAAGAAAAGAGAAGGTATTTCATTCCATTTATTATGCTAGTAAAACTCTAATTGAAGCGTAGGTCAATTACACAACTACTGAGAAGGAGTTGCTAACAGTAGTCTTTACATTTGACAAGTTTCATTCATATCTTGTTGACGTAAAGTTTAAAGTGTACATAGACCACTCCACATTGAGATACCTTTTTACAAAGAAAGACGCCAAACGAAGAATAATTTGATGGATCCTACTCCTTCAAGAGTTTGATGTTGAAATTAGGGATAGGAAAGGATTTGAGAATCAAGTAGCGGACCATTTATCTCGACTGGAAGTTGGAAGTGAAGATGGACAGATGTCCCAAATTGTCGAAGCATTTCCAAACGAGTAGTTATTCTTTATCGATGCATCGCCCTGGTATGCCGATGTTGTCAACTACCTTGTGTGTGGAAAGCTACCACTTAGTGCTATTGGTCACAAAAAGATTCGATTTCTGCGCGACACTGCAAAATACCATTGGAATGAGCCATACCTATTCAAGGTATGGACCGACAACATTATCCGTCGTTGTGTACCTAAAGAAGAAATGACTTTAATCCTACGACATTACCATGATACCCCTTATGGAGGCCATTTTGGTGGTACAAGGACTGCTACAAAGGTCCTACAGTTAGGATTTTATTGGCCCACATTGTTTCGAGATGCCCATAACTTCGCTCAATAATGTGATATATGTCAACGCACTGGTTCAATATCTAGACATAACGAAATGCTCCAACAGCCGAATATAGAAGTAAAGCTCTTCAACATTTAAGGTATAGATTTCATGGGACCATTTCCTAACTCTTTTGGGAATGTGTACATCTTAGTTTCTGTTGACTATGTCTCGAAGTGCATCGAGGTAATTGTGATGCCAAAGGATGATGCTTAGACGATACTGAAATTCTTTCACACTTACATTCTTACAAGGTTTGGAACACCAAGAGCATTAAAAAGTGACCAAGGAACTCATTTTCATAACAACCAAGTGGCAACAGCATTAAAGAGATATGGTGTGAGGCATCATATGGCTACTACATATCACCCACAAACCATTGGTCAAGCCAAAGTATCCAATCGTCAAATTAAAAGCGTCCTTGAGAAGGTGGTTAATCCATCTCAGAGAGATTGGTCTTTGCGGCTACAAGACGCATTGTAGGCGCTTTGCACTGCATATAAAACCCCGCTAAGAATGTTGCCATATCAGTTAGTGTTTGGAAAGTCTTATCACCTGCTAGTTGAGCTTAAACATAAAGCCATGTGGGTAATCAAGTAGGTGAATATGGACGATGATGCTGTCAGAAGAAAAAGATTTTTGGACATCACTGAACTAAAAGAAATACGTTGACATGCTTATGAGAATGCCGCAATATACAAGGAAAAGACCAAGAGATGGCACGACAATATCATCTTGTGTCGACAATTTAACCCTGGTCAATTAGTGCGTTTGTTTAATTATCGTTTAAAATTGCATCCAGGTAAACTGCGATCAAGATGGTCAGGCCCTTTCAAAGTTGTCGAGGCATTCCAGAGCGGTGCGGTGACAATTGAGAATCTGAAAGACAGACAACAATTCAAGGTGAATGGTCAATAGCTGAAGCAATGTGTGAGCTCAAATGTCAAGGAACCAAACGAGGCCATCGATCTAGTCACATTTAAATAATGTCGATGCATTTTTATATTTTCCTTTATTTGTTTCACTTTTACTTGTTTTGTTTTTCATTTTTTGCAGAAATAAAAATTATCTTTTTGTCGATGCATCGAAACACAAATTGTCAGTGCATTCTACGATGAGTCAACAAAACTTTTTCAGCAAGAATCGCACTGATTGATCTCTCTTCTATCCCAGCCATTAGATCAAATGAAAATGTACGATTTGTAACCTAGCAATTAATGGCTACAGATGCAACGTTTCCCTACAACCTTTGTAGTCATCACAATTTCACAACGCCTAGGTTATAAAATCTCTTTTTTCTGCAAATTTATTTTTACTCAGTCTCCATTGTTGCTACATCTCATCTCTTTCATTACTTCTATTTTTCTTACGTTCACAAGTTAACTTCTTTCTACAAGTTTTTGTCACTTTCTTCTTCAGCCACCATGGTGAAAACCAGAGCATCAAAGAACACTTCCAAAACTCCTTCTAAAACCACTCCTTCAACTTCAACCACTGTGGCTCCAACCACAACACCACCACCGTCTTTACGATCGATCTATTTTTTACGACTATAATCTAGGACCGTTGTCAAAATGTCACGCTGAAGCAAAACCTCCACCCAAAGCAAGGTTTGCAACTGTCTACGCATCAAACCTTAGAGAAACATGTTGCCCGAACCATCAGTCGCCTTGGATGGAAGTTCTTCTGCAAACATCCTGCTGGCTACGCTCCCACACTAGTAAGGGAGTTTTACACAAACCTCGTTGATGCTGAACAAAAAATTGTGTTTGTGAGGGAAGGGCTCATCCCGTGGACTGCCAGCCAAATCAATATGTTGTTACGGATCCCTGAGAGGGTGGACGACCATTCTCCGTTTATACACTGACTAGATGATGAAGTCACTACTCAGATTATGAAGGATCTCCTTGTTGATGGTGCCACTTGGACAGGTAATGGGTTCCACAACTACACTATGCATAGGAGGTATCTCACAACCTTCAGCAAAGTGTGGTTCCACTTCATCAACAGCCGCATTCTATAGTCCACTCAAAGCACTACAACGACACTGGACCGTATGTGTCTTCTCCATTCCATCCTACAATGCAGACACATCGACATTGGAGAAATCATACACGACCAAATTGCGAAAGCCACCGCCAAACAAACTGATATACACACATTCCCTTCTTTGATTATGTTGCCTTGCAAACAGAAGGGCATTGTGCCCAAGGATGGCAAGGAGGTGTTAGAGAAAAAGAGTCCCATCAACGACATCTCCGTTAAAAGAATGACTCATGGCTAGGAGAAAAGTGATGCGCCCATAAATCCCCAAGTAGAAAAGTGACTGGCTATTTTGGAAATCCATATTGATCGCATCGATATGCGCATAATCCGCACTCTGGGCATATTTTAAGATATGGAATACATGCAACATATCTTCTACGCATTACTAAGGCATGAAATGAAGTCATTGTCATCGCACTACGCAGAATCAGAACTAGACCATTGCCAGACTTTCTAGCCTTTCTCGATATTTTTCGCCCGATGCAAGCCTCCTCCTCTAACCAACCTACTCCTGATGGTAGGCCTGCCCATGTACCAATAAGGATTCACATCTTTGATGATGAAGAAAAAGAAGGGCACTCCAATACTGAGGAGGATTATCATCGCACCATTGCAAGTCTGTTTGAAGATCAGTTCTCTAACAGCCTTTGTGCAAATATGGCTGAACGTGCGATTATGGTGGAGGAAGTGACTACCCCGATTATACCCATGGGTGTAGGCACAATTGATGAACAGCATGTGAATGAAGGTGAGGACCGAGAAGATAACCAGCAAAAAGAGAAGGAAGAAGAATAGAAGGAAGAAAAAGAAGAAGAGAATGAAATGAAAGAACCTACCGAGGTATAGGAGGAGAAGGAAGAAAATGCCCCAACAATGGTCGCTGAGGATGTTATCAGCACATCTGAGATTATGGGGGGCATCAAGCACTGATGAGGCTCGACCTGATTTGAGTTGGGCTGAGATTGTTACTAGCAGCATCGAGTTACTAAATCCTCTCACTATTGTGCCCTATGTGGCACTACTCGTTGAAATCCACTCATCTAAAGTAACAACCGATGAGGCCACCACCCAACCTGCTGAGGAGGAGCAATTCATCGATCCGGTTGGTTCAACGGATAAAAAAAAGAAGAGACACAAAGATAAAAAGAAGAAGAAGCATAAGGAAGAAGGTGAACACCCAAAGAAAAAGAAAAAGAAATCAAAGGTAGCCTTTGCATCTGCTGTTGAGGAATAAATTGGTACACTTCTTTGTAGATAGATTTTCATGCATTTTTGAATTGTCATTACATTTTCTTTTGTCATTACATTCATTTTGCTAACTTAGTTGCATTGTCGTTGCATTTCCATTATATCTGTTTAATATTGTCAGTGCATTGGGGACAATATAGACATTAAGTTTGGGGGGAGATAATGTGAAATGGAAATACAATTACACCCACATATTTGAATTCTGCATGTTTCTTTTGTTAATGAGAATATGCAAAATTTTAACAGAAATATGCCCACAATTTTTATTTTTATGCGTAAATCTTGATTTTCTTGGAATGCTAATGTTTAAATTGGATGAATGTGAATGGATAGTGAGTCTTTTATTTTTTTAATGAATGATTGGAATTGCTTCAGTAATGACTGGATAGTGTGAATGTTTGAATCTTGAACTAACTAACCAGTTGCAGTGACATTGTATGAATAAAAGATACTCCAACTCCAATGTGAGTGCATTGTGACTTTTCAAGGGAGAACACTCCTCTGCAGGTTTAGAAAAATTATCTAGCTAAAGGCTGTCACTGCAAGAGTGTTGTCAGTGCAATTACATACATCCTAGGGGTTTGTTGTACCTCATCGTTACTGCCCAGGAACAAAGGTAGAGTAATGCAATGGCATCTCTCAGTCACTTGAAAAATAAAAAAATGAGAAAAAGAAAGAGAAAAGAAAAGAAGAAAAAAAATTATTGCTATACATGCTGAATTGGTTCAAGGAAGATTAAGATTCATTTCATAATACTTATATTGATGAAGTTGTAGTTATTCATGCCTATGAATTGTCGGTACATTATTCTATCATGTGAATACAATTTGTGCATTAGGATTTCAAAAAATTCAAGTTGTGAGAATAATTATTGTGGTGACATTTTTGCTTGTGACTTTGCTAATTTTTGTTTACTTGAGGACAAGTAAAAACTTAAGTTTGGGGGTGTGATTGAATTACAAATGACAAATATTTTCTCCCTAAATTGGTGTTTTAGTTGTCTCTTTTGTATCTTATTTAGCATGCATCATGAGCATTTCATACTTAGTTTTTATATTTTCTAACTCATTTCTAATTAGTTTAATTCTTGTTATTTTTATCTCCTTTTTTACTAATGTTGCCGCAAGCAGTCGATGTATTGCACCTTAGAATTGTCAACGTAGGAACTTAGCCCAAAAGATCAATGCTGGAAGAAGAATGCAGCCGCAAGATCAGCTTGGAATTGCGACCACAGATGTCACCGCATAGAACCTGAACCTCGAATGAGTAAACTCAAGCTGAATTCACACCTAAAAGCACCAACGTAGGAAAATCACAAGTTGTCGTTGCAATTAACGATCTCAGATTGCGCCTAGTAATGCAGTGACAACCTGCAGATCTTTAAAGAAAACATCAATTCTACGTGAGTGCACAGCTATTCTGTAACTAACTTTGACAGTTACAAAAATTAGATCTGGATCTTAAAATAGGAGGCTGAAATCTGTAACTTTTGAAGGCTATAAATAGAGGAATGAAGATGGAAGAAATCATCAAGAGGTAGAGGAATTAAATTCTGTAATTACTTTGTGTTTTGGAGATTTAAGCTAGAACGGTGAGCTGATGGAGCAAAGGAGCAACCACTTCTGACGAGGAGTGCTCAATGCAACATAAGAGGAGCGATTAAGGAATAGTCCTAGTAGTCTAGAGATAGTAAGCTACGATTGTATTCGTTAATCCCTATTTTATTCTGATGGATTCTAATGACATTTGAATGAATACGAGAGTATCTTTCATTGTTAGATTACTTTGATTCTTATTTAATGCTTTTTATCTGTTTATTCTTGGATCTAACCGCATCAAACACAAGAGTAGCTTTGTAGTCTACCGACATCGAGAGATGCGGTGACAAGTTAGGTTAACAAGCAAGATGATGAGAGTTGCTTGAGATTATAAGAGATTCTAGTCACTTGTTCTTAAGTGCACAAAGTATCTTACACCGAGAGGTGGGATGATTGTGGGTACTCGAGTCTCGAGTAGACGAAGGAATGCTATTGGTAAGAATTCATTGGAGCATCATTGTTACGATAATTCATCTATACAATATCTTGTCGGCGCATCCAGCGTTGTAACTTTGTAAAATCAGTGATCCACTCCAATCCTTTCCACTTGATCATGTTTACATTTTCTGCATTTAAATATTTAACACTCGACATTCAACAGGCTTTAATTTACTTTCAGTTATTCTGACATTTGACCTTTGACATTTAACTCTAATTGCATTGACAATATTAATCATTTTAGTGCACAGATATGACTTAATAGCACTGACATCTTTAATCATATTTTATCTAATTCTAGTATTAGTTACTTCAACATCTGAACATCAAGAACCCATTCCTCATAGGGTTGATATCCAATAGAATTGTTCTATCAATTATACGTGCATCGACGTGTGTCTGCTTGCACAACTGCTATGATGTTATAGACACGATCAGGGTATCTCTGTCAATCATTTTTTATCGAGAATCAAGGTTTACTTTGAGATTTTAAGAATCTTTGCACCGTGCTTTGGGTACTCGATTAAACTTCAGTACTACTTACCATCCGTAGACTGATGGTCAATACGAGCGTGTTATTCAAGTTTTGGAAGACATGTTGAAAGAATGTGTAATCGAGTATCAAGGTAGTTGGGAGCACTTTCTACCTTTTGCGGAGTTCACTTACAATAACAGTTATCTGGCCAGTATTAAGATGACTCCGTATGAGGCTTTGTATGGGTGCAAGTGTCGCACTTCTATTGGTTGGACTGAGTTGATTGAGCATCGGTTGTTGGGACAAAAAATTGCCAGTATTAAGATGGCTCCGTATGAGGCTTTGTATGGGTGCAAGTGTCGCACTTCTATTGGTTGGACTGAGTTGATTGAGCATCGGTTGTTGGGACAAAAAATTGTTCAAGAGTCTAAGGAGACTATTTGATTGATTCGTGAGAGACTTATGGCTACTTTTGATAGGCAGAAGTCTTATGCCGATCTGAAGCGTCAAGATATTGAGTTTAATGTAAGTGAAAAGGTCTTCTTAAAAGTATCTCCGTAGAAGAAAGTGCTTAGATTTGGACGGAAAGGTAAGTTGAGTCCTCATTTTATCTCCTTATCAGGTACTGTGTCAAGTGAGACCGGTTGCCTATCAACTTGAGTTACCGTCTAAGCTTGAGCAGATTCATGATGTCTTTCATGTCTTTATGTTGAGGCGTTATCGATCGGACCCGTATCATATTGTGCCTATATTGAAATTATTGCTCAGGATGAGAAGGTTCTTAGGAGGAAGACCATTAAGATGGTTAAGGTCTTATGGCGTAATCATGGTTATGAATAAGCTACTTGGGAGCCCAAAGCTGTCACCAAAGCGCAATATCCACATCTTTTTTGTCTAAGTAAATTTCAAGGATGAAATTTCTTTTAAGGGGGGAGAGTTGTAACACTTTCATTTTATTTTAGGGATTAAATTAGGAAATTTTGGGAATTTGAGGGTATCTTACGTAAAATTCGATAAATTATGGACTTAATTGAGCTCTAAATAAAACTTGTGGCTAATTAGGTGATTTTGGGACTAGCTTGTGATACGAGTAAAAGTGTGGTGTTGTTTTAAAAACCGTAGAACTCTTTTAGGGTCTCCGAATAATTTCACCTTTTTCTTGGGTATTTAAACACCCTTAAGTCTTGTTGTGACTATTTCACTTCTTTTTGCTTGTTGCCTCGACTGAAATTTTCAAAGCTCCCCTCTCTCCCTTATTTCATTTCTCCGACCAAGCCTGTGCCATTAGTCGTTTATTACACCACCCTTGCCAACTCCCTTCTCTTCACATCGTGAACCAAACCTCACACTTTTCTCCTTCCTTGCCACCGTTATTCGTGTGAAGCGCTAACTGAACCTTCAATTTTCTTTTGCTCCTTTGTGCACCACCGATCGTTTTATCATTTTTTAGGTTAATAAGTTATTGAAATCATGTTATGGCTTTAATTTTGGGTTGTTTGCATGTTGATCTCGGTGATCAGACGCCGATGACTGTGGTAGAGGTGTTGACTGTGCTGATTAGGGGGAAACCAAACCCTAATTTTTCCCATTTATATTATGTTAAAAATTAGGCCCTAATATGTCTTAGCCCAAACCCTTTTTACCTAAAAACCAACCCAAAAACCTTAAGCCCAAATTCAACCAAACCCAAACCTTTTGACCCAAACCAAACCCAACACCTCGAACAAAGTGAACCAAACCTAATCGATTTGACTCGACAACCCGACTCGAACCCATTGATCGAACCGAACCGTTGACTTTGACTGAATCAGACCGTTGACGATTGACTTTTTAAGTTGACCCGTTGGCTTTTTTCGTTGTTTGAACCCTATCATTTTTCGATGTCCTGAGTTCGTTTCTGCTGTCCGTTTTGTCAAATTCAAATCCGAAAGCCTCGTTTTGACTATTTTATCTTTAATTTTGTACTTAATGTTAGTTAGATATTTAATTTAGGGAATCTAATGTGAGATATTTGCGTTTAGGTGATCACGACTCTGAAGCTAAAGAGTTACCTCCTCCTCCTCCTGTGCAACCTACTCTTGCACCAGTTCTGAGAGTTACACGTGAGTTATTTTAGTTAGTTTTGTGTTTAATTTATGGTTTAGGGATAATATTAGTTTTGTGTTTAATTGATGGTTTAGGAATAATATTAATATTTAGTTGTGTTTGTAGGATCTAATCCCGTTAGACTGGCTACTCGATCAGTGCATGGTGGACGACCTTCTCGTCGTTAGAGTTTCTGCTTCCTAGAGATGTGTTTCTAACTGTAACATACCCTATTGTATGAGATGTTGTGTCAATGTGATTACATGTTGTTGTTGAGATATATTGCTATTGTGATGATTATATTGTGATGTGAAGATGGTATGATTAAGGTTGAGCTGTGTAAAGCATGTTGATACTGCCATGCATATTTACAGGACATGTGGCTGATTTAAATTATAGTGATTATTCTATTATGCATTGTGATATATGAGAAATACTATGTGATTGAGACTGAGACTAAAATTGAGATATTCATGTGATCATACCACTATGTATTCATGGGTTGGGATTGTATGGTGGAAGACATGGTTATCACCCCTTTACACAGCTGATACTAAAACCACACTACGATTGGTGACGACTGGTTGGGAAGGTTTCTAGGAAACCTTTTCATTGTGTTGGTATGTTGGAGTATGGGTGCATTGCATTGTTTTGTGTTTGTATCATGATTTGTGGTTACATTTTGTGTTATAAATCTATTGTGATTATATACTAGGATGTATGTTCTTTAGAGACACACTAGGCTTTTTAGCTCATTTCCTTATTGGGATTGTGATTTTAAATTTTTGGGATTTTGGTATTTATTTTGTAAGTTTAATTATTTAATTTAAATTATAGAGTATATATATATATATATATAATTGTATGTTAATGACTGTGGTTTATCGGATTGCGTTAAGGGATAATTACATAAATAACCTTTCGGATCCGATCATATCTTCTAGGTTGAGTAAAGGGGGCTACACCATAGATCTTAACTAAGCAAACATAACACATAACCATAAAAGAAAAGAAAGATTCATTGAAACAACTCACATAGGAAAGTTTAAAAATTGAGGCGTTACATTTTTTTTCTTTTCTTCCTTGATTTTATTTCAATTATCAATTTTTCCTTCACAACATCAAGACGTGGAACACGTCGAGGATTCGATCAAGTTCAGATGGTAATTCAAGTTGATAGGCAACCAGTCTAATTCGTTTCAGAATACGATAAGATTCGATGAACCTCAAACTTAATTTGCCCTTACATCCAAATCGAAGGACTTTTTTCTACGGTGACTCCTTCAAAAACACCTGATCACCTACAGAGTACTCAATATCTTTTCGTTTCAAATTCGCTTATGACTTCTAGTGATCGGATGCAGCTTTCAATCAACCTCAAATTAGTCTTATAGTATTTTCAATCTCATATACTAACTCGATACCCAAAACCCGTCGTTCACCTAACTCAGTCTAACACAAAGGAGTACGCCACTTGTGACCATATAGAGCTTCGTAAGGTGCCATTTGAATGCTAGACTAGAAGCTATTGTTGTACACAAACTTAGCTAATAGTAAATGATCTTCCCAACTGCCTCTGAAGTCAATCACATAACTTCAGAGCATTTCCTCTAAAATTTGAACAACCTGCCCAATTGATCGTCGATCTGAGGATGATATGCTATACTGAAGTCCAGTCACATACCTAAAGCCTCATGCAATTTCTTCAAAAAATGAGAGGTAAAACTTTGATCTTGATCCGAAATGATAGAAATCGGAACCCCATGCAACCTCACAATCTTAGATACTTAAAACTTAGCTAGCTTCTGAAGTGAGTAATTTGTTCTGATTGGTAGAAAATGGGCAAATTTGGCCAATCGATCAACGATTACTTAGAATGAATCCTTCTTAGTGGATGTTAAGGGTAAACCAATAACGAAATCCATTGTTACACGTTCCCACTTCCTCTAGAGAATCTTAACCGACGAAAATAGTCTCGAAGGTAACTGATGCTCAACCTTAACCTTTTGGCAAGTCAAACAATGAGAAACAAACTTAGTTACCTCCCGTTTCGAACCAGGTCACTAGTACAGTTCACGCAGATCTTGGTACATTTTATTCCCACTAAGATGCATAGCGTAAGGGTTACTATGTGCTTCTCACAGAATCGATTGTCTTAACTCAATATCCTTAGGTACACAAATCTGACTTTTAAAACATAGAACTCTGTCGCTATTCAGATTAAATTCGGACTCAACACCTAACTCGACCAAACACAAATGCTGAACTAGAGATTCATCTTACAACTGTTTATCTTGAATCTGAGTAACCTAAGTTGGTTTCACCTGAAGCTCGGCTAATAAACTCCCGTCGTCAAATAGACTCAATCGAGCAAAAATGGCTCGTAGATTAGACATTGCTCGATGACTAAGGGCATTAGTTACCATATTATCTTTACCAGGATGATACTCTATTTTGCTATCATAGTCTTTAAGCAATTCAACCCACTTACGTTGTCTCAAGTTTAACTCCTTCTGAGTTAACAGATACTTGAGGCTCTTGTGATTAGTGTATATGATACACCTCTCACCATAAAGATAATGCCTCGAGATTTTTAGCACAAACACGAGCACGACCAGCTTAAGGTCGTGAGTAGGATAGTTACCCTCGTGTGTTTTAAGCTATCAGGACGCGTAAACTACTACCTTGCCATCTTGCAACACAACACATCCCAAACTGACGTGCAACACATCATTGTAGACTATAAACTTTTTACCCGTCTCAGGCTAAACCAGTACCAGAGCTTGGGTCAGAATAGACTTAAGCTTCTCAAAGCTCGATTGATGCGTATCAGTCCATCTGAACGAAACGTTATTACGCAGTAGCTTAGTTAAGGGAGATGCAATTAAGGAGAACCCCTCAATGAACCTCCAATAGTAACTTGGTAAATCGAGGAAGCTCTAAAATTCAAACACATTCTTCGGCTGCTTCCACTCAACCAAAGCCTCAATTTTCTTAAGATCAACTCAGATCCCCTCAACTGTCACTACATGCCCTAAAAAGGCAACCTTAGATAACTAGAAATCATATTTTCTAAACTTCGCGTAAAGTTGTTTCTCACGAAGTGTCTGAAGTACGATACGAAGATGCTCGTCGTGCTCAGTTTCAATATTGGAATAGATTAGAATGTCTTCGATAAAAACCACCACAAACTGATCTAGGTATGATTGGAATACCTAATTTAATAGATCCATGAATGTAGTCGAGACATTTATTAAGCCGAAAGGCATAATCAGAAACTTGTAATGCCCGTAACGCATCCTGAAGGTAGTCTTGAACACATCAGTCTCTTTAACTTTGAGCTGATGTTAACCAGAATGAAGGTCAATTTTTGAAAATACTGAAGCCTCACAAAACTGATCAAACATGTCATCAATTCTTGAAAGCGGATACTTGTTCTTAATGGTTAGCTTGTTCAACTAACGATAATCGATACACATTCTCATCGTATCATCTTTCTTTTTAACAAAAAAATCAGTGCTCCCCATGGGGACACACTCGGTCGGATGAATCCTCGATTAAGAAGTTCTTGAAGTTGAGCTTTCAGTTTAGTAAACTCCTCGGTGCCATGCGATAAGGAGAACTGGACATCGGAGCAATACCTGGCAATAGATCGATGCCATACTCAACTTTCCCAATTTATGGGTATACCCAACAACTCTTCGGGAAAGACATCCGAGAAGTCCTTGACTATCGGAATATCACTAACAGATAGCTTAACAGATGTAGAATCAGAGATAAAGGCAAGGTACGCCTCACACCCCTTCCATACTAACTTCTCAACTACAAGAGCAGAGATTACATTGGAGAGATAATCTCGACGCTCCCCTACCATAACTACCTTGTCATTCTCTTCAATTCTCAACGTGACCCTCTTTATTGCACAATCCAAACTAACTCTATGCTCGACGAGCCAATCCATACTCATAATCAGATCAAACACCTCAAATGGAAGCTCCATCAAGTTAGCCAGAAACACAAATCCTTGGATCTCTAACGGAACCCGATTGAAAACCCTGTGAACTCGCAATGATTGGCCCAAAGGACTAATCACAGAATACTCTCTAGCAATACACTCAATAGGTTTATCCAATTTCACAGATACATACTAGATATATATGATTGCATAGAGCCAATATCAATGTAGGAGCCCATTTTTGTCCGAGCTCCTACCAATATTATTTATTTATTTATTTTAAAAGATCCAATACAAAATACCCAAAAGCCTAGCAAACCCATTTTCTTTTCATTTAACCCAAATATAAAAAAAATCACAAAACATAAACCCATTTTATTTATTTGTTTACAACCCAAATGAAATTACAAACCGAATACCTTCAACCCAATTGTTTTTACAAACCCAAAATTAAAACAAAAATGATGAAACCCTAGACTAAAAAAATCCTAGCCGCCTTATCCCTTGTTGCCCCTCCAACGGTTGGATGATCGGATGTTGCCATTGCCCGAAGATCTACCCGGATATCTCTAAGATATGAATTCTGCAAAAAAAAAATAATTTAAATATCATGTATAAAAACATGAAACTTCTCTATAATGAGGACGAATTTTTTATGTAAGAATATACAAAGTTTTGAAATAAAAGATCAGACAAATTTTTTTAGCAATCGGATTCACGCATACAAGTGTTCAAAGATTGGAAAGAAAATTCAAGGTACTAGTTTTTTTTAAGTATTTTTGAAACTAACCCGAATAAAATCTATATTTTTTTTGTTGTTGATTCGAAAGCAAAAAAAAAAAAAAAAAAAAAGATAGATTTTAGTTGATTTTCTTTACCTTCATGACGCTTCATCTACTGTCGCCATCGTGTGTGTCCGATTGGTGTGTTCTTCGGAGGAACGAGGCTTAGATTTGAATGATTTTCACACGTTTGAGGCTTGTCGGGTTCAATTTTGGGTAAACGGACGATGAATTTGGGCTCGGAGAGGTAGAAAAGGTCAAAGGTGAGTTTTTTGAAACAAAATCTATAAATAAATTTTTGGTAACGAAATTGTTACTCTCAAATGATTACTGTTAACAACAAAAATCAAATAAATTCTGTTGAACAGTAGGAATAAAATCCTGAAACAGAATTATTTAATTTAATTTCTGTTTGGAAACAGAAACTTTAATAAATTCTATTGAACGACAAGATTAAATCCCGAAACAAAAATTGTTCAAATAATTTCTGTTTGGAAATAGAAAATCGAATAAATTTTATTGAACAATAGGAATACATCTTGAAACAGAATTATTCGATTAATTTTCTGTTTACAAATATAATACAATTTCACCTCGGTGTTTTGTTCGTCTTAGATTAGAAAGTGATAAATAATCTGTCTTAAGATTGTTGCACAAGACATTAGCGAAATAACAGTAATATAAAATATTTATTTAAATCACAAGATCACACAAAACTATATATATATATATATATGAAAATAGATATTGAAAATAAACAGTATTGAATTTTTTTTTATTTGTAGGTAGTTGAGGTCTGTTTTCATAGTTTCCTTAAGACAAATTCGGTCACTCCTCTGGTGCTGGAGAAATGTTGGTTGACTGTCTCCTAAGATACAACAACGAGATGAGCACGACAGTAGCATGGCTGCAGTGATCAACGAACTTTAACATTGTCTTCTTTTATCACTTAAAACACTTTGAGAATATTTGCAGGAAGCATAGAAAAATCTTGCATGAAAATTGAGAGGAAAAAAAAAGTGTCCCTTTTTCTCATGCATATAATTTTAGTTTAAATATAATATTCAAAATGAAAGAATTTTTGGAAAATTTGACTAATAGAACCATTAACGTCCGTGAATTAAAGAATCATTAAAACCCAAATTGATGTCTAAATTAAAGGAGCCATTAAGTCAAATCAATTTAATATTTGTCCTTTTAATTCCAAAACAGAATTTGAAGAGATAAGCTCTGTTGAGGAAAAATAAAATTACGTGTTGGGTTAAAATATCCACGAGCCTAGAAGGGCTCAATCAATCCAGACATTTCACGTTATCCACGTCGTGCGAGTGCACCCTCAACCCTAACAGGTTTAGAAGGGGACCTCTTGCATGTGAGAGAGAGCTTTAGCTTAGTCATTCAATAACTATAAAGTTAGTTCACATATATAAACATATTTCACACTTGATATTTAATCAATGTGGTATCTAAGCTTTCCATTTCCTCAATATAATTCACAAGTGACTTACTCAATTTCTTATTCATTACTAACCATTTTAAGCATATGATATACCGTTGTAAATGTCTCATAAAATAAAATATAAAATCACAATTTTATTATTCAAATTTTTACTTTTACCAATCAAGAAAATGTGTCAAAATTTCCAAAAATCTATTTTTTTTTCTAACAAAATAAAGTTTGAGAAATTAATATAATGAAAATCCAATCAAAGATAAAATTTCAATTTCCATTTATAAGTTTAATTATCGATGCAAGAAAACCACAATTTTAATTAATAAAGCAAATATAATAAGATATCGAATATGGTTCTTACATTCAACAAACTGAAATATTTATAATTAAGTAAAAGATGAGTAGATACCAGAAAAATAAAGAAGAAAGAAAAACCAATATTGAGATCTCATGAATTTGTAAAATTAAAATCTAGAAATTCCTTTAACTAAAACTATGCCTTCCAAGTGTGTTGCTTGGGTGACTTAGAAAGCACTTTATTATTTTATTATATTTGGACTAATGATTTGTGGATATAAGAAAGATCATCCATTCAAGGTTTAAGCGTGCAAAAAAAAAAAAATCTTAAACTTAAAAAAATTAAATTTCTTTTTTTATTATTCAATTGGGTATTTAAATTCTCCAAATGTATCTAAAATATTTTTTAATATTATTTTTAACAATTAATCATTAAAATTAACGGTTTTTTTTCTCTTTTTTAAATTATCCTAACGTGTAATATTATGATTGTGACATGTGGTAAAAAATAAAAATAGATTTTAATAAAAATTATAAAAAATATGAAAGGTATAAAAAATTAGAAAAAAATAGAAAATCATTCAAAAGATTATAGAAAAGTATATAGAAATTTTAAAATATATTGTAAAACATAAAATTTTATAAAAAATATATATAGAGAGAGAAATTATTTTTTTTCAAAAAATTTAAAATATGTATAATCTTAAAAATTGAAAGACTTAAAAATTATAATTTAATTATCTCAACCATTTGAAAATTGTGGCATCATCTAATTGGCCTGTGGTTAAACTTCCATCGCGACCATTTTTAAAAGCATTATTCAACGGCGGGGCAGGCTTAGTAGGCTTTAGTCTAGGTCTCAAGATGCTTGTTTCTAACTTCTTCGGCACCAACAAATGACAACAACTCCTCTCTTTTAATATTCTTGCTGAAAACAAGCTAAATGGAAACAACTACAACGATGAAAATGAAACCTTTGAATTGTTTTGAGCTGTGAAAAACACAACTTTGTGCTTGATGTGGCATGCCTTTTGGAAAACCAGCATGAGGCTAGGGCCCGTTGTAGAGATTCAATTAAGATAGCTCATTATTATATACTTTCTAGCATTACTAGTACTTTGCAAAAGTAACATTAGAGTTTTTGAACCATTAAAGAGATCAAGGAAATTTTAGAGGAGATGTTCTAAGGCCAAGTTTTCTTGACTCAACAATCCGATATAACAAATTTAGTGAACTCTAAGAAAAAGCTCAATACTCTCGTCAGAGAACATATGCTAGCACTTATAGGATTTTTGCGAAAGCAAAGGACAATGGTGCTAAAATTGGATCATAACACCTAGATTGAGATGGTACTTAAATCTTTGTCTAAAAACTTTGTTGTTGGCTTTAGGCCCTCGTATATCTTAGGAAACAAAGAGCTCACTCTTACACAACTCATGAAAGAGTTAATCTTATAAATTAATGTTGAATGATGGGAGGCCAATCCAAAGTAAAGCATAAACAAACTTAGTCGTTGCTTCTTCTAGATCTTAAGGGAAGGCAAAGTGAACTAAGGGTAAGCAAAAGGCTAGGACTTCAGCTCCGCCCAAAGTCTATAGGAAGAAGCCTAAGAAACCTAAAGATTTGTCTAGGTTTAAATGCTTCTTCTACAGCAAGAAAGGGTATTTCAAAGTGGACTATAAATAGTACAAGGACTTTCGAACCTCAAAAAGGAAAGGTAAGGAACTTTTAATCATTAAAACTTGTCTAGTGGAAGATTCAAAAGATCATCGGGTCATTGATTTTGAAGGTGCTAATCATATTTGTGTTTTTTTACAAGAGGTCAAGGAAGCGGGAAGTCTGCAAGATAAGAATCTCTCGTTGTGAACCAGAGATGAGAGCAATGTGCTAGTAGAAGCAATGGGAGAAGTACATATTTATTTTGATAGTTTTAGAAAGATTATTTTGAAAGACTTTTTTATGTACCTAATTTGAAGAGAAAATTAATTTTTATTGCATGTTTATTTCATGATGGATATTTTATGATATTCAATAAAAGAATTGCAATTCATAAAAGTTGTTCTCTTATCTGTAATGGATGGATGAAAAATAATCTTTATTCTACCAAATCAAAGATGCACTCATAATTAAAAACTGAACTTGTGAATAAAAAAACTTAAAGCTTCTCACTCTAATGATATGTACCTGTGGCATTTAAGATCTGATCATATTAATGAAGATAAAATCACTAGACTTGTGAAAGATCAAACTTTAAATTTACTTAAAAAAATTCATCTTCCACCATGTGAATTCGACTTTGAAGGTAAAATGATCAAGAGGCCCTTTAATGCAAAAGGTACAAAAGCCACTCAACTCTTAGAGTTTGTGCACACTAATGTATGCAGTCCTGTGAACATTAGTGCAAGAGCAGGTCATGATTATTACATAACATTCATATATGATTATTCCAAATTTTGATATTTTTTCCTTAAATGCATCGCAAAAGTGAAATTTTTGATAATTTTCAAGAATTTCGTGTGGAAGTGAAGAAGCAATTATGTTTATCCATTAAAACACTTCAATTTGATCGTGGTGAGGAATATTTTAAATGAGTTCTTAGGATAGTTCATAAAGAATGAAATATTGTCCTAATTTTAAATTCAAAATATATTTTCTAAATAAGTAAAAAATAATAATTTTTATTTTAAATTCAATATACATATATATATATATATTTTAATTTAGAATTTAAAAATATTTAATTTAACTATCAAATTTATTTTTTAAAAAAAGTAAAAAATTATATAAAAAAATAAATACACCAATTGTCGAAAATATAAAGTATATACTTTATTATATTAAATATATATAATTGGAAAAAAAATTGAAAAGAAAAATTAAATGAATCTTACCACTCATGATAGAAGAAATCAAATTTTTTAAAAATAAAAACACAAATTAAATTCCCGCACTATTTTGAAAAATAAATCCAAAATTAACCGCCATGGACGCATGAAAATGTCGTCAGACATCGGTCATGCGTTACCATTAATGTTTTGTTCATTATATCACTATAATTAATACAATCATTTTTGAAGTCTTTATTTATGTAAACAATCCATATAGTAACAAACGATTTTGACAAAAAAAAATTAATTTAATCGATTGATTCTTAATTCGGTCATTGATATTATAATCAATATAAAGGAAGTAAGTTTAAGTTCGTTAAAACGTATTATCTTCATATTTAAAAATTAGAGAAAAATTATAGATAATTTTAAGTATTATATAAAAAAAATAAATATGATAAAAACCTACAATAAATTTAATGTTAAAAAGAACTTTAATTTTTTTGGTGAAAAACTTTAATTTATGTACAATTGTATATATGAACTTTGATTTTGCATAATTTTATACATGAAATTCTGATTTGATCAAATTCTTTGAATGTGCATGATTAAATCAAAATTAAAATTTTAAATATACATTTGAATCACAATTAGAGTTTCACGTGTATAATTACAATAAATTAAATTTTATATATACAATTAGACATTAAATTAAAATTTATGTATAATTTTAAAATTTATCTTTTTTTTTTAAAAACAACTTAATATTTTAACGATAATAATTTTCTTAGTTTTGTGCGAATTGATTATTGAAAATGTTAAATCAAAAGATACACTGCCTTAATTGAGGAAGAAAAGGGCTGAACTTCAAGGTTTATTTTGAAACACATGAACTATGTCAACCAGTGAAAACATCGAAAAATTTATATAATTTCTAAGACATAGGATAGAAAGTTACCTTCTAAATTAAATTTTAGGGTAAATTATCTCTTTAATATACGGTTAATTTGGTCGTCTCACTACTCATGTAATTGTATGAAAAAATTTTGGATCATCGAAATAAAAATGGCTCCAATTTAGAGCGATTAATTTATCCTAATTTTAAATTATTTGAATGAAAATATATTATTTATTTTTCATTTCTATTTAATAATGAAATCATCAATTCAGTCGATTTTTATTTTAAATAATTAAATTAACAAAAAATAATAATCAAAATAAAAACAACTCATACTTAAAAGTGATTAATGAATACTAGTTTTCGTAAATTTATTTCTTCTATATATAAAGACAAGTCTATTTCTCCCTACATGATAACATGTCACGAGATCTACAAAATTATTTGACAAATTCAAAACTATTTCTTTTAAGATAATGAAATTTGAAATTTTTTAATTTATCACTGGAAACAACCTATGAGTGCAATATTTTCAATTGAAATAATTAAAATAAAAATAAATATGACATTTTATTTTATGTTATTGTGGAAACCTAATTTATCCGGGTTGTTAAAAAACTCATTTTTATTATTTTTATTTATTTATTATTTTATAAATATAAATAAATTAATTAATTAAAATAATAATAAAATAAACTTTATTATTTTAATAAGTCCAAAATTTACAAATAATACCCAAATACCTCCACTAGTCCAAACATATTTTTTCGAAGTCCAAATACTAAATAAAAAAAACTCAAATACAAAACCCTAGCCTCCCTTTTGCTCCAGTCGCCGTTGCCGTTAGCCATGCCAGCGCCTCAATCGCCACCATCGCCGCCATCGCCGCCCCAAAATCCGGATTCCACGATTTGCACGTCACACGATTTATATCGAAAAAATCCAGAAAAAATTGTTGTAAAAAAGGTTATAAAACCCCAACAAAAAAAATGTATTTGACAGACACACAAAAAACACACAAGATTTGTATGGAAAATCACGGAAAAATCACTAGAAGTAGAGCGATTTTTTTAGCAACCAAGACCATCAATAAAAGCAAGGTATTAGTTTTAAATCTAAACATTTTTTAGCCTTTTTTTTTTTTTTCTATTCAAAAATACTAGTAAAAACGGGATTTTTGGGGTCTTTTTACCTTTCGCACCATTCACGGTGGCCGTTGGCGGGTCGTCGGCATCGAGACGAACGGCGATGAAGCCCCTCAACCTATGGTTGATCGAATGGGGGTTGGAGAGGGAAGGAAAGTTTGGTTTTTGTTGTGTGGAGAGAAAATAGAAAAGGAATTTGGAGGTTTTTGAAGAGAAAAGAGTGAAAATGAGGTTTTTGGAAAAAAAAAAAAAAGTTGTATTTATACAACTATAAAACGACATCGTTTTGCATTGATGGGAAAATTCCCACTAAATCCCTTCATGTTCTTAAATTGTTGCAATCAGGTCTGTTGGAGCCCAATTTATCCGGGCCTAAACTTTAAACCAAATTAAACCCAATTTTAAATTTAAATTTATTTTAACTTTAAATTTGTTTTAAGTTTAAATTTATTTTAAAATTTAAATTTATTTAAAAAATGTTCAAATACAAACCCAAATGTCCATATTACACCCAAGCCCAATTGTCTAAATCCTAACCCAAATACATGGCCCAACAGATTACAACCTAATAGGCCCAATTTTACAAAGTTTTTCAAAACCTTAATGCCTAAACAACTTGCACCTGCCGCCTCCATCCCTAGCCAATAAGGAGCTGCCACGTCAGCATCGCCACCAACAACACCACCCTTCAACTTGGACTACCACCACCGCCACTGTACCTGCAAAGGAGAAAAGTCAGTTTTTAATGGTAAAGAACAAATTATCATTATTGTAAAATGGGCTATAAAGCCGAAATAAAAAACAATTGTAAAGGATATTCTTTTTTTCTACTAGCATTCGAAATCAACAAACAATTTTTGAAATCAATAGCAAACAGTGCATTCAAAGCAATACAAAACAAATACCAGCATTCGAAGCAATACTAAATACAACACTAAGCATTCGAATATTTGCTCTTGAGGTACATCATTTAAACATACTAACATGCTCATTTATTGTTGATGTATTATCTCCTTCGAAGTTCAAAGTTTTTTTATATTTATTAATATATTTACTTATCATTTATTACGTATTAAAATATGTATTAATTGCCATTTATTTTCATAGTTATTACTAAATGTTTTTTTAAACAATAAATATATAATAAATAATAAAAAGAACTCGACGGGTCATACTTGACTTTTGTTGTCGTTGTTGCTCTGATCGGGATCCCAATGAGCGCGTCCGAGTATGAAGAGACTCCGATAGGGGATTTCACCATTTCAAAAAATATATATATAAAAAAAAAAGCAGATTAAAAGAGGATACAACAAATCGTCAAGGTTTTTTTAGTTTCAAACAGATTTGATATAGATCTTGTTTCGTTTTAAAATCATAATGAAACAATAATAATAATAACAGTTTTTTAATCAAAAAGGAAGGTATAACCTAAAAAGAAAAACAAATGTAAAAAGAGAAAAGAAATAGAAAAAGAAAAAGAAAAAAACTCTTTTAGAGAAACAAAGAGAAATTTGAAACCGATTTTGCAAAAGAGAGGAAAAAGGTCAAAATTTTGATTTTTCCGAAAGATTTTTGCAGATCCAGGCTTGATCTTCGATTTGGAGTCGAGATCTGTTCAAAAAAATAGAAAAGGACAAGATTTCATACTTGAATTGTCGAGGATGGTGGTGCGTGTGATGGGGACGCGACGGTGATACGACGGACCACGAAGGTCGGATGGCCAAGGAATGGTCGAACATGAGGAGACAGGGGAGAGAGAAGAGAGGATTTTTGAAGTGTTTTTGGAAAGAATAGAGAGAAAAATGAAAAAAAAAAGGGCTTAAAATGGCATTTATAAAGTATCAAAACGGCGCCGTTTTGGTCTAGGCTCCAAAGCCCCAAAACGACATCGTTCTAAACCTATCCGACTCGACTTGACTCGCTCCGGGTTAAGGTTCGCGTGTTTTCGTTTAACGAGATATTTACCCAATCGGTCCTTTCGCATTTTTGGTTATTTCAATTTCATCCTTAATGCCATTTTAATTAATTTTAAATTTGCTCATTAATTTTATTTCATTTACAAATTAATCCTTTAACCTTTTTAAAACCCAAAAAGCTGCCTCATGTCCTTTTTTGGTTTATTTATGCAATCGGTCTTTTTTATTTTTCTTTTGTTTCAATTTCATCCTTAAATCCAGTTTTACTTCATTATAAATTTGCCTAGTAATTTTAAATTATTTTCAATTTGGTCCTTTCACCTCTAGAAGCCTGAGAAGCTACCACGTGTTTCATCTTTTTGGTTTTATTGCATAAAAGGTCCTTAAACTTTCCAAAAATAATATTTTAACCCTAAAATTTTCCAAAATTATATTTTGACCCTTAAACTTTTCCAAAATTAAATTTTGACCCTCTAAATTTTTCTAAAATTACATTTTAACCCGTAAACTTTTCCATAATTTCATTTTAACCCCAAACTTTTCAAAAATTACATTTTGACCTTAAACTTTTCCATAATTACATTTAACCTTAAACTTTTCAAAAATTACATGTTAACCCCTAAACTTTTCCATAATTACATTTTAACCTTAACTTTTCCTAAATTACATTTTAACCCCTATATTTTTCCAAAATTATGTTTTGATCCCTAAACTTCTCCAAAATTATGTTTTGATCCCTAAACTTCTCCAAAATCACATTTTGACCTCAAACTTCTCCAAAATTATCATTTTGCCTCGAACATCCAAAAATTATCATTTTACCCCCAAATTTCCAAAAATCACATTTTCGACCTTAACTTTTCCAAAAGTTCGATTTTAATCCCAAATTTTCCAAAAATTTCAATTTTGACCCCAAATTCCTCGAAAGTTACATTTTCATCCTGAATTCTTCGAAACTCCATTTTTTACCCTATTTGTTTTGTTTTTCTTTTCTTTCTCTTCGATGTTCATATACGAAACTTAATTATTATTCTTTCGTATTTTGTATTCTATTAACTCTATATTTAATTTTTGTGCTTTTAATTATTTGCTTAATTATTTTGTTTCGTGTTGTTTAACTTTTGCTATTATGTGCCATTCATATTTAATTTATTCGTTCGTTTTCAAAATCATTTTTACATACAAATAAATCTTTAAAATCGAGGCAATATCCTTTTCATGTGGAAATCTCGAAAAATCATGCCCTAACGTGCTGGGTGTGATTTTTCGTATAAACTACACGAATCGAATATCCTCTTCCAAACTTTTCAAATGCCCTTCAATTTCAAGATTCCGAGAACGTCGTGCCCTAACGTGTTGGACACGACTTCAATTCTCCGAGAAATTAGAAACATACAGGCATTTTTCTTCAAATCTAATTTTTTTTGAAAATCACGTGAAATAAGTTATGTGTTAGAGGATTGTATTTTAAACTTAATTCGAAACTTCAAGTTCTTAAAAAAATTGATGAATGTGTCCCAACCTTTTTGAAAAGATTGATGAATGTAACCGGAATGAGTGAACAATAGGTTGTGTCTCGGATTAAAGTAAAAGGAGACAATAAGTGCATCAATTGGAAAATTCAATAAGATCTAATCATGGCACACCCAGATATGAAGAAACGCATTAACATTTTTGCTCTTGGCATATACGAGTTAGTCCTTTTCCCAAAAGCATTAAGGCATGTGGAAGATGCAGTTGCGATTCTATTTGATCAACTTAATAAAGGAGTCACGTCTGTCCCAATAATTCTTGCCGAAACCTTCAGATCATTCAACGCTTGTCGAAGGGAAGGGGAAAGAAGGTTCATTGGTTGTGCACCACTTCTAATGGTTTGGTTTCAAAGTCATTTCTGGAATGTAGAGAAATTTTCATGCAAAGTGTTCTCAGTTGACTTCTCACCTTTAAGGGAATTTGTTGCCACATAAAGGGAACAAAATATATCTGAGGAAAAATGGATGGCTATCCTTCAAAACCTTCAGGATGAGGACGTTGAGTGGTGCACGCCTTGGTTTATCCCCGATAAGATCCTCTATCGTTGTGGCAGCTTTGATTGAGTCCCTTTACTCTAGGTATGAGATGCTATAGGATATGCCCCTCTGCTCGTGTTGAGGCAATACAACACGAGATAATTTATCCCTGCGACACATGACCTAGCTTAGTGCGAGTTCACCTACAAAGGGAATGATTACAAGAAAAGGGTCTGAGAGGTAGCAAATGCATGGAAGAAAGTACATAGGATGAAGAAGTTCAGTGCAATCTCGTGGACGACATCAAACTATGATTGGTGGAGAAGTAAAAGAGTTAATGATAACATTCCAGCACCAAATCCCAAAAATGTTCGACCAATAGAGGAATATTTGCAGGAGGTCTCGTCAAAAATAGACATCATGAAACAAGACTTTGAGAAGAAAAGCGCAGAATTCATAAAGAGAATAGAGGTTTTGGAAGAAGAAAATATGAAGTTAGGATTGGACGTGGATATACATAGGTTAGAGGCTGAAAGACTAAGGAAAAAAAAACAATGTTAAAGAAGACTTAGAAGACTTGAAGAAAGTTTATAAGAAGCTTTAATTGTCCATGAGAACCACTGGATCAGGTAAGACGTCAGAACAATGGCGACAGGAAATACAGAAACAAAAAGATCAAACAGAACAGTAACAAAGGAATTCCAAGACGATAGGCTCGAGAAATGTCATGAAAGGAGAACTGCTAGAAAAACAAGTCGAGAAGGCCGAGCTGAAAGCCCAAATAGCTGGGTTAGAGGCTAGAATAATGGAGTTAGAGAAGTCACTACGTAGGCACCGCAATCGGAACACCGTCTTGGAGCTTAAAGCGAGTATGGTCGAGAGTAAGGAATTAAGGGAAAGGGTGTAGGAATTGGAGGCTGCACTCCACAATAATGAGATTCGAATGGAGATTCTTGAAAGGAATTTGGAAACTAGTGAATGGCACTTTCGACAAGCTAAGAGACAGGTCGAAGAAAGAGATTATGTAATGGGAAAATCATTGACCCAAATGAGAGAAGCTGCTGATCACATGCAAGAGTTAGCTGTCGAAGATGATATTTTGAGCATCCAATATGAATCGAAATCAGGACGAGGATAAAAATTAGTCGGGCTTCTTGGAAAGATCAAAGCTTTAGGTAATAAGGTAAAGTCATTTGTGTAATTTCGCTTTATGTAAAGAAGTTTTTCTTCTAGAGAAGTTTTTCTAATGGAATTGGATTCAAACTCAATGCATTTTCTTACATTGCATACATGCATTCATTCGCATTGCATCTTTACATATTTTAGCATGATAATTCTAACTAATTAAAACTTTAACAGTTACGTCAGTAATACATTTTTACCCTCAAACTTTTTAAAATTATATTTTGACCCCTAAACTTTTTCATAATTTCATTTTAACCCTTAAACTTTCCTAAAATTACATTTTAACCTATAAACTTTTCCATAATTACATTTTAACCCTTAACCTTTTCCTAAATTACATTTTGACCCCTAAATTTTTCTAAAATTACATTTTGACCCTTAAATTTTTCCAAAATTACATTTTAACCCCTAAATTTCTCTAAAATCACATTTTAACACTAAACTTCTCTAAAATTACCATTTTACCCCGAACATCCAAAAATTACCATTTTACCCCTAAATTTCCAAAAATCACATTTTCGACCTCAAATTTTCCAAAAGTTCGATTTTAATCTCAAATTTTCCAAAATTTTTAATTTTAACCCATTCCTCAGAAATTACATTTTCATCTTGAATTCTCCGAAACTCCATTTTTGACCCTGTTTGTTTTGTTTTTCTTTTTTTTCTCTTCGATGTTCATATACGGAACTTAATTATTTTTCTTTCGTATTTTATATTCTATTAACTTTATATTTAATTTTTGTGCATTTATTTATTTGCTTAATTATTTTGTTTCGTGTTGTTTAACTTTTGCTATTATCTGCCCATTCATATTTAATTTACTTGTTCGTTTTCAAAATCATTTTTACATATAAATAAATCTTTAAAACTGAGACAATATCCTTTTCATCTGGAAATCTCGAAAAATTATGCCCTAATGTGTTGGACACGACTTCAATTTTCCGAGAAATTCGAAACATATGGGCATTTTTCTTCAAATCTAATTTTTTTTTAAAATCACGTGAAATAAGTTATGTGTCTGAGGATCGTATTTTAAACTTAATTCGAAACTTTAAGTTCTCAAAAAAATATACAAATAATTTTAAACAAAAAAAAAGAGGCAATATCCTTTGTGTGAAAACTTCGAAAAATTATGCCCTAACGTGTTGGGTGTGATTTTTCATATAATTTACGCGATCGAAATATCCTCTTTAAATCCTTTCAAAATGTTCTTCAATTTCGAATTTCGAGAATGTCGTGCCTTAACGTGTTGGACATGGCCTCAATAAAATTCAAAACACACGGGCGTTTTGTTCCTCGTATTTTAAACTTCGCTTGAGATTTCAAAGTTCTAACAAACAAAGACTCGAAAGTAATTAACATGGTATCAATTTTGGGCGTGTGAGGTTGCTAATCCTTCCTCATACGTAACTGACTCCCGAACCCATTTTCTGGATTTCGAAGACCAAAATATTTTTCAAAACAGATTTTAAACGTTTCGTGGTGATCCAATCACACCATATAAAAAGATTGGTGGCGACTTCATATTTCAATTTTTTAAAATATTGCTCAAGACTTGTTTGTTTCACAAAAATAAACATTTCGACAAGGTCCTTTTTATATGTTTTTATTTATTTTAAAATTCGACCCTACAATTTCACTTGGTTTTCAATTTGGTCCTTAACCTAAAAGTGTCCCAAGGATTGCCACGTGTTAGGATTTCTTGGGATTATTGCCCGTGAAGCCCCTAATTTTTCCAAAAATTTAAATTTGACCCCTACACTTTTTAAAAATTCAAATTTAACCCTAAATTTTCTAAAAATTCAAATTTAACCACTAAACTTTCCAAAAATTTAAATTTGACCCCTAAATTTTCTAAAAATTCAAATTTGACATTTGAACTTTCCAAAAATTCTGATTTGGCCCCTAAATTTTTCAAAAATTCCAATTTAACCCTTGAAGTTTCCAAAAATTCAAATTTGACCAGGTTTTAATGTAATTTTTTTCTTTATTTATTTTATCATATATGTATATTATTTTATTTTATATTATTTTATTTTATATTTTTTTCTATTCTGTATACTTGTAAATCATGTGCATATTTTTGCATGACATGAAAATTTGTTTTTTAAAAAAATATTCAAATTGTTTTAATAAATCAAGGCAATATCCTTTGTCTCGGGAATTTGAAAGATCATGTCCTGACTCACTGGGTGTGGTTTTTTCTTTGAATCGGGATAATTGAATATCCTTTTAAAATTTAAATACTAGATTCTTTTGAAAAGCTCGTCATTTTTAATATTCGAGTTGTCATGTCCTAACTTACTGGATGTGAATTTTTATCGATTAATTCGAAATAACGAGCTTTCTTTAGAAAAAAAATTATTTTCAAAATAAAATAAATATGACATTCATGCACTTAAGGATTGCGATTTAAATTTTTCTCGAATTTTTAGTTTTCAACAAATAAGACTTTGAATAATTGATTAGGTACCAAGTTTGGGCGTGTAAGGGTGCTAATACTGACTACAGACTTTTGCTATTGTGCAATTGTTCAAGTTCAAAGCATTGTCGGATATAATCTTCTCTGGCATTCCATACTAACATATAATTTCTTTCTTCAAGAATTTGCTTATCGGTGATCTCGTGACGCTAGTGTAGGAAGCAGCTTCCATCCACTTAGTAAAGTAGTCGATGACCACAAAAATTAATCTATACCCATTAGAAGCTTTTGGTAAGATTGGTCTGATGATGTCCATGCCTCACATAGAAAAAGGACATGGGGAAGTCATAACATGGAGAGGTGAAGGAGGTACATGAATTTTGTCTCCATAAATTTGACACTTGTAACATTTCTTAGCGTATTTAATGCAATCTCCTTCCATGGTTGATCAGTAATACTCGAATCTCATAATCTGTCTAGCCATCGTGAAACCATTGGCATGTGTTCCACAAACACCCTCATGAAATTCTTCTAAGATTTTCTTAGCCTCAACAGAGTCAACACACCTCAACAGGACTTGATCTTTTCTCTTTTTATACAAAATATCCCCGTCAAGGACATAGTATATTGCAAGCCTTCTCAATGTTCTTTTGTCGTTCTCGATGGCTTGCTTAGGGTACTTATGGTCTTTTACATATTTTAAATTTCTTGGTACAAAGGGTGATTATCCTTTTCTTCCTCTTCAATGCTGTAGCAATGAGCTGGAACCTTGTAGATACTCATTTGAATAGGCTTCATATCTTCTTGCTTATTGACCATGATCATAGAGGCAAGAGTAGCCAAAGTATTGATCATCTGATTTTCCTCTCACGAGAGGTAATGGAATGTGATGTCCTCAAATTCTTTAATTAGCTCGAGAACTAACTTTCGAAAATCCATCAACTTTGAATCTCACGTTTCTCATTCTCCATTGAGTTAATAAATTACTTACATAGAATCTTTGTACACTTCCAGAATCTTAATCTTGCGTTCTATAGCTACCCGAATACCCATGACACATGCTTCATATTCTACCATGTTGTTTGTGCAATCTAAGTCAAGCTTGCTTGTGAGGAGATAATGATCTCCTTTTGGGGATACCAGAACTACCTCAATCCTTTTGCTAGTATCATTTGAAGCACCGCCAAAATGCATTTTCCATGGTTGCTCTTCTGAAGCTTCTTCTGCTGTGGTTGCAACATACATTAGATCTTCATTTGGGAAATCAAAATCCAATGACTCATAATCCTCGAGAGCACTGCTAGTCAGAACGCTTTTACCGCCTTCTAGTTCACAAAGACTATGTCAAATTCAGAAAGTAGTATTTGCTATCTGGCCATCCTTTCATTTAATGCAGTCGACCCCATCATAAACTTAAGAGGATTCAATTTTGAAATCAACCAAGTTGTATAATATAACAAGTATTGCCTCAACCTTCGGGTAGTCCAAACCAGAGCATAACATAATTTCTCGATCAGCGAATATCTTATCTTGCATTCATTGAACTTCTTGCTGAGATAATAAATTGCTCTTTCTTTCTTTCCTAACTCATCATGCTGGCCTAATTCGTATCCCAAAGAGTTTTCGAATACGATAAAGTACAGGATCAAAGGTTTGTCCAGATTTAGTGGCATCAAAACTGGAGCATTGGGCAAATAATGTTTGACTTTGTCGAAAGTCTTTTAGCAGTTATCATCCCAAACTCTTGGGTTGTGTTTCCTGAGAAGACGAAAGATAGGATCACACTTCTCGGTTAGTCGTGAAATGAACCGAGCGATGTAATTCAATCTCCCTAGGAACCCTCTAACCTCCTTTTGAGTACATAGAGGTGACAACTCTTGTATGGCTTTAACTTTATCGGGTTCGATTTCAATTCCCTTTCTGCTAACCACAAAGCCTAATAGCTTGCTTGAAGTAGCCTCGAAAGTAAATTTGTTTGGGTTTAACTTCAACTGGAACTTTCTCAATCTTAAGAACAACTTTCGTAAAACTTCCACATGTTCCTCTTCTGTTCGAGACTTTGCGATCATATCATCGACATAGACCTTAATCTCCTTGTGTATCATGTCATGGAATAGAATCACTATAGCCCTTTGATATTGTAACAGCCTATTTTTTGGTGGTGTCGAAAACAGTGATTTCGGGACCACAAATCCGATGAGAAATTTTTATAATGAGTGTTTAAATTAAATAAGTGAATAATAATTTTATATGGAATTTTGAATTAAAGAATTTTAATTACAGAATTAAAATTTAGTATAAGTGGTTTGGTTCAAAAGTCAAGTGGTTTTAGAAAATGAGGTATCGAGACCTCGTTTTTGAAATTAAGTGTCGTAAATATATTTATTAAATATTTACAGAGTCTTATTATATATGAATTGAAGTTCGGTTGGCAAATTTGATGATTAATTGCTTAATTAAGGAAAACGGAGTAAATTGTAAAATAGGTAAAAGTTAATTGCTATTGATTAAAAATAAAAGGGACCACAGTGGTAATTAAACCATGGTAAAAAAAGTCCAAGCGGTGGTGGATATGATTACCATCCACTAAGTTTTGGGTTATTTATTCATTAAGTCCTAATTAGTTTAGGACTAAATTGAAAACAAGTTTGTTTAATTAAAATGTAATATAATTGAAGGACCAATTATGAAATTGGACCCTCTTTAAATGGTCTAATAATAGAAATGATGTGAAACTCTTTAGATTTTGGGTAAATTGTGATTAAATCCTAATTAAATGAGGATTTACTAATTAGTTTATTTTTAGTACGATCGAGAATGGTGGTTTTGAGGCCACAACTTTGATGTTTCAGATTGTAAATATTATTTATTTAATATTTATGAGGTCATTTGCATAATATTAAAATTTGGTTACGAAATTTTATTGTTTAGGTAGTTAATTAAGTAAAAAGGATTAAATTGAAAAGGTGCACAAGCAGAATTCTCTTAATTAAAGGTATTAGATGTCAATTGAAAAGTAAGTTAAGGTCCTTAAATAGTAATATAACCATTTTTCATTTGAGTGGATGATCTTGACTAAAATTTGGTTAAAATTAAAGTGTGAACAAAGGGTATATTGGTAAATTAAGTAAATAAATGTTTTAAACAAAAATTTAAAAGATGAAATTTAATCATCTTCTTCTCCAAGGAGTCGAAACCCCATTGCCAAGGGGAGAAGCAAGCCTCGGTCACTTGGGTTCTTAGATAGGGTGAGTAAATCATGCCCGTTTTTGGTAATTTTTATGTTTTTGAACTCATTTTAGTTTAATCTAGCTAACTCGGGTACTAATTTGTAAAACTGTTAAAGATTTTGGTTTATTCCATTGATGAGTTTAGTGTGTTTTTGAATTTTAATGATAAAATAGTAAGCTTGATTGTTAAATGAGACTATTTTGTAAAGTAATTTTTAGTAATTTTCATGTTAAAGGATAAAAATATAGAAATAGTAAAAGTATAAGGACTTGTTGTTAAATAAGACAAATATGGGAAGTATTGGATTGCTATAATATTCAGGTGAACTTATTTTTAAGGAAAAGTGGTTAATTTGCAATTTTTGAGCTAAAGGACTAAATTGAATAAAAGTGAAAAGTTAAGTGCATTTTTGTAAAAATACCAAAAAGGATTATTTGCACAAAATCATTAAAAATTTATGTTGATTTAAATAATTGAATGACATTATTGTAATAGATCAAGATCGTGTCTCGATCATAAAAAGGGAAAATTACGAATTTGCCCCTAAAGTTTACTTTAACTGCAATTTCATCCGGTAAGTTCGTTACTTTAAATTTACTTTTAAATAGTATATTATTTGTATTCTTTATAATTGTTACAGAACAGGTTATGATACGTGAAATTGAGAAAGATGAAAAAAAAATGAATGAAAGAGATATCAGGCTTTTAGTCGATGATTTGAAATCGACGCGATAACTGAGGTACCGTATATGTTGTGAGTCCTCGACAGCTCGTGCAAGCAGCATTGTGAGTTGAGAAATGAGAAAAGAAATATGGATCCTAAATGGATTGCATTAAACACGCTAAGAAATGTTATAAGTGTAAAATTTACGGAGACAAAATTCATGTACCTCCTTCACCATTCCATGTTATGACTTCCCTATGGCCTTTTTCTATGTGGGGCATGGACGTCATCAGACCAATCTTGCCAAAAGCTTCTATTGGGCATAGATTCATTTTTATGGTCATCGACTACTTTACTAAGTGGGTGGA
The DNA here is from genome assembly GCA_039519145.1 of Kokia cookei. Classification (NCBI taxonomy): domain Eukaryota; kingdom Viridiplantae; phylum Streptophyta; class Magnoliopsida; order Malvales; family Malvaceae; genus Kokia; species Kokia cookei. The sequence continues at coordinate 23,626,738 of CM076904.1, read as the reverse complement.
TGCTGCTTCCTACGCTAGTGTCACGAGATCAACGGTCAGTAAATTCTTGAAGAAAGAAATTATATGTCAATATGGAACGCTAGAGAATATTATATCCGACACTGCTTTGAACCTGAGCAATAGCACAATAGCAGAAGTTTGTAGTCAATTCAAGATCAAGCACCATAATTCAGCATCATATCGACCAAAAATGAACGGAGCTATAAAGGTAGCTAATAAAAATATCAAGAAAATCGTTGGAAAAATGAAAAAGACTTACAAAGATTGGCATGAGAAGTTACCATTTGCTCTCTAAGCTTATCGAACGTCTGTCAGAACTTTTATTAGGGCACCTTTCTCATTAGTATATGGAATGGAGACAATCTTACCCATTAAAGTCGAAATTCCTTCCCTCGGAGTCTTGTCAGAAGTAAAGTTAGATGAGGCTAAGTGGATCCAGTCAAGATATGACCAGTTGAACCTAATTGAAGAGAAGAGGCTAAAAGCTATCCAACATGGCCAAATGTACTAGGAACGGATAATGTGGGCTTATGAGAAAAAAAGTTCATCCTAGAGAATTCCATGAGGGAGATCTAGTTTTTGAAAAGATCATTCCTATGCAAAAAGACTTCCGGGGCAAATAAATGTCAAATTGGGAAAGCCCATATGTTGTAAGGAAAGTTTTCTCTGGAGGAGCTTTAATCTTAGCTGAGATGGATGGTAAGGATTTGTCAAACCCTATGAACTCAGATTCAGTGAAGAAGTACTTCGCCTAAAAACAAAAAGAGAGAGGTTGAGTTGAAAACCCATAAAGGGTGGCTTAAACCAAAAACAAAAAGGCAGGGCCGAGATGAAAACCAGCAAAGGATGTCTCGAAGCCTAAGGAGATTTTAGTTGAAAACTCGAAAGGGTGGCTCAGATTTGGATTAAGAATTGGTATGAAATGAGCTTCTTTCTCAGAAGTAACAAGATGGAGAGATATGGCACTTAGGTATCGACAGGGTGCAATAGCTTCCAAGGGTACACATTAGGCTCAAAGTGATCCTTATCAAGTTTGCTCGAAGAAGTTCATACGTTGATATATAGGGCATCCAATTTTATTATTTTTTTATTTTTTTAGCTATTTTGGCTGATGTTTTTATTAATATTTGATGTCTTCTCTTTTATTCCCATTCAAGCGTTATTCCCAATAGATTCAATTTTATCCATTTTCGTAACTCTGCTTAGAGCATTCTTTGTATTGAAATAACAGTTAATGGACTTGATGATATAAGGTATAAAAAGATTTCTGCATATTACTTTGGAAAATTCTAAATAATACAGGGACTTGAAACAGGACCATTAGTCGAAAATAACCTAATCCAAGGGTTGAAAGGACCTTGAAACGAATAAGTTCAACTTATGACTACCTCTTCGGATTTCGTATCAAGAACACCAAACTTGAAAGAAAGGCATGGTGACATATCAATGTTAGAACTTAGGCAAAAGACGATCAGCGACAACCTAAGGACTAAAACAATAAAAAACAATTTTAAAATGACATCTTTACATGCATCATTCATGCACATTTAGATAGGAGCATTTGATTCATTCAAATCATAACATCCTAGTTACATGGCCTAGATAAAGGCCCATAAAACAGGTTCTATAGGTCATATCCTCAGAGAATGGCAATAGAACGACAAATCCTATACCCCTAAAGCTGTAGAGGAATGGATTGAAGCCGCAATGACAAATCTCATACTCCTAAAGCTGTAAAAGGGTAGATTGAAGTCGTAAGGATGGATCTTATACTCCTAAAGCTAAAATGAAGAGAAGTTACAACCTCGAATATTTTACCTCGACCATGAGGCAGATTGAAGCAATCCAATCTTTTACCCTAACTATAGGGCAGATTGAAGACCATCTGATATTTTACCCCGACCATGGGGCAAATTGAAGCAATTTAATCTTTTACCCCTAAAGATATAGAGGGGAAAATTGAAACTACAGAAGCAAATCTTATACCCCTAAAGTTGTAGAGGGGCGGATTAAAACTCACAGTAGTAAATCTCGATCTTCACTGAAGTTGCAGAGGAATAGAGTGAAGCTACGAAGGTGAATCCTTATCTCTCTGAAGTTGTAGTAGAGCAGGATGAAGCTACAAGAACAAATTCTATACCCCTAAAGTTGTAGTGGGTCGAATTAAAATCATGAAAATAATTTTTTATCTCCCTAAAGTTGCAATGGAGCAAGATGAAGCTACGACATCAAATCCTATATCCCTTAAGTTGCAGTGGATTGGATTGAGATTACATTAGCAAGTCCTATCTCCCTAAAGATATAATGGAGCAGGATAAAACAATATTAAAGATAAGCGGATACAGTGAAGTGAAAGAGCGAGTTACTAAAAAAGAGAAATATCGGACGACGAAATACGGCAAGACCGAACAAAACTAGGCTACTTTTTAGTCTTTGCTTTGTTCCAGTTACATGACGAGCAAAGAGGGACAATTGTAGAAGCCCAATTTGTCCCGGCTATTAAAAAACCCATTTTTATCTATTTATTTATTATTTTATAAATATAAATAAATAAATAAATAAAAATAATAAAATAAACTTTATTATTTCAAAAAATCCAAAATTTACAAACAATACCCAAATACCCCTAGTAGTCCAAACATATTTTTTTCTACAAGCCCAAATTCTAAATAAATAAAAAACCCACATACAAAACCCAAGCCCAAAACAAAAAAACAAATCCTAAAATCTAAACATGGGAAACCCTAGCCCCCTCCTTTGCTCCAGCTGCCGTCACCGTCAGCCATGCTCGCGCCGCCATCGTCGCCCCGGGATCCGAACTCCACGATTCGTACGTGACACAATTTATATTGAAAATTCCGAAAAAATTTTTGTAAAAAGGGTTATAAAAACCCAACAAAAAATGTATTTGACACACAAAAAAACACACAAATATTTGAACGGAAAATCACGAAAAAATCACTAGAAGTATAGTGATTTTTTTAGCAACCAAGACCATCAATAAAAGTAAGGTATTAGTTTTAAATCTATACATTTTTTTAGCTTTTTTTTCCTATTCGAAAATACTAGTAAAAAAGGGATTTTGGGGTTTTTTTACTTTTCGCACCATTCAAGGTGGCCATCGGTATCGAGACGAACGGTGTTGGGGCTCCTCAGCCCATGGTTAGCTGAATGGGGACTGGAGAGGGAGCGAAAGTTTGGTTTTTGTTGTGTGGAGAGAAAATAGAAAGGGAATTTGGAGGTTTTTAAAGAGAAAAGAGTGAAAATGAGGTTTTTGGAAAAAAAAAGAAAAAGTTGTATTTATACAACCATAAAACGGCGTCATTTTGCATTGATGGGAAAATTGCCCACTAAATTCCTCTGTGTTTTTAAATTGTTACAATCAGGTCCTTTTTATATGTTTTTATTTATTTTAAAATTTGACCTTACAATTTCACTTGGTTTTCAATTTGGTCCTTGACCCAAAAGTGTCTCAAGGGCTGCCTCGTGTCAATATTTTTTGGGTTTATTGCCCGTGAAACCCCTAAATTTTCAAAAAATTCAAATTTGACCCCAAATTTTCTAAAAATTCAAATTTGACCCCAAAACTTTCCAAAATTTTTGATTTAACCCTCAAATTTTCCAAAAGTTTTGATTTGACCCCTAACGTTTCCAAAAATTCAAATCTGACTTGGTTTTAATGTAATTTTTTTCTTTATTTATTTTATCCTATATGTATATTATTTTATTTTATTGTATTTTATGTATATATTGTTTTCTATTATGAAATCATGTGCATATTTTTGTATGACTTGAAAATTAGTTTTTTTAAAAAAAATATTCAAATTGTTTTAATAAATCAAGACAATGTCCTTTGTCTCGGGAATTTGAAAGATAATGTCCAAACTCACTGGGAGTGATTTTTTATTTGAACCGAGATAATTGAATATCCTTTTAAATTTTAAATACGAGATTTTTTTTTGAAAAGCTCGTCATTTTTGAATATTCAAATTGTCATGTCCTAACTTACTGGATGTGACTTTTTCTCGATTAATTCGAAATAACGAGTTTTTTCGGAAACAAAATTTATTTCCAAAATAAAATAAATATGACATTCATTCATTTAAGGATCACGATTTAAATTTTTCTCAAATTTTTAGTTTTCAATAAATAAGACTTTAAATAATCGATTAGGTACCAAGTTTGAGCGTGTAAGGGTGCTAAATCCTTCCTTATGCGTAATCGACTCCCGAACTCGTTTTATGGTTTTAAAGACCAAAATTATTTTAATGATTTTTTCTAAAAAAATCTTCGAAAGGTAATCCAATTACACCTGTTTTTAAAAAATATTGGTGACAATTCTATTTTTATTTTCCACAATCGAGACTTGTTTTTTTTAAAAAAAAATTGGTTTCGACAGTTATTATGATAAAAATATTTTATTAATATTAAAATGTCTATTAACAAAACTTTAATTCATTGATAAAAAATTTAAAATAAAATATATTACTCTACGTTAACTTTATAAATATTCATTAAATTCATTATTTCTCTACATTACTCAACGTAGCTACACTATAATTTTTTACTAATAATTTTTAATTTAATATTATATAGCATATTAATTTATTTATTAAAACAATTTATTATGTCTTTGATATATATATTCATTAGTATATAAAGTATCCCGAAATTTTGTGAAAAACACATAATTAGCCAATAAAAATTGTCATACAAGTGGAGGTGTTCATTAATCAAGTCGGGTTGGGTTTGAATTTGGGTTGGGCATTAGTATGATATTAATATAATTTATGTTTGCTCAAACTCGACTCTAAATATGAGCCTAAAATTTTATTCAAACTCATTCATTTTTGTAAATGTCTAACTGGTCAAATCCATTTTAAGACAATTCATATTATTTTTTTTATTTTTAAAAAATATTTTCAAATTTAGTTTTAATGATTTTTTATATATTTTCATCTATTAACATTTTATATAGGCATTTTAACATTTTAATATTTAATTATATTTTTACTTTAAATTTAGTTTTTATGTGTTACAAATTATAATATATATATATATATATAGAAACAGGTCGAGTTGGGCTCGAATCTTGAAAGTTTGAGTTAAAGCTCGACCCATATTTTAAATGGTACTATTTTTTTTTTACCAAACTCGTTTTTCAAGTTTAATATTTTTGTCCAAACCCTCCTAAATTTCAGACGAGCTTTCAGACTTGAGTGAGTAACTTAACCCATGGAAAGGTCTACTCACAATTGAAAAGATAATATATTATATATAAACTAGTTTCTTACCCGTATAATGCACGAGCTTTCTTAGTGAATAAATTAATTATAATCCTAAGAACTATGAAAATCTGTCAAAATTTCAATTTAATAATAAATTATTTAATAAGTAATTTTAAATAATTTAATACGTTCAGATGGTAATATTGATTATAATTATAAAACAATCAATGAAACTTTAATTAATAATAGTGTAAATTAGTACTTATATATAGATGTTCCATTCTATTTAAATTAAAAGATACATTTAATTAATTCATATTTTTTATATATAATATATTTGAACATAATCATTTGTTGATTTTTGGTGACTAACTACGTTGTATTATAATCATCATTTGCTGACTTTTGGTGACTAAGTTCACCACATTCGAATCATCATTATTTATTTGCAAAATCTTATTACTACTACAAAATTTTAGTATTAGTAATGTATTAGAATCACTATCATTCATATCAATAATATATATATATATATATTTAAACTATAAACTCTCTTTCATAAATTTCTTATATATATATATATTTATATAAATATTTAAACTATAAGCTCTCTTTCATAAATTTCTTTAAAGGAAGAAACTCTAAAGAGCTTATGAAAAATAGTAAAGAAATTATCACTTATCTATAATATATATAAAAAACACGAGTTTGGAAAAACTTTTGAATTGACAAGAATACTCATTATTTTTTATCATATTATTAAATTCACATTTAAAAACAATTATAATATTTAATTTATAATTATTAGTTAAAAACTTGAAATAAAATATAAATTGTGATAATTATACATTCTAGAATAATTATAATTTAATTGAACTGGTAATAATTACACATTTAAAATAATCAAATATCAAATTACAATTATTAATTTAAAAATGTTGTGTTAATTTTAAAATAAAATTATTACTTGAATAGAACTCTAAACATAAATATAGAGAAAAATATTGTAATAATTATAATTATAATTTATTAGTGTTAGTTAAAAACTATTGACATAAACAAAAGTTGTGCTAATTTTATTGATGTAAAAAAGAGTTATTAATTTAATATAATTTTAAGCATCTTAATTACCTAATATTAGAGTTAATTATATTAATTAGTTTGTATTTTGAAGAATGGTACTTGGATTTAATTACATAAAGTAAAATTATATTGTATGTTGAATATATTAAAACTGCTTTAATTATGATTTGAAAATTCTCTATTATAAGTTGATTGAGTCTTAACTCAAGAGGTATAGACATTATTGTCAATGTAGAAAGATGTGGTTTCGAGTTCACTGAAATGTATTATCCTCTTATTTATGGATTGAGAGGGGATACGAGTAACTCTAGATATTGTGTAAAAAAAAAACAGATATAATCAAACCCCATAATGAGATTGTTTAAAAAAAAATCTCTATTATAATATTTGAATTTATAAGTTAATATATTTTAATTATATTTAATAATTAAAATAAAAATATTATTTTACACTAATTGTTGCAAATAAAAACATAATATTTAAAAAACTAATCAAATATTAAATGTGAAAAAATCACGCATGTGGCATTGAAGCTGGTTTATGAGATAACTGTAAGCATGACAGTGTTCTGTAGCCAATTTAAGATTAAAATTAATTTTTTAAGGGATTAAAATTATTTTTAATGGAAATAGTGAAGAAGTGAGCTATAGATTGGAGTTTTTTCTAGTCAATGTGAAATTAAAATTAAATTTTTAATGAAAATAATGAAGAAGTGAATTATGAGAGTATTCTATGGTCAATGAGGAATTAAAATTAAAATTTTAATGAAAATAGTGAAGAAATTGTCACTTATTTATAAGGTAAATTTGAGATATGGGTGTATTCTCTAGTCCATGTGGGTTTAAAATTAATTTTTTTTAATAAAAATAGTGAAGAAATTGACACTTATTTATAAGGTAAATTTGAAATATGGGAGTGTTCTTGTAACAACTTATTTTCAGTGGTGTCGGAAACAATATTTTTGAGACCACAAACCTGATGGAAAGTTTTTTTTTATAATGAGTGATTAAATTAAACAAGTCAATATTAATTTTATATGAAAATTTTGAATTGAGGAATTTTAATTATTGAATTAATAGTTAGTATAAGTGGTTTGGTTCAAAAGTCAAGTGGTTTTAGAAAATAAGTTATCGGGACCTCGTTTCTAAAATTAAGAGCTGTAAATATTTTTATTAAATATTTACAGAGTCTTATTATATGTGAATTGAAGTTTGATTGGGTAATTTTAATAATTAATTGCTTAATTAAGGAAAAAGGAGTTAATTGTAAAAAAGGTAAAAGTTAATTGATATAGATTAAAAATAGTAAAGGGACCAAAATGATAATTAAACCATGGTCAAAAAGTCCAAGCGGTGGTGAATGATTACCATCCATTAACTTTTGGGTTATTTATTCTTTTAGTCATAATTAGTTTAGGACTAAATTGGAATTAAGTTTGTTTAACTGAAAATTAATATAATTGAAGGACCAATTGTGAAATTGAACTCTTATTAAAGGGCCTAATAATAGAAATGATGTGAAACTCCTTAGATATTAGTAAATTGCAATTAAATCCTAATAAAATGAGGATCTACTAATTAGTTTAATTTAGTATGATTGGAAATGGTGGTTTTGAGGCCACAATATCGATATGTCAGACCGTAAATATTAATTATTTAATATTTACGAAGTCATTAGTATCGTATTAAAATTTGGTTATGAAATTTTATTGTATAGATAGTTAATTAAGTAAAAAGGATTAAATCGTAAAGAATAAAAAATTGGTTTCTATTAGTTAAAAGGTTAAAGAAAGCTAAGATGAAGGACTTGTGTGGCAATTAAGCCATTAATAGCCATAGTGGACGGTTATGGGCTTATATTTGTTAAGAATTTAAGGAAAACATTAAAGGATAATTGGTAATTTGATAATTAACTGGTTTAAAGTAAAAATTATTAAACAAATATATCTTCTTCTACATATTTCTACCTTAGAAGACTGAATAAGCCATGGGAGAAGGGAGAAAGCTTCGGCCATTTAGGGCTTGCTAATTTAGTAAGTAAATATCGTCTGTTTTTAGTGATTTTTATGTTTTTGAGTTTGTATTAGCTTAATCTATCTAGTTCGAGGAGTAATTCGTGATTTTTTCAAATGCTATAAATTTTTTCATTGATGAATAAGCTTGTTCTTGAAAGTTTATGGGAGATTTATAAGCTTGGGTGTTAGATTTGACGATTTTGTAAAGTAATTTTTAGTAATTTTTATGTTAAAGGACTAAAATGTTAAAGTGTTAAAATTGCAAGGACTTGAGGTGAAATATTACAAAGATGGGGTAGGCACTTAATTGTTCGGCAAATTGAAAAGTTAAAATAAAATGGTTAATTTGCAAGTTTTGAGTTAAAGGACTAAATTGAATAAAAGTGAAAAGTTAAGGGTAATTTTGTAAAAATACCAAAAAGCTTATTTGCATAAAATGATTAAAAATTCATGTTGATTTAAATAATTAAATGAAATTATTGTAATATATCAAGATTGTGCTACCTATCGTGGAAAAGAGAAAATTACGAATTAGTCCTTGAGTTCAGTTTAACTACAATTTCATCTGTTAAGTTCGTAATGTTAAATTTACATTTAAATAGTAAATTATTTGTATTCTTTATGATTGTTGTAGAATAGGTTAGGATACGTGAAATTGAGAAAGATGAAAAAGAAATAAATGAAAGAGATATTAGGCTTTAAGTCAGTGATTTGAAATCGGCGCGATGGTTGTGGTACTGCATATGTTGTGAGTCCTTGACAGCTCGTGTGAGTAGCATCGTGAGTCGGGAAACGAGTAAAGAATCCAAGAATGGATTATAAGTCTTACAATGGTTGAGATTTATGCATAAGTGCATATTCTCGACAGCTCATGTGAGCAACATCGTTAGGGAACAGTTATATGTACAGATACCGTATCGATGGCTGAGGTACCGCATATGTTGCGAGTCCTCGACAGCTCGTGTGAGCAGCATCGTGAGTCAAAAAAGAGATATGAAATCCAAAATGGTTTATAGGCCCTACGATGGTTGGGATTTATTCTTGAACGCATATTCTCGATAGTTCGTATGAGCAGCATCATTAGGGGACAATTTACAAATAGACACCATGTCGATGGCTTGGTACCGTAAATGTTGCGAGTCCTCGACAGCTCATGTGAGCAGCATCGGGTACTGGTAATAGAAAGGTTATAAACAAGAAAGGTTGAATACTAAAAATGGCTTGAGGAAGCAACAATTCATCCTAGTTTGGTTGAGATATAATTGCTTTATGCATATAATTGGTAACTCTTTAAACTTTTTGAATTTACTAAGCTATGAAGCTTACCAAAGATGTTATTTTTTGTTTTGTAGATTATTTTGTTGCTTAAAAATCGGATCATCTTAAAGAAGTCACACTATCTCGGGAGCTCGTTCAGTAGTATTTACATAACTTGTTTATATGGCATGTACTAGGATGATGTTACCTTTGAAATTCTTGATTTTGGTTCGTTGGTTCTTTGTTGAACTAGACTTGCATGTTCACTTGATGTTGTAACTAAGCAAATGTGTTTATAATGAATTGTCATGTGATTTTAAGAGTCTTATGTTGAATGATGGTAGATAAACTTGAGGAATTGTGTAGTTAATTGAATTCTTCATACTTGTTTCGATAGAACCCTTGCATGTATCGGTAGAAGTATAGGGCAAGAGAAAGGTAGTTCACTGACTTGAGTTGTATCGGTAGTTGCATAATAAGTATCGATAATTCTGCCCATAAGAGTATCGGTAGTTTATGTACTTGTATTTGTAGAAGCTGCAGGGTAGGACATCTTAGCTCTCTGGAGTTTTTAGTACTGGTAGAGGCATGATTTGTTTCTGTAGAAGCTTCACTAGTTTCGGTAGAAGTCTGCACTGTTTCTTGATTTGACAACTATCGATACTTGTCCAATAAGTATCGGTAGAAGTATCCAAAGATCATGGAAATGACCTTTTTTTCTCTTGTTGAGTTATGATTATAATTAATTGATGATTTATGACATGATATTAAAAGATGAACAGTGATAAATGAATAGAAAGACATCGGATCCTAACCGGCGACGATTTCTGGGTTTTGGGTGTTACAAACATGAAAAATGAATGTGTAAGATTAAATGAAATTAGTATTCTAAGTTGCAAGTTGGTAAATGTATAAATTGTGATTGATTTGTATGTAAAAAAAACTCGTAAAGTTTTGTAAACCTTAAGACCTTAGATCGGAGATGGTTACAGTTTTTGGTGTTACAGTTCTCTAGTCAATGTGGGGTTAAAGTTAACTTTTTAATGGAAATAATGAAGAAATTGACACTTATTTATTTATAGGGTATGTGTGTGCATGAGAATGTTACTCTAGCCAATGTGGTATTAAAATTAACTTTTTAAGGAATTAAAATTAATTTTTAATGAAAATAGTGATCGAAGTTAGCTATGAGAGTATTCTCTAATCAATGTGAGATTAAAATTAATTTTGTAATAAAAATAGTGAAGAAGCAAGCTATGAGAATATTCTCTAGTCAATGTATGATTAAAATTAACTCTTTAATAAAAATAGTGAAGAAATTGACAGTTATTTACAGGAAAAATGTGAGCTTGTGTAACACCCTATACCTGGCCTGGACGTTAAGACCAAGTCTAGAGGCTACATCAAACGTTTAAGGAATAACAAAACTTAAACATATTTAAATATGACATTAGAAAACATTAAAACAAATAAACCCACACGAAAAACCAAGCTTCCAATCCAAAGTTCAAAATACACATATGATATTAGTTATTTCCTAAATGTTTACAGTTTAAGACTACATTTAACACAACAGGAAAATAGGTTTTTAGCGGCTTTTTTGGCTCGCGCCACAAAAAACGCTGCTGAAACTCGCGGCATTTATTTGGAAAAATGCCGCTATAAAATATGATCTTTAGGCGACGCTTTTCCCACAAACGTCGCTATAGAACATGATCTTTAGCAGCGCTTTTCTCACAAACATCGCTAAAGAACATGGTCTTTAGAGGCGCTTTTCCTACAAATGTCGCTATAGAACATGGTCTTTAGCGGCGCTTTTCCTACAAACGTCGCTATAGAACATGGTCTTTAGCGGTGATTTTCCCACAAACGCTGCTATGGAACATGGTCTTTAGCGAAGCTTTTCCCACAAACTATATAAAGAGGAGGAATGAAAAGTGGGAGCAAGGTTGTTGTTGAGCCCAATAGACACGAGGGAGTTTTTGTTGCCAAGGGTAAAGAAGATGCTCTTGTTACTAAGAATATGGTTCCTAGTGAGGCTGTCTACAATGAAAAGAGGATTGTTGTTTAGAATTAAGATGGAACCAAAGTTGAGTATAGGGTTTGGATCCTGTTTCGATCTAAGTTGGCAGTTGCTATTCTTGGTGGTGTTGATAATATATAGATTAAACCCGGTGCTAAGGTTCTCTACCTTAGAGCTGCTTCGGGTACAACTATTTCTCATGTATTCGATGTTGTTGTTCCTAATGGAATGGTTTATGCTGTGGAATTTTCACATATAAGTGGTATCAAGAGCTTGTTTTGATAGTGAAACGAGATGGCCAACAATGGAATGTTTCCATTTTAATTTCCTCGTCTTACGAAAGATAACTATGAAAATTGGTGCCTTCGTATGAAGGCTTTACTTGGCTCACAAGATGTGTGGGAGATTACACAAAATGGTTATGATTTTCCTAAAGACGAGGCATCTTTGTCGCAACAAGATAGAGATGCCTTGGCAAGAACAAGGAAGAAGGACCAACAAGTTGGGTTTTTGAAAGTGGCTAATGCTAACACTGCAAAGGAAGCATGGGAGATTTTTCAAATTTCTCTCCAAGGAGTTCACAAGGTGAAGAAGGTTTGACTCCAAGTATTACGAGGTGAGTTTGAAGCTTTGCGGATGAAGGAATCCAAGTCAATTTCAAACTATTGTTCAAGGGTGTTGGCTATTGTTAATCAAATGAAGAGATATGGAGATGCCTTAGAAGATGTTTGTGTTATTGAAAAGATCCTTCGTTCTTTGGTTCCAAAGTTTGATTTTGTGGTTTGTATCATCTAGTCAAAAGATTTAGACTCTATGACTATTGAACAAGTAATGGGCGAGTTGCAAGCACAAGAAGACAAATTCAAGAGGAGACAAGATGAGTCATTAGAACAAGCTCTCAAAGCTAGATATCGTTGAAAGGTTATCGTGAAAAAAAGAACCAAAAAGGTAGAGGTCGTGGACGAGGACGAGGTTATAGCCAAGGAGGACGTGGAAGAGGTGATCGTGAAAATAGCAACAACGATAATGGGAGCCTATCAACTAGAAATCGTGGAAGAGGTTGAATGTTACAATTGTCATAAATTTGGCTATTTTTCTTGGGAATGCCAAAATGATTCTCACGAAAATGAAGAGAGGGCCAATCTCATTAAAGATCAACAAGATGTGGAAGAGCCAACTTTATTGCTAGCACTCAAGAATGAAAAAAGCAATGATGCATGCATATGGTATCTTGACAATGGAGCAAGCAATCACATGAAAGATGTGGATGCAAAGAGACTTTTGTGGAGCTTGATGAGAAGGTTAGAGGCAATGTTTCATTTTGAGACTCTTCAAAAGTCCAAATCTAAGGGAAAGGTACTATTCTAATTTATCTAAAGGATGGTGGTCATAGCCTTATTACCGATGTTTACTATGTTCTCAAGTTAAAAAGCAATATTTTGAGTTTGGGACAACTCCTTGAAAGGGGTTATGAAATTCACATGAAAGACTGTTTGCTTTGGCTAAGAGATCAATATACCAACTTGGTTGCTAAAGTATCCATGTCGAAGAATAGAATGTTTATGTTGAATCTCAAGATAATTAAAGCCAAGTGTTTGAAGGCTAGTGTGAAGGATGAAGCATGGTGTTGGCACATGAGATTTGGCCACTTGAATTTTGGAGCACTTAAGTTCTCAGAGAAAAGAAGATGGTTAAAGGAATTCCAACAATTAGCCATCCTAATCAATTATGTGAAACGTGTCTCCTAGGCAAGCATGTAAGATCAAGCTTTCCGAAAGAAGCAACATCAAGAGCAACTAAGCCTCTTCAACTTGTTTATACTGATGAGTGTGGACCAATCAATTTGTCATCATTTGGTAAAAGTAAATACTTTTTGTTTTTTATTGATGATTATAGTAGTAAGACTTGGGTATACTTCTTGAAGCAAAAATCTAAAGCCTTTGTTGCATTTAAAAATTTCAAAGCTCTTGTTGAAAAAGAGAGTGGCTATGAGATAAAATCTTTAAGGTTCGATAGAGGAGGCGAATTCACTTCCAATGATTTCAATGAGTTTTACAAACTACATGGAATTCGTAATTCTTTAACGGTGCCTAGATCGCCACAACAAAATGGTGTAGTGGAAAGAAAAAATAGAACTATTCTTAACATGGCTAGATGTATGTTGAAGGAAAGAATATGCCCAAAGAATTTTGGGCCAAAGTTATTTCTTGTGTAGTTTACATGTCCAACCGCTCACCAAAAAGGAACATGAATGGTCTAACACCTCAAGAAGCATGGAGTGGAAGAAAGCCAAGTGTTAGACATCTACAAGTGTTTGGTAGCATTACCTATGCGCATGTATCCGACTAAGATAGATCAAAGCTTGATGATCGAAGCTCAAAATATGTTTTCATTGGCTATGACTCAAACTCCAAAGGCTACAAGTTGTACAACCCAAACAATGGGAGAATTATCATAAGCAGAGATGTTGAGTTCGATGAACAAGCAAGTTGGAATTGGGAGGCCCAAGAAGAACAAGCTTATGATTTCTTTCCTTATTTTGAGGAAGAATAAGACACTGTGACACTAGTGCAAGACGTGACTCTTCCATCTTCACCTGCTCTAATCCATGAAGCAACTTTCGAAGAAAGCTCGAGTGAAAGACCTCGAAAAATGAAAATTATCTATGAATTTTATGATGCTATTGAAGTTATTAATTATTTGTTTTGTCTATTTGTAGATAGTGAGCCACTTAACTTCGATGATGCCGTGAAGGATGAAAGATGGAGACTATCCATGGATGAAGAAATAAAATCCATTGAGAAAAACAACACTTGAGAGTTAACTGAACTTCCAAAAAGAAATGAAGCTATCTGGGTCAAGTGGATTTTCAAGAAAAAGAAGAATGCAAGTGGAGAAGTGGTAAGGTATAAAGCAAGGCTTGTTGTAAATGGCTACAAGCAAAAGCATGGGATTGATTATGATGAAGTCTTTGCACCCGTTGCCTGAATTGAAACAATTCATTTGCTTATTTCCTTGGCGGCTCAAATGAAGTGGAAAATACATCAACTTGATGTAAAATCGACTTTTCTTAACAGTTTCTTGGAAGAGGAAGTCTACATTGAGCAACCCATGGGATGCAATGTCCAAGGACAAGATGATAAATGCCTAAGGTTGAAAAATGCATTATATGGGTTAAAACAAGCACCTTGTGCATGGTATAGCTGCATCGCCAAGTATTTTCGAGACAATGGGTTTGTTCGGTGTCTTCATGAACATGCACTTTATGTCAAGAGGAATGATGGTAGAGATATCTTGATAGTTTTTCTTTATGTGGATGATTTGATCTTTACCAGAGACAATCTAAATTTAATTGAAGAATTCAAGAAGAACATGTTACTTGTTTTCGAGATGAAGGATGTGGGGTTCATGTCTTATTATTTGGGCCTAAAAGTGAAACAAACGGATGACGGTATATTTATCTCGCAAGAAGGTTGTGCAAAAAAAGTGTTGAAGAAATTCAAAATGCTTGATTGCAATCCTGTTAAAACTCCAATGAAGTGTGGAGTGAAGTTGTCAAAGTTTGATGATGGAATAAAGGAAGATCCAACTCTTTCAAAAGTCTTGTGGGAAGTTTGAGATACTTGACATGTACAAGGTCTGACATCCTATTTGCTGTTGGAGTAGTGAGTCGCTACATGGAAGCTCTTACCTCATCTCACGTGAAAGCTGCTAAAAGGATTCTTCGTTACCTAAAAGGTACAATTGAATTTGGGTTATTCTACTCATCTTCTCATGACTTTCAACTCATGGGATTTTATGATAGTGATTTTGTCGATGACATTGATGATAGAATAAAACCACTGGATTTGTGTTTTTCTTGGGAAATTGTTGCATCTCTTGGAGTTCTAAGAAACAACCCATTGTGACACTTTCAACTTGTGAGGCTGAATATGTGGCAGCAACTTCCTGTACTTGTCATGCTATCTGATTTAGAGAATTGTTGAAAGAACTTCACTTGCCACAAGAAGGAGCAACCAAAATTTGTGTTGATAACAAGTCTGCACAAGCACTCGCGAAAAATCCTGTGTTCCATGATTGAAGCAAACATATAGACACAAGATATCATTTTATCAGGGAGCATATTGCCAAGAAGGAACTGGAGCTTAAGTTTGTGAAGACTCAAGATCAAGTGGCAGATATTTTTACAAAGCCTCTCAAGATAGAAGGTTTTCGAAGAGAAATAGTTTTTTAGGAAGAAAATGAACTCACTTTGTATTAAACTTTTCTTCTCTACAACACCTTCAATCTTAGTGGCGTTTTTTTTTTAGGAAAATAGGTTTTTAACCACATTTTTTTCTCCTTATAGCGCCACAAAAAATGCTACTAAAGATA
Organism: Kokia cookei; assembly: GCA_039519145.1. Lineage (NCBI taxonomy): Eukaryota > Viridiplantae > Streptophyta > Magnoliopsida > Malvales > Malvaceae > Kokia > Kokia cookei. Next base: position 23,610,759 of record CM076904.1, on the reverse strand, counting down.
ACGCTGCTAAAACTCACGACATTTATGTGGAAAAACACCGTTATAGAACATGATCTTTAGCTGGGCTTTTCCCATAAACGCCGCTATAGAACATGATTTTTAGCGGCGCTTTTCCCACAAACGCCGCTATAGAACATGGTCTTTAATGGCACTTTTCCCACAAACACCGCTATAGAACATGGTCTTTAGCGGCGCTTTTCCCACAAACACCGCTATAGAACATGTTCTTTAGTGGCGTTTTTCCCACAAACGCCGCTAACATTAACAAATTTTACCAACTCATTTTAATTCATATAGAGCCTGAGTTTTCAATATTTTTTCCTATAAATTTATATCCAACCAATTCAAATCCAACCAATAACTTCAAATCTAAATGATACTATCACGAAAGAAATATGCATATGATTTAAATTAATAAATAAATGAAAAATATATTCAAAAGTAGTATTGTGTAAGAAAAAAAAGTTTACGATGGTGGATTCTGCGATTGATTCTGCTGAAACATTTTCATCATATTTTGAAGTTGTAGTTGCAGTTCGTCATACTTTCTTTAAGACTCTGCTTCCCTCGCTGCTACCTTGACTTCAAGTTGTAGCTGAAGTTCATCATATTATCTTTGAGATTCTACTTCTCTTGCTGCTGTCTCCGTTTTAAGTTGAGCAATTTGCTCAACTGTGCTCACTTGCATCTGAGCCATTTGGTCTCTTAACCACTGATCTTCAACTTGATCCTGATTCCCCGAAGGCATGTATCTCTGCGAGCTGGATCAAAAATATTGGGTTGGGCTAACAAAAGATCCTTGAAATCAAACCCGACCATTCCTTTCAGGATCCAAAACTTCAGTAATAACTAGGCTATCAATGTCCTCTAGATTAACCGAACTATCACTTGAAGCCACCGCTTCATACTCCGCCCTCTTATCCTTTAATCTATCCTAATAAATCAATCAATGAGTTAGAAACGAAATATATAATCAAACAAATGCAACATAAGTTGGCATTATTTGCATTACAAACGACGAATTAAACCATTATAATTAAACATGATAAATATTTAAAACAATTCAAATTTTATTAAGTAAATATACCATAATTTCTACAGCTTCAGTAGTCATAAGAGATCCATCTTTCTTTCTATGTGTAGTGTCAAAAGCCTAAAGGCGTCCAACTTTTTGACCAGACGACAGTTCCTGTATTATAATAGGAAAAATATTATTTCGTAGAAAGTAATTAATATTTGACACAATTAATAAATTCAAAATACCTCATCATCAACTACACAAACAAAACTTCTCGATCCAGTAATTAATATTTGACACAATTAATAAATTCAAAATACCTCATCATCAACTACACAATCAAAACTTCTCGATCCAGCTGTGTGCGTGAATTATTGTTTTTGCCTACTTGTAGTTCCAACACGCTCACGATCTTAAATTATGAAATTACTATTATGTATATAATAAATACTATAAACTGAAATAATTATAAGAGTTTAGTAGTACGTAATACCTCTCCTTTCTTTGAATTCCAAAATCTAACTTGTTCTTCCTATTGGTACCTTAGCATTCCCGGCGAGACATTTCGCAATTTCTCTTTGAGGCTTATATTTTTCTTAAAATATTATTTCTTTATAGTACTTTTATGGTCTTTCCATTTCTTTCCTAATTCTTTCTTCACATAGTTATCCGAGACCTCTAAAACAAATCTCTCCTGCAAATAACACAAGTTTAGAAAGTAAACATAAATTAAAATTAAACCAAAGTATTATAAATTACGTTCACCTTATTACCTTAATATTATCGAGAGCTTGATTTTTGTTACTATCAAGCATATGATGCCATGACTCGTAGTTGATTGGCAACAGATTGGCATTTTGTGCTATAATGCCCAAGTATACTCCCAAAAGTCGAGCTTCTGATCCAACAGGCTGACTATGACTATTTGTAGATACTTTGACACACTCCTCAAGATTAGACTGTATAAATCCTTTAATAGCGTACGTCTTCAAGTTCTGTGCCTCTTAAAATTTTTAGCTAAAAAAATTGTATATGATAATATTAGAATTTGAAACAAAAATAAAAAATAAAAGTGAACATGCATGTAAATTAAAGTTAACATTACCTTGATTTTCTACAGTTTCGACAACTATATTCGGAACATTCGAAGATCCGATAAAAGTCTGTTGATCACTATTTGTTTCTTCCGAATTTGGAGGATTTTGAATAATACTTAGATCTCAAAATTTTCTTCTAAACATATTATCTGCAATACACATAAAATAGTTGAATTATTAGTAACTAATTACAACAATAATAGTAATGGATATATTTAACAAGATCAAGATTTAAATTATAATATTACATATAATTAAAAAACGTAAAATCCTACTACATCATGATTCGTAAATATTTTCATCCACATCCTAGCAAACCCATTGAAATTGTGTACTAGTACTAAGGATAGTTTCATTTAAGTTTTGTTCTGGAAAAAGGCAAAGTTTCTGATCTTTCGTCCATGTCATCTCTACTTCCATTGCCCATGTCAAACAAGTCTCTAAGGGTGTTATGGAGTACAACGTACCAACCCTCATCAGTTGGATATCTTGAGTAAAAAACTTGTTTGACTTGAGAAGAAAATACATACGGCTTGTCTATTAATTGTTGCCCAGTGTGAATTAATCGAGAGAAGTTCACCATTGTAAAACCAAATTGATCTTTTTTAATTTCGCGAGCAATATTAACATCAACCCAATCACATCGAAATAAAACAACCTTCCATTTTCCATAATAATCCAACTCAATAATTTCTGTAAGAAGTTCGTAATACTCCACATTTCCCTCACTAGGATTATTGTCCCTAGAACTAGCATAACTTGCAATTGAAGAATTAACAATTATTCCACAATTTTGAGTCCTCCTCAATCTTTCGCGAGATTTTGTATGAAACCTGAATCCATTAAGAAGGCATTATATCTTTTTACTACTCTATTTGGACCTTAGGAAAGCTATTTAACTTCTTCACTGACATCCTTTCCGCTCCAAACCTATTGAATTGAAAGTAAATTTATTAATTATAATGTTATACGAAAACATTATTATTTGTCATTGAAAGCTTCAGTTGCATACCGTATGCCCTAACCATTCATGAAAAGATTCTGTGAATAACTTATGAATCTCTCGATGTTGTAATCTTCGAGGGTGTGAATGAGATCTCAAGAGTTTTTTATACTCACTATGTTAAAAAGTGAATAACTTGGTTAGAAAATAAACAAATGAAAAGGATGAATATTTATCAAATTTTAAAACTTACTTGTGCATTGGTTCAATTGAATCATGGTGAAAAAAAACATATCAATGTGCTTGTACCCAAGATATATCATCTAAGTGTGCAATTTTAACTTTCCCGATTGGTTGTCCATAACTTCGAAATAGATAAGTTTTAGCTAAGCTATGATCATTAGTAAGCCCAACATTTCTACTTGGTCTATTCAGTCTTGTTTCAACATCTTCTAAATATTTACAGCAGAAAGTCATACACTCCTCTACTAAGTAACCTTCAGTAATTGATCCTTCTGGATAACGCTTATTACGACAATAAGACTTCAATTTGCATAGAAACCTAAAAATGATATACAACATTATCAAAAGTTGTAACTATAGGTATATTAATGAATGAATGGAAACTTTGCAAATTAATTAACACCTCTTTATAGGATACTTCCACTGATAGAAAACCAGTCCATCAAGTTTTGCTTCATGAGGGAGATGGATTAACAAGTGCACCATAATAGTGAAGAACGAAGGTAGAAAGATCTTCTCCAAGTTGCATAAAGTTAAGGCGGCTCGATCTTGTACTTTCTCAAGTTCTTCAACATTCAAAACTTTGCCACAAATAACTTTCATTATATTGGATAGTTCAATTATACAAGACGTCACTTTTTTGACATACAACACTGCAAAGCAACAGACAGTAAATCTTGCATCAAGATGTGATAATCATGTGATTTTAGAGAATATAGTCTTCGATCTTTAAGACTCACACATTGAGATATATTTGATGCATATGCATCTAGGACCTTTATATTCTTCAACACCGTGCAGAAAAATTCTTTTTCTTTCTTCGACATTGTAAAAATAAAAGGCGGCAACTGAAATTTTCCATTCGAAAGCAATTGGGGATGAAGATCATGCTGAAGTCCCATGTCAACTAGATCAAGTCGACTCTTAAGATTGTCTTTTGATTTTCTATCGACATTGAGAATTGTCCTGATTATGTTCTCGTAAACATTCTTTTCAATATGCATGACATCAAGATTGTGTCGCAAAATATAATGCTCCCAATAAGGTAAATAAAAAAATACTTCTTTTTTTCCACAAGTTCACCTCATTATGATCATCCTCTTCATCAGATTCATCATCACTCTACTGATCAACATCGCCAACATACGCCTCCCTCGATCTTTTGTTTCTTTGCGTGTTAGGTGGTTGATTTATCTTCTTATAACTGAAATCTATATCTTTTAACATGATCAAGATTTCAGATCTAATGGTTTACTCAGGAGCTTCTCAGAACTCTTCAGTACTATCAAATTGAGTCCTTTGAGATCTAATTCTATGATTTCCATCTAACCACCGACGATGCCCTATATAAGAGAACTTTTTCCCATTATATAACCACTTCGAACATGTTTGCGCTACACAACAAGGACAAGCATAACGTCCTTCGGTACTCCAACCAGATAAATTGACATAAGCCGAGAAATCATTAATAGTCCATAATAAAGTTGCACGTAAATAAAAGTTCTCCTTTCTAAAGACATCATATGTTTCAACACTCACCCATAACTGTTTCAACTCTTCAAAAGTGGCTGCATATAAATGTCAATATCATTCCCAGGACCTTTCTCTCCAAGGATAATCATAGATAAGATAAAAGAAGATTGCTTCATGCAAATCCACGGAGGCAAATTGTAAGGAACAAGCACTACAGGCCAAGTACTGTACGAAGTACTCATGATTTTAAATGGATTAAATCCATCAGATGCTAGCCCAAGCCTCACATTCCGAGGATCGCTTGCAAAGCTTGGAAATTTACTATCAAATGATTTCCAAGCTAAAGAATCCACAAGATGCCTTAAAAATCCATCATCAGTTTGTTCATCATGATACCACTTCATAGACTCGACTGTCTTCGACGACATGAAAAACCTTTGAAGTCTTGGTATTAGTGGAAAATATCGAAAAATCTTTACTGACTTCTTTCTTGACTGTGCCTCACCTTCATCCTCATTCACATTTTATGCGTTCTTATTCATCCAACGAGATGTACCGCAAACATGACAAGACTGTTGGTATCTCCGATCACCCTAATACAACATGCAGACATTTGGGCAACTATAAATTTTTTTGTACCCAAGACCTAAATCCTTTATCAGTTTCTTCATACATTTGCATGAATGAGAGATTTTTGAAAACGGAAACATATCTCTCAAAAACTCTAACAGCAGCGTAAAAGAGTTTCTACTCCACCCTCCCAGACATTTTAAGTGAAAAAGACGAATGCAAAATGACAGTTTTGAAAATTTTGATCCCTCATAAAGTTCTTCATTCATTTCATTAAGTAACTTGTAGAACTTCGTTGCTTCTCCATTTGGCTCTTCATCAGGTGCACTTGTTCCCATTTCGGTAAAAGCATTTCCACCAATATCACAATCATCAGATGCAATAATTTCAGGTGGAAACGATTGCAAACCATGGCTATGCATATTAAATGCATCCTGCAACATGCCTTCCATGTCATCTTCTCTAACCTACTGATGATAAGCATTATGAGGATAACCCAGATTAATCGTTGAAGAGGTTCTACGAGGTGTACACTCTCCATGGAAAATTCAATTTTTATACCCTCGAATAAAGCCATCAACTATTAGATGTTCGTAGACAACTTCACAAATATGCCAATTGATGTTGCCACACTTTTTACACGGGCAAAGAATCATGTTCTCTTGACTTGCATTTTGAAATGCAAAATTTAGAAAAGTTTGTAGTCCATTTCAATTGTCATTACTTACCCTTGACAATTTCATCCAACTCTTATCCATTTCGTAGTTCTTGAAGTCTAAAGTTTACAGTAAATTACGGTTACTTAAGTGTTGTAAATAGATTTAAATCATGTCAATGTACTAAAATAGATAATATATATCAAGTATCAAGTATCTAATTATTTTAAAAATATGTATTAGTGACAAGATTTTACTTAAATCTTATTAGGAAAAATTTTAGCCTATAGTGCCATATAGCACCTTTAGCCTCTAGTGTTGAAAATTTTTTATGGAAGTACTTTTTTTGTATCAAATTCTAGAGAATCATCAAAGTTTATTTCTTTAGTTAAATCTCACTTATATGCACATAGTTGTTATATGTTTAGATTTAGATTTAGATTTATATTTTATCATCCTAGTACATATTGGTTACTATTTTATAATTTTTAGATTTTTTATTTTACTTGTATTATTTACATTATATTTTAAAATTTAAAACACAATAAAATTAATTTTTAATTTATTAATATTTAAACTATTGTTTTTAATTTTTTTTTTTTGGATTATATTCATTTTGAATTAAATATTTGGGTTGTTTTTAATAATTAAATAAATAAATATTTAGGTTGATTTTAATAATTAAATATTTAATTAAATATTTGGATTGTTTTTAATAATTAAATATTTAATTAAATATTTGGGTTGTTTTTAATAATTAAATATTTAATTAAATATAATTAAATAATTAAATATTTGGATTGTTTTTAATAATTAAATATAATTAAATAATTAAATATTTGTGTTGTTTCTAAAAAATAATAATTTTAAAATCATTTGAAAGAATCATTTTTAGGTTTTAAGATTGTGAATTTTATTGTGGCTATATATATTGACTTTTAGTTTCATAATGTTATTGTAATCAACAATGTGTCAGATAATAATAATTAATTGGGGTATAAAGAAAATATATTAATTCTAAGTGATTTGGTGCGTTTGACCAAACATAGAACAAATTAGATTGGTGATTACTTTTTTTAAAGTGTAATAAAAATAGTGAGAGTGGCCCCTATTTCCTTGAGAAAATATAAAAGAAGCAATTGTATGAATAAATAAATAAAGATTGTGTCTATAAATATAAGAACCAGACTTGCAGGCACTGGCAGAGTAGAGTAGGTTAAAAGTTTGACCATCATTCAGAGGACTTGTATGTATAAGTTTGGGTAGCAAATGGAGGTGTTTAATATTATGCATATTACCACATGAACCCATGTTCATACACTCCACTGATCATAAGCACAGAATATAACAGTTAGGATGAATGGGGCGGCAACGTTGAACACATAATCTCATCAACCTTGTCAATTGCGATTTTCATCAAAACATGTCCAAGCAACAAATTTGGACTTATGGATATAGAAAAACATCTTGAAAATCACATAATCAAAATAAAAGTAAAAAGAAATATCTGAGATTGAGCAAAGATTGAGCAAAGTCTATTGAAATTAGAGTATAATCAAACTTTTGCAGCTTCAAGCCTTCAACTTCAGTTGGCCTGCAAGTTGAAGAAAAACCTGTTAGAAATTGCCGAAAGAGAGAGATGGACTCTCAAAGGTAGTTGCTAGGTTAAAGATTTTCACCAAAGGAATAATTAAGCAATATATTTCAAAAGAAAAATTTCTGAATCAAGCTTTTATGTCAACTTAGGTATAAAACAATGCCAAGTGGAAGCTTTTATTTCAACTTTACTAACTAATGGTCAGTATTATCATTAATACTGCTTGACAGGCATTTTAGGTATAGAACAATGCTTGACAGACATTTTATGTCAACTCAAGTATAAAACAATGTCAAGTGGAAGCTTTTAGTTAAAGCCTACTGAGATCAACTACAAATCCCATTGGAATCCAATCAAAATCCGACTGAAAACTAACCCCAAATTGAATTCCTTCCAACCTCAAATTTAACCCTGAGTTGCAAACTAAATAACCACACTCAAACATAAGAACTAATTAGAACAATTTAATTACAATCATAGATTGAGGTCATAAACAAAATTATGATTGCAAGTATAATGTAAAAAAAAAAATCAATCTAAACACAGGAAAATCATATTTATTTTGATATTTCCAAGGAACTAATTTCATTATGGCTATATTGAAATTTATGTGGATTAACTATTTGTTGTTCTAATAATTTACATGCAAGTATATATTCATACAAATTTACATGTAGTTTTTTTTAAATTAAATGCACATCCTTTTTCAATTTGTCGTGTGGAGAATATTTGATAAAATTCTTAAATTAATCTTCCTTTTCTCAAAGACTCCACAATCTAGTCTTAAATAAGGAACCCTTAACATGAATTAAATGGTGACATCTTCTTCAATTTCTTGCTTCATTTGGATTCGTAATTTTTGGAACTAATATTTGTATTTCACTTAAAATGCCATATTTAATTTGATTCATATTTGTATACCAATCAAATGTTATGATGAGAAAAATATAGTATGATTTGTATTTTAATTAGGAACCGTAAATTTTAGAAATTTTATTTAGGATATGTAATTTTAGGAACTACAATTTTGAAAAAAAAAAAAATATTAGAATATTTTAGATTTCACTGAAAAGTTTTTTTAAAGGAAACTGGGCTATCATTAAGTAAACCAAAGAAAAGGTCCAACAAGCAAACCAAAGCAGAAAACAGACCAAGCAAAACCAAAGAAGAAACAAAAGTTGAGTACGCAAAAGTTCAATACCAAAAAAGATATCATAATTATCAAACCATTAATTAAAACTCTCAAGTCTTGTTAACAATGACATAATTTAGCATGTTTTATTCACTAAATTTGATGGACAATAAGACAGACAACAAGATACTTAGCCAACCATTATATGTATACATACATTAATGATTTTCATGGATTTGTTGTCAGTGACTTAAAAATAAAATCCAAATATATGAAGCAGGATTTGCCTGTGGAACACACATTCTTCTATGCATAAAAAAGAATCATGTGCTTCACAGCCTTAATGGTCAATATTAGCCTTAACAGCAATATTTAACAACAATAGCAAAAAAGTTCCTAATCTACACACAAACATAAAATATAACAGTGTTTAACATAAGAGTCTACACTCGAATAAACATAGTAGCTCAAAACCTATCTTTAGAAACAAATAAGAAAGTCAATATAAAGTCTTCATCATCTAACGCTTGTCCAAACACTCTGTTTAAGAACCGACTCAAACATGAACAGAAAAATTTCCTCAGACTAGGGTCATCATCATGGAGAACCACCTCTCCAAAATCAAGGAAAATTTGAAGAAGAAGAAATTACAACTAAACGACAATGCTATAATATACATACATTTTAACTAGGATTGAAGAAGAAAAAATTACATTTCAAAAATTACCCATTTCCGATGGGGGAAAACAACAATCAAACAAGAACTACTACACACATACCAGTAAAACCCAACGACCAAATCAAATAAAGATTCAAAAAATTTTCAAGAAATCAAATAAAAAAATTCAGGAAAGTGGTTTAGTGGAGGTAAAAGCTTTCCTTCAAGAAACGACCCCTCCAGTTCTCACCGATGTCAAAGTAAAAGACTTTAGTGTCAAGCTGCAATTCCTTGCTGAAGAGGTCATGGTCGTCGGGTTAACAAGTTGGAAAAATCAAATTTAATTACTGAATTTAGAAAATAAAAAAAGAAAATAACTGATTATAATATACATATAAGTTACCTCTAGATTTAGTGAAGAATGAGAAGACGTCGGTGAAGATAGAGTTGGCTTTGTCGCTGGAATCTGAGCTGCCCCACTCTGTGTAGATGGCGTTGGCGTCAATGTAGGAAAGGTAAGGAAGAAGGGTTTTTGTTTAGGTTTAATTTGGGGGAGAGAAATGGGAGACAGAGAGAGGAGAAAGGGATTAAAATTTTGGGATTTAGGGATTAGAAACGAAACACAAAGGAGAAATGGTTTAGAAATTTGAGGTTTAATATGGGAAAAAAAATGGTATTGTTTCAATAAAAAGCAAAGAGCATTAGCGTCGTTTACGAGAAAACGTTGCTATTGCTTAATCTTTAGTGGCATTTTCCCTGTAAACGCCACTAATGCTATTTACCTTTTGCGGCGTTTTCCCATAAACGTTGTTATTGCTCTATACCTTTTGCGGTGTTTTTCCCATAAATATTGCTATTGCTTTACCTCTAATTTTTTTAAAAATTCTTATTAATCTCCTTAAAATTTTTAGAAAGTTTAGTTAAACCTCAAAACTAATCAATCTCTGCTTTAATCCTGGCAATTCTAAGTAACTGTGTATAGAGAATGGAGAAATGAAGGAAATAGAGAAGGGATAAATGAAGCCATCAAGTTAAAAAGAACATACAGATAAAATTTTGTTTGCTTTCTGGAGCAATTAAACTGAGAACCAAGTAGCAGCTCAAGCAGTGGCAAAGGCGAATATAAGGGCTGCTCCTACCAAATTAGAAGTAGAAGACAGATATAAGCAAAATTAAATTTTCGAAACAAGTAAACACAGGAACTCAAAATGTCATCTCTGTTTTCTCCTAGTCTCTCATATACCAAAGAATAAAATAACAACTCACTGCTATTGTATCCTGTAACCATGGGAAAGGAGAAATAGGAAGGTATGGTCCCCAAGATAAGACCGCAAGCATATTTTCATTTCAAAGTTATTTAAGCTAAAAGTGGCATTACTCTAGCAGTAGAAAACAAAATTTTAAAGTAGGTTTGCTTAATCTAGAATGACACAATATCTTAATGTCGTGCTACATGTCATTTAAACATTCAGCAATGAGGGGAATAGTTCCATACACTTATCATAGAAAACCTAAATCCTTAAAGAGCCTCAATGTCCTATAGTTTAATGATTGGAATTCAACACCTTGATCAGGATACAAGGCCTTGGTGAAACAAAAAAATGATCTATCACATGGAATGCATCTATAAACAAGAGTTAAGGGAATAAGGATTTGAAGAATTTGGGGTTTTGGAAGCAAAAATCAGGCTGTGGAGAAAAGAGTGATCAACGATCGAGAGGGAAGAAACAAGGGAAGAATTAAGGTTTATTAATTTGGTATTTAGGGGAATGATGATTTGAAGAATTTGAGGTTTTGGTGATAGATGATTTAAAAATTTCGGGGTTTTTTGTTTAATTTGAGTGAGAAGAAATGACGTTGTTTCAATAAAATGTAAATAAATTCGCGGCATTTATGGAAAAACACCACTATTACTTAACCTTTAGCGTCGTTTTTCCCATAAACGCTGCTAATGCTCTTACCTTTTTGCGGCGTTTTCTCATAAATGCTGCTAATGCTCTTACTTTTTGCGGCATTTTTGAGAAAACGCCGCTAATGCTCTTGCCTTTCGTGCCATTTTTGAGAAAACGCCACTAATGCTCTTACCTTTTGTGGCGTTTTTCCCGTAAACGCCGCTATTGCTTTACTTTTTACGCGTTTTCGGTCCAAACGCCACTAAAAACTTGTTTTGCTGTAGTGTAATCTAAAGTCTCAAAAGTAATAGTAATTAAAGTAGAACCAATGTTGGAGTCTCAGATTGTAATTTCCTGCAAAAAATTAATTTTTCGAAAACTTGTGGCATGAATTTTCCCAAAATACCTCCTTTTCAATGCATGCATGCAAAATCATTCAAAATTTTCCACAATCCGAGTTTTGTGAGCCTGTAATTCTGATACCATTAAATATAACCTTCTTAATCTGACCTAGACGTTATGTTCATATTTGGGAGATTACATCGATCACTAAATTGGCCTAGTGTGTTCAAAGTTTTTGCAAAATAGTCATATTTAAAACATTTATCTATTTTTAGAAGAAAATTTAATCTATTTTCAGAAAAATTAGCAATATATATAAAAAAAAACCGTTTAAGTTTAACTTTCCTAAGTAAAAGTGACTTCTTTAAGAAAAAAATTGTTAATTTTCCATTTCTTTATTACTCACAATTTTTAATTTTAAACTAGAAGCGGAAAAGTGATATTTATTTGTTGTTAAATAAAAACAGAAATTCATGCATACTAATCAATAATCGTAATATGATTTCTTAAAATTTTAAATTAAGTGTCATGTAAAATAAAAAAAACCCAAAACCTTAGTCCCATGCCACGATTTGAAATTAAATAATAATATGATTTCTAAGTCAAATATCAAATAATAATCTTAAAATACTTTTAATAAAACACTCTAAGTTCCTCCGAATGTTGTGTTCACGCCCAAACTTTGTGGGTTTTTTGTAAAGATGGAAAGAAAAGGGGAGTGAGCTATAACGCTTAGTGTGAGTTTCATCACAAAAAAACCAGTAATAAATAGTAATCCAAGTATATATAATAATATTAGAAATCATATAGCATAGCAAAAATTGACAGTTTATTCGAGCATGCTTATGCGTGATAATGCAAAGCATAGGAATTTCAGTTTAACAGTAAAGATAGGTCCTACTCCACCACTACACTCCACAATAAGAGTTCCTTAGAACTCTTATATCTCGGACACTCTAGTTTGTGGATTAACCATCAATGTTGCAGGTTAATAAGCTGCCAGTAGTTGTGAATGCACAACGGGTTTGTAGATAATAGTTGCTAGTAAAAATTCTGGATAAATCACTGGTGCTTGCAGGTTAATACGTTGCCAGTAGTTGTTAATACACAACGGGTTTGTAGGTAAAAGCTATTAGTAATTGTGGACAAACCACAAGTGTTTGCAGTTAAAACTGCCATTACTTCTTCCTTTCAAAGCGTCCCGCCCCATGCAATGTGATATGATATGCGAGCGTTAATACTGTATATATGCCTTTGTACCATTAGTAGCAGTAGACATGTGTGTCATATATTCGGTTTATCAATTCAGTAAGCATGCAGTTCACACGATTAGTAATTCAATTATACGAGTAACATAAACAGTTTATCAGTAATTTAGTCATAAGGGTATGTGTTAGTCACATATCATGCACATATAATAATACTCTAATCAATCAAATCATAGATTTCACATAATTCATAAGAACAAGTACCTAACTGAAAGAGATTATATGCTAACAACAGTTTGGGAATTAATCAAGGACTAGACTACAGAAGACATAAAATTCTAGGCAACACTTTAAAAATTGAGAAATAGGGGGACAAAACTATGAAATCTGAAAAATAAGGGCAAAACTATAAAATCTAAAAAATAGGGGTAAAATTGTGAAATCTAAAAAATAGGGGCAAAACTATAAAATCTAAAAAAAGGGAAAATTATAAATCTAAAAAATAGGGGAAATTGTAAAATCTAAAAAATCAAGGGGCAAAATTATAAAATTTGAAAAATAAGGGACAGACGACCGTGTGGAATGCTCTGGACCGTTTGGAAAGCATTGGATTGTGTGGAGGGGGTACACGATCGTGTGGCTGGGTCGTGTAATAGACTGAGGCTGTGTGAGAATCGAAAAACCTAGTGTTTCAGGGGAGAATGGTCGTGTGGGGGTCCATGTGGTCTACACGCCTGTGTGGCTGTCGTGTGGCCCTAATTCTAGGCACAGTTTGTCCCAATTCGCTTGTAAAAGAGCACACACCTGATTCCGAGATATTGAACGTCGTTCCTTGTGCTTAGATCTGGTTCGGGGTACCTAAATCGAGTCTTTCAAGTGACATTTATGCAAGAATTAATAATGATTTTCAAGATTCGTCAAGATTATCGAAAAATTCAATGAAAAATTGAGAAAGATCGTTTAACCGATTGTAAGATTATCGTTAAATATAAAATCTATAAAGATTTAAGATCAAACTTCGATATTTAAAGTGTACTTACCACTTCTTGGCAAGAATTAAGAATGTTTTTGGTGGTTATTATGAATCCGATTAAAAATGACTTGATTCGGGAAGCAAAAATAATTTTCAACAATGAAATAAAATTACGATGTAAAGCGGAGAAAAGAAAAGAAAGAGAGATTAAATAGAAAATATGGAAGCAAAATTATAAGAGGATTTGAAAAGGGCAAATTGAAATTCTAATTAGGAAAGAAGTTAAAAAGAGGGTGTAATTCTAGTTCTATTGGAATTTTGAGGAACGAGCAAGTTGTGAATTTTAATTACGAAAGAATTGGGTTAATTCCTAGGGTTTGTAAACCCTAGAGGCATCACTTGGAATTTCCCCAAATTTTGCCTAATCTGAAACTAAAATAGAAGGGTGAAAGAGGCAACAACTTAAAACCCTAGTTTTAAGGAGTACTAGTGTCCTATGCTAGCCATTAGACTTAAGCCTATTTCTTATTCAATTGTGCGTGGTTTTTAACTTAAGTTGCTGAAAATAAAATGAAAATAAATGGGTGAAACCTGAACTTAGGACCTCTAATATAGGAGAATAATACTTAACCATCCAGTCTAAGGCTCATTTCATTATTAAATTTATTTCTTAATTGTATATATTTATTTTAGGCTCAACTTATCTATTCTTTATTAGCTTATACATTTACTTAAATTTTTTATTATTAATTTATTTAACTTTATATTTTTTAACAAATTCCTATTTTAGTTTATGTACAATAATTAATACTCGTAATCAAGTCTCATTATTAATATTTTAATTTATTTTACTCATTTTTCAATTAGGTCATAACTTAATTAAAACATACTATGTTCAAATTAAACTTCGTAATAAAAATTAACTTTTATTAATTAATATAATAATATCTGATTAAATTATTTTAACACTTTAATTAATTATTTATGATCGTATCTATTTCAAACCTTCGATTTATAAACACTCAAAAGATTAATTTTTACAAATTTGATTTTTCTAACCCGGTTGTTGAGGTGTGACAAAAGGTGTGATGAGAGGGGAAAATTAGGAAGACAACTACAAATTCTATGTATAAGAACATCTTTTTGGGATATATAAGAGCTTATCAGAGAGTTAAGACATCAAATGAACTCTGTGCCTGCATTTAAGCTACATTTAATACTCACAACTGTCCCTTTACCGCACCTTTTTTATGCCTTTAAAAGGAGATCTTCAGGATACACTTTAGCTGCAGGGATAGAGAGTAAAAGAGTGTGAGAAGGTTTTATTCGTTTGCCTGATTAGAGACATGGAGAAGTGGAGTTTTATACTAGTTATTGCATTAGTTGTTGTTCACGCTAGTGCAAGAAATGTGCCCACAACTACAACTGTGCCCACTAGTACTACACCCAGTAGTGTACCAAGTGGTGCTACTGGTGTTGACGACCAAAAGAACTTCCTCACTTACGGTGGCGTTGGGGGCTTCTCTGGAATTGGCTCTAATGGCTTGCCATTTGGTGGAGCAGGGGGTCTGGGTGGGATTACTCCCCTTGGTGGTGGAGGTGGTCTAGGTGGACTTGGAGGTGGAGTCGGGGGCGTTGGTGGAGTAGGTGGACTTGGAGGAGGTAGTGGACTCGGTGGGCTCGGAGGATTTGGTGGCTTGGGTGGCGGTGGTGGTGCTGGCGGAGGTGTTGGAGGTGGTGTTGGCGGTGGAGTCGGGGGTGCTGTTGGCGGTGGAGCTGGTGGTGGTGTTGGCACTGGTGTCCTTCCTTTCCCTTGAGCTATGTTATAACCTTAAAAATAGTTTAATAAAGGTGTAGTTGTGTGTTGATTGTGTGCGAATCAGGAACCCAGAAATCGTCTTTGTTTACTTTATGTTTTAATTTGGTACATGTTTTTCGTTCATTTTAATTCCAGCTCAACGTTATGTTTTTGCAGTAGACATTTTACGTAAATGAATTTTAATCTTCTGTACTATTCGCCATACTTAAACCTTTCCCTTAACCATTCACCTCATTACTTTTATTTTCCAAAATCAAACTTTAAGTGATGTTTCTATTACAAAACAAAAAGATAATAAACTTGATTATGTTTTATCCTCAGCAATTATTATTATAATCATATACGTCCATCCAAAAGTTACAACAATCATAGATTAGTACCTACCTAATATCTTTAGGTTTAAGTACATATATATGGATTAGTAAGTCAATGCAAGTTCAATTAATGACGTTTTCAATTATTTATGTCCCAAAAAAAAATATTGTAGGACACACCAAGAGAATCCTAGTAATTGACTATATAGTTTTCTAGTTTAGATAATAGGACAGAGAAATATTATTCAAGAAAAATGTTAGTCACTATCCACTGACCTTTCATTAAAACACATATTTACAACTAATTGTAAAATCATATTGAATTTCTTTTGAAATTAAAGCAAGCAGTAGCTTTGCATTGGTGGGGTGTAATTATAAGCCTAAATAGATTCTAATGGTCCATAATAATGATTACTATTACTTTACTTGTCTTTGGTCTCAAAACATTCCCCATTCTCGTTTCCTTGTATGCATGCATTGCGCGTTTCAGTTTCCTTAGCAAGATTGAAGCTTCTCATTCTATAGATGACCTTTTTTAAAAAAAGAACAATTATTTTTAGTGTATACCATATATATAATTCTTTTCAAAATTTTATAAATAAATATGGGTAACATTATTTTTAATGAGATGCATTTTTCAATCAAGTATTTAGTTGACAACATTAACTTAGATGACTCTTGAAAGTAGCAAGTTGGAATGGATTTAAGAGTGAAATATCCTCTGAAAATGAGTAGAATCACTTAAATGTTTGGGCTTTATGATTAGTTTAGGTAATGTATTGGAAATTTATACATTTAATATAAATAAAATTAATTACTTAATTAACAAGGAAAAATAAAGGAAGTGCTCATTTTTGGGTAAATTACACTCAAAGTCATTGAACTATTAGTAAGTTCACATTTTGTCACTTAATTTTATAAGTTACAGAATGGTCATTTAATTATTTGAAAGTTTTCTTTTTTGTCACTAAATTATTTGTATGTTTTTATTTAAGTCACTGAGCTGTTAAATTTTTTTTTTTAAATGTTCGGCTAGTGAGCTCCAAGCGATGATTCGACGAGGTACGATGGATCAATACACGTCGATGAGCAGAAGAACATACCTTAAATCCAAGTTGATCTGAAAGTCAATGTTAGATATTGGAGAAGAAAACTATTAGAATTTTGGTTCACAGATTCGTAACGTTCAAAGTTGTTTCATAAAAAAAAGTTGAATTGTAGAAGAGAATGAGAAGGGGAGATTTAAATTGCCGTAGGAGGTGCGATCATAAAAGGCCATACAACAACAAATTTAACAACCCAATGACTTAAATGAAAAATTTCAAATAGTTTAATGATCATTTTGTAACTTTTTGAAGTTGAATGATCAAAACATAATCTTACTAATAGTTTAGTGACCTTGTGTGTAATTTACCTTTTTTTTCATATATGAGTGCTACTAGTTTTCATAAGGATGTCAGTGATAGTTGATGCATTCAAGTAGTATTTATGAGTTTTTATACATTATACCGTTTTAAAATATTATAAATTTGTATAAATTTTGATACTTTAATAATTTTTAGGTTAAAATGTGTCATAATTTTTTTTTGTAAATTTGAAATTTAGTTTTTTTACACTTATTTTTAAGAATTTAATCATTTTACTTTTCAAATTTCAAAATTCAAGGCATGCTGTTAACATTGTTAAAATTATTTTGTTAAATTCAGGTTCATTTCAACATTAATTTTTTGTTACATTACTATCAAGTGAGTATTTTTTTATTTCAAGATGTCATATCAACAAATTTAACAAATAAATTAACAGTATCAACATTTTAACCTGAATTTTAAAATCTAAAAAATAGAGTAACTAAATTCTTAAAAATAAGAAGTAAAATTTTGTCACATATTCTATTTATTTATTTATTTTAATTTTTTTAAATGCAAGGTAAAGACAAATGGAAAAATCTAAAACTTGCTTAAAATAAAAATTTTAACAATTTTTAAAAAATGTTCTGACAAAAATATTAAATAGGGTTTAACTTAAATTAAGATGAACTTATAAAGTGGCTTTTTGGCACACAATTTAACTTAAATTACTATGATATTATAAAATCACTTTTTGACTTGCAATAATAAGATGTCACAATTTTTTATGTTTTTAGAGTGCCTGAATAATATGATATATCAACAAACATCAAATCAACTTTTATTACTATTTTTAACTCTAAAACTAAATTATTTTTTATATAAAATTCTAAAACCCTACAACCCTAGACCTCTTTACATCTTAATCTAACCCTTTCCTTAAAATTATAAATCTTAATTTTAAATTCTAACCTACCATGACTTAAATCATAAATTTAGTTGAACAAAAAAAACTATAAACCTTACATTACTATTACTATTTGTTAATTTTGTTGTAATTTTTGACATTAATTTATTTACTTAATAAACACTAATTAAGATTAAAATATTATTAAAAAGAATTGATCTCGTATTAAAAAAAGTGTTATATTAATTAAAAATTCTTTAAAACAATGAAGTAAACATTTTAAAATCATACTAATATAATATAAACTCTACTAACTAAACAAAATTCATAACATAATATATTCATCCATACCATTCCATTAAGAAAGAAAAAAGAGAGGATAAAATTACAAAGTTTATTTTCTTTTTAAAACCTCAAAATAGGAGACAAGTGATAGTTGATGAAATTGAATACAATTAATGGGGTAGATTTTCGTTATAATTATTTGTGGAAGTAAATAAAATTAGAAACCAATCCAAGGCCGGGTCACCAAATATAGTTGGTGCTGGCTGGTCCATGCATAGTAAAAGCGATCTGAGAGAAGAACGAATCACAGGGAAGAGGGGGCCATGCATGACAGATTTTAATGGTAGCGTAAATAATTCATTAATGGAGGTGACCTAATGTTAGCAAAGTTGGCAGGCAAAACCAGAAATCCAATTTACTAAGGCCAAATATTAAATGAGGGACTTGAATCAGTAGCCCAAGCTGGCACTGCAGAATACGACTTAACCTTACTGCATGGCTACGGTTGAATAGGTCTGTAATTAATTTAATTTAGGGTTTACCTGGTTATAGAGAGTCAAAGATCTTTTTAATGGCGGACCAAAAACCACTTCGCTCGGACCTTCCTGCCTGTTGTACACTGAAACCACGTAGAAAAATATAGAAATGATGTGTGGTATTGAATAGATCATCGATCAAGGTCTTTTAGTTAACATGGCAGCATATTTTGTCTTTCTTGGCCCTACCTACCATTTTTCCACACTACTTTTGACTTTCTTTATATACAAATCTAGTTTATTTTGCTTTGTTTTTAAGGGAAGGATACGTAAAACTCATTCATTTTACATAATTTTCAAACTAAACTAATGGCTAAAATTAAAACAAACCTTTTTAATCATTTCCAATTTTCTTCAATAATAAAACATTAATTTTTTTAAAGATACTGGTCTAATTATATGGTAGTATCTGTTCATACTTTATTAACTTTTTGACAACACACACTTTGCACACGCAAGTATTCGAACCCGAATCTCCTAAAATGAACAACATCCTCTTTACTACTAGAATCACTTGTTGAGTTCAAACACTAAAACTTTCTAAATATATAAAAAAAAAAAAAAAAAAACAAACAAAAGAAACAATAAAAGTTGGCCCCTTTTAGCTCATTTTAGAATTATCTTCTTCTTTTATTTAAAAAAAAAATTATCTACTTCTTTGGTGAAAACAAAGAAGGAATTATCTTCTTCATCACACTGCAACTCTTATTTTTAAGGATAAAAATTTCATCTAACTTTTATTTTTATCATGTAATAAATATTCATACAATATAACCTATTAAAGGACTTTTAAAAGTATTGAATTACAAGTTTTTTTTTGTGAATAGCATTATTGTAGCTGGCATTTTTTTTTTTTTTCATATTTTTACAAATTTGATTTCTTAGAACATGGGTATAAATTTTAGATGTTAGCTATTCCAACATAGATGCAAAAATAAAAAAATATATTTTTCTAAATTAAAAATACTTTTACTTGTACCAACAAGTAGTTGGATGCAATAATAAAACACATACTCTCAAAAAAAAAATCCATGTTTAAACTTTAAAAATGATATTATTAATAGGGACAATCACAAATTTCGAATATAAACACATAAAAAATATCAAAAAAATACTCTTACTTGTGATTTTTATTTCAATGAGAAACAAGATTCTAAGTACAAAATCAATTAGATATATTTGTTTTTAGTTTTTGATCAAGAATACTGTGAAATAATGTTTCTCTTATTTTTATTTTTTCACTTTAAAATAGTTGGAGTTTTAACAAAACAACACGCTTAAGATTCTCTTATCATAAGAAGGTTGCAAGCAAATACTATTGATTGGTCTTTGTAAAATCTTTTTGATCTAGATATTATTCAAATCAAATCCTTAATATTACATAAAAATTTATTTTTACATCTTTAGAATAATATGATTTTTTTTCATAAGTTTAACACATACGTGATACGGAATTGGAGTTAGCCATTAGATTTGACGAAAAAAGAACACCTGATAATTTTATTTCTCCTTGACTTTTTATTTTAATCACACAAACCTTAAGTGATGCCGACTATAATTTTATGTGTAGCCCAAATAGATAGAGGGAGGATCAATTTATAATTATCAACTTTTAATCCTGTGTGTTCATCAAGTAAGCAAATGAATGAAGAAAATTTAACTTCTATTCAAAGTAAAACTCTTATCCGTTTAAATTGTGCCACATTATTTTAGACTTAATTGAGTCAACATAATGTTGGAAAAAATCTGGTTTATAAATGGTTTTCTTGCACAGTAAAAAAAATACTTTGCCAATGCTAACCAGTCTAAATCTTATGAATTAGGTGGTTTCGCCAGTACAACCTTCCAAACATACCGGTTCGCCAAACAAGGGTGTGACAACTCTCCCACCCTTAAAAAAAATTTGTCCTCGAAATTTTTTACCTAAAAAAAATGAGAGTATTGCTCTCTCGTGGTGCTTTCACTCTCCAACGTAGCTTCTTCAACTTTATGATTTTTCCACAAAACTTTTACTAAAAGAATTTCTTTATTTCTCAATGTCTTTATCGCTCTATCCAAAATGCAAACAAGCTCTTCTATGTATGACAAGTTCGGCTCCGCATGTAACGACTCTAGTTGTACCACATGATCTGGATCATAATGATATGTTCTTAGTATTGACTAGATTAAGGAATGAAATTAATTAGTGACTATATTGATTAAGCTATTCTACAAATAGCACATGAACTAAATTGTATGTGACCTAATCTAGAGAGACTAGATTAAGGAAATAAACAAGGTACTTAATTATAATTATGCCGCAATAAAATCATGGTTAGAAAATTAACATGATAAATGCCATCAAATTCCACTAGGCCTGTAACACCCATTTCCCGATCCGATCTTCCTGTCTAAGTTATAGGGTGCTACATTCATTGTCGAAGCAAATACCGTCAAATACACCGTAAATAAATCATTCAAACAATTTATCATATAATAAACACATTCACATTATGATAAACAATTAAAATCAAGCTTACGAAAACTCTTTTTTTTTACCCCTAGCATGGAATAAGAGCAAATTGTAAAGTTTCAAAATTTTAGGCCCGATGTCGTGACTTCGCCAAACAGTTTGTCACATCTTGACTTCAGCCCACTCGACGTTGCAATGTGACTCACTATTGATCGATGTTAAATCGAGAAAGATTGCTCGTAGGGACGTGGACTCTATTTTTGATAAAATTTAGGTTGTAATGACCCAAATTCGTCCGACCCAAACAAATAAAAAAAAAAGAGTCCATTTACAAAATATCACCCAAATTACCCATTACCCAATACCCAAATCCTAACCCAAACCGAAACCCAATTATCCAAGACCCAATAATTGCTAGACCAAACTCGGTTACAAGTCCAAACTAAAAGCCCACTATCCTAAAAACTAACAGAAACCCTAGGAGCCTCCAGCGCCACTACTCTTGCCATGTCAGCAGCTGCTGCTCCTCGACATGTCAGCATATACCACCTGAGGACACCATGCTTAGATTCGCTGTAAAGCTAGCCATCATGGTGAAAAACCTGCAAATAGAGAGAAAAAAGGACAAAAGAAAAAAAGAAAAAAAAGACAAAATATGTAATTTGTTGCAACTATAAAAACCACACCAATCATTTGTATTTTTTTACAAACACACAATCAAAAGAAATCAAAAAGAGAAAATTTTCAAGGTATATTATTTTATTTTCAAAATTAAAATATAATAATATAGAAAATAGGTGAAGGGTTTATTTTTTTACCTTTATCGTTCGATTCCACTACCACGGATAGATCTCTTCTGGCTTGAGGCATCCGAACCCTTTTGGGTTCACCGGACCCTTTTGGGTTCACCGGACCCTTTTGGGTTCACCGGACCTCATCAGAGAGACAAAGGTGAAGTTCTTTTTTAAAAACATTGAGAAACCGAAGGGTTTCTAAGGTGTTCTAGAACTTTTGGTTGGGTTTTAGAGGGATCTAATCCCAGATCTAAGGTCTAAGCTTCGAAAGGATCAAAAGGGTATTTTTTGGAGTGCTCCGGCCACCATAGGCGACGATCACCGTCGTTGATGATCGGTGGCCATGGCGGAGACCCACCGGCCTTGGTGACTGGATATGGAGAGGCTTTGAGAGAAAAAAATTTGAAAGAAAGGTTTTTTTTAGACAAGGGAAGGAAATGATTTTTTTTTAATTTTATAACTTAAATAGGGGCATGGGAACAACGTCGTTTTGACCTTGATGCAAAAGCCCCAAAACGACGTCATTTTGGACCGACCCGACCCGACCTGGATATGCACATGACCCGGATCATCACCATTACTATTATTCCTACTATTATTTTTATTTATTATTTTGTTATTATTTGATTGTATTATTGTTATTTTATTATTCATGTATTTATTTTATTTTTGCCATCATATTATTACATATTATGCTAACATATTCGTTCATTTTTGTGCAACTCACGAACAAAGTAATTGTATATCATATTAAGCGTCATACTTGTTTTCACGCAATGTATAAGTAATTTCTAAAACCGAGGCAATGTTCATTATTTAGGGGACTCGAGAAAATTGTGCTCCAACTCACAGGGTATGGTTTTCTCCTTGAATCGATGTAATTGAATACCTTATTTAAAATTAAAAATATATAAGATTTGAGTAATAATGAGCCGATAAATGTTTTTTTATTTTTGAAGATTCGAGGTTAATCCCCTAACTTACGAGACATGACTTTTCTTCTCGATTGATTCAAAATAAAAGAGCCTTATTCGTAATATTTAATTTAAATGGTAAAGTTTTAATAATATCATCAAGTAACACCATTTACACGTATTTAAGGGTCGCATTTTAGTTCTCCTCGAGTTCTTGATTTCCAACACCAAAACACTAAGTAATCAATTAGGTACCAATTTTGGTAGTTATGAGAGTGCAAATCCTTCCTCATACGTAGCCAACTGTCGAACTTATTTTTCTGATTTTGCAGACCAGAAATCATTATTTTAATTATAACATTTTATTAAAATGAATAAATTTCAAGGTGATCCAATCACACCTAATTAAAAAAGATTAGTGGCGACTCTATTTTAGTTTTTTTAAATAAAAAGTCAAGACTTCGAAAAAAGGAGTTTCGTCAACTTGGCGACTCCACTAGGGACTTAATAAGAGAGTCAAGCCACGAGTTGATTATTTTTTGGTCTTTTTATTGGAAATTGAGAATTCGATTTGAATTAATTTGTGATACTGCATTTTGTCATTTATTCATTTGTTTGTTTTGGATTAAAATTTGCTTATATTTTTTAGTTTAGGGTGAGGGTTTTTCACGCATGATTGTTCTACTCCATCCTTTTAAGTGGTAGTGAGAAGCTATTCCTTCTTGAGGTCTTCACCTCCGTGCAGGATAGTGGATCGCTTTTGGGATATATCCGAACCTATGTTTTTGTGTGGTCTTCACCTCGTTGCAAACATAGTGAAATGTATCCCCCTGGATTGAACTCGATCCGTATGAGCCTATAATGGGTGAGGATTGAGAAATCTGTCGGTTTATGTACCTTTACTTTAGGACCTAACCGCATGTAACAAGCCCTAAGAGTTAGCCTTAAGTAGAACTGTGTTGAACCTTTAGTGATTACCCGAATAGAGTGTAAGGGAGATATGCTTTTATCCTTTGTTATTTGTTTTAATTATTTTTGTATCAATTATACTGGCTTACTTCATTTCATTTTTGTTTTGGTTGCATTGCATTTTCATCATAGAAAACGTTGTTGATTCGTATTCAATTGCTAGATAAAGAGCTTATCATGGAAAATGAGTTTCTTTATAAAGTGGAGGATAATGTGGCCGTGCGAATATGGTTAGAGAAAAGGCAACAAGAGAAAGGTGACAGCTTGTTAGAGGGGCAAATTAGAGATAAGGACCATGTCAGGAGCAAGGCTTTATCCCAAGTACGAGAAGTGGCTGACCACTTGCAGGCTCTAGCCATTCAAGCTGACGTTCTGAACTTGAAATATGAATCAAAGACGGGTCAGGGCCAAAAATTAAATTGTTTTCTTAGGAAGATTAAGACTTTGAGCATTAAGGCACGACCATATATGTATCTGCCTTAAGTAAAGAAACTTGTTTTCTATTAAAGTTGTTCTAATGGAATTGAACTAGAATCAATACCTTTTTGCATGCATTATTACCATTCATCAGCATTGCATTTCATGCATTAACTTTTAAGAAAATTCTCTTAATTAATCAAAATTGTGATAGTTACCTTGGAAAATATTGAGAACCTTCAAACCCAACATCGCTAGGGTACTCGTGGTAAGTCTAAAGCCATGGATAAAAAACTAGAAAGATTGGAACATATTCAAAAGGATATGAAAGACTAGTTGCAAGCACAGTTGCAAGATCAATTGGCTAAAGTATAGCAATATATGAAGAATCAAACAATAGAATCTCAAAGGGATATAATAAGTTAGCTGACGCAACTACTGGCTGGATGATCGGCCTTTAATCGTCACAGTATTTAACTGCAAGTGGACACACGTCGATCCAAGTATAGTTGATAGATTGCTCTATCGGATATCGATCCCACGAGGAAGGAGTTCTTGATGTTCAATTGTCGAAGCAAATAAAACTAAGATTAAGGAAAATGCTAGTAAAGATGTCAACACAATTAAATTAGATCTATACCACTAAATTAATCAAAGTTGTCAATGTAATTATAAAAGTTAATTGTCAGAGCAACTGAAAGTAAATCAAATAGTTGTTGAAGTTTGAAGAATTTAAATGCATAAAAGTAAAAGTGTGATCAAGTGTAAAAGATTGGAGTGGATAATTGATTCAGTAAGTAGCAATGCTAGATGTGTCGACAAGGTATAGTGTAGATGAATTTTCGCCGTAGTAAGGTTCCAATGAAATCATACCAATAACAACTCTCCGTTTAATCAAGACTCAAGTACTCACAAGTACCACACCTTTCAGTGCTGGCATTGCTTCACATCTAAGAACAAGTGACAATATCTCTTCTAGTCTCAAGCTACTCTCGCTGACTTGCTTGTTAATTCAACTTATCACTGCACCTCTCAGTGTCGGTAGACTGCAATTACACTCTCGTGGTTAAGCAGTTAAATCCAAGAATAAACAGATGAGAAGAATTAAGTTTGAATCAAAGTAATCTAACATTGAAAGATATTCTCAAATACAATCAAATGTCATTAGAATTCATCATAATTTAAAGAGGAATTAACAAATAATCTAAGCATAATATCCCTAGGCTACTAGGATTATCTCTTAACTACTCCTCTTGTACAACACCAAGCACTTCTCGTCAAAAGCTGTTGCTCACCTGATCGATCAGCTCACCGTTCTCCAGCATAAAGCTTCAAAAACTCAAAGTATTTGTAGAATTAATTCCTTCACTCCTTGATATCCTTCTCCTTCTTCTTTCCTCTATTTATAGGCTTCAATAATTGTAGATCTCATCTACTCTTAGATCCAACTTCTTGTGCAGTTGTCAAAGTTTGTTGAAATCCAACTGTGCACTCATGCAGATCTGATGTGATCTTCATATATCTGCAGGTCACCACCGCATTTTTGGGCACAATATACAATCTTTAATTGCGGTGACATCGTGTGAAATTCTTGCACTGGTGTTTCCAGATGTGCTTGCAGCATGAATTCACCTGTACAAAATAAAGGTTTCTATGCAGTGACATCTCTGGCCGTAATTCCAAGTTAACTTGTGGCTACATCTTTAAATTCTTTCTAGCATCGATCTTCTGAAATGGATCCCTGTGCTGACAATTGTGAACATATTCTGCATACGCCGACATTAGTGCATAAAAGAGATAAAATAATAACAAACAACAATGAGTTAGAGAATATAAATACTAAGTATGAAATGCCTGCCACTCATGCTAAATATGCTATAAAAGAGACAATTAATACACAAATTTAGGGAGAAAATAGGTGTCATTTGTAATGCTATCACACCCCCAAACTTGAGTTTTTACTTGTCCTCGAGTAAACAAAAAATATCAAACCTCACAAGCAAACATGTCACCGCAATCATTATTCTAACAACTTAAATTATCTGGAATTCTAATATATAAATTGCATTCACATGATAGAATAATGCGTCGACAATTTATAACATGAATAATTAAAACTGCAAATTCAGTAATGTTAGTAACATGCTTTGAATCTTATTCCTTCCTTAACCAATACAACATTTATGACAATGTATTTCTTTTCTTTTCTCTTTTCTTCTTCTTTCTTTTTCTTTCTTTTTGTGATTTTTTAACAAGTGACTGAGAGATGTCATTCCATTACTCTACCTTTGTTCCTGGGTAGTAACGATGGGGTGCTATAAACCCTTAGGAGGTATGTAATTGCACCGACACACACTTTTGTAGTGACAACCTTTGGCTAGATGATTTTTCTAACACATGCAACGGAGTGTTCTCCCTTGACAAGTCACAATGCACTCACATTTAAGTGTCTTTTAATAGTACAATGTCGCTGCAATTGGTAAATTAGTTCAAGTTTCAAGGGTTGATACTATCCATTCATTACTAAAGCAATTCCAATCATTCATCCAAAAATAGAAGGTTCAATATTCATTCATATTCGCTCAATTCACATCTCAACTTTCCAAACAATTCAAGATTTACCTATAAAACTAAAAATTGTGGTCACATTTTTGTTGAAACTTTGCATACTTTCATTAAACTAAAGAAACAAGTAGTTTTTCAAATATGTGGGTTCAATCGCATTTCCATTTCACACAAGATACCCCCAAACATAATGTCTGATTGTCTCCAATGCACTGACAATATTATACATATAAGAATGGAAATGCAACTACAATGCAAATGCACTAACAAATGAAAGTGACAAATAAAAATGCAATGGCAGCTAAATAAGATGCATGCAACTAACTACTGAAAAGTAAAACTAACTTATTGTTCAGTAGCTGATGAAGTGGCTGCTTTGGCTTTATTCTTCTTCTTCTTTGGACGCTCGCCTTACTCTTTGCGCTTCTTTGTTCTTATCCTTACGCTTTCTCTTTTTGTCCTTTGAATTAATCGGAGTAACGGATTGCTCCTCCACAGTCGGTTAGGTAGCGGCCTCATCGATAGTTACATCTAATGGATGGACTTCAGCAAGCGGTGCCACATGGGGCACAATGGCTAAAGGATTAAAATCATCTGTGCTACTGGTAACTGCCTCAGCCTGGTTCGCTTCAGGTGGAGCCATGTCTTCATTGGATGCCCCCACACTTGTAAGTGTATCGATAATTTTTGCCTCAAAATTTATCGGGGCATCATCCTTCTTCTATTCCTTCTCTTTATCAGGGTCTTTCTCATCAAGTTTCCCTTCCATTCCTTCATTCTCCTTCTCATTTCTTTCTTCTTTCTCTACTTCTTCTTCAGGGTCCTTCTCTTGCTTAGTTGTGCCTTTGTCAGTGCCTTTCTCTATTTCTTGCCCCATAGCAATGATCAAGGTGTGTAGCTCCTCAATAACAACCGCCCTGTCTGCCATGGTAGCCTTAAGGCTATTTGAAAAATCTTCCTCAAACAGGCTAGCAATTGTTTTGTAATAGTCCTCCATGGCGTTGGAATATCCCTCATGCTCCTCATCATCAGAGATATGAATTTTGTTGGGGATGAGACATTCTGAGGCCTACCATCAAGAGTAGACTGGTTGGAGGATGAGGGAGCTTCCTTAACAATAGGTGGGAAGTTAGGAAACTCTGATAGGGGATTTAGGCTTAGACTTCTCAATGCGTCGACATTAGTTTAGTTCCACACTCTTGTGTATGCATAAAAGAGGTTTTGTCTATAGTTCATTTCCTCTAACGCGCTAATAAGTTTGATTTGACGCATATCCATGCGATCAATGTTTACTTCCATTGTAGCCAACTTCTTCTCCAACTAAGGGTCTGTGGACGCATTGTCTGATTGCCCTTTTTCTTTCCTTTTCTCTTCTCCTTCATCTTGGGTGCTTCTTTCACCATCGAAATCTCTTACCCTCTTGTCATTCTCTCCACTGAGATGCCGTTAATGGAGCCTTTATTTTCTAAAACCTCATCATCATCACAAGGCATAATCCCCTTTTATTTACACAACAACATTATCAAGGAAGGGAAGGGTAATATACCTGTTTGCTTAGACGTAGCTTTAGCAATCTGGTCATGTAGAATTATGTTAACATCGATGTGGTGACCCTTAAAGATAGAGTGAGGAGACACATGCGATCTAGTTTCGCAATTGTGCTATGGGTTGAAGGTAGCAGGTGACTGTTAATAAAGTGGAACCGCACTTTATTTTAGGTTGTAAGATAACGTCGGTGCATTGTGTAATTATGCAGACCATTTCCAGTCCATACAGCGCCTTCAACACAAAGGTCTCTCATCACCTGGTAGCACCTTCATCAGTCTACTCTTCCGAAAATGCAGTGTGGGTGTCTTCCTTCTCAGCAATCCGGAGCAGAGCGTTGATATGAGCAGCACCCTATGGTATCAAGCCCTCCCTTACAAAAATGAACACTTGTTCAGAGTCTACAAGATTGGCATAAAACTCCCTTACCATGGTGGGAGAATATCCGGCTTGGTGGTTGCAGAAGAATTCCCAACCCAGACGACTGATCGTTCTCGTGATTTGCTTCCTCAATGTCTGGTGTGGGGACAACTGTAGACCCTGCTCTAGGTGGCAATTTCTTTTAAGCATAATGTCTTAGTAGTGATCCTTCGTTGCCTTGGACAATAATAGAATTGTTTCATTTTGTGAGGGTTAGTCTGTGGTCCGAACCATAGTAGTGGAAGATTCAGCGAGGGTTTTGGATGGAGTTTTTGTGCCTCTTGTTCTTGCCATAATAACTTGGTTTAGAAGGTAAAAGAATTTGCAGAAGAAACTTAAAGACAATGGAGAAGATGGTTGCAACAACAATGGAGAGTGTGAGTGGAAGAAAAAAGTTAGTAGAAAAATGAGTTTTATAAACTTTGTATTGGAGGAGATGCGATGATTGCAAAAGGTGTGGGAAAACGTTACGTCTGCAACCAATAAATGTTAGGCTGTAGATCGTGCCCCTTTGTTTGATCTAACGGCTAAGAATAGATGAAAATTAACCAGTGCAATTCTTGCTGCAAAAGTTTTGCTAAGTCATCATAAAATGTGCCGACAAGTTGTGCTTTATGATAGGTCGACAAAAAGACAATTTTTTTTATTCCTGCATAAGATTTAACAGAAACAAGTAAAATAAAAAAGATAAAAGTAAATGGAAAAATACATTGACATTAAAGAAATGTAACCAGATTAATTATCTCATTTGGTTCTTTGACGTTTGGGCTCACGTAATGCTTTAGTCATTGGCTATTCACCTTGAACTGGTGACGATCCTTCATACTTTCAAGTGTCATCGCATCATTTTGGAATGCTTCGACAACCTTAAAAGGGCCTGACCATCTTGAACGCAATTTACCTAGATGCAGTTTTAGACGTGGATTAAACAAAAGTACTAATTGACCAGAATTAAATTGTCGATGCAGGATGATATTGTCATGCAATCTCTTGACCTTTTCTTTGTGTGTTGCAGTATTCTCATAGGCATTGTGTTTAATTTCTTCCAACTCAAGAATATCCAACAACCTTTTCCGTCCAGCAGCATTGTAGTCCATGTTCACCTGCTTGATTGCCCACATGGCTTTGTGTTCAAGCTCAACTGGCAGGTGACAAAATTTACCAAACACTAATTGATACGGCGACATCCCTAATAGAGTTTTATATGCAGTGCAAAGCGCCCGCAATGCATCATGTAACCGCGAAGACTAATCTCTCCTAGATGGGTTAACCACTTTCTCAAGGATGCTTTTAATTTGCCGATTGGACACCTCCGCTTGGCCATTTATTTGTGGATGATATGTGGTGGCCATGCAATGCTTCACACTATATCTTTTCAATGTTGTCGCCACTTGGTTGTTGTGAAAATGAGTACCTTGATCACTTATCAACGCCCTCAGTGTTCCAAATCATGTAAGGATATATGTGCGGAAGAACTTAAACACCGTTCGATCATCATCTTTTGGAACCGTAATTGCCTCGATCCACTTAGAGACATAGTTAACAACAACTAGAATATACTCATTCCCAAAAGAGTTTGGAAATGGTCTCATAAAGTTTATAGCCTAGACATCGAATAGCTCTACCTCCATAATAAGTTGTCGGAGCATTTCATTGCAGTGAGATATAGAACTAGTACGTTGACATCTATCTCATTGTTGAGCAAAATTGTGGGCATTGCGAAATAATGTGGGCTAATAGAATCCTGATTGTAGGACCTTTGCAACAGTCCTCACTCCACCAAAATAGCCTCCGTAGGGAGCATCATGGCAATGTTTTAGGATGGAAGTCATTTCCTCTTTAGGAACACAGCGACGGATAATATTGTCGACGCATACCTTGAATAGGTATGGCTCGTTCCAATGATACTTCGTAGTGTCGTGTAAAAATCTGACTTTTTAGTGACCAATATTACTCAAGGGTAGCTTACCACAAACTAAATAATTGATAACATCAGCATACCATGGAGATGCACCAACATGAAATAATTGCTCATTTGGAAATGCATCAACAATGCTAGCCTTGCTTTTAGCTTCTAGACGAGATAAGTGGTCTGCTACTTGGTTCTCGGATCCTTTCCTATCTCTAGTTTCAATATCAAACTCTTGTAAGAGTAGTATCATTCTGATCAATCTTGTTTTGGCGTCTTTCTTTGTAAAAAGGTATCTCAACACAAAGTGATATGTGTAGACAGTAACTTTTGAGTCGACAAGATATGAACAAAATTTGTTGAACGCAAAAAATGACTGCTAGTAACTCCTTTTCGAAAGTTGTATAGTTTACCTAACATCAGTTAAAGTTTTGCTATCATAATAAATTGAGTGAAATACCTTCTCTTTACGTTGTCCCAGCACAGCTTCTACAACGAAGTTGCTTGCATCACACATTAATTCAAATGGTTGCGTCCAATCCGGTGCGACGACAATTAGAGCTTGTACTAGCTACTTTTTTATTTTGACAAATGCGTCCAGATATGCGTCATCGAACACAAACTTTTTATTCTGCTCTAGCAACGAGAATAGTGGTTTAGCAATCTTGGAAAAATCTCGAATGAATCTTCTATAGAAACCAACGTGACCAAGAAAGCTTCTTATTCCTTTGACATTTATTGGTGGTGGCAATTTCTCAATGATTTCAACCTTTGGTTTGTCTACCTCAATGCCTTAACATGATATGCGATGGCCAAGGACAATGCCTTCAGTTGCCATGAAATGACATTTCTCCTAGTTCAGCACTAGATTTGTGTCCTCGCATCTCTTTAATACTTTCGCTAGATTGTCAGCGCATTGATCAAAGTGTTGCCCATATACAGAGAAGTCGTCCATGAATACCTCTAATGAATCTTCAATCATGTTTGAGAAGATAGCCATCATAAACATCTGGAATGTGGCTGGTGCATTGCATAATCTAAATGGCATATGTCGGAAGGCAAAAGTTCCAAATGGGCATGTGTAAGTGGTTTTTGCTTGATCTTCTGGCACAATGGCGATTTGATTATATCTAGAGTAGCCATATAGAAAGCAATAGTCTTTACCAGCTAGCTTGTCTAGCATCTGGTCAATAAATGATAATGGAAAGTGATCCTTCTTTGTGGCCACATTGAGACGACGATAATTCATGCACACTCACCACCCTATAGCGATGCGAGTAAGGATCAGCTCGTTCTTATAATTACTCACTACTATGATGCTGCTTTTCTTGGGCACACATTGGATAGGGCTCACCATGTGATATTTGAAATGGGGTAGATGATGCCCGTGTCTAGCCACTTAATAATCTCCTTCTTCACTACCTCTTTCATTTTCTCATTAAGCCATTGATGTTGCTCAATGGATTGCTTTCCTTCATCTTCTAACCTGATCTTCTACATGCAAAAAGAGGGACTATTGCCTTTGATATCTGCAATGCTCTAGGCTATGACTCTTTTGTGCTCCATTAAAATTGTGATGAGTTTTTCTTCTTGAATTGCATCGAGGCTTACGCTGACAATCACGAGTAATGTGTCATTGTCACCCAGAAAGACATATTTTAGATGTGTCAGCAATGGCTTTAACTCCAAGGTATGAGCTTGTTCAACTGATGGTTTAAATATAGGGATCGTGCTGTTAGACAAATCCAAGGACTCCAATTGCCAATTTTGTCTCAGCTCACAACTATTAGCCTTAGCTCTGTAGCAGCATTCAGTTGGGATATCATCAGTGGATGCCACTACATCTTCATCTGTAACTGCTGAGCTTCATTCATTGAATTCTTCCATAATTATCTCATCTAGCATGTCAATGTGGTAACATTGCTCTTTTCTTGAAGATGGAGATGCTTCAAACACACTGCAAGTAACATGCTCGTCATTATGTTGCATGATGAGCTCACCTTTGAAAACGTCAATAAGCGTGCGTCCCGTTACTAAGAATAGGCGTCCTAAGATGATGGGCACCTCCTTATCTACTTCGCAGTCAAGTATTATGAAATCAGCATGGAAAACTAGCTTATCCACTTGGACAAGGACATCTTTTATCTGGCCTTCAAGTTGTGCTAGAGATCTATCAACAAGCTGTAATGTCACCGCAGTGGGTTTCATCGCTCCAATTCCTAACTTCCTAAATGTGAACAAAGGCATAAGGTTGATACTAGCTCCCAGATCGCATAAAGCTTTACCTAAATAATGATTTCCAATGGAGCATGGTATTATGAAGCTGCCAGGGTCTTTCATCTTTGGTGGTAACTTATTTGTTAGCACAGCGCTGCACCCCTCTGTGAGCATAATCGTCTCAAATTTGGACAACTTTTTCTACTTTGGTAATAGCTCTTTCATGAATTTCCCATAACGGGTATCTGCACAAGAGCATCCACTAGAGGTATGTTAATGTGTAATTGCTTCAAAGTAGGAACAAACTTCTAATAATCTTTATCATGATCTTTCTCTTGAAATCTTTATAGAAATGACAAAGGTATATATCAATGGGTTGTTGTGGAATAATCGGTTGCATCAACTTAGGCAGTTGCGTCGACATCTTTGTTGGGTGAATTGTTGGAATAATCTTTACAGTAGGTGGCTCCTCCTCATTTATTTTTGCTAGGCTCTCTTCAGCTATAGCTTATCTTTGTTGCGTTGGTTCGGTTGTAATGACATTTTTTTGAGTGAACTTGCTGCTTGGTTCAGTAGTCTGCTTTTCGCTCCGCAGCGTGATAGCCTTGCAATGTTCCTTTCCCTTCTACGTCAAATTTTTAGTATTACTAGGCAAAGTGTCTGGTGATCTTGTACTCAGATTAGAAGCTAACTGTCCTAGCTGGGCTTCTAACGCACAGATAGAAGAGGAATTGCCTTAGACAATTGCTTTAGTTCTTGTAATATACTCTCGTATCAACACTTCAAGAGCAACTATAGGATTTGATCTTTGTTAAGAAAACTATTGCTAATGTTGCTAATGTTGTCCTTGCATATGTGGCAGCGTAGTCTATTGTGACTGCATTTTAGCTTGTGGTTGCATCCGATTATGTATCTGCAATTGATCAGGATGTCAATTTATCTGAGCATTATGATTATAGTTCTGCTGCTGATTGTTGTTGTAACTCCCTTGTTTTAAGGAATTTCCATATCTAATTCCCCTAAGGTTATGGATTTCAATTATTATATGGGTTACGATAAGAATTGCCTCTAATGTTGTTGACATAAAATGCATTCTCAGCATGTTGTTGACAGTCCTCAAAACTGTGGTTGTCACTGTAAATTTCACAGGAAAATGTCGAGACATCCATTTGTTGTGCCACTTGAATAGGGTCAACGTCACTTGTTCTCTTCATATTCTTTATAATGTTGGCCAAAGAGGATACCTGTGCACTTAAAGCTGAAATTGCATCTAATTCAAGAACACCAAGAATAGTTTTTACCTAAGTAGAACGAGAGATAAGATATTGATAATCATTCTCTGCAATTCTCTCTAGAATTCGTACAACTTCAGTGTAGGTACAATCCAACAAGGGACCATTTGCAGATGCATCGAAAAGATTTCTTGTCTGGGCATTCAATCCGTTGTAAAAGATCTCGATTTGAGTCTCTTGTTGAATTTCATGCATAGGGCAACGTCAGAGTAGAGTCTTATAATGCTCTCATGTTGTAAGTAAGTTCCCATCATCTAACTAATGGTAAGCTGTGATGTCATTGCGCAACCTTGCATTCATTGTCAGTGGATTGAATCTTAAAACAAATTGTGTTGCTAAAACATTCCATGATGTAATGGATCCAGTCGGCAAGCCCAAGAACCATGTTCTTGCTCTTCCCTGCAACAAATAAGGAAATAATTACATTTTTAAGGCGTTATCAAGAACACCATGTTGG
This sequence comes from Kokia cookei, assembly GCA_039519145.1. Classification (NCBI taxonomy): domain Eukaryota; kingdom Viridiplantae; phylum Streptophyta; class Magnoliopsida; order Malvales; family Malvaceae; genus Kokia; species Kokia cookei. Next base: position 23,575,799 of record CM076904.1, on the reverse strand, counting down.
CTAAAAGATGCGCAAATAAGCAGAAATGATTTAAGATGCTCCCTCGTATTTTTATGAGGTAAGCCCGCATATTGCCCATTTAAATTGAGCATTTGAAACATAACCGGTTTCAATTGAAAGTTTCCAACTTGTATAGTTGGCCCTACAACCCCTGGTTGCAAATTGTCAAGCACAGGAACAACAAAGTCCCTGATTGTCCTGTTTTGTACTTGCTCTTCTTGTGGTGGTGGTACATTAGTGATTCGTTGTGGCTGTATTGTAGGAACTACATCTTGTGGTAGCAATGGTGGTAGGTTGTTGTTGTTGTTATTGTTGCCAGCCATTTTCTTTTGTTCTTGCTTCCTCTTTCGAATATTTCATTCAAGTTCTGGGTCCAAGCTCACAATATCCTTAGGACTTCTCCTTGTGGACATGCAACTCTTAAAAAGTAAAGAGGAAATCAAAAGAAAGTTAAATAGATTAGTAAAAACAAAAAGTTAAGTAGGAAAGAATAATTGTAACTATAAAAATGAACATCAAACAACGCCAATTCCCCGTCAACGGTGCCAAAACTTGATCGACCTGTAATTGTCATAGCATTTCAGTGCAAGCGGACACACGTCGATGCAAGTATAGTTGATAAATTGCTCTATCGAATATTGATCCAACGAGGAAGGAGTTCTTGATGTTCAATTGTCGAAGCAACTAAAACTAAGATTAGGGAAAATGCTAGTAAGGATGTCAGCGCAATTAAATTAGATCTATACCACTAAAAGTATCAAAGTTGTCAATGTAATTATAAAAGTTAATTGTTAGAGTAACTGAAAGTAAATCAAATAGTTGTTGAAGTTTGAAGAATTTAAATGCATAAAAGTAAAAGTGTGATCAAGTGTAAAGGATTGGAGTGAATCACTGATTTCACTAAGTAGTAACGCTAGATGTATCGCCAAGGTATAGTGTAGATGGATTTTCGCTGCAGTAAGGTTCCAATGAAATCATACTAATAACAACTCTTCGTTTAATCAAGACTCAAGCGCTTACAAGTACCACACCTTTCAGTGTTGGCATTGCTTCACACCTAAGAACAAGTGACAGGATCTCTTCTAGTCTCAAGCTACTCTCGCTGACTTGCTTGTTAATTCAACTTGTCACCGCACCTCTCAGTGTCGTTAGACTGCAATTACACTCTCATGGTTAAGCAATTAAATCCAAGAATAAATAGATAAGAAGAATTAAGTTTGAATCAAAGTAATCTAAACATTGAAAGATATTCTCAAATACAATCAAATGTCTTTAGAATTCATCATCATTCAAAGAGGAATTAACAAATAATCGAAGCATACTATCCCTAGGCTACTAGGATTATCTCTTAACTGCTCCTCTTGTACAACACCAAGCACTTCTCGTGAAAAGTTATTTCTTGCCTGATCGATCAGCTCATCGGTCTCCAGCATAAAACTTCCAAAACTCAAAGTATTTGCAGAATTAATTCCTTCACTCCTTGATATCATTCTCCTTCTTCTTTCCTCTATTTATAGGCTTCAATAATTGTAGATCTCATCTCCTCTCAGATCCAACTTCTTGTGTAGCTGTCAAAGTTTGTTGAAATCTAGCTGTGCACTCACGCAGATCTGATTTGATCTTTATAGATCTGCAGGTTGTCGCCACATCTCTTGGTGCGATCTACAATATTTAATTATGGCGACATCATGTGAAATTCTTGCGCTGGTGCTTTCAGATGTGCTTGCACCGTGAATTCACCTATATAAAAAAAAAGTTTCTATGTGGTGACATTTTTTGCCACAATTCCAAGCTAACTTGTGGCTACATCTTTAAAATCATTCTAGCATCGATCTTCTGAGATGGGTTCTTGCGTTGACAGTTGTGAACATATTCTAGATACGCCAACATTAGTGCATAAAAGATATAAAATAATGAGAATTTAAGCCAAACAACGATGAGTTAGAGAATATAAATACTAAGTATGAAATGTCTATCATGCACGTTGAATATGCTACAAAAGAGACAATTAATACACAAATTTAGGATGAAAATAGGCGTCATTTCTAATGCTATCAAGGAGCTGACAAGGGGAGGAGCCCTGCGATAAACCCTAGAGAGGAGAGTGAAGACCTTCCATATGCACTAGGTTTTACCCCAGTACATGTCCATGTTCAGTAGGAGATATACCCACAAGGAGTACCCATTACTATAAGATCACAACAACACCCGATTGGCACTTCAAGGCCGACAAATTACCCAATGAGTTCCGGTTCCAACCCAACCAATCCTGTTGTACTAGATTTAGACGAGGTAGCAGAGATCAAGAAAGCAAGAGCCGAACTTCCAAAACAGTTGGAGGATCATTGTATATGGCTGGAAGAAAGATCCAGAACACTGAAAGGAGCTGATGTCTTCTGCGAAATCGACGTCAAAGAATTAAGTTTGGTCCTAGACCTAGTGCTCTCGCCCAAATTTAAAACCCTGGATTCGAGAAGTATAATGGGACCAGTTGCCTTGAAGCGCATATCATGATGTTCTGTAGAAAAATGACAGGATACGTCAATAATGATCAATTGTTAATCAACTATTTCCAGGATAGTCTAATAGGATCAGCTGCAAATTGGTATAATCAGTTAAGTCATGCCAAGGTCAATTCTTGGAAAGATTTGACGTAAGCTTTCATGGAGTAATACAACCATATTACTGATATGATGCCTAACAGGATTACGCTGCAGAATATGAAAAAGAAACCAAATACTAAAGATGGAGGGATGTGGCAACACAGGTGCAACCACCTCTATTGGAAAAAGAAACAACTATGCTTTTTGTCAACACTTTGAAGGTTCCGTTCATCAATCACATGCAGGAGAAAATGCTAGGAAGCCAGCCCTAAGAAAGAAGGAAAATGAGTTGAATAATGCAAGCGTGTACAAAACGAACTATTCAAAGCCAGTCATGATGGCGCAGCCTAGAGCCGTGACGACCAACCATCAAGGTCCCTCGGGAATCTAGTTTGAGGATGAATACAAAAAAGGTGTAGTTCACGCCCATCCCAATGACGTACGGGGAATTGTATCAAAACCTGTTCAACGCTCACGTAGTATCACTGTTCTACTTAAAGCCAATACAACTCTCATTCCCAAAGTGGTATGATGTGAATGCTCAATGCGAATATCATGCGGGGATAATTGGACACTCGATCAAAAATTGCACTACCTTCAGGAAATTGGTTGAGAGATTTATCAAAATGGGAATTATGAGGTTTGATGATCCTATGGGGCCTAATGTAGTTGGAAACCTGTTACCCAGTTATCCCGACCAAAGGGTAAATGCAATAGTTAAAAATTTGAGCATCAACGCCATATCTAAAGGAGGGAATGAAGAAGGAAACCTATTAAGAATTCGTCTCTACGCCCTCGAAAGTGTTCAAAACAACTGGACTTTGGAGGAGCTTCCTATAGTTTTTAGGACTTGTTCATAGTAATTTTTAGAACATACCTATTGCTCTAAGCTTGAGAGCAGTAGGGATCCTTTAGTAAAAGGGCACATGACCATTATCCTTTATTTCAATGAAAATGGTACATTCTTGTGTCTCATTTTGGCAAACATTTTACATTCTTTTCATTCATACCCATACCACATAGTTTATCATTCATATGAGTGGCGTTGCTGTTGACTCAAAGCCTCCTTTTGAGAAGGATATGTGTCTAGAAAAACCTCAAGACTTTGAAGATGATCAAGAATTTAACTTGTCTCCCGATCTACTAAAGATGGTCGATGAAAAAATATTACCTCACAAAGAGTTAGCAGAAACTATAAGTCTAGGGGATCAGAATGAAAAGAAAGAGGTGAAAATTGAGACTTGTATCTCTGCAAAAAACAAGGCAAGATCTCATAGAGCTGATTCAAGAATTCAAAGATGACTTCGCATGGTCCTATCAAGACATGTCAGGGTTAAGTACTGATGTTGTAGTGCACAGACTCCCTATAAAGGAAGAATGCAAGTCGGTTTAGCAAAAACTTTGAAGAATAAGGCCCAACGTGCTATTAAAAATAAAAGAAGAGGTAAAAAAAGGGAAAGTTTGACGCTAATGGTCAAATATTTGGAGTGGGTAGCCAATATAGTCCTCATCCCTAAGAAAGATGGGAAAGTACGAATGTCTGTAGATTATCGGGATTTGAACAAGGCCAGCCCGAAGGACAATCTCCCGTTGCCTTACATCGATACCATAATGCACAACACAGTAGGTCATTCTCTATTCTCCCTCATGGATGGTCTTATAATGCCAAGTAAATCATGAGATTCGGATATTATTAGTCCACCATGGAAGGATATTGCGTCAGCTTTGCCAAGAGATGTCATAAGTGTCAAATTTATGGGGATAAAATCCATGTACCTCATTCACCTCTTCATATTATGACTTCTCCATGACCTTTTTTTTATGTGGGGCATGGATGTCATTGGGCCAATTTCGCCAAAGGCTTCCAATGGGCACCATTTCATTTTCACGACCATTGATCACTTTACTAAGTGGGTAGAAGCTACTTCTTATGCCAATGTCATGAAATCGACAATTAACAAATTCTTGAAGGAAGATATTATATATCGATATGGAATGCTAGAAAGGATCATATCTGACAACGTATTGAATTTGAACAATAGAACGATAGCGGAGGTTTGCAGACAAAAAATGAATGAGGCAGTGGAGGCAACCAATAAGAACATCTAGAAGATTGTTAGGAAAATGAAAGACCTATAAAGATTGGCATGATATTACCATTTTCCGTTTATGCTTATCAAATTTCTATTAGAACCTCCACCGAGGCAATACCTTTCTCACTGGTTTATGGAATGAAGGCAATATTACCCATTTAAGTCGAGATTCCTTCCCTCCGGATTTTGTCAAAATTGATGAACCGGAATGGATCCAATCCAAATATGATCAGCTAAACTTGATCAAACAAAAGAGGCTAAAAGCTATTCGTTATGGTTAGTGTACTAGAAATGAAAGACGTGAGCTAAAAAAAAGAGGTTGAGACGAAAATTCGGAAAGGGCATCTTGAAACCTAAGGTGTTTTGAGTTGAAAACTCGAAAAGGGCGACTCAAATTTAGAGCAAAGAATGGGCATATCTTATACATAAAGACTTTCGAGGAAAATGGATGCCAAATTAGGAAGGGTCATATATGGTGAAGAAAGCCTTTTTTGGAGGAGCTTTGATTTTGATCGAGATGGATGGCAAAGATCTGCCCAACCCCGTGAACTCAAATTTAGTGAAGAAGTACTTCACCTAAAAAAATCAAAAACAAAAAAGGGACAGGTGGATATGAAAACCCGTAAAGGGCATCTTGAAACCTAAAGAGTTTTGAGTTGAAAACCTGAAAAGGGCAGCTCAAATTTGGAGCAAAGAATGGCCATGGAATGATTGTTTCCCTTAGAAGTAACAAGGTGGAGGAACTTTACATCCTGGGGCATCGACAAAGCATTCCAAGGTTTCTAAACACATATCAGGCTTAGAACGATCCTCATCAAGTTAGCCCGGAGAAGCTCATACTTTGATATTTGGGGCACTTAATTTCATTCTTGCTCACTTTCTATTTAACAATTTTTTACAATGTTTGCCTTTTTAATCTTTTTATTCATTTCCTTGATTCGAGCTTTGTCTCCAATAAAATTCAATCTTATCTATTTTACGACTCTGTTTAAGTATTTTTGCATTGAAATAACGGTTAGTGGACTAACAATGTTATAAAGCACAAAAAGATTTCTACACATTGCTCTGAAAAGTTTCTAAATAGTACAGGGACTTGAAACAAGACCACTAGTTGGAAACAACCAAACATGAAGGTTAGAGGGGTCCTGAAAAAGATGAAGCTACAAAAATCAAATCCTATGCCCCTAAAGTTAGAGTGGAGCAAGATAAAGTTATGACATCAAATCTTATATCCCTAGAGTTACATAGATAGGATTAAAACTACAGTAGCAAATCTTTATCTCTCTGAAGTTGCAGTAGAGTGAGATGAAGCTACCACATCAAATCCTATACCCTTGAAGTTGTAGTGGGTCGGATTGAAGCTATAGAAGCAGATCTTACCTCCCTGAGATGCAGTGGAGCAAGATGAAGTTACAACATCAAATCCTATATCCCTGAAGCTGCAGTGAATCAGATTGAAACTACATTAGCAAGTCCTATCTCCCTGAAGATGCAGAGGAGCAAGATAGAGTTACAATGTCAAATCTTGTCTTCTTGAAGTTGCTGTGAAATGGATAAAACAACAATTCCAATCCCTCTGAAATTGCAACCATTTAGAATAAAACTACAACAGCAAACCTTATCTCATTGAAATTACAATGGGGCAAGATGAAGCCGTGACATTAAATCATGTATTCCTAAAGTTGTAGCAAAGTAGATACAGTGGAGTAGAGTAACCAATAAGATGAAAGAATGGGTTACTTGAAGAAGAGAAGCACTAGAAAAGTCGAGATTTAGCATGATCAGACGAAATTGATCCTTATTGGAGTCTTTGCTTCCTTCTCGTTACACGACAAGAAGCAAAGAGTGGCAGTTGTAAGGACCCAAATTCGTCCGGCCTAAAACAAATAAAATAAAACAAAAAAAATAAAAAGTCCATTTAGTAAGAAAGTCTATTTACAAAATATCACCCAAATTACCCATTACCCAATACCCAATACCCAAATATCAAACCCAAACCAAAACCAAATTACCCAAGACCCAATACCTACTACCCCAAACCTGATTACAAGCCCAAACTAAAAGGCCCACTATTCTAAAAACTAACAGAAACCCTAGGAGCCTCTAGCGCTGTTGCTCTTGCCACGTTAGTAGTCGCCACTCCTCACCACGTTAGCATGTACCACCTGAGGACACCATGCCTAGATCCGCTGCTGAGCTGGCCACCATGGTTAAAAACCTACAAACAGAGAGAAAAAATGGCAAAAGAAAAAAAGAAAATAGACAAAATATGTAATTTGTTGCGACTATAAAAATCGCACCAATCATTTGTATTTTTTTTTACAAACACATAATCAACAGAAATCAAAAAGAGAAAATTTTCAAGGAATTTTCTTTTATTTTCAAAATTAAAATATAATAATATAGAGAATAGGTGAAGGATTTATTTATTTTTTACCTTTATCATTCAGTTCCACCACCACAGACAGATCTCTTTTGGCTTGAGGCATCTGAACCCTTTCAAGTTCATCGGACTTCGTTAGAGAGACAAAGGTGGAGGCTTTTAAAAAAAAAAAACTATCGAGAAATCAAAGGGTTACTAAGGTGTCTTAGAACTTTTGGTTGGGTTTAAGAGGGATCTAATCTCATATCTAAGATATAGGCTTTTTGGAGTGCTTTGACCACCATAGGCGGCGGTCACCATCATCGATGACCATTGGCCATGGTAGAGACCTACTGGCCTTGGTGACCATATATGGAGAGGCTTTGAGAGAAAAAAATTTGAAAGAAAGTTTTTTTAGTAAAGGGAAGGAAATGAATTTTTAAATTTTTAACTTAAATAGGGGCATGGGAATGACATCGTTTTGGCTTGGATGCTAAAACCCCAAAACAACATCATTTTTAGATCGACCCGCGAACCCGACCCGGATCCTCTCAGGATCTGCATATTTTGGGAGTGAGGGGTTAATTACCCTTTCGATCCTTTCACTTTTTGCCCTTTTTTTATTTATTCCTTTTATTTTATTTTTTTCTTGTTAATTTTATTTTATTTTCAATTTAGTCCTTTGATCGTTGATCCCTTTAGGAATGACACATGTTAGATTGCTGGGATATTTGTCCTTTGGGTCCTCGTTTCTTTGATTTTATTTCGATTTAATCGTTATATTCTATTTTTTATTTTATACATTTAATTTTTTAAAGTTTCAATTTAGTCCTTTTATTTATTTATTTCAGTCCCTTTATTTTTTGCTATTTGCAATTTACACTTTATTTTTTTTATTTTTTTATTCAGTCCTTTATCTTATTTTTATTATTTGTTTTATTGCTTTTATTTTTATTTTTATTTATCTTTAGTACTTTTATTTTACGCTATTTATATTTTTGACCTCTAAGTTATGCAATTTTTTTTTATTCTCACCCCTTTTATATGTTTTTATTTATTTTTATGTAGCATCAATTATGTCATGGCTGCATTTTTATTATTATCATGGATTAATGTCATTATTATTGTAGTTAAATTATTTATATTTTATTATGATCACCATTACTGTTATTCCTACTATTATTATCTATTTATAATTTTGTTATTATTTGATTGTAGTATTGTTGTTTTATTATTCATGTACCTATTTTATTTTTGCCATCATATTATTACATATTACGCTAACATATTCGTTCATTTTTGTACAACGCACGAACAAAGTAATTGTATATTACATTAAGTGTCATATTCGTTTTCACGCAATGTGTAAGTAATGTCTAAAACCGAGGATTTCTAAAATCAAGGCAATGTTCATTATTTGAATAATAATCAGCCGATAACTGTTCTTTATTTTCGAAGATTCGAGATGTTGTGCCCCTAACTCACGGGACATGACTTTTCTTCTCGATTGATTCAAAATAAAAGAGCCTTCTTTGTAAGATTTAATTTAAATGGTAAATTTTTAGTAATATCATCAAATAACATCATTTATATGTATTTAAGGTTCGCATTTTAAATTCTCCTCGAGTTCTCGATTTCCAACACCAAGACACTAAGTAATCAATAAGGTACCAATTTTGGGTGTTATGAATATGCTAATCCTTCCTCATACGTAACCGACTCCCGAACCTATTTTTTTGATTTTGCAGACCATAAATCATTATTTTAATTATAACATTTTATTAAAATGAATAAATTTCGAGGTGATCCAATCACACCTAATTAAAAAGGATTACGGGCGATTCCATTTTCGTTTTTTAAAATAAAAAGTCGGGACTTCGAAAAAAAGGGTTTCGACTTAGGTCATTTGGTACTTATTTCATGACTACCTCTCATTCTTCACATTTGGAGCATATTTACTAAACTTTTCCTGCACAACAACATTTCAAACACATACTAAAATTGCATCTAACCATTTCAATTCAACCATTATTACATAACTTCAAATTAGCACCGAAACTTACCATTTCAACTTATTCAATCACAAACCATTTATCCAACCAACTAGCCGTTCAAAACAACTTCTCAACTATGATAATTTATGTTCAAACAAGTTATTTTAAGTGCCACTCATAATTCAACCCTATTTTCCAAAAACACACCATTTACATTAAAGATTAGCATTTCCAAAATTAAACATAAGATAGATTTCAAGTTATACGAACATTCAAAGTTAACAATTACATAACACCTATATACAGGCCACAAAATCAAGCTTTAAAATGATTAAAGAACTATTGAATCAATAACGGGATAGTGTGTTTTTCAAGGCAATTCGCTTGACACATTTCGCAAAGTGACAATATACAAGGAAACAGGGAGGAAACGTAGTAAGCATATTGAATGCTTAGTAAGTCCATATGAAATTTACTTAACTTACCTTAACATTACAATAAATTAAACATTTAATACATTGGCCATTCTATATTGAAACCATTGGCATCCTTATAGTATCATATGCATATTAACAAATAAAACCAATAAGTTAGTTCACATACATATCTAGAACTTATAATACAAAACATATATATATATATATATATATACAACAATTCCATTTAATATCATGTACCATTCAATTCATATTCAATTTGAAAGCATATGTAATTCAATTCATGTTCAAATCATTTCAACAAGTTCATTTCCACTACCTTACCATTTTCGCTAAAGAGAACCTTAGTAAAACAACTCGGATACATGAGATTTTATTGCTCACACAAACTGACAGTGATCAAGGTTACTCACACAAGCTGACATCGTATTGAGGTTACCAGTCCAAGCTAAATCAATGATACAAATAAACCAAGATTCCGGAAAAAATGTTGAGTCTCATATAGCCATGTAAATCCTTGATCGTTTCTATATTTGACCCTAATGACATGTCATACATATCCTAATCCTTTACTAAGTTCACATGGGCATTATTATTGTAATCATATAATTTCAATCATGTAACAGCATATACGTGTCATACCAATCTTATAAAAGTTCCATTTCCATTTTGGTACCTTATACCTATTCATAAATATCATATTTTCATACTTTGCAATTTAGTAAAATTGATGTCAAAATCACCAAATTCATATTCATATAAACTAATAAGAAAAATAATTAAAATTCAATTAAAAAATGAGACAAAATAGTAAGTTCCATATGAAATTATTTGAAAAACAAAAAATGAACAAGTCTTTAAGGACTAATTAACAATTTTGCCTTTTCTTCGATTATCTTTGATTTGGTTTAATTCCCAAATTATACAATAAATTGGTTCAATTTATCAATTCCAAACATTTTATAACATCTTATTATATCAATGAATCAGTTCAATTTCATTTTTGAATGCCCTTAAATCTTTGCATTTTATTCAATTTAGTTCCTAAAATTGAAATTGCTATAACTAACAATTTTGAGCTTCAATTTCAAAATTGATCTCAATTACATCCTTCTATGACCCTCTACTAACAATTAAACATTAAAAATTAGTCATTTTCACATCTAAGCTTAAAATCTAACAATTTAACTCTAATTTCTTCAAGAAATCATCAATGTAAACTTCCAAAAACTTTAGCAGTTTTACAAATCAGTACATGAGATAGCTAAATCAAGCTTCCATGACCTCAAAAACATAAAAATTACAAGAAAATGACTTAATTGAACTTACAAATATATGGAAAAAAAGTTTGAGCTTCAAAAATGGCTTCTCCTTAGATTTTTCAATGTTTGGTCAGTTGAAGAGGTGGGAAAGATGATAGATTTCCACTTATTATATCCTTTAATACTATATTTAAAACTTAATTAATTAATACTTAATCACAATTAACCAAACTTACTGAAAATTAACATTATCCTCCACTAATTGATGAAGCAAAATGGTTTATTTGCCATTTTGAACCTTTACATATGTAAAAATCTATAGCGGTAAACTTTTACAATTTAGTCCATATACCTTAATTAATTATCAATTCGAAAAAATTAATAAACCAAACTTTATTAAAATTTTATATTAACCTTGAAAATATTAAATAAATATTAATTTTAATAACCTCGATTTACGAAAATGAGATTCTGAAACCACTATTTCTAACATCATTAAAAAATGGGTTGTTACAAAGCCTATCATTTTATATTTACAACCATTGATTTATGGTTAATTATATTAATCGAGGTTAATAATGTTAATATGGTTGTGGAATGAAAGAGAAAAACTCATTTCTTTTCTCTTCTTCTATATTTGGCTAAGGAGAAAACAAAAGACATAATTTTGTTTCTTACATACCACCAATGTTGTCCCTTATCTAGCTAGCTAAAGATGACGCTAAGACGCCGATGGATAAAGGAAAGCTGAAGGTCATAGACGAGTAGCATATTCGATTTGTGCTTCCATAATTTTCTTTCAATTTATAGCTTATTAAGTAGTAAATTGGATAAAGTAATCTTAATGCTTTGTCTCATAGAAGGTAAGTTAACTTATGACGTAATGTTTTGTTAAACTATTGAATGTGAATATAATTATGCTTACATTTGTAACATAGTATGAATATGAAATTATGTTGAAATGATTGAATGATATGTGAATATACGTACATTGGTATTATGAGTTCCCTATTAAACAATCTCAGATAAAGATACAAGTATAGTTGGAATGCCATATGATTCCTTTAGGGAGATATTGTAGCGTCGGTCACATATTACATGGGTGATATACCGATGAGTGTTAGGCATGTACTAATTTTGTTATGTATCAATGGTCAAGAGTGGATATATATACTTCAACGTTGGACACGTATTACTTTGGTTACGTAACCAAAAATCATGTGTGGATTTCAGGTGTGTAGGTGGTTTAATTTGTGTATCTAGTCTTGAGTGTCTGGTTAATAAGAGGGATAATATGACTATGATATATCATTAAATATGGAAATGAAATGTGATATGATTATGAAAATGAAAACCAAAACATTTGATACATGAAATTGATTATGGAATTTGAATGGCATGTGAAAAACCCTGTGAGATATGAGTTAAAAGCCCGAGGGTGATTTGATATGTGTTACACATAACAAATATCAAATTACAATGATTTTGAGAAAAGTATTAAGAAATGATACCATGAAATGTTAATTTTATTTTAGGCTTGATTATAAATAATTTATAACATGTTTACTTAATATTTATATGCATTGTTATCAGATTATGTAATCACCACAAAGCCTTTTTTCTCATGTGCAAATTGTTTACTTCCATGCTTAGGTGATAATTAGGGCTAGGTTTGAGTGAAGAGTGTCAACATCGTCCGGATCGTACATCTCAACTCAGCCACATCTATGTAAAGTTTTGTTATGTTTTTTTTTTTTTTTTACTTTGTAAAGGCATGTACATAGGTATTTTGGTGGTGATACCTTGAGTCTTGATGATGTGTTGATGCTTTGGTAGAGTTGGAAGCATGTTTTCGTCATTATGGCCTTTGATAATGGCATTTAGTTATATATATAAGTTTTGGTGATGTTATGTATTTAATCATGTATGCCCTTAAATGTTGAAAATGTGTTGTTTCTACTTTGCTTCTTTTATGACTTCTTCATTGTGTTGCTACTCTACTTTGGATGATTGTTGGTATTCAATTCTATTTTGATATTTATGTAACACCCCAAAACCCAACCCAAAAGTTTTAACCAGATTCTAGAGGTCACATTGGCCACCAAAATGGCCCAAAAACAAACACCATTCAAATTTGTTAAAACTTATCCAAAAACCACATTTGCTCGCATTTTATTAAAACCATTAGTGAACTTTATTTATGTTTTGCAAACATTAAATTAAAATATCACTTAAAATAATTTGAAACCAAATTCACATTTTATGTATTAATTTTGCAACCAAAATGGATTAGTAATTTTCAAACCAGAATTCACAACATAAAAATATAACCTTTCACCTTGATTGAAAACCATAAACAATTGCTTAAAACTTGACCGATTAATAAAGAAAAGAATCATTCTCAAAAACTTATGACCATGCAAGAAAACACTAAAGTAAATCAAAACAAAAAAAAAATCCATATAGTAGTTCACTTAAAACTTATTTAGAATTCCAACTAACTGCAATAATTGTATCTTATACAACTTTATTTAAAACAAACCGAAACGTGAAACTCCAAGATGTCTAATTTGATGAGTCTAAGACCTAACCACGTGGATTACCTAAAAAGGGTAAACTAAGGGTGTGAGCTACGAAGCTCAGTATGAGTCGAAAACAAAAGTAAATAGGCAGTAGCAAATAGTTGATCAAACAAACATTAGCCAAAATTCTACTCATAAACAGAAATCATATTAAAACAAAGCATCATAATATGTTATCACATCCCACTTATGCAATTTGTGCTAAAATGTAATTAATACCAAAACCAACCTATCCAACCATTACACACTATCTCCATCCATCCAACACACACCGGATAGGGTACGTTAGACCCTTCCATCCTCTATACACCAAATTTGGGTTATGGTGGACCCATCCAATCAAAACACACCTTAATATTGTCATTTTGTAACAGCCCGATTTTCAGTGGTGTCGAAAACAGTAATTTCGGGATCACAACTCTGATGAGTCAAGTCAAAAATTTATTTATTTTAATATTTATGATGTCATTACCATCGCATTAAAATTCGGATAGGAAATTTTAATGTCTAGATAGTAAAGTGAGTAGAAAGGACTGAATTATAAAAAGTACAAAAGTAGGATTGAAAAATTAGAGGGATCAAATGAACAAATAGACCTAAAATATTTTAGTGGGTGAATTATGATGTAAAATATTAGAAATAAGTGAGATTAATTAAATTTAAACAAATGATTAATTAAGCTAATTATGAAAGTCTAAATATTTACAAAATTGTCATGGATATATATATATATATATGAAATTAAAAGAAGAAAAATAACATTTTTCATCTTTCTTCTTCTCTTGCATGGCTAAAACAAGAGAAAACTACGGTTTTCCATTGATGAACTTTGAGCTTTGATTTTGGGTGAGTAAACCTTGATCGTTTTTAATAATTTTTTATGTTTTTGAGTCCGTATCAGCTTAATCTAGCTAATCCAAGGACTAACTTGTGAATCTGTCAAATGTTATGAAACTTTCTATTATTGAAAATGCTTGTTCTTTAAAGCTTGTGATGGATTTGTGTGTTTGATGTTTGGATTGAATCTTTTTGTAAAGTGATTCTTGATGAAACTAGAGTTTAAGGACTAAAATGTGAAAATGATTGTATGTAAGGGTTGGGTAAACACCCTAGAGAATTTAGCTAAGGTTGGTTGTGTAAGAGAAAGGTTATTTTGCATGTTTTGTGTTAAAAGGACTAGATTGAATAAAAGAAAAATATTAGGGGTAAAATTGTAATTTTCCCAAAAGGACTGAATTGTGTTAAATGAATTGATTATGTGATTTAATGTGAAAATTTGGATGATTTGTTGATTAGATTACAACCGTTCCACGAGTCGCTGTAAAGGGAAATTGGTGGATTAGTCCCTAAAGCTCATCCATAACTACAAACTAGTCCAGTAAGTTCGTAATGTCAAATTCTTACCTGTAACTGCTTATAACTGCCTTCTTATTGATTGTTGAAAAATGGGAACAATGAAAGAAGAATTACCCGACCTTATGCCACAGATTTAAAATGGTCCAATGGTTGAGATCCTGCATTTGTTGTGGATTTTCTACAGGATCGTCAGTCACTGTAAAGTGAAATGAATCCAAGATTGGATTATAGGCCCTACGATGGCTGAGATTTATGCTCGTATACATATTCTCGTCAACTTAGTATGAGCAGCATCATAGGGAACAATTATACGGTATCGATGGCTGAGGTACCACATGTGATGCGATTCCTTGTCAGCTTAGTGTGAGCAGCATAATATACTGGTAACAAAAATGACCTTTGGGTCAACAGGAATGGAATCAGATTATGGATTACTGGAGTACAATTATGTTCTGGCTCGATTGGATTACAAATTGTATCATATATGTTATTTGGTAAATTTATGAACTTTACGAGCTTGCTAAGCTATGAAAGCTTACCTATGAATTTGTCGTTGTTTTGTAGATTATTTTGTTGCTTGAGGATCGGATCGTCTCTAAGAAGTCACACTATCACGGAGCTCGTTTGGTAGTTTTTCATCACTTGGTTATATGTCATGTATTAGGATGAAATTGTCTTTTGTACTACTTGTATGAGATTATTGAATTCCTTGTTGTGAATTTTAGTTAAATGTTGAACATAATCTTGTATGCTAGTTTAATCTGATATACATACTTTATGAGATGTAATTCCTTGTTGTGAATTTTAGTTAAATATTGAACATAATATTGTATTCTAGTTCAATTTGATATACATACTTTATGAGATGTATGAAATGTCTAGAAAACTATGAACAATGTATTGGCATATAGTAATTTGAAGTTATGAAATGATGGAAGGTTGATCAACTTAAGTTTATGCATGATTCATTGAATTCTGCATACTTGTTTCGGTAGAACTCATGCATGTATCGGTAGAAGTACAGGTTAAGAGAGAGGTTGTTCACTGACTTGAGTTGTATCGGTAGTTCTGTTCATAGGAGTATCGGTAGTCTATGTACTTGTATCGATAGAAGATGCAGGGTATGAATTCTTAGCTCTTTGGAGTTTTTAGTATCAGTAGAAGCACGACTTGTTTCGGTAGATGTCTCATTTGTATCAATAGAACTGTCATAGGCATCGGTAGAATTCTGCACTATTTCCTGAATTATTTATTGACTTGACAACAACCGATACTTGTCCAACAGGTATTGATAGAAGTCTCCAAAAATCGTAGAAATGACATTTTTACCCTTTTGCATTATGTTGATATTCATTTAATGATTTTTGGTCGTGCATAATGTATTATTTTATTAAATATGATCAAAGGATTTAAAAACTGAAAGATAAATTACGATAGATGATCGAAAGACCCTCGGGACCCTAACCGATGACAGTAACAGATTTTGGGTGTTACGTATTTGCCACTTGAATTATTGCTGATTTACCACTAAATTAAAATAATGCAGTTACACTACAAAATTGAACTTCCTTCACTTCATACCCAAAACCCAACCATGATGCATATACATAGCACTCAATACATATGAATATACAGAATCGGACGTATAGAATTAGACGTACTCATATTCAGTTACCAATAACTTTTATAAGTATTTGTAGCCGAATCATCGATACACATAGATCCTGATTATATTTCTAGACAATCTTATAACACAAAATTATTATAGCAAGTTATAATTACCACTTACACAAATAATAGAATTATACACATATGTAAAAATGCATAACCATGTCCAATAGAAAAACACTCATCACAGTCAACCAACAATCAATATTTATGTCCTAAACATACCTACAAAGGTTTAAACGAGCAAAGGATCACTCAGGGACTAAAATGTAACAAATTACAAAAAGATGAGAAAACTACAAACATAAGACCACATGGTCGTGTGGGAGGGTCCAAACTGTGTGACAGGGGTACACAACTGTGTGGCTAAGAGACACACCCATGTGACTAGGGTACACGACCATGTGAGTAGGTCGTGTAACTCACTGTGCCCGTGTGACAAATTACACAATTTGTAGCAAGGAAGACACGATCGTGTCCTAGGTCATGTGAAAACTCTCAAGGTTGTGTGCAATCTAAAAAGTCCCTAACAATGGTCACATGGTTGTATGCCAGCCCGTGTGGCTCACCCTAGGTCGTGTGACTGGAAAAATTACCCTAGCTTCTAAGCGACACACAGCCGTGTGGATCGCTCGTGTGTGGCATATGCCTATGTGGTCCAAAAACCACCCTCAAATCTATTGCAAATTACGAAAAATAACCTAAAAAATCACCCTCAGTTACATGTGCTTTAAGAAACACACCTGAAAACGTAATTCCCAGCACCAAAGATCAACTGATTCGCCTCCACTCTACGAATCTGAAAACTCGATTTCACAAACATACTAGCCTACAAGAATTTCGACTAACTAGTATAATAAAAATGAAGATAAGTCTATCTTTAAACCCAAAAGACAACACTCACCCACTTCAAAATCTTATCGAGTGTAAATACCGAAAAACAGACAAAACTAAAGAGATGATGCAAGATTGCTAGAGCTTCGAGTATAGAAACAAGGAAACAACAAAAATGACTTAAGAAGGAGGATTATGGTGGAAAGAGAAAATTCAGTAGCAATAGAGCCAAAATCTGAAATTGGGAAACAAAAATGTGGAAGAGGGTGTGACGTGAGAAGGGTGGGAAACGTGAGAGAAACTTTTGTCGGGGTTTTCCTTTTTCAAAAATTAAAATAAAATAGATAAAATAAAATTTAGGAAAACTTTAACCTATCATAATTTTTTAGAGTTGAAACCAAAAGTAATAAAAATAATTTCCACTAAGCACACATGAGGGTTAGAACACAAGACTTAGGAGTAAGCTAAAGTCATACCATTGAACCAACAAACTCATTCTTGCCTTTACATCGCAAAAAAATAAAAAATAAAAAAAATAAATGTCTAACGGTAACCATTGACTCACTTACAAACCTGGATTCTTCTAACCCTATCTTCGGGATATGACAATTTATTTCAGTTTCTCTTTGGTATCTCATATGTACTGATGGCATGGTCATAGGGGGAATATACCATTTGCTTATGTTTTGTCGAAAAGACAAAGGGGAAAATTGTTAGGATCAAAACTATTTACTCGAATTTTATTCAAAGACATATTTGAACACAATTTAAACAACGGTTTAAACACCTGTTCAGACAAGAACTTTAAGACAACCTAAGTACTATGAGATGTTGGCTTTGTTATTTAGGCCTACATATATATTTTTAGCATAAGCAAATGGACTCCAACGCATTTTATTTCATCTCAAAATCATGTTAATTGCACATGGTCGTTGAAAGAAGATTGGAGATCAACATGCCCTTACTGGATAAGGCTTATACATATCCTTTAACCTTTAGCCTTTATCCTAGGTGATTTATGTGATAATATTATGAAGATTATCAAGCTTTATCTTGAGGTAACTTTTAAAGATTATTTATCCAAATTACCAAAAAAAAATTATTTATCCAAGATTATTGTGACATTAAAGAAGTATTTATCTCTACAAAAATTGATCTAGAAGGCTGCCTAATTTAATCTATAAATAGGTAGTTTATTCGCATGAATGGATGCATCTTTAGAAGAGTTCTTGTGTTGATTTTGTCATGTTATTTGTTGTGGACTTTCCTTGCATTTTTGCACTCATTTTATAGGCATTATTTAAATGTGTTTTATTGATTGTATTGTGAGGTTTTGGGTGAGTGATTTGTAAAAAATTGGGGCTATCTATTGGAGTTGCAATTGCTTGTAGGGTAAGGATAGATTGGGCTTTAGCAAATAGATGTTTCGACCAATTATTGAAAAAATTAATTCACTGAACGAGACTCCATAGAATAATATTAATGAATTCGAACTGCGTGAACAATGAATTGAATAGATAGCAAACTAATGTTCTAACAAAAATCAAAGAATTGGGAATTGATCTGCCTTTCAAAAAAAAAAAATGGAACTCCCATCTCTAAGTTATTCTTTGCAGATGATCTAACCCTATTTTGTAAGGCATCAGTAGAACAAGCTTTGATGATTCAAGAAATTCTAGAGGAGCTCAGTTATATTTTAGGCCATAAAAATCAATGAGTTGAAGACACAAATTTTGTATTTGTCTACTACGACTGTAGAGGTTAAGTTGAAGATTTACAAAACTTTGGGAATTCATCTGAAAAACGTTCTTGGTAGCTGCCTTTGGAATGCCACTTTTCCATTAAAAAAAAAAGAAAAAAAAGGTGACTAAGAAACCTATTGATCTGTCGTTGACAGTATAAAATAGATTAAGCCAATGGTGGTCTTAGGTTAAAAAGTTTAAGAAAGCATATCAATAGTTTTTGCTGAAATTGGCTTTTAATATATTCACCAATCTAAAAGCTCTTTGGGTTCAACTTCTTAAAAGCATGTACACATTTGGAACGATACTATAAAAACTAATATCGCTCTTTTGTTTGGCAATCAATCTCGAAAGTTTCTCTGGAGCTAAGTGTGTACTAGTCAACTGGAAATGGCAAACAAATCAAATTTTGAAATGACTGTTGAATCCTTGATGTAGGACCAATAAGTGGTTTTTGCATTGATCCTAAAGTAGATAATGATCAGTATGCTAGTGACATGGTAGATGGAAATGTTTTTGATGGACTTCTGAACCATTCAATTGTATTGAAAATTGGCCTCGCCAAATGAGCAAGCTGGTGATGATGTCGACGCATGGAAATGGAACAATAATGGTCAATTCACTGTTGTTGACACATACAAGTATCTAACCAAGACTAAATGGGAACTGGCCAACAAAGTGTGGAATTAGAACTATCAAGGGCCTTAAACTGGAAATTCTTGTGGCTCGCTTTTCAAAATAAGCTCTTAACTAACGGAGAAAGTTGCAGGCGAGGCACTCAAAATGTTGCTTAATGTAGTTTATGTGGTGAGTGCTAGGAAGCAGATGTCCATGCCTTAAGGGATTGGAAAGTGGTGGCAATGACTTCGAAAGCTATAAGGCCAACATGCATGGCCTATTGATGACAAAACTTTTTCTCATGCATGCATGTTGTTAACTAGCTTGTGCGAGACTTATACATATATATATATATATAAATCAGCTTAACTTGTCAAAATCAATTTATTTACCTTAAGTCGGCTACAAAACGACAACGATAACGGATTACAAAACAAAAGAACACACATGACATAAAAAAATTAAAGATGGACCTAACACATAACACAGGACAACATTTCAACACCCAACAAACATCACTGCAAACTTTAAGCAGTCCACACACTCTAGAGCAACTATAATATTACTCTTTAACACAAGTTAAACTAGTTGCTTTAAAATTTAAACCGCTCTAGCAAAGTTCAAGAAACTAGTTGCTTTAAAATTTTAACCACCCAGAAAAGTTCAAGGAAAATGGACGACACCAGGCGCATTGTTATTGCCAAAGCCAGCCCCAGCCCCACCTCCATACCCAATGGCTACTATGGAGCCCACCCCACCTGTACCATCAAGGCCAGTCATACCACCAACGCTCCCAACTCCACCCATTGGCAAGCCATTTGAACCAATGCCAGAGTAGCCGCCAATGCCACCGTATGTGAGGAGGTTCTTTTGATCATTGAGACCAGCAGCATCGGTAGGCACATTCCTTGCAGTAGCTTGAACCACTAGTAGAGCAAGAACAAGCACAACATTCAAGTACTTGGCCATATATGATATAAGTAGTAGAATTGAAACTCTTAACTCAGTAGATCACTCTATGATGTCTTGCCTCTGTGGCTGAGGACGATCTCCTTTTATAGGACAGATGGGAGAGCACTGTGGGAATCCAATGGAGTTTAATGTGACCGCTAAGTATTTGGTGCCTCAGTCTAAATGTTCTCTTTTGAGATCAAACGCGCTTTATTTTCTCGATCATTTCAATTTTGGTAATTATTTAGAGTATTATGTAAAAATATAATAGTTATATATAAGTGTACATAATTTAGTAGGCAAAATAAATAAATTTTGGTGGTAATAAATTGTTAAGGTGGATTCTTTTAATTTGTTACAGCTGTGGAATGTAGTTGTAGTTGTAGTTGAGCAATAATATATGATAGCCATATATAAACATCTACCCTTCACTATCTCCGTTGTATTTCTAACTTCCTAAGCTTTCATTCACTACTGTGTTTGTGCATCTATATGTAGTCATTTAGATCAAAATGTTTTTTTTTTTTTTTACAAATTTATTAATTTAATTAAGCATATTTATGAAAGATGAAACATTTAAATATTACAAATAAATTTATTCCGTGTGTTAACTTGATTGTCAGGATGTTCATTGTCTCAAGTGTAGTTTGAGTTCGAGCCACGTTACTATTAAGATTTTGCGCTTATAATTCATCAAAAAAATC
This sequence comes from Kokia cookei, assembly GCA_039519145.1. Taxonomy (NCBI): domain Eukaryota; kingdom Viridiplantae; phylum Streptophyta; class Magnoliopsida; order Malvales; family Malvaceae; genus Kokia; species Kokia cookei. The sequence continues at coordinate 23,554,593 of CM076904.1, read as the reverse complement.
TAATTAAAAATATAAAACATTTAATCATCTCTTTTAACTCTTTGTGACCCATCCTAAAGAAAAATAAATAAATTTATTCATGATCAAGTAAGCTCTAAGTGAAATTGCAGAATATGGGCAACATAATTTTCTTTGAAGAGTATGAGAACTCAAATTTAATAGGCTAGGTATAGGGTAAAATCAAGACTCAGTCATGATGAGTAACTCAAAATAGCTAGGATTTATTAGCAATAATATGTAATCTATATCTAATATAAAATTAGCTTTGGGAGTTATTGAAATTAATAGGATAATTTAGGTGTTTTAAAATAGTAATAAGGGAAATGTAGATGTTCTAAAAATATGTTAATTAAATATCTACAATTTTATAATCTCTATTAAATTTTCAATTAAATAAAAAATTAGGAATAAATATGGATAATTTATGCAAAATAAAATTTTAATGAATTATTTTTTAAATTTTATATTTATTAGTTTTATTACCTATTGTCTATCTTTATCTATATAAAACCACGAATTAAGAGAGTTTTATAGAATAAAATAGAATCAAAATGGATATCTCCTTTATAAAATATTGTTTATCGATATCTATTATGCTTTTATATTCAAAATTATTTTCATGTCACATAGTTTCATTCTCTTAGAAAAACACCACAAAATCTCTTCTACTATGGCATGGGTTGCAATTTAGCTCCTCTATTGAAAAACTCGATAAATTAGCTCTATATATTAGATAAGTCAGCAAAACAACCTCTATTAAATTGCACAGTTATATTTATTTTGGCATTTATATAAGATATAATAACAAATTTAACTTTCACATTTTACACATTTTTTCAATTTAATCCCTACTATTTTATTGAAAGTAATTATAATTTTTTTAAACTAATAAGACTAAAGGGTCAAAGAGACCTTAGTAACAAATTTAAAAAATCAATTAAAACCCTTTAAATTTGCTAAAAAAATCATATAAATTATAAAGAAAATTTATAAAAAAAAGTTATATATATGTAAATAGATTTTCAAATTATAAAATATTTATTAAAAATAATAGTACCGACCCATTAAAATCAAAAGGTTCGAGATTTAAAAATTTTTTGAACCCTACTCTTTTTTTTTCTTTGTATAAAAACTCATTAATATTTTAATGGGTAAACTACAACCATAGTCACTTTAAAATAGGATTTATCATATGCTGGACATTCTATTTTGTTTTCTCAATTTAATGACTCTAATTAAGATAATTATTTGAGTCATTCATTGCGGTTAAATTTTTCATTAATCCACTAACGGATTGTTGATGTGGCAGCAAAACCATACCACCAAGCCCGATGGAAACATATTGGAGACCCCACATTTAAAGAATGCCACATCAGCTTTTAGGCTTAACTCATCTCTTAATCAATTATTGATGATGACTGAAAGTCAGAAGGAATAGGGGCTTTGCGAAAATTGAAAGGTCCAAATACTCTTAAGAGGATAAAAATAAAATAAAAAGGGGAGTTGATATAGTCCCTCCCATCTTTTGGGGATTTAAATACCTCATTATAGAACATAGGGAACACCCATTTTCAGAAAAAGAGAAGTTGGAGACGAAGAAAATAAGAAAAGGAAGAAATTGAGGAGAACCATCTTACTTGGATTGAAATCTCTTCACTTTTCTTTTTGTCTTTTGTTTCTTTTCTTTTTGTTATCTTGAACCATGGCTGGGTTTTTCTTAATCATTTTTGATGAATTATAAATAGCGACTAGCGCGACTCGAATTTAGGTCACACTTGCGATGATGAACACTCTTAATCATTAAGTCAATACATGGGGTTCTTTTCTTAATCATTTTTAATTTGGTGTTTATAGGTTAAACGTTTATTAATTAGAATAATTATGAAACTCTAATACAAAATTATTGATAATTTGCTAAGGATGCTTGATGCAATATGAAATTTATTTGTTCAAGTGTTATTCATGTTTATTGTTTGCTATTGCCTAATCAACATTAGTGGGTAATTTAATTAATTGCTAATTTTGAAAATGTTGTAATTAATGGACTCAAAACTTAAATGGTGCCTGTTTAATTTGTTTGATTTTAATTTTGTAGTGATATAGATATATATTGTTGTCGTGCATAATCTTGTAGCAATGGTGCTTATAAATGTATTCTTGACATTAAATTGGTATAGACATATGTTAAATTAATTAAAGAAATGAACATAATGACTTCGAGAGAAGCCTGTAAAATGTTGATTCTGTCATATTGCCGCAGCATTGTTGCAACATCACTACCAATAGTTACATATTTGGGGGAATTAATTATTCTACATTATCATTTCAACATTGTCAACTTTTGTTATTGTTATTAAATTGTCTTGAACAGTTCTTTGCATTCAATCAATTTTTATGTTTTCTTTCAAATTTTCATTTGAGTTTGCAATTTATGTTTTAAAATTAGTCTTTATGGAGATGATAATTGTTGAAATATTTTCAAATATTTATAATGTTCCAATAACTATAGATGAATGAATGTAATTAATCAAAAGATAAATCTTTCGGTCATTGATCAAAAGTTATATCATTTGATTTTTGAAAAGAATTATAACTATTCAAACAATAATACTTGAATAGTTATAAAATTAAATGAATAATTATATATATATATATTTTAATATATTATTAATCAGAAAGGCATCTATTGAAAGATGCCTCTATGAAGAGACATGAAAGTTATTATAAATAGGAATGAGATTTCATTTGGAAATCACACCAACAAATTATAATATTTTTTGCACCCTTCCTCCATTATTTTAATATTATTAGATTATTCTATAAATAATTACTGCATAATTGTTTTTGTACAAATTGAGTTTCTTGTTATTTATTGCTCAATGCTTAGTGAACTATTCTCATCAGTGCAAAACACAAATAGTCATCGGCTTCATTGTATCCTCGAGGTTAATTTGCTTGAAACTCTTTTGCACGCCGAATATAGATGGGGTGAATATAACCTTAAAGAGAGTGGCTTGATACACACCTTGGAGCCTTGTCCTATTTCTTCATTTGTTGCTCAAGTTCCGTTCGTGTGTTCGAGATTTTCCTCACCGAAGTATTATACTAATAATAATAATTCTAGTATTTACTACTATATTACTTGCTAACGATTGTTTACACTTACATATCTTCGTGAAATCTACCGATATACACTATATGAATATACATATATGTAAGGGCATATAAACCCTTGCGAGAACCCATTGTGGGTTCTTTTTCTCAGGCTCACATAGATATGCATGCATAAATAAATATACCGGGTGGTAGCCATTCATGAGGTGTAATCATTTGTTGGTGTGAGAATAGAAACATTCAGGCTTACATAGATGTGCATGTATAAATAAATATACCGGGTAGTAGCCATTCATGGGGTTTAATCACTTGTTGGTGTGAGAATAGAAACGTCGGGTGGTAACCGTCCATGGATGTGAGAATAGACATCGAGTATCTGTGTATATTGGGTTTCAAGCTGAACTGTACGAGTAACAAGTTTCTTAATCAAATTATCTCATTTTACACTTTACATTAGATCAATTAGAGCAGATAAAGCGAAACAAGAAAAATCATATCAAATAGCATCAAATAGAAAAAGTCAAAACCAGTAGCAAGTTAGAGATAACCCAATGGTAATTTGAATTAGCAAAAATTGAAGGAGAAAGGTGTCGATTAAAGGTTGTAACAGTAGCAAACTTGAAGAAATTGCAACAACTATAAAGGCAATAATTTTAGATGATTGCAACAAGGGTTCATCAATATTAGTGCATGCAGATAACAGTTAGAAGTGTCAGTTGGTGACTAACAGAGTTAGTTTGTGTTTGTTATAATAAAGTGTAGTTTCTGTGTAAATAGAAGATGAAGGCGATAAATGTAGATGGATTTTAGATTTTACAGATTCAATATAATTCATTAAAAGTGTTTCTATTTTCTTTGTAATTCTAGAATATATTTTGCAAATTCTTTCATGGTATCAAGAGCCTAGATCTGAGAGTGTGAGTCAGTTTAATTTTCTTTCAAAATGTCATCCACCTTACATGTTAATGGTGGTGGAGGTACTCCTCCGCATGTTGTTTCGACGGATTTACCTAACGAGGATGCATTCTACAAGATGCTTCAGGCGTTTTCGAAGCATGATGCTATTCGTATGGCAGTATCTGTTGAAACTTCTATTAGATGCTTGTGAGCTTACTGCATATGTTGAAGGAACGATGGAGGAACCGTTGCGATCTATTATCGATGAGGATGGAAAGTTAGATGTTAATCCTTCTTATGTGTTATTTAATAAACAAAATAAGTTGTTGCTGTCTTGGTTGATTTCCACGATTAGTGGAGATTTGTTACTGGAGTTCGTAGGTGTAACCACTCAGCATCAGATCTAGAATAAGGCTGCATGGTTGTTTGCGACGGCGTCGGATGCCAAACTTGCGAGGTTGGAGCATGAGCTTCATTCTGTCAAGAAAGGAGATCTCTCTATGACAAAGTATGTGGCTAGAGTAAAGCGGTTGTGCAATGTTTTGTTGGCGTCTGGTCACGAAGTCTCGGAGAAGAAGCAAATCCAAGTGGTTTTGGCCAACCTATTAATGGAGTTTGAGTCGATGATTGCGAACTCCACTCTATCTCCGGTATCGCTGTCAATGAAGAGAGTGGTGGAGGCATTACTTGAATGTGAGTTGCGTCAGCGCAGGTTTGTGATGGATGCGTCGATCCAGGCGAATCTGGTTCAACGTCAAGTAGTGTTTGATCTGGATGGTTGGAGGGTACCTATCATAGGTGGTGGTCGCACGACGGTTCGTGGCCGAGGTTAGAGTTCGAGGCCGCGGATCCAATGTCAGATCTGTAATCGAACGGGGCATCTTGCTCAGCAGTGTTACTACCGCTATTCTCGTCCGGTAGAAGCTCCATAGCACCACCTGTGGTTCAATCATATCAAGATATGAAGCAATTTGGACATGCGACGGTCAATGCTGAAATAATGCCTAGGTATTCTTTTAATCCCACTGCTTTATTGAATAATAACAGTGGGTCCACTGGTGTGCATAATAGGTGGGCTTCAACTTCAAATGTCGGGCCATTTGTGCGGGCTAATAATGCCCATGCTCCTTTATATCCAAATGCTAATTGTGTAAACTATGGTGGTTGTACCATTGAATGGTCGAATGAGGGTGGTCATGTTGGGAATGATTATTTTGAGTGTGCGGTGCAAGGTCTTGAGGTTCATTATCAGTGGTTTACGAAGCCAAGGGATCGTGTTGTTCCTCAACCGACTATGGATTAGGTTGGTCGTCCTAGGGTAACTGATATTTCAGGATCTGAGTATTCTGTTAGTAGTATGTCTGGTGCAACTTCACCTGTGTATGATGATCGTCTGAATTTTTGTATTAACATGGTACAGTTTGAGGAGCAATATGTTCCCGAGTCTATTCCTAATACGGACAATGCGGCATGGTATCCGAACTCGGGTTCCACCTACCATGTGTGTAAAGATATGACTAGGATGAAAACCACTACTACATTAAACGGTAAGGCCCCACTTTTAATGGGTGACAGTTCAGTTACTAAAGTTGTAGGTGTTGGTGCATCTACTTTATCTGTATAGAATAGGGTAATGCATTTGACTAATATTTTGCATGTACCAACCATACGTAAAAACTTGCTCTTAATATCTCAATTTGGTCGTGATAATAATATGCATTTTAAGTTTCACCCATTTTCTTGCGTGATATAAGACGAGCAAACTCAGGAGGTGCTATTGAGGGGCCACACTTATAAAGGTCTGTACCGGTTTTTCCCAGATCATGTCAAGCCTGCACAAGATATCTCTGGGGCTACAATGAGTGCTGACATGAACAATGACAGACTATCTACAAATAATACTTTGTTTGATTTGTGGCATAGACGATTGGCCCATCCTTCTCAGAATATTGTTCAAACAGTCTTAAAGAGTTGTAATGTTGAGGTCAATAATAAGAAAATTGTTGTTATTTGTTCTACCTGTCAATAGGGTAAATCGCATAAATTGCCATTTTCTTCATCTATAACTGTGTATAAAAATCCGTTTAAATTAATTGTGTCTGATTTGTGGGGTCCAGTAGCGGTAGCATGTGGTAGCAAATTGGTATTACATGTCGTTTATTGACATGTTTAGTTGTTTTACGTAGGTATATCTCATTAGACAAAAATCTCAAACTCTTGATTGTTTTAAGCAATTTCAGAAGATGGTCAAAGTGCAGTTTGGTGCTGATATTAAGCAAATCCAAAGTGATTGGGGAGGTGAGTATAGATCATTCACTTCTGTTCTGGCTCAGTAGGTGATTCATCATAGAGTGATGCGCAAACACCGACATGTGATGGAAATAGGATTTACATTGCTTGCTCAAGCGGAGTTGCCTATGCGTCTATAAGGTTATGCGTTTATGTGTGCTGTTCATTTGATAAATAGACTACCCTCACCGGTGTTGCAAGGTAAGTTTCCATACTCAATGTTGTTTGGGTGTGAACCTAAATATGATTATCTGCGAGTGTTTGGATGTTGTTGTTATCCTTTTCTTTGATCGTTTAACAGTCATAAGTTAGAATTTCGATTAGAATCGTGTATGTTTGTTGGTTATAGCTCATAACACAAGGGGTATTAATATCTTCTACCTGATGGGAAGATTATGGTTTCGAGACATGTAGTCTTTGATAAGTCCCATTTTTTGTTCTCCACAAAGACAATTTCGTCTAAGTCTGATACAAACAGAGTAACTACACATGTGCCCGTTTTGAGGACTAGTTTTGTTCCTGCAGTGTAGGTTCCTCAGATAGGTGTGTATAGAGAAAATGAGGGTGGTCATGTTAATGTAGAGTCGTCTGGCAGTATGGACAAGCTTAGTAGTAGTGCTGCTCAGCTAGACACGCTGCCATTAGTTGTTGATCCACCAGTTCCAGTTGGCAATGTTCATCCCATGGTCACACGTGCCAAAGCTGGTGTGTTCAAGCCCAAGCTTTTTTTTTGCTGAGTTGAGTGGTCGTGAGCCTCGTAATATTAATGAAGCTTTTTCGGACCTTGAGTGGAAAGCGATAGCTCAAGCTGAGTTTGATGCATTAATTCGAAATGAAACATGGGATTTGGTTCCTGTTCCATCTCGCCGACAGGTTATTGGATGCAAATGGTTGTTTAAGATAAAGAGGAATCTTGACGGTTCAATTGCGAGATGAAAAGGGAGGTTAGTGGCAAAAGGTTGCTCTCAGGTACCTAGTTGTGATTTTAAAGAAACCTTTAGTTCTGTTGTTAAAGCAGCAACTATTCAGATCATTTTGTCTATTTTTGTGACGAAAAAGTGACAGTTAAGACAGGTGGATGTTAACAATGCTTTTCTCAATCGGGATCTTACCGAAGAGGTGTATATGCATCAACCACCTGGGTATGTTCAGTTTGATAAGGATGGACAACCACTAGTTTGTCGGTTGAAAAAGGCGCTTTATGGGTTGCAACAAGCTCTAAGGGCTTGGTTTGATAAGTTGAAGGCGTATTTGGTTTCTTTGGGGTTTGTTGGGTCTAAGTCTGATGCTTCTTTATTTACTCATCATACTACTAATACTTGTATATTTGTGTTGGTGTATGTTGATGATATAATTGTTACAAGTAGTGACGCCATTGAGATTGAGGAGTTTGTTATGAAGCTTAATTCTCAATTTTCACTAAAAGACATGGGTGATCATTATTTCTTGGGTATTGAGGTCACTAGACTTAATGATGGTTCACTTCATTTATGCCAGCGTAAGTATATTCTGGATATTCTTGATCATTGTTGTATGGAGAATGCTAAGTTTGTGAATATGACAATGGTCAGTTTTTCTTATTTCTCTAACAATGTTGGGACTCCAATTAAAGATCCTAGTCAGTATCTTAGTTTAGCAAGGGCTTTACAATATGTGGTTTTGACGAGGCCTGATGTTGCTTATGTTGTTAATAGAATTTGTCAATTTATGCATTGTCCTACTATTGATCATTATGTTGCTTTGAAGCGTGTTTTGTTATTTACGTAGCACAGTTGAGCATGGGTTGGTCTTAAAACCATCTGACAGGTTGTCGTTAGTTGGGTATGCTAATGCTAATTGGGGTCTTGATTTTGATGATCGACGTTCTACAATTAGTTACTGTATATACTTTGGTAATAGTCCTGTGTCCTGGTGTTCTAAGAAGCAATAGGTGGTATCTCGCTCAACAGCTGAGGTTGAATATCGCGAGATTGCTGCTGCGACCATTGATGTTATTTGGATAGCGTCTCTTTTGAGTGAACTCTGTGTCAAGTCGTTGGATACACCAGTTATTTGGTGTGATAGCTCTAGTGCAGTTGTTGTAGCTACAAATCTAGTGTTACATTCAATGTTTAAGCATGTTGAACTTGACCTATTTTTTATTCGAGAGAAGGTAGCTAGTGGTTTTCTTGTTGTCAATGAAGTACCGTCATGTGATCAGGTAGATGATGTTTATATGGTCAGTTTGCTCGTTTCGATAGCTTTTATAGGTGTCTAAGGATGAAGTAGAAGGGTGAATATTAGTGTATGCAGATAACAGTTAGAAGTGTCAGTTGGTGACTAATAGAGTTAGTTTGTGTTTGTTATAACAGAGTGTAGTTTCTATATAAATAGAAGATGAAGGCGATGAATGTAGATGGATTTTAGATTTTACAGATTCAATATAATTCATTAAAAGTGTTTTTATTTTCTCTGTAATTCTAGAATATATTTTGTAAATTCTTTCAATCAACAAGGTGGAGTTGCTTTGGTTTGCTAACAAGCAACAAAAATTTGAAATTAGTGGCAACTATAATAATAATAATAATAATAATAGTCTTGCTAGACCAAATATCGGTAGGGAATAAGTTAGCTAAGGAAGTCGCAAAACAACATTAAAATCACATCCTCTAAGCTGCGAAAATTGGAAAGCGTAAGGCAATAAGATGGGAGATTAAGTAACAATTCGAAAGGTGATATAACTCTAATATTAATTATGTGACAATTAAGATGCCTAGATTTTTATTCAAGTAATAATTCTATTCTACATCAATAAACATAATTTTTTAGAAAAATAAAATTAACAATACTTTTTTTAATCAAATTTTTAAATTTATAATTATCACAATTTTTTCTTTATTTTATGCTTAGAATTCTATCTAAGTAATAATTTTATATTAAAATTAGCACAACTTTTGACTAATAATTTTAAATTAAATGATATTTTTGTCTATTAAAAAAATTTAAACTTAGTATTTTTCATAATATGATGATTTGGTTGGTGAGGTCCTCTTTAACGAATCTTAAGAGGTGGGCATGGTACTTTTTTAACAGGCTCCATTTTGGCTCAACACCCAATCAAAAGACCCTGTAAGATTGACTAGTAGCTTTAAAAAGGTCTTGTTTCATGGCTTTTCTCTGTCTCAAAAGAGTAGATATAATTTGAAAGAGCAAGTTGAAGAAACAGATCTGAGAGTATCTATTTTCAAAATTTGTGAGAGATGAAAAGAAATTGAGAAAGATTCTTGAAACTGAGAACAAAGCTCTTATTTAAATATTTTTTTTAAAATTTAAAGGCCGCAGATTTGATCCACATTCACCACATTAATGCTGATACGCGATATCAATAAGGATGGATGTCATGGCTTGATTTTTAATCGGTATAAATAAAGTTAATTTCGAGATTGAATTTCTTAAATTGGTCGAGTTCAAAAATTATAATCAAGATGTTTATGGGGAGTAAACCAGCTGAGGAGGTTATAGAAGATGTTCTGTTGGATCGGGCTAAAGAACACATTAAAAAAATGGGCATGTTATTGGATAAGAACCAGATTGAAGGTTTGGAAATGCAAATCGAAGAGGGCTCGGGTGTGGGCTTATAACAGAAAGTAAGGTAGATTTTAAATAAGGAGGGGTGCTCAGTTTCATAACAAAAATCAAAATCCAATATAGAAGTAGAGGGGTCAAAAAATCGGGTGGCAAGCTTTGAAGTTGAAGAAGATTTTTTTCTAACTATACAAAATAGAAGAAAAAATAAAGTGTTGAACAAGAGGATTCGATCTATGTGGGAAATCCAGGATAGTGTTTTAACAACTAAGGAAAAATTGAAGAGAGATCCGGGGACAAGAAAGGAGAAAGGAAATGAGGCATGTAGGAATGAAGATAGCGTGTAAATTTATCATTGTCGGATTCAGACATTAGCAACAGGACAAAGGTTATCCTAAAGGAAGCACTGAAGACTTGGGAAGTGGGGGGGGATTGGGTTTTAGCATGCGAGGTGATGAGGAGGCAGTAATTGACGAAATAATGAGGTTGGAGGGGCAGCAATAGAAGGCTACAAAAGGCAGTCAAAGCGATAAATTCAGGAAAACGAGTGAGTCAATTGTTTGCTGGTTTCTTTTGTCTTGATTTAATTGATAAGGTTAATATGAAAATTGTAACTCGAAATGTTAGAGGGTTGGGTTTAGAAGTCAAATTAGATGCTGCAAAAGGCTAATTCGAATGACAAGAGCGAACATTTGCTTCCTTCAGGGAACTGATTAGAGAGGGAGTTTGTAGATGTTGTTACGGTGATGATAATTTTGAATTCAAGTTTTCTATTGCAAATGGAAGGTCGGGTGGGTTGGTAACAATTTGGGATAAGGATTACTTTGAGGCTGATTATGAGCATTGTTATAACAAAATTATAGTCATTAAAGGAAGATGGTTGTTTGAAGGAATGGGGGTGGTGCTGATTAATGTATATGCACCCAACATGCTAACTGAGAAAAAAATAAGTTGGTGTGATTGTGGAGCTCTTAAAGATAGTTTTCCTAGAATTTTTCCTTTGAATTTGAATAAAGAAGATAAAGTTGAGGATTATTTAAAAATTATTTGATTGCCAATTGCAGATTTTTTTTGGAGGAATCATTTTTTGTTTGGGAGTCGGAGTCACTAAGCAATTTGAATTGTTCTATTTTTGTTATAAGAAGGCTGCAATAGCTTGGGAACATTTTTTGAATGGTGAATTTTCAGTAAAAAATCTCAGACTATAGCCTTTGTCATTTAATTATAAAATATATTGAGCCTAAACATTCTGCCGAAGCTACAATGTTTTGCATTTGCTGGTGATTTTGGTAAGGACTCCTATAATGACTTACTTAAAAGTAGAGGCATATGGATCTCGAAGGAACAAGTTGTTTTTCATTAGAGCAAAGTGGAATCTAAGCATGTTGATAACTTTTAGCTGAACTGTATTTGAGTTAACAAATTCTTATATGAGTTCGATAGATGGTGAAATTTTGTTGGGTGCTTCTTAGAGGTATTTTTCCTTTCTTTCGCTATGCTTTGATAAGTTGCTGTCTGAACCTTTGTTTTATGTGTGCTTGATGTCTATTATGGTTGCCTTGTGGAAACACCAGAGTGCAAGAAATGATTCTTTGTTTTGATGAAAAGAGTTTAAATTTGGAGAGATTCTTTTCTAGTTAATTAAGTTATTTGCATTGGATAAAAGACATGCCTAAAGTTGCAAATTTTGTTGAGTCAATGTGGTGGATGGCTTTGTAGGATTGTGAAGGGAGTATTTGTAGTCTTCATACTAAGAGTGGGGCGAAGACTGGTTAAAGTTTAATCTTAAAGGTTCATCATTAGGTAAACTTTGCTTGGCGGGATGGGGTGAGGTTATTTGAGATTTAAAGGGTTGGAAGAGACACTAAGGTTATGGCAGATTTGTTAGAGATGTCGGGGTGTTTCGATTTAATGTTATTTTGCAGATTGGTGATTGATTGCTTTTGTTGAAGGTTTCATATTGAGATGGTAAAGCATTGTAGAGGTCACTTAAAATGATAGTTTCGTTGTTGTTTCATAAAAGAAGTTTCACCGAATTAGTTGGAGCGATTCTTGGACTGTCAAGCAGCAGTATTTTGTGTCTATTTGAATGTCAGTACTGCTGTTTTAAGAAAAAAAAAGGAGATGACAGATTAAAGCAATTTGGATCAATAAGATAATCAAGGAATAACTCTGCAACTATGGCTCTTCTACTACGTTTCATTGGTGATTATGACTTGGTAGAAATGAAGTGGTTTTCCAACAAAAAGCAATAAAGCTTGAAGAAATACTCCTTTATCTAAAAAAACAACCATGGGAACTAACTGAGGTGTTTAAGTCCATTGACCAGTACGTTGCAATGATTTCTAGGATTTCCTTTGTGTTCATTAAAAGAGATCTCAATAGTTGGAGCCTTAGCCATGGTAGGATATGAGAGACATTCGATGTTTTTGTTTGGTAATAATCCTTGGTAACTTTATGTGAACCTGACTGGCCTTGTGCCTTTTATCAATAAATTTCTTGATTTTGTAAAAAAAAAAGAATACGAGACTAGAAAGTAAAATTATTAAGTAATATTAGGTATCTCTGCTTCTTAGCATGGTTTCTCTCCTTTTTAACACGATTTTCTCTGCTTTTAGTACGTTTTCTTTTGTCTTTTCTTTGTCCTTTTCCTCTATTTTTTCCTTTCTGGTCAGGCTCTTTGTCTTTGGTGACGATGTCTGGCGTTGAAAGTGACATGGTAGGTCTTTCTCTTGAGGATGCGGAAGAAAAGGTTGTGTGTCAACTGGATGCTATTGTTGGTCATGCAGATAATTCGCTAGAGAATTGTTTTGTTGGTTCGTTTTTTTACTTCTAGCGTGGTGTGGGCTACTTTGGCCAACGTTTGGCACCCATTAGGGGGTATTTCTATTACTGATTTATCTAATGGAAGATTTTTATTTCATTTGTTCCACAAGGTTGATGCGGATCGAATAGAAGCGAGGGGCCTTAGGAACTTCAACTCGCACTTGTTGGTAATGCATCATCTACATGATGGTAAGGATCCAAAGCTAGTCCCATTGAACACAGTTAATTTTTGAGTTCAAGTTCGGAACGTGCCACATGGTTGTGTTTCAGAAGGTGTGGCGAAATTGTTGAGGAATTTCATCGGGAGTTTTTTAGAGTACGATGGGAAGGCTTTACCTTTGAGGTTTTCAAGATTTATGAGAGTTCGGGTTCGGGTGGATGTTCGTAATCCGTTAAAAAGAAAAAAGAAGCTAGGCCTCTCGAATGGTTCTTTTACGTATGTGACGTTTGCGTACGAGAAACTAACTCTTTTCTGCTTTCTTTGTGGTAAGCTAGGCCATGAGGAAAGTTATTGCACATCTCAGATTTTACAAGTGATCAAAACTTATTGTTCGGGTGGAACATTTTATTACCTGCTTCAGCTAGAAGAGGATCGGTGCCGACGAGCAGATGTGTGACAGATGAGGGGATAGTTACAACCATAAATGCTTGTCAATCATAGGATTCAAACAAGGCATTTCGAGAAACAAATCAACCATTTGGGAGTTACGATTTTTTGTTTGAAAATGTTAGATCGGTTATGGGTAATAAAGGTCTTGATAGTGCCTTTAACGAGAATATTCATCCTAATTTAGTTGGATTTGGTTCTGGCATTTTAGCAACAGCGGTGCATGGATTTACTGGCAAATCTGATTTTGGTATGGGCTTAGTCTCTTGACACGAGGAAATGGAGGATGATGTGTTAGTTTTACTAGGGATTCTTAAAAGAGACAAAGGGTGGATTTGATGGTGAGGGATTCAGATCAAGAGTTGTTGGTTTCTGAAAATTCATCTATATCAGTGGGCCTCACATTGCGAGCCAGTCGAGGCTAATGAGGATCCTTAATTGGAATGTTTGAGGCTTGGGAAACCCTAAGACAACTCTTTATCTTTGACATGAGTAGAAGAAAGCTAACCCCTTTGTATCTTTTCTCATCGAAACAAAGTTACAGAGTAGTAGAATGATAAGGATTAAAAAACTTATGGTTTCCCAAACGATTTAGAGGTGGATTCTATGGGCAGTCAGGGTGGTTTATAGCTTGGATGGAAACACAATGTCATTGTTACTTTAAGATCTTTTTTTAGGAGTCACATCGACATCTTTATTGATGATGATGGGGAAGGGAATTGTTGGAGATGTACGGGTTTCTATGGGGAGCTTTATGAGTAGAGGTGTGCGGCTTCTTGGCAGTTGTTAAAGCATCTTAATCATTTTCCAAACATTCCTTGGGTCGTCTTGGGCGATTTTAACGAGATTTTATTCTCCTCTGAAAAATAGGGTGGGTTATTGAGAAGCAAACATCAGATGAGTGCTTTCAGTAATGCATCGGAGGAGTGCTCTTTGAGTGACTTGGGTTATATGGGGTTGTGGTTTACCTGGGAAAACGGGAGATTGGGTTCGAACAATATAAGAGAGAGGTTGGATCGAGCTGTGGCAAATGGGTCATGGAGTAATCTTTTTCCTCGGTATCGTGTCACTCATCTTTCACATGGCCTTTCCGATCATTGTCTCATAAAGGTTATTACGGATGATGGCTTGTGTAACATTCGCGAATGGCATTTTCAGTTTGAAGCTTGATGGCTTCTTGAAACTTCTTGTGAGAAGGAGGTTATCGACTTATGGAAGGAAGCTATGGGCTCGGTTCTTGAGAAACATCATCTTATTGGCAGGGACTTGAGTAGATGTTTTATTCGTATTCGACGTGTGAAGAGATTGACTGAGCAATCTCTTCGTGATCGGTTGGATCACTTAAATTCGCTATTTTCGATGGATGATGTCCTTGAGGAGTTGGTGGAGACTCGCAGAGCTCTGTTAGGAGCAATGAGTGGAGTAAACTGACTTAAATTTGGTGATAGAAACACTACTTTTTTCCATAAATTTACCACTTCTCGTAAACGGGTGAACAACATTAGACAGCTTGAGGATGACTCTAGTACGATTCGAGAGGGGAGATAGAAGTTGGTAGAGTGGCCTAGAACTATTTTCGAGATCTCTTTGCTATAAAAGGGATTTTTAACGTGAATGAAATATTGATGGGGATTGACAATTATGTATCTACTGAGATGAATGACCTTCTTAATAGGCCTTTTACTGAGGATGATATTTTTTATTGATTTAAAGTCGATGGCACCATGAAAAGCTTTCGGGGAGGATGGTTTGAAGGCATTGCTCTATCAAAGGTTTCGGCACATATTAGGAGGAGAAGTGGCGCGTTTTTGTATTACTTTATTACAAGGTACTTCTCCTGTTAATACTGTTAATCATACTCATATAGTGTTGATCTTCAAGATTAAGAATCCGCATAATATGTCCCATTTTCGTCCTATAAGCTTGTGTAACGTGGTTTACAAAATTACATTGAAAGCACTTGCTAATCATTTTCAAGAGGTTCTACCTAGGTGTATTGATGAGGCCTAGAGTGCGTTCGTTCACGAGTGTTTAATCTTGGACAATATTGTGTTGTCTTATGAGTTGCTTCACTCTATGAAAAATAAGAGGTCGGGACGTCATGGGTCATTTGCGCTCAAATTGGACATGAGTAAGGCCTACGACTAGGTCGAATGGGGGTTTATTGAGGCTATTCTTCTTAAAATGGGTTTCTCTTACACTTGGGTTGATCGGATCATGCAGTTTACTTCCTCTGTTAGTTACTCGGTGGTGGTCAATAGCTTGGTTAGTGAGAGTTTTATTACTCGCGGGCTCAAGCAAGGCGATCCATTGAGCGTCTACCTTTTTCTCATATGTGGAGAAAGATTATCGGCCCTATTACGAATGGGGGGCCTTCATGGTACGATTAATGCTCCTCGAATAACGCATTTTTATTTACCAGTAATAGTTTGAGTTTTGGGGATGCGTCCATGAAAGGTGCTTCTAATCTTTTGCATGTTCTTAACATCTATGCAAGAAGCTAGGGTCAACTTGTCAACTTTGCTAAATCTAGTGTATTTTTTAGCACTAATGTGACTACTAGAACTCACGGGGCGGTTGGTTCGATTTTTAGGGTCTCTTTGGCAAACAATCTAGAACGATATTTGGGTTTACCTTGTGTTGTAAGGCATAACAAGAAGCCAGCTTTTGCTAGTTTAAGTGACAAGGTGCGTAATTGTATTTTATCTTGGAGCTCAAGGCTTTTGTCAATAGGAGGCAAAGAAGTCTTCATCAAGTCGGTCCTCCAAGCTATCCCCTCTTATGCGATGATGTGCTTCTTACTCCCAAAATCTTTTTGTACTGATTTGGAAGCTTTATTAACCAGATTTTGGTGGCAAAAATCTATCGAGAAATGGGGTATTCATTGGTACACTTGGGCTTCACTATGCAAGTTGAAGGAAAATGGAGGTCTCGGGCTTAGAGATCTTGCGAGTTTAACATTGCTTTGCTTGCAAAGTAGGGATGGCACTTGATCATGCACCAATCTTCCTTATTAGGGCGGTTTCTGAAAGCTAATTACTTTCTTAATACGAGTTTTTCTTAAAGCACATTTGGGTACAAACCCTTCTATGATTTGGCGGAGTATTTGGACTGCAAGGAGATTCTTAGAGTTAGGACTTTGGTGGAAGGTGGGTTCCGTTTTTACGATTGATATTTGGGATGATAATTGGCTGCCGGGTTCGCTTCCGAATAAAATTTAGTCGTCTGGAGTTGGCCATGTATCGAGGGTAGTAGATCTTATTGATGTTAAATTAAGGAGCTGAAGGGTGGACCTTATTGACTCGATTTCCTTCCGGATGAGGCGCAAGCCATTAAAGGTATCCCACATTCTTTTTTCCCAAATGACGATTGTTTAGTTTTGGGTGGGGAATTGTCGGGGCATTACAATGTACGTAGTGGTTACAAGCTGCTTCTACAGATCCCTAATGTTAGTCCTTTTGATAGGCATTTATTTAAGAAAATTTGTGTTTTTAATTGCCCTCCCAAAATTCGCTTTGCTTTATGGAAGTGTGTTAGGGCGTTTATTCCAACCAAAGTTAGCCTCTTTGCTAAGAGAATTGCGTTTATCCTAAGTCTGTTGATCATGTTATTAGATTTTGTTGGTATGCCCGAGCGGTTTGGGCGTCTTTGGATTTTCAAAACCTTCCAGATGGAAACCATTTGAGTTTCTCTGAATGGCTTTCGTGGTTGTTTGGCAAGCATAATCCTATTAGACATACAACTATAGCTATTACAGTGTGGACTCTATGGAATGCCCGTAACAAGCTTTTACATGAAAATGGAAATCAGGGGTGGGGAGTCTAGTGGCTTACATTTAGAGTTACTGTGCCAAGATTGTTTCAATTCAACCAGAGTCTTCGCTGCATTCATCGCGTCTGGAATCTATTTTGAAGCCCCGTCACAGGGTCTTTTGAAAGTAAATGTGGATGAGGGTTTTATCTTAGAAAAAAGAATTGCATGTTCAGGGGTTGTTATTAGAAATGAGAAAGGAGATATTATGGGAGCATGCTGTCGTCTTACCCGTTGGGTGCCATCATCGTTCACGACAGAAGCGCAAGCAGTAATCCATGGTCTCAGGTTTGATCAAGATCTAGGTTTTCACTCTATGATTTTAGAAGGGTATTCAAAGTCAGTAATGAGGAAGATTATCGATCAAAGAAGATTCTTTGGTGATTAGTGCGTATACCTGTGATGCTAAAAAGATTGCCACTTCCTTCTGGATTTGCAGATTTCAATGGGTTGATCGATCGGCAAATCGAGCGGCTCATGTTATTGCGCGCACTGGTTTACAGCAGGATGAGGAGCTACTAGGTCGAGGAGGTTTCGGATTGGGCGGTGCAGGCGATTGACTATGATCGCTGTTCTATAGAGCCACCATATATCTGTTGATTCGGATGGTTTTGAGGGGATTTTTAGTGTTTTTGACTCTCGTTGTTTTGGAAGCTCTCTCGGGTTCTCTACTATTTTTCTTTGCTATTTTGTGGAGAGCTTCGCCGATATTTACTTCTTTTCTTTTGCTTCTCTGAACTTTTCTTTGGTTTAATTTGTTGCTAGTTTTTGTACATCATTTCATTTGTCTGTGGTTTCTGGTTTAAGTTTGCATGTTTTGCTGTTTGGTGTAGTAAGACCATTGGTGAGTCTGTTCACCTGCTTTTTCAGTTTTGCTTTAACTTTTTTCGAGAGACATTAAATAAATTTGACTGGCTTTTATTAAAAAAAATTATTAAGCAATTATCTAAATAAATTAGTAATTAATATATAATTATTAAATTGCTAAAAGCTAGAACTTGAGGAATTGGTTTGAGGTTAAGCAAGTATTTATGATGATATTTAACCAAGTATCTTAATGCAATTAAACCATAGCTAAATATATGTTAGTGGACTAAAATGATCATTGCAACTAATTTTCACTATTGGTAGCATCATGGCCATTGATTTATTCATTATTATTTGATTAAAATTAAAGGATTAATTAAATTGTCACCTCATTATTGAGTAAAGAAAAAAAATATGGGACTTATAAATAAATATATACCTAAATATTAGAAGAAGTTTAGGTTGTTATCTCCTTTGATCAAGGCTGTGTCCATCACCTTCGATGAGCTATCATGAATTAATTGGATGTGAATGTTGATCAATTTTGATGGTCTAATGAACAAGTTCTCTAATTTCTCCTCCGATCATCTCAAAGTTTTTTTCTCTTTCATTAATTCCCCTTCGATCATCTCAAATTTCTCCAATTTCACCTCACTCTTCTTCCCTTTGAAAAGATGTGATCTTTAAATTTCGTGTTTTAGCCTGATGGTCAAAAGTATTCATTGTTCATAGGTGTGACTTAGATTCGTGTCACGTCAATCGCGTTGTTGTTAGGGCTTTGCCCTCCCTTGTAATTCACCACAAAAAAAAAATGTGACCTTCGCAAAGCTCACCATTACATCAGTTTTATAATTTGGCTTCACATTAAGGGTTATCAAGTTCAACCAAATCCCTCGAATTCTCATGTAGTTGCTTTCATTTCCACTTCCCTATTGAATCTCTCGATCAACCTATATATAAAATAAATTATATTAATCAATTTCAGCCATGAAAGGTTTAGCTTGCTTTGATTAATATGTTTACAATTACATATTTATAGTTTGATTTTAGTACTTACAATATGAGAAGCTCCCTTATCGATGATTAGAAACATTTTGTCCACATCGGACTAAAAGTGTCAGAAGTCATGATTATTATTGTTTAGTTTTTAAATTTGTTTTCATATGATTTCGGGCTTCATATAAAATATATAATTCAATATTTAAGGATATTTATTTATATTTTGTGGGGTTTGTCTCGCATTTATCGGACATTTGCAGGCACTCATTTGAGACAAACACATGACTTTACGACGAGGAAATATCTAACAATGGATGACACGACAAGCAAGGGACGAAGTCATGGTGAGGGTCATCAAGATGAGGTGACGACCTCTTGAGGTAGGAGTGGGCATCGTGACAATGATGAGAGTCGTGATTTCACGACGATATCTCATTAAATGTAGTCGTGTTTTAGACTTTAAGCAAAACTTCTTCTCCTAGTTGGACTCTAATTACTTCAGGGTTATTTTAGTCTAATTAGACCTTCAATATAACTCTATTTAAAGGGCCTTTTGTAACCTTGATTTGGACATGATAATCAATAAGGGCTTTTCTTTGAGGGTGACAAGATGTAACCGTATTTTTGTGAGAGTTTCGTGGTAACAATGGAGAGAAATTTGTTCTCGAGTTAATATTTTGTTTTTGGAGTTTAGGTTTGTACGTTTAGTAAATTTAACTTTATTTTCTCTATGTTTTACTCTCGTTTGTTTACTCATTTAGTAAAAACCCGAACCCTCCTTTGCCCATGGTTTTTGTCCTCTTCGGAGCCCATGGTTTTTATCCTCTCCGGAGGAGTTTTGCACGTAAAATATTTGTGTTCGATCTTCTCTACTTTTCTTTTCGTTGTTTATACGTGTCGATACCCAAAAAAATTATATCAGAGCTTGGTTTAGTTTCCTCAGATCAACTTATTCGGTGACACAACAATGAATTTGGATATCAAGAAGTTTGACATGATCACAGATTCCAGTTTCTGGTAGTTTTCGATAATTACGAACGTAATTGATGTGGTCGATCACAAGGGTGATGATTTGTTATTCTCCACATATAATTCGGTTGAAGATGAAGTCGTGTCAGATGTTAGACATGTGCATGATTTAGAGAAGAATCTCATCCCCTTTTGGTATTTAGGACTTGAATGGTTCGTAGAGTGTTTGAGGCAATGTTGGTCGTATAGGGTTACAATCAGGTGGAGAGAGTTTATGTTTTCTATCCTATTCAGGTATTACTGACCCTTGTTGAATTATGCAACTTTGGTTTGAAGACTAAGAGACTTTTAGTTTCCAAGTTTGAGCACGGTTTAGACTTGGTTAACATTCTGAAAAATTTGAGTTAGGCCCGTGACGGGGCATGGAAAGGAGGAATTATAAATACGAGTCAAAGTGGAGATTTGTGAGGTGTGCCTCACATTTATCGGACATTTTGTAGGAACTTATTGGAGACAGACGTGCGATATAATGATGAGGAAATATGTGACATTATGACGACGTGGTAAGTAAGGGACAACATCACGACAAGGGTCGCAAGGAGGTCGGGACGAGGCGACGATCTCTTAAGGTAGGAGTAAGGGCGATGTCACAATGAGGAGAGTCGTGACGTCGCATGTCATGATGATATCTCACCTAATGTAGCTGTGTTTTAGACTCCAATCAGAACTCCTCCCAATTGGACTTTGATTATTGTAACGCATAGGTTTATGCAAGTATACAGTCGTTATCAAGTAATAAGTAAAAGAGTTATCGTCTCCATAGGGACTGTATATGTTAATTAATATTTTTTAAAATTAAAGTTAACAACTTGGTAGTAAAAGCACAACATATTTGAGAGAGTTATTAATAAAATTTAATGGCTTAATGACAAAGTTGGCCACTAACGTTTGCATGTTTTATCAAAATGACCCTAATTGTATTTTTGACTTTTTTTTGGCCATCAATCTTTGTTCTTTTCTTCAATTTGCTTTTTCTAAACAAATTTAATGAAAGTATCGTTAAAAAAGTTAACGGTGATGATGCAGAATTTCTATATGGAATATTTTTAATGAAATGTAATTTATTACTTAGATAACCCAATAAAATAATTACATGTGAAAAATAATAAAATAGATAAATAATAAATTAAATTAAAAAATAACTCTTAATTTTAAAAAAATAAACATAATTATCTAAAAAAATTAACTAAGTAGAAAAACTTCTCAGTAAACAAACGTATGAGATATTGAAACCTTTTGAAAGAAAAGAAAGATTGAAACATTGAAACATTGAATTTATTCATGATATCTGTTAGAAAAAGTAGTTTGAAAAAAGAACAAAGGTTAATGGCCAAAACAAGCTTAAAAATACAACTAGGGCCATTTTGACAAACCATGCAAACATTAGTGGTCAAATTTATCATTAAGCCAAATTTAATTAATGTAACTAAATGCAGTTGATCCCTAATGCAATTAAAACTAAGTATAGAAATTATCAAAAAGAATGAATGGATTTTAGCAGTAGAAAACACAATCTCAAAAATCAATAACATGCATAGGCTAGGAAAATAACATGCTTAATAATATTCGAAAACATTCCATGACAACTCGATCTTTAATGAGTTTGGAAACCAAATTAGGTCCTCTCGGATTCATTCACCTATTGAAACATGCATTTTAATGATCATGTTAAACTAAGGGTAACCAAATTAGCATTCATGTGAAGTAACAAGAACGTGTCAGGTTTGAAACAATTTAATCACATAAATCTGAAAACTTTGCAAGATAATAGAGCTCGTCAAAGTTATTATGAAACTCAATTTAGTCGGGTCAGGATCTAAATTAAGCATGCTCTTTTCAATTATTATGTCCATTAGCTATCGTCTGATCAGGATCGCTCAGCAAATTCTAATGCATCCAGTCATGTATGAATGAAATACATACTTGAATTTAATTGAAAACATGATCAATTGAGGCACAAACACTATAAGCATGAATAAAATTAATTTTATTAAATTAATGCAATCATCCTAGCTTAAACAAAATTAAGCTATCATTGTTGATGACAAGATCAAAGAACACATTGCAAACAAGATAAATTTAAATAATAAGAAGGGAAAGTATAAACTCTATTGCAATGGCTATTGTGCGGACTTCAATTGAAGATGATTCCTTCGATCCTTGCTTCACTCCTTTACTAATGGCTCCTCAAGGTAGTCGACTAAGAGATGATCTCTAAAAGGCTCTGTTGGCTAAAATTTGGATGAAGGAAAGAATGATAGGTGTGGGGAAAAGAAGAGAGCTAGAGAATGAGAGAAAGAAGATGAATGAAAGGATGAGGGATGATTTGAGAAGTGGAAATGAGCGTGTTATTTATAGGTAAGGAGGGGTGATCGATTTACTAAAAATAGTGTGAAAGATCCCCCCATTTTCTCCCCTACATGGTTTGCCACTCTTTGTGGAGTTGGTGCTTGGTTGTTTGCTTGATTTAAGCATGCAATCATGCTAAAATCAAGCATGGACTTGAACGGAGTCAAAGGTGATCTTCATGGATAGATTTTGATTAGTTCTCAACTGTAGGGATTTCTAAAAAAAATCTCAAAACTCCTTGTTGGGAAACCATTTCTTGTGCCGAATTGAGCTTCTAGTCTCTTAGGTTTGACAATTTTGTAACCCTGTCAAGCATCCAAACCTGACCAATTTTACATACATGATTTAATTGGGTTAAATTAAATAATTTGATGACCCAAATTACATAGCCTTTGTCGTCCAACATGCATGTAATAATTCATGTTTATGAAATGATATTAATCATGCTTTATTAAATTAATATCATGGCCCACTTTATCCTTAAAATAAGATATGTCAATAAATAACATAAAATAAGCCAATTTATGCATCAAAATCATATAATAAAGCATAAAATCATATCTTGAGCAATTTCATGTCTAAGATTAACATTTAAGCAAAATTCTCCAATTTATTAAATAATTACTTGGGTTTGACATTATTTTTAAGTTAAAAGGTGATGGAAATCTATAGAAAAATCATATATATTTTTGAGTCTACACACCCCCAAACTTAAACTCATTGCTCGTCCAGAGTAATGTTCATGTACAACAAAGTTTTTGCTAAGGCAATATTGCAATATCTAAGCAACATCAATCTTTGGCACATAATCATACATCAACAAAATCATGTTTACAGACTCTTTTTATTGATAAGTAGTTCACATGCAAATAATATTCCAAAATTTTATGCTAAGTATAGGGTTATATCAACATGAGTCATAGTTTGCATGCATTTCAAAGTCGTATGCAACATTCACCATTCAATACAATTTTCCAATCAATCTAAACAAAATGATCATAAAGTTTATTTTGCGATCTTCATATGTTAAATTTAGCAATTCCTCTTCACTAATGTAGGCAACATAATCATCAAATCAATAGGTCTTTTATAAGGTTGTAATGGGGCTAGGCTAATGGTAGGAATTTAAGAGAAGTGAATTTTCAAACCCTTAACTTTGTCTTTGATCTTTTTGCAACACAACATTCTTTTGAATGGGTCTTTGGAACACCCCCAAACTTATTTTGAACTCATGCTTGTCATTTTTTTCAAAGTTTGAGCAAACTTTTCTTCACTCTTTTTTTAAGCATGTACATCATTTCGAATTTTCTTCAAATATTGATCACAAAGAAAACTTAGTTAAGATGGATGCACAAATATAAGATAACTCAAGAAGATGGTATTATGGCTTATGATATAGGTAATTTATAATAAATAAGCCATTAAGCTCAAAATTCATATTTCAAGGGTTAATATCATAAGGTAGGCTTTAAAGGCTCAAATGATCCAAAGAAAATGTGTCTATATCATATTTAGAGTCTCACGCCTCCTAGGATTTCACGTCGAAAAAATTACTAATTCAATTCTAAAGACTAAACCTTTATGCATGCCTATTCTCAAGGAAAACTAAATTTTCATGGCAAGCATTACCTAAGATTAAGGACATACGAGCATTCCACAACTCAAGATAACATATACTTTAACTTAGATAAAATCAACAATGATGCTTGCATTTGAACTAACTTGTTAATAAAAATTTTCTCTAAACATTCATTTATTAAAGCATACTTATGGAAAAAGATTGAAACATCCTTAAAAAATTTTAAAAATTCATGCAAATATTGCCTTACCTCCTTTTAAAACGAAGCAATGTCATCATTACGGAAACAAAGTAATGAATGAAAACTGAACACTAGGTAGGGTTGTAAGAAAATAGAGGAGAGTCATGATGATTACTTAAATACCAAGTATTTCTTAACAATCCAATCCTAGACATGTTCATTCTCATTATCAGATCACATAGATTTTCTTAATAAAGAGGTATTAAGATTATTCATGTTTGCAATGTTTTATTATGCGAAAGAAAAATCCTAACTAAGAAATAAAAATAAACACCTAAGGATCTAAGAATAAATAAATAAAGACAAGAATCCCCCTTTTTATTTATTTGACTCATCCCCTTTGTCTTCCTAGTCTTCAATTTCATCCTCGCTTTCATATTCCTCCTCTTCCTTCCATGTCTCGAAGATATAATCTAGGAACTCAAGAACAAAATTATTAGAGATATTCTTAAAAGTATTTCTTATTGAATCATCTTTAATATTCAAATATCTCTAGTAAGCCTGTTGTTGGTTGTGCATAAATTTACACATATCCATCATAAGTGACAATTTTGATTTCTTTAAAGTGATTGAAGGAGTGGGTATAGGAATAGTTAATACAGGATCAATACTTGGTTCAACTGGCTCATTAATCTTCAATTCATCTCTTGGTTCAGAGATGTTTGATTCCTCAATCAGCTTAGGACTGTTCGGCTCCTCTACAAATTCTACTTCTTCTATGTTAACAACTGAGTCAGCTTCAATTTCAGTTTTGTTTGTCAACTCATCGGTTGTTGGTTCATTTGGTTCACTTGATTCAAATTGGTTCAGCTCATGAACACTCTCCACTAACCTTTCAAGGTCATAGGTTGTGATACAACCTTGAACATAATGACCCTTCAGATTTGCTTTTGTTTTAACTTTGGCCCTTAAGCAAAGTGAAGTAATCAATGATGGGAAGTAGGCACTTCCTGACTTCTTTTTAGCACAGTCATGGATCTCCTTGAGAATAATTTTCCTACATTGATAGACCTTTCTATCAATATCGCATACAATAAGAGCATTCGTTACATCGAAATATTGGAAGTATGTGAGATAGGCATAAAGCTATAACAAACAAGATAAAATTGTACCTTAGCTATCAGTTTTAGGTATTCCCTTTGGTAATAATAACTTCCATACTTTCTTATAATCCATTGCAATCTCGGATTTGTAATAACATCAAGCACTTGTTGAAGAAAATCTCAGTTGATGTTGGTCATCATGGGGAAGTACTCATCTTCCTAAACATCAGGTACGTTAAACAAATCATTAATGGACTTAGAAGTAGGGGTACTTTCTTCTTTCGGAAAATAACCTCAATAGCTTCTTGCAAAGTCAAAATGGCATATAACTCTAAAACTATATCCTCATTGGGAAGTGAGCCCGCATCACAACAGTGATTTCAATTGAGAGCATCAATTGTCTTTCGAATCAATAAAGGTACAACCTTCATATCAATCTCTGGAAGTGAAAACCTTTTTTCTGGCATCTTAGGTTGATTCTTGAAGATTGAATCGTACCTCTTTTTAACTTACTCATCTTGAATCACAATTGAATTTCTGACAAAAGTCTTGGAAGATCTAGTTCTTTTGTGAGACATGATATTTTTCCTGAAAATTTGGCAGGATTTCGGCAAAGGGATAAGAAAAGAGATCAACATGGGTTGCGGCAAGGGTTTTGTGACGGTGACAACCGTGTGATAGCAATGAAAGTGTAGCAGTGATAAGCATGCGACGGTGAAAGGTGTGCAGCGGCGATATGGTTACTTCGATAAACACTTACGGTGGCACAAGGAGATTCTTGCGACAAGGGAAGAAAATTGGGGAGTTTATTCGGGATTTGAGGCGATTGCAGGAGGAAAAGAATGTGGGTGGCTAGGGTTTAAGCTAGTTGCTTGAAGGGTTGTGAAAAATATGGTGGTAAAGAGGGGTTTATATAGTGATAAATTAGGGCAAACATGTAGCAAAAATTTAGCTACATAAGGTTGCTTGGGCAGCGAGGTAAGAAAAAAGGGAAGATGGTGGTGATAAAATTAGGGTTTGGGGACCCTTTTTTTTGGACGACAATGTTGGGTAAATTTCTCCTCTTTGTTGTTTTGGACCTTAAGCCCAAACTGTATTTACAAACTGGACTATTTCAAATAAATTGATTAGTACTTGAGTCAAATTGACCCCTTTATTAAACAAATAAAACTAAAATTAAAAATAACAATTAAAATGAAAATAAAAATTTAAAAATTAACTAGAAAATTCTTCTCAAAAGATTACATTAAATTAATTCCTAGTAAAAGTTGGAAGGGTCACGATGGTCCCACTAAAATTCCAATCTCCTTAGAAAAATTAATTAAATGTATTAAT
This sequence comes from Kokia cookei, assembly GCA_039519145.1. Classification (NCBI taxonomy): domain Eukaryota; kingdom Viridiplantae; phylum Streptophyta; class Magnoliopsida; order Malvales; family Malvaceae; genus Kokia; species Kokia cookei. The sequence goes on along the minus strand of CM076904.1, from coordinate 23,528,104 downwards.
TTAAGAAAAAATATTTCTAATTATTTATTCACAAATAAGGTAATGAGAAATTAAGGATCTATTAGCTTGAATGAGGATTCAACTCACTTAATTTCACCATCCAAATAGTATTTGAGACGTTGATGTTAACCTCAAACGTACCTCCATAATTGTTGTACAATTCAACGGCTCCATATGGATAAACTTTGTAGATGGTATAGGGTCCTTTCCATTGGGATTTGAGCTTCCCAAGAAATAACTTTAGCATTGAATTAAACAATAATACCTTCTAACCTTCTTTAAACTTGCGAGGTTGTATATGACTGTCATTCCATCTCTTAGATATTTCTTTACACATCTTGGCATTCTCGTATGAAAATAACCTCAAATCTTCCAACTCATCAAGTTGTAACATCCGTATCTCACCGACTTGCTTAAGATCCAAATTTAATTGTTTCAAAGCCCAGTGAGATTTATTTTCTAACTCCAACGACAATTGACATGCCTTTCCAAAGACTAACCGATAAGGAGTCATTTCTAACGGTGTCTTAAACGCTGTTCTATAGGCCCATAATGCATCATCAAGCCTTCGAGTTCAATCTTTTCTACTAGGGCTTACTACCTTGTCAAGGATACCTTTAATTTCATGGTTTACTCTTTTAACTCACCCATTTGACCCACTTGGATACATAATCCACAAGCTACTAAGATCTGCTTGTTTCCTTAAGAAAAAGGAAACGAGCCTAAAGCTCAATGCCCTATACATCGAACAATTCAACTTCTAAAATGTTTGTCAAGGGCATCTCGTTCCTTTTGATATGTTTTCGGTCCTTTGGCATCTATCGCAATTTTTCACATATGCATAAGCATCCTTAAACACTATAGGCCAAAAGAATCTTTCTTGTAAGATCTTTGTTGCAGTACGAAAACCACCAAAGTATCCCACGCTTGAAGATGAATGAAAATGGTACAAGATCTCATCAATTTCATTTCTAGGTACGCACTTCCTGATTATGTTATCTGCACATTATTTAAACAAAAACGGATCCTCCCAGAAATAATACCGACTATCATAAAGGAATTTCTTCCTTTGTTGGTATGTCATTTCTCGAGGAATTATTCCACATGCTAGATAATTGGCAAAATCGACAAACCAAGGTGTTCCATGAATTTGACTTACCTCGAAGATATGATCATTTGGAAAATTATCATTGATAGGAACAAGTGAATGAGTTACCTCATTTTGTTCCAACCTCGACAGATGATTAGCTTCTTAATTTTCAACACCTTTTCTCTTTTGGATCTTAAGGTCAAATGCTTGGACTAAGAGTATCCATCGAATTAACTTTGATTTAGCATCTTTCTTGATGAGTAAGCATTTAATGACTGCATGGTCAGTAAACACTATAACTTTGGTACCTATAAGATATGAACGGAACTTGTCAAAAGCAAAAACTATAGAAAAGAGTTTTTTTTTTCATTTACTGTGTAATTGTGTTGACCTCCTGTCAAAGTTGTCCTTGCATAGTAGATAGGATGAAACACTTTGTTTCTTCTTTGATCCATCACAGCTCCAACGGCAAAATCGCTTGTAATACACGTTAACTCAAAAAATGAGTTCCAATCTTGTGTAACGATTATTGGGGCTTAGATCAACCGAATTTTTAACTCTTCAAAAGCTTCCATGCATGCTTTGTTAAAATAAAAAAATTGTATCTTTTTGTAACACCATACACAAACGCTTAGAAATTTTTGAAAAATCTTTGATAAATCTTCGATAAATATCGGCATGGCCTATGAAACTTCTAACTCCTTTCACACTAACTGGAGGTGGTAATCTTTCAATTACATCCACCTTCGCTTTGTCAATTTCAATTCCTCTTTTGGAAATCTTATGTCCTAAGACAATCCCCTCCTTAACCATAAAATGACACTTCTCCCAGTTAAGGACAAGATTCGTCTCCTCGCATAACTTAAGTACATTAGCCAAATTACTCAAACAAACATCATAAGTATTACCAAAAACAAAAAAAAAATCATCCATGAAAACCTCAACAACATTTTCAACCATATCAGTAAATATTGCCATGATGCATAGTTGAAATGTTGCAGGTGCATTACATAAATTGAAAGACAATCGCTTAAAAGCAGACGTATCGTAAGGGAAAGTAAAAGTTGTTTTATATTGGTCTTTCGAGGGTACAACTATCTGGTTATATCTCGAATATCCATCTAAGAAACAATAAAATTCGTTACTTGCCAGTTGATCTAACATTTGGTCCATAAAAGGCAACGAAAAATGATCCTTCCTAGTAACTTTGTTCAACTTTCTATAGTCAATACAAATTCTTCAACCCATAATAGTTCTCATTAGAATTAACTCATTAAGTTCATTCTCAACAATCATTATTCCACCTTTCTTTGGTACACATTGTACCAGACTTACCCATGAACTATTTGAGATGGAGTAGATAATTCCTACATCTAACCATTTGATAACTTCCTTGTGCATTACCTCTTTCATGATAGGCTTGAGTCTCATTTGCCCATCGATTCTAGGTCGCTCACCTTTCTATAAAATAATCTTATGCATGTAGAAGGAAGGGCTTATTCCTCGAATATCAGCTACGGTCAAACTGATTGTTTTTTTAAATTTCTTTAAAACAACAATTAGTTCTTCCTTTTGATGTGTCGTCAGTTCTGTTGAAATAATCACAAGCAAAGTAGAATAGTTACCTAAATAAACGTACTTTAAATAGGAAGGAAGTACCTTAAGCTCAAGTTTAGGTGGTTTCTCGATTGACAACTTGGGTTGCATACATTTATGGGCTTCTAACTCCAATGGTTCAAACCGTACTAGTTGAACATAGTTTCTCAGGTTGGCTTCCATGAAAGCCATGTTTTCATTACCTTCCTAATCTTCCAATGGGTCAAACTCTAAAGTGTTCTCTAATTGATCTTCTTCAAAATTGCTCTCCATAGAAACCAAGGTTTCTAACTCTTCCATAACTGAACACTCTTTAGTCGGATCGAGAAATTTCATAGCTTTAAGAATGTTAAATGTTAGCTGATCGTCTTTAACTCTCATGGTGAGTTCCACTTGCACATCATTTAACATTCTTCCTGTGGCTAGGAAAGGTCTCCAAAGGATGATCGAAACTTCCTTATTATCTTTAAAATCTAAGACAATGAGGTTAGCATGAAAAATAAACTTATCGACTCTTACCAAAACATCCTCGATCTTTCTTTTGGGATATGCTAAAGATCAATCTGCCAGTTGAGGTGTCAAAGTCATTGGTCTTACTTCACCTATTCCCAACAACTTGAAAATAGATTTGGGCATCAGATTAATGCTTGCTCCTAAGTGGCACAAAGCTTTACCACAGTAAGATTCTCCAATATTATAGGGTGTAGTAAAGCTTCCAATGTCCTTTAGCTTCGAAGTAGCTTGTTATGTAGGAACACACTGCACTCCTTCGTCAAGGCTACAATCTCATACTCACTAAGTCTTTTCTTCTTGGACAAAATATCCTTCATAAACTTCACATAATTGGGTATTTATTCTAAAGCCTCCACCAACGGGATATTAATGTGAAATTACTTTAGAACATCCAAAAACTTCTTGAATTACATCTCTTGTTACTACTTATGTTGCTGCAATCTTTGAGGGTATGAAGGTGATGAAACTTTCAGCTAAACTGGATAACTTTTCTAAGGAGGAAAATTTGTATCTAAAGAAGATGTTAAATTATCAGAATTCACAAGTTTAGGGTTTACGTCACTAGACTTTGCATATTCTGGCTCTTCTAGTGTAGGAATTTCAACAGCTGGTTGACTTTCCTCCTTCTTAGTGGGATCATCCTAAGAAACAATCACTTTGGGCTCCAAAGTCTTACAACTTCGCAAACCCACTACCTTGCAATGTTCCTTACCCAAATTCCTTGGATTTTCTATATCACTCGGCAAGGCTCCTTGCGATCTATTACGAAGCTTCGTAGCTAACTGACCCATTTGGTTCTCCAAAATTTTCAATGTTGCTACTTGGCTTTTGATTAAGACGTCATTCTTCGCCATGTACACTTTCAAGAAGTTCTCCAAAATTTTTTATGATTCGACTTAGGGTGGTTTTGGAGCTTGTTAGTTAAGCCCTTTGGATTGGTTGGGTGTATATTGCATGTAAGTGTTGTTCGGTCCATTTTCTTGGTTGCTCTAAGAAAAGTTTGGATGGTTTTGCATTGAAATATTATAGAAGTTGGACTAGAGTCCTTGTCCACTTCTATTTTAGTGTTAATTCCCCACGTAATAAACCGACTCGAGATTTGATGGACAATTCTTAAAAAAATGACCATCCCTACAATATATGCAGGAAACTACCTCGAATTGACTTGGTCATTGAGCTACAAAATTATTCACACCATTAGCAGTAAATTGTTTTAACATAGAGGAAATAGACGATACCAGAGCTAAGATTGAAGTGAGGGCATCAACTTCATGAACTCCGGCTACACGACTTCATTAACTCCAGCTACACATCTTCTTGAAGCTACTTGATTTGTTGGCCATTGTTAGTTGTTGCTAGCGATCCTCTCAACGATTTCGTAAGCCTCGTTATAAGACTTAAACAAAATAGCACCATTCTCAAAAGCATCTACCATAAATCCTGTGTGTGCACTGAGACCATTATAGAATGTTTCCAACTGGATACAGTATGGAATCCCGTGATGAGGATGCTTACGAAGTAACTCCTTGAATCTCTCCCACGCCTCGTACAAGGACTTGTCATCCAATTGTTGGAAAGTTGTAATCTCATTTTGAAACTTAGCATTTTTCTAAGTGGAAAATACTTAATCAAAAATATTTCTGCTAATTCTTGCCAAGCAGAAATTGAACTTGGGGGCAATGAATTAAGCTATGCTCATGATTAATCTCGCAATGAGTATGGAAATAACTTTAACATCAATGAGTCTTCAATCACACTAGTAATCTTAAATGAATCACTCACCTCCACGAACAATCGAAGGTGAAGATGTGGATCTTCTGTAGGCATTCCACTGAACTGGCCCACCGTTTGTTGCATTTGAAACATCACTGGCTTCAACTCAAATTGGGGAGCCTCAATATCCAGCCTCCTTATTCCCTAATTTAACTCATTGAAGAGTGGCATAACGTACTATCTAATGGCATGATCCCTATTATCAACTATGAGGATGGGATTGCGCACATGATTAACTTCATTTCCTTGTCCATCATTCTGATTTTCAAGGTCTATCTAGGCTTGTCTTTGGGCTAATCATTCACATCTTCTATGTCTGAATGTTCGCTCAATTTAAAGTCTACAGGGAGTAAATCAATGATTCGATCTATGCTCGTAAACACCTGAAAAGAAAAACAAAAATAAAAAGAATAAGTTAGTAAAGTTAGAATAACAATAAAAACCAAATTGCAAAGTAATAATTTCACAAAAATGATTAAGGCAGTAGTCCCCGGCAATGGCGCCAAAAATTTATAACACGTAGGTTTGTGCAAGTTTACACAGTCATTATCAAGTAATAAGTAAGTAGAAGAGCTATCATCTCCAAAGAGACTGTATATGTTAATCAATATTTTGTAAAATTAAAGTTAACAACTTGGTAGTAAAAACACAATATATTTGAAAGAGTTGTTAATTAAAATTTAATTAATATAACTAAATGTAATTGATCCCTAATGCAAATAAAACTAAGTATGGAAATTATCTAAATGAATGAATGGATTTTAGAAGTAGAAAACACAATCTCAACAATCAATAACATGCATAGGTTAGGACAATTAAATTAATCAACTTAATTCATTCTTATCATGGTTAATAATATTCGGAAAACATTCAATGGTAATTTGATTTTTCGTGATTTTGGAAACCAAATTAGGTCCTCTCGAAATTTTTTACTTAGTGAAACATGAATTTTACTAATCATATTAAACTAATGGTTTCTTAGTGTAACACCTAAAAACCATAACCATCTCATATCTAGGGTCTTAAGGTTTACAAAACTTTACGAGTTTTTTTTATAGAAATAATTCAATCATAATTTATACAATTACAAACTAGCAACCCATGATACTAGCTCCATTTAATCTTACACATTCATTCGCAATCATTCCAACAAATCAAGGATCAATTTTTAACCATTCTAAATATTTGGATCACAATAAAAAAAATTTCCCAACAGGGATCACGTGACCCTGTGTCTCAACACATAACTTTCATCACTAGCCAACCAACTTATAATCCAAGACATACTCATCAATACAGTTGCAAGAAAGAATCAATATTCATATCACATATCATGACATTTATATTCCATATCAAACCATAATACCACAATATCAACCAAGTTACATCAATCATTTTTAATATCACTATGTAGTACCTAAACTCGACACCATCACTGATTAGGTTTCGAGGTCTTTCAAATCATTTACGAATGATTAAATTACCATATCTCCACAATTCAGTATCACAAGAATATACATGTAATAAATTTTTAGCTTGGATAAAATTTCCATTTTTATAAGGGTAAAATATGTCATTTTACACAATCTAGGGGACTTCTACCAATATCTATTGGACATGAATCGATAGAAGCCAAGACAGTAAGCTTTAGAAAATAACTGTAGTTTTGTACCAGTAAAAATGACGGTTCTACTAGTACACGTTTGGGTACTATCGATACGACCCACACTTTTACCGAAACAACAAACTTTAGAGAGCTAAGAAGTTTTACCCAGTAACTTCTATCGAAACAAGTATTCAAACTACCGATACTACTATGACCAAAACTACCGAAACTTCTATAATATTACTGATACAATGCAAGTCAGTAATCGAAGTCTCAAATACCTTGTACTTCTACCGAAACATGCTAGAGTACTACTGAAACAAGTATGCAGATTTCAACTATGCACCTAAATCTTCTAAGTTTACAACTTATTAATACTAAAACTTCCATCAACGCACAACACAAAATATACAATTTTTCATGAGAAGGAAGCAAAATCAATATTCATGGACTCACAAGACATTATATCTTATGCATGTATGTCTATTTGAAACATCAACAAACTTACAAAAACATAAGCTCAACATTCAACAAGTCATTTTACAACTCATCCAAATCAAGGACTATTGAAGATAACAACATCCTAGTACATACCACATAACCAAGTGATGTAAATACTACCAAGCGAGCTCTCAAGATAGTGCGACTTCTTGAGGTGATCCGATCTTCTAGCAACAAAATAGAATCTACAAAACAACAACAATTTCATAGGTAACCTTACATAGCTTAGTAAGTTCGTAGAGTTTAATAAACTACCAAACATCATGTTTTGAACAATCTTTGACTCATTCGAACCAGAATAGCCTTGCATCCACAAGCTATAATCTTGAATTTCATCCTCATGTCTGTATCAACTTTGTTACCAATATATGATGCTGCTCACAGGAGCTGTCAAGGACTCGCAACATATGCGATACCTCAGCCATCGATACGATATGCTATAATCCCGAATTTCATGCTTATATTTGTATCAACTCTGTTACCAGTATACGATGCTGCTTACATGAGCTATCGAGGACTTGTAACATAAGCGGTACCGTAACCATCGATACGGTATTTGTGCATATAACTATTCCTTAACGATGCTGCTCACACGAGCTATTGAGAATATGCACTTATGCATAAATCCCAACCATCGTAGGGCCTGTAATCCGTTCTTGGATTCATTTCTCATTTCTCAACTTACGATGCTACTCACATGAGCTATCGAGGACTCGCAACATATGCGGTACCTCAGCCATCGCGTTGGTTTCAAATCAACGGCTTAAAACCTGATTTCTCTTTCATTCATTTCTTTTTCATCTTTCTCAATTTCACGTACCATAACCTATTCTGCAACAATTATAAAGGATACAATAATGTACTATTAAAATGAAAATTTAACGTTACAAACTTACCGTACGAATTTGCAGTTAAAGTGAACTCTAGGGACTAATTCGTAATTTTTCCTTTTCCACGATCGGTACAATAATTTCATTCAACTGTTTAAATCGACATGAATTTTTAATCATTTTATGCAAATAAGTCTTTTTGGTATTTTTACAAAATTTCCCTTAACTTTTCCCTTTTATTCAATTTAGTCTTTAAGCCTTAAACTTGCAAATTATCCATTTTTATTCAAATTTCAGCTTTGCCGAATGGTCATGAGTCTTTAAACAGCCACTTTTTCCATTATTTCACCTTAAGTCCTTGCAAATTTATCACTTTAACATTTTAGTCTTTAAACATTAAAATCATCAAAAACTACTTTACAAAATAATCAAATCCGACAACCAAGCTTAATAAACTTCAATAAATAACTTATTCATCAATTGCAAGATTTATAACATTTGACAGAATTACAAATTGGTTCTTGGGTTAGCTAGACTAAGTTAATACGAACTCAAAAACATGAAAATCACTAAAAACGGGCGAAATCTACTCACCAAATCGAAGACTCAAAGTTGGACGATGGCTTCCTCTTCTCTAATTTTAGGGTTTCAATTCTTACAAGCTAAAAGGAAGAAGATAGCTTTTTCTTCTTTTATTTTTTAGCTTAAAAATTTATTTGTTAAATAAATTACTAATTTACCTTTTGTTCACACCTAATTTTAACCAAAATTCAAGTCAAATTTGTCCACTCAAGTTGCTAATGGTTAGATTACCTTTTAAGTACCTTTACTTACCTTTCAATTGATAGAATTCAACTTTGCATCTTTTACGATTTAATCCTTTTTACTTAATTAACTATCTAATCAACAAAATTTCATATTCAAAATTTAATATTATACTAATGATCCCGTAAATATTAAATAATTAATAATTTACGATCCAACATATCGAATTTGTGCCTTGAAACCACCATTCTCGATCATACTTAAATAGACTAATTAGTAAATTCCCATTTAATTAGGATTTAATTGCAATTTACCAAAATTTAAAGAGTCCCACATCATTTCTATTATTAGGTCATTTAAATAGGGTCCAATTACACAATTGGTCCTTCAATTAGATTAAATTTCAATCAAACAAATTTATTTACAATTTAACCTTAAACTAATTAGGACTAAATGAATAAATAACCTAAAAGTTAGTGGATAATAATCATATCCACCACATCTTGGACTTTTTGACCATGGTTTAATTACCATTTTGGTCCCTTTACTATTTTTAATTAATAACAATTAACTTTTACCTCTTTTACAATTTACTCATTTTTCCTAAATTAAGTAGTTAATCATCAAAATTACCCGACCAAACTTCAATTCACATATAATAAAACTCTGTAGATATTTAATAAGAATATTTATGGTCTTAAATTTTAGAAATGAGGTCCCGATACCTCATTTTCTAAAATCACTTAACCCTTGAACAAAACCACTTATACTAACTTTTAATTCAATAATTAAATTTCTTTAACTCAAAATTCCATATAAAATTATTATTGGCTTATTTAATTTAAAAACTCATTATAAAAATTTTGTCGTCGGGTTTATGATCCAAAAATCCCCGTTTTCGATACCACAGAAAAATGGGTTGTTACACTTAGCATTCATGTGAAGTAACAGGGACTTGTCAGGTTTGAAACAAATTAATCACATAAATCTAAATGCTATGCAAGATAATAGAGCTCATCAAAGTTATTATGAACCTTAATTATGTCGGATTGGGATCTAAATTAAGCATGTACTTTCAATTATTATGTCCATTAGTCGTCATCTAGTCAGGATCACTCAGCTAATTCTAATGCATCCAATGACGTAAGAATGAAATACATACTTGAATTTAATTGAAACATGATCGATTGAGGCACAAACACTTTGACTCCATTCAAGTCCCTGCTTGATTTTAGCATGATTGCATGCTTAAATCAAGCAAACAACCAAGTACCAACTCCACAAAGAGTGGTCGAACATGCAAGGGATAAAGAGGGGGGATCCTTCACCCTAATTTTAGTAAACCAATCACCCCGCCTCACATATAAATACAACCCTCATTTTCACTTCTCAAATAATCCTTTATCCCTTCATTGATCTTCTTTCTCTCACTCTCTAGCTCTCTTCTTTTCCCCACGCTTAGCATTCTTTTCTTCATCCAAATTTTAGCCAGCAAAGCTTCGTAGAGATCATATATTGGCTGACCACCTTGAGGAGCCATCAGCAAAGGAGTGAATCAAGGATCGAAGGAGTCATCTTTAATCGGAATCCGCAAGATAGCCATTGCAATAGAGTTTATTCTTTCTCTTCTTATTTAAATTTATCATGTTCGCAAAGTGTTCTTTGATCTTGTCATCAACAATGGTAGCTTAAATTTGTTTAAGCTAGGATGATTGCATTAATTTAATAAAATTCATTTGATTCATGCTTATAAGGTGATCTTCATAGATAGATTTTGATTTGTTCTCAACTATAAGAACTTCTAAAAAAATCTCAAAACTCCTTGTTGGGTAGCCATTGCTTGTGTTGGGCTTCTTTTCTCCTAGGTTGGACAATTTTGTGACCTAATCAAACAGCCAGACCTGTCCAATTTTACATACATGATTTAATTGGGTTAAATTAAATAATTTGTTAACCCAAATTACATAGCCTTTGTCGTCCAACATGCATGAAATAATTCATGTTTATGAAATGATTTTAATCATGCTTTATTAAATTAATTTCATGGCCCACTTTATCCTTAAAATAAGTATGTCAATAAATAACATCAAATAAGCCTATTTATATATCAAAATCATATAATAAAACATAAAATCATATCTTCGCAATTTCATGTCCAAGATTAACATTTAAGGAAAAGTCACCAATTTATTAAACAATTACTCGGGTTTAACATTTTTTTAAGTTAAAAGGTGATGAAAATTATAGAAAAATCCTATATATTTTCGAGTTTACAATTACTTCAAGGTTATTTTAATCTTATTAGACCTCTAATCTGAGCCTATTTAAAGGGCCTTTGTAACCCTGATTTAGACATGTGACAATTTGCTCGCGTGCACGTTAAAACAAATGATTTTTGAAAACTATTTTGAAAAGCGGGTTTTAACTGCAAGCGTATAGTGGCAGTTGTAATTTTTATAATGTTCGATGGAACATCGAAGCGTTCCAAGGGGTCAAATCCAAAGGAGTCAACGATTTAATGATTTACATTAAAAATGAATGCAAGAAATTAGTCTAGCTAGCTACTCACTAAACACTATATTTTGACAGACCATAAATGAAGTGGATTAAAACTAAATACTACGTATAATAAAAAAGGACTAAATTGTAAATAATGTAAAATATAAATCTACTAAATAAGATAATAGGCAGTGGTTTGTTGATTTCCATGTAGTTAATTAATATACAAATTAGGGATTTAAATCGCTAATTCTTTTAAATTTACTCCATTTTACCTCTTGATTTCAACTTTACCAACTTAGACAAATTAGTCCTGTTTATCTCTCGATCTCACCGACTAACTCGAGACTAATGAATTAGTTTCCAACAAGATTACCTCTTAGTTTCACTTATATTGATATTCCCTTAAGGATGTCAATCCTCAGTTTTGATGTTTAATCGATTTAGTATAGTTTTACGATTTAGTCTCAAAACCCTAAAATTAACTACCCAACATTTCCATCTACCAACTACCTAGCCTTTAGGTACCCATTACCATATTATCTGTCACAAATTGTAGTGGTATATTTGGTATTTTTCAGCACTAACAAGCTTGTTTTCTAAGCATTTTAATACCTTATCAATATTGCCACTATGCTGGTTGAATTCTCAGAAAATTTCACTAAACCCTAAAATCTGCCACCATCGCGAACATGTGACCATGCAATTAATTTATTTCCTAACATGAATCTGATTCAAGTATGTTCCAATGAGATCGTTCTAATATCAACTCTTTATTAAACAAAGACTTAAGTACCCACAACTACCACACCTTCTAGTGTTGGTAATGCTGAGCACTTAAGAACAAGTGACCAGAATTCCTCCTAGTCTCAAGCAACTTTCACTATCTTGCTTGTTAATCTAACTTGTCATCGCACCTTCCAGTGACTGTGACTGTAATCGCACTTCCGTGGTCAAAACAGTTAAATCCAAAGAGAAACAAATGAGAAGAATTGAATAGAACTCAAAGCAAATATGATATTAAAAGATACTTCCGTATTCAATCAATTATCAATAGTATTCATCAACATTTTAAGAGGGATTAACAAATGAATCGAAGCATCCTATTCCTAGTCTACTAGAATTCTCCCTTAATTGCTCCTCTTGCGTCACACCGAGCACTTCTCACCAAAAGCTGTTACGTCCTTGTGGCATTAGATCACCTTTCTCCAGAAGTTAGGCTTCCATAGCAACTATCATCGAAAATGAATAAGAGAAATTTTAGATTTAAAATCTTCACATCTTGATGATTTATCTTCTCTTTCATCCTTCTATTTATAACCACTAGCCATTCTAGATCTTTCTCCTTTTTCAGATCTAACTCCTTGATGCAGATGTAAAAGTTGTTAATGCCAGTTATGCACTCACGCAGATCTAATTTGTTCAATGGACAGCTACAGATTGTCACAACATCTCTGGACGCAAATTATGACTTTAATTTGCTGCGACAATTTTCCTCTATGTTGGTGCTTCCGAATATGTTAGCAACGTGAAATCTTTGATAAATTGTGGAAGCATTCATTTGATGACATATTTGGCCGTAATTTTAGATAAACTTGTGACTGCAACTTTGAATGTTTTCCTCCTCTGATCTTCCTAGGTGGATTTATGCGCTGACAACTTTAGACACAAAACTAGTGCTAAATACGTGACATTAGTGGCACATTAGAGATAAAATGAAAGAAAATAAAATCCAACAACACTGAGTTAGAAAATGTAAATACTAAGTATGAAATGCTAATAATGCATGCTAAATATAGTACAAAAGGAACAATTTATACATTAATTTAAGGAGAAATTGAGTGTCATCTCTAATGCTATCACACCCCCAAACTTCCTCAAGTAAATAAAAGCTAGCAAAGTTATATCTAAATTCTTGTCACCACATTCATCATGCTAGCAATTTATATTCTCTGGAATCCTAATGTATAAATTATATTCATATGCTGAAATATTGCGCCTACAATTTATAGGTATGAGTAATCAAAATTGCAACTTCACTAATGCTAACATCATGCTTCAAATCTTAAATCTTCTTAACCAACACAGCATTTATTGTATAATAATATATATATTCTTTTTATCAACTTTTCTTTCTTTTATGTGACTGAGAGATGTCATTACATTACTATACTCTTGATCTTGGGCAGTAACGATGGGGTGCAACAAAACCCTAGGGACCATGTAATTGCACCGACGCATACTCTTATAGTGACAGTCTTTGGCTAGATAATTTTTCTAACAATTGTTGTGGAGTGTTCCCCTTTGTTGAGTCACAATGCACCCATATTGGAGCCTCTTTTATTTAGTAAATATAATTATAAATATAGCTCCAAGATGGTAAGTTGATTCAATATTTAAAGAATGATGCTACTCATTTATTATTAATGCAATCTCAATCATTCATCCAAAAATGGAAGGATTCAACCTTCGATCATATTCATTCAATTCATGCATTAGCATTCCAAATAATTCAAGAATCATACATCAAATGAAAAAATGTGGTCACAAATATTTTTCTTAACTTTGCATACTTACATTCAACTAAAGAAAAAATATATTCCTAAACTTGTAGGTATAATTGCATTTCCATTCCACAATTCCCCCAAAACTTAATGTGTGCATTGTCTGCAATGCACTAACAATACTATACAAATTATAATGGAAATGCAACTACAATGCAACTATGAAAACAAATAAAATGCAGGGACAATAAAAACGCAATGACAAAAAAAAATGCATGCAACTAACTACAAAAAAGTAAACTATCTCATTGTGTTGCAGCCTCGAAAGTGGCTACTTTAGATTTCTTTTTCTTCTTTGGGCGCTCCTATTTGCTTTTCTTCTTTGCTTTTCGTTTGCACATTTTCTCTTTTTGTTCAGCTGGTGGAGTAGATTGCTCCTCCATTGCTAGTTGAATGGTGGCTTCATTGACAGTCACGTCCGATGGATGGAGTTCAACAAGTGGTGCCATATATGGCATAATAGCTAGAGGATTGGAATCCTCATTCTCGAATGTGATCGCCTCGGCCTAGCTCGCCTTAGTTTACGTCAAGTCTTCTATAGATGCACCCACACCTATAGATGCGTCGACAAATTTCTTAGACAAATTTATTTGGGCATTCCTTATTCCTATTCCTTTTCTTCTTTTCTCTCTTATTCTCTTATGTTTTCTTCTACCTCAATACCCACAGAGGCAACTGGTGTGTGTTCTTTCGTCACACTAGCCTCTCGCTCCACCATAGTGGCCTCCAAACTGTAAGATAGTTCATCTTCAAAGAGGCTAGCTATGTTTTGGAAACAATTTTTCATTTGCTTAGACTGTGCCTCATGATCCTTATCATCAGAGATGTTGATTTGATTTGGGAACTGGATGAATTGGGTTCTACCTTCTGAAGCAGGCTACTCCGATGATGGAGTAGCTTCATTAATGATGGGAGGGAACATAGGGAATTCTGGCCTTAGGTTCCTGCGTAAGCCGCGCAATGTGGTGACAATAACATTATTCCATGTCCTAATATATGCATAGAATAAATTTTGTCTGAATTGCATCTTTTCCACTACACTGACAAGTTTTATTTGTCTAATGCTCATTCGATCGACAAATTTTTCAATCTCATCAAGTTTCCTCCAAATTTGAGGGTCTGTGGGCGTATGGACAGCTTTCTTTTTTCCTTTTCCCTTTTCTTTCTTATGGGAAACCTTCTTCACCACAAGAGTTTCTTATCCTCTAATCATCCTCTCTACCGAAACATCGTTGATTGGGCCTTTATTTTCCAAAGTCTCCTCCCCTTCACGAGGCACAATGCCTTTTTGTTTACACAATAACATTATCAAAGAGGGGAAGGGTAGGATACCTATTTGTTTTGAGGTTGCCTCAGTAATTTCTTGATGAAGGATTGCGTCGACATCAATTCTACGACCCTTCAGTATAGAATGCAACAGACACATTCTATCTAGTGTTGCAGTGGTACTATGGCAGTAGGCGGCAGTTTATAAAATGGAACCATACCTTACTCTGAATAGTGAGAAAGCGATGGTGCATGGTGTAGTTGTTTGGATTATTGTCAGTCCAAACTGCATCATCAACGCATAAATCGTTTAGTAAAAGTTCGGCACCATCCTCAGTCAGATTTTCCAGAAACTTCACATGTTCATCCTCTCCCTCAGCGATATGAAAGAGAGCGTTTATGTGGTCAATGCTCCAAGGCACCAACCCTTCACAAACAAATATGAACTCTTCTTCAAGTTTGACCAGATTAGCATAGAATTCTCTTAACATGGATGGAGAGTAGCCGACCAGATGGTCGCAAAACCACTCCCATCCCAGACAAGAGATAGTTTTGGTGACTTGCTTCCCCAGAGTTAGTTGCTATCACAAATGAAATCCTTGTTCAGGATGATAGGTCCTCTTCAGCATAACTTCATGATAATGGTCCTTCACCGCTTTTGATAGGAAGAGAATAGGCTCTTTGGGTTAAGGTTGGTCGGCATTCTTGACCATAGCAATCGAGGATTCAATTACCGATTTGGATGGTATTTTCGCTCCTCGAGTTCTTACCATGAGTGCTAAAATAGAGAAAATGAAAGTATCTAGCAAAAAAAAACAGAAGGTTGAAGATTAAGAAAATACAGTAATAATGGAGGTTGTGAGTGTAAGAGAGCAGTCAGAAGAAAAAGGATGTTTTATAGACAATGGAGGCGAAGAGACGTGATAATAGCAAAGAGTACATTGTGTTTGTAGCCAATAAATGCTAGGACATAGATCGTACTTTTTCAGGACGATCCAACGATTAGGGATTGGAGTGAATCAATTGACGTGATTCTTGCCCATACTATTTTGCTAAGTCATCAAAGAAATGCCTTGACAAGTCGTGCTTTTGTGAATGTCGACAAAAAGGAGATCTTTTTTTCCTGCATAAAACTAAAGAAAATGAGTTAAAAGAAAACAAAAAGTAAAAATCAAAATTTTGCAATGACAATATTAAGAAAATGTGACCAGGTTAATGGTCTCATTTTGTTCGTTGATGTTTGGGCTTCGATAATGCTTCAATCGTTGGCCATTCACTTTAAACTGGTGCCCATCGTTCAAATCTTTAATTGTCACCGCACCATGTGAAAATGTGTCGACAACTTCAAAAGGTCCTTACCACCTTGAGCGCAATTTCCCTGGATACAATTTTTAACGTGAGTTAAATAAAAGTACTAATTGACCAGGAGAAAATTGACGCTGCAAAATGATATTATCGTGCCATCTTTTAGTTTTTTCTTTGTAAATGGCTGCATTTTCATAGGCATTTCGTCGAATTTCTTCCAGCTCTGAAATATCCAACAGTCTTTTATATCCAGTAGCATCATAGTCCATGTTCATTTGCTTGATTGCCCACATAGCCTTACGTTCAAGTTCGATAGGCAAGTGACATGATTTTCCAAGCACCAGCTGATATGGTGACATTCCTAATGGAGTTTTGTAAGTGGTACGAAGCGCCCATAATGCATCATGTAACTACAAGGACCAATCTCGTCTAGATAGGTTAACCACCTTCTCAAGAATACTTTTAATTTATCAATTAGAGACCTTTACTTGTCTATTCGATTGTGGATGATATGTGGTTGGCATGTGATGGTTCACACCATAGCGTTTCACAACCATTGCCACCTGATTGCAATGAAAATGAGTGTCTTAGTCACTTATTAATGCTTAATATGTTCTGAATCTTATATGGATGTATGTGTAAAAGAACTTTAACACCGTTCGAGCATTGTCCTTTGAAACAATAATTACTTCGATCTACTTGGAGACATAGTCAACAACCACCAGGATATACACATTCCCAAAGGAATTTGGAAATGGTCCCATGAAATCTATACCCCACACATCAAAGAGCTTAACCTTCATGATAAGTTGTTGAAGCATCTCGTTACGTCGAGATATAGAACCGGTGCGCTAATATTTGTCGCACTGTTGAGCAAAATTGTGTGCATCTCAAAACAATGTAGGCCAGTAAAATCCTGATTGTAGGACCTTTGTAGTAGTCCTAACACCAACAAAATAGCCTCCATAGGGAGCATCATGGTAATGCTTCAAGATAGATAACATTTCCTCCTTAGGAACACATCGACGAATAATGTTGTCGGTGCATACCTTAAATAGTATGGCTCATTCCAATGATACTTAGCAACATCTTAGAGAAATCTAACATTTATATGACCTATTACACTCAGTGGTAGCTTTCCACAGACTAGATAGTTGACTACATCTGCATACCATGGAGATGCGTCGATAAAGAATAATTTCTCATATGGAAATACGTCGACAATCTGTGTCTTATTTCTATCCTCGCGTCCATCTTCTAGACGAGAGAAGTAGTCTGCTACTTGGGTTTCTGATCCTTTCCTATCTTTAATTTCAACATCAAATTCTTGGATTAAAAGGATCCATTTGATCAACCTAGGCTTGGCATCTTTCTTAGCAAAAAGGTATCTTAAAGTAGAGTGATCAGTGTATACTGTAATTTTTGTGCTAACAAGATATGAACGAAACTTGTCAAATACAAAAACTACTACTAGCAACTCTTTCTCAGTAGTTGTATAATTCACATACGCTTCAGTTAGAGTTTTACTAGCATAATATATTAAATAAAATACCTTATCTTTCTTTTGTCCCAGCACAGCACCTACAGCAAAGTCGCTTGCATCGTACATTACCTCAAACGGTTGTGTCTAATATGATGCGACAATAATGGGTGCTTTTACTAATTGTTGTTTAATCTTTATAAATTCTTCCAAGTAAGCTTCATCGAACAAAAACATTTTATTTTGCTCCAACAATGAGCATAATGGTTTCGTTGTTTTGAAGAAGTCTCAGATGAATCTTCTATAAAATTCGGTACGCCCGAGAAAACTCTTTATTCCTTTCACATTATTCAGTGAAGGTAACTTTTCAATGATTTCCATCTTCGCTTTATCCACTTCAATGCTCTGATAAGATATTCGATGACTAAGGACAGTTCATCCGATTGCCATAAAGTGGTATTTTTCCCAATTCAAAACCAAGTTGGTGTCCTCGCATCTTTTTAACACTTTTGCTAAATTGTCAGCGCATATATCAAAATTTTGCCTATACACAAAGAAATCATCCATAAATACGTCTAATGAATCCTCTATCATATCTCAGAAGATAGTCATCATGCACCTCTAAAATGTGACTGGGGCATTGCACAAACCAAATGACATTCATCAGAAAGCAAACGTTCTAAATGGGCAAGTGAAAGTCATCTTTGCTTGATCCTCCAGCGTGATTACGATCTGGTTGTATCTAGAGTACTTATAAAGGAAATAGTAATAGGCTTTACCAGTTAACCTATCCAGCATTTAATCAGTGAATGGAAGTGGGAAGTGATCCTTCTTTGTGGTCGCATTTAAACGACGTTAGTCCATACACACTCACCAACCTGTAGCAATACAAGTAGGGATTGGCTCATTTTTATCGTTACTCACTATCGTGATCCCGCTCTTCTTAGGCACACATTAGACCGAGCTCACCCATGTGCTGTCTGAAATAAGGTAGATTGCCCGCATCTAACCATTTGATAATCTCCTTCTTCACTACTTCCTTCATTTTCTCATTCAGTCTTCGTTGTTGCTCAATTGACTGCTTGCCTTCATCTTCCAACCTAATTTTATGCATGTAAAAAGAGGGACTAATGTCTCTGATGCCCGCTATGCTCCAGGCGATGGCTTTTTATGTCGTTTAAATATTCTGATTAATTTTTCTTCTTAGCTTGCGTCGAGACTTGCACTGACAATCACAGGCAATGTATCATTATCACCTAGGAAAACATATTTCAAGTGTGTAGGCAATGGCTTTAACTCCAGAGTCGGAGCTTCTTTAATTGATGGTTTAAAAATAGGAATCGTCTGATTAGTCAAATCCAAAGATTCCAATTGCCAGCCATGTTTCAGCTTACAGAAATTAGCCTCAATTGTGTGGTCACATTCAGGTGGGATATTGTCATTATATGTCACTGCATATTCTTCTAACACTGCTGAGCTTCGTTCATTAAATTTCTCTGTAATTAGCTCGTCCAGAATATCAATGTGATGACATTGTTTCTTACTGCATGATGGAGATGCTTCGAAAACGCTGAAGGTTACATGCTCATCATTATGATGCATAATCAGCTCGCCCTTGAAAACATCGATGAGAGTGCATCTTGTTGCGAGAAATGGGCGTCTCTGAATAATAGGCACCTCCTTATCAGCTTCACAATCAAGTATGATAAAGTTGGCTAGGAACACAAACTTGTTGACACGGACGAGAACACCTTTAATCTGTCCTTCAGGTTGTGCCAAAGATCTGTCCACAAGTTGTAATGTCACCGTAGTGGGCTTCAAATGACCATCCCTCAATTTTCTGAAAGTTGACAGTGGCATAAGATTAATGCTAGCTCCTAGGTCACATAGAGCTTTACCTAAATAATAATTTCCAATAGAGCATGGGATTGTGAAATTGCCAGGATCTTTCATCTTTTGTGGCAATTTATTTGTCAGCACAACGCTACACTGTTTTGTGAGCGCAATTGTCTCAATGTCGAAAAGCTTTTTCTTTTTCGATTGTAACTCTTTCATGAATTTCACATAGCTAGGGATCTGCATAAGAGCATCAACTACAGGTATATTAATATGCAATTGTTTCAAGGTAGATACAAACTTTTGATAATCTCTGTGATGCTCCTTTTCCTTGAATCGTTGTGGAAATGGAAAACGTATGTTCATAGTGGGTTATTTTATTGTAACTGATTGTGTCGACATGGGTAATTGTGTCGACTTCTTAGGATGAATGGTAGGCATTGACATGACTATTGGTGGTTCCTCATCATGTACTTCTACTGTGTCTTCTTCAGCTGCAACTTCTTTTTGTTGTTTTGGTTCATTTGCGTCGACAGGTGCTTGGTTGGAACTCTACAGTTTGCTTTCCACTTAGCAATGTGATAGCCTTGCAATGCTCCTTTCCTTTTTGATTTGGATTCTTAGTATCATTTGGTAAAGCACCTGGTGGTCGTGTGCTCATGTTAGAAACCAGTTGTCCTAGTTGTGCTTCCAATGCTCGGATGGAAGATGAATTTCCTTATACAATTACTTTTGTTCTTGTGATATGCTCACACATCAAAGCTTCAAGAGTAGCTTATGGATCTGCTCTTGGTTGAGAATATTGTTGTTGATGTTGTTGATGTTGTTGATGTTGTCCTTGCATATTTAACATAGCATTATGTTGTTGCGGCATTCGAACTTATGGCTACATTTGAGTATGCGACTGCATTTGATTCTGTGATCGCATTTGGTTAGGCTGCACATAAACTTGCGGATGAGTATAATTCTACTGCTGTTGACTATAACTCCCTTGTCTAAAATTACCTTGATTTGAGGAATTTTCATATCTGTATGTGGATGTATTCTGACTCCTCTAAAGGTTGTTGATCTCTACCTGAACTATTGTATGAGTTACCATAGGAATTTTCACGGATGTTATTAACATAGAATGCATTTTCAGCATGCTGTGGGCGATATTCGTAACTATGGTTGTCGCCGTAAATTTCACAGAAAAATATCGGGACAACCATCTGTTGGGCTACTTGAATAAGGGCAACATCACTCGTCCCCTTCATGTTTTTTATCATATTTGCCAGTGAGGATACTTGTGCACTCAAAGCTGAAATGGCATCTAACTCCATAACTTTAGGATTAGTTTTCACCTGAGTAGAATGAGAGATTAGGTACTAATAGTCATTTTGTGCAATCCTCTCTAATATTCACATGGCTTCATTGTAAGTGCAATCCAATAAAGGACCATTAGCAGATGCATCGACAGGATTTCTTGTCTACGCATTTAATCCATTGTAGAATATCTCAATTTGTGTTTCCTATTAGATTACATGCATGGGGCAACGTCTCAGTAGAGTTTTGTAACATTCCCACGTAATGTGTAAATTCTTATCATCCAATTGATGGTATGCCATGATATCATTCCGTAATCTAGCATTCATTGTCGGTGGGTTGAATCGCAAAACAAACTGAGTTGCTAGCGCATTCCATGAAGTAATAGATCCAGTCGGTAAACTAAAGAACCATGTTCATGCCATTCCTTGCAAAGAATAAGGGAACAGTTGCATCTTTAAGGTGTCATCAGGAATACCATGTTGACTAAAAGAAGCACATATAAGCAGAAAAGATATAAGATGCTTCCTCGCATCTTCATGAGGTAAACCTGCATATTGACCATTCAAATTAAGCATTTGAAACATAACCGATTTTATTTCAAAATTACCAGCTTGTATTGCTGGTCTAACAACCCCTGGTTGTAAATCATCGAGCACAAGAACAACAAAATCTCTAATTATCCTGTCAGGAATTTGCTCTACTTGTGGTGGAAGTATGTTGTTGAGTCCTTGTGGCTGCACTAGAGGAACAACATTTTGTGGCAGCACTGGTAGTAATCATTGTTATTTCCAACCATTTTTCTTTACTCTTGTCTTCTCCTCCGAATTATCCTTTCAATTTCTGGATCAAAACTAACAATGTCTTTAGGATTTCTCCTTATGGACATAAAACACCTAACAGAGGAAATTGAAAAAGAATTAACAAAACATTAGTAATCAATAAATGTTAGAAAAGAAACAAATAAATACAACTACAAAAATAAACACCAAACAAAAGCCATCCCCGGTAACAACGCCAAAATTTGATCGCGCTATGAACGTCATAGCAAATAAGTGCAAGCATACACTGTCGACGCAAGTATAGTAGACAGAATTGAATCTGTTGAATATCGATCCCACAAAGATGGTTGTTTATGTTTAAATATGTCGAAGCAAATTGAGTTAAAATGGTAAGAAATGTTAATAATAATGTCAACGCAAATTGATTATTAAACTACACAAGTTAAGAGTAAAAATTATCAGTGCAAATGTAATACAAAATGTCAGTGGAACTGTAATATAAAATGAATTGATTGTTGAGATGTTGTAATGTAAATTCGAAAATATAAAAGAAATAGATCAAGTGTAAAGAAGTGGAGAGGATCACTGACTTCACAAGTTAACAACGCTCAATGTGACTACAAGGTAACTCATAGATGAATTGTCGACGCAATTATTTTTCAATGAGATCGTACAAATATCAACTCTTTGTTAATCAAAGACTTTAAGTAACCACAACTACCACACCTTCTAGTGCTGGTAATGTTGAGCACTTAAGAAACAGTGACCAGAATTCCTCCTAGTCTCAAGCAACTTCCGCTATCTTGCTTGTTAATCTAACTTGTTACCGTACCTTCCAGTGACTGTGACTACAATTGCACTTTCGTGGTCAAAATAGTTAAATCCAAAGATAAACAAATGAGAATAATTGAATAGAACTCAAAGCAAATATGATATTAAAAGATACTTCCATATTCAATTAATTATCAATAATATTCATCAACATTTTAAGAGGGATTAACAAATGAATCGAAGCATCCTATTCCTAGTCTACTAGAACTCTCCCTTAATCGCTCCTCTTACGTCGCACCGAGCACTTCTCGTTAGAAGCTGTTGCGTCCTTGTGGCATCAGATCACCTTCCTCCATAAGTTAGGCTACCATGGCAGCTATCTTCGAAAATGAATAAGAGAAATTATAGATTTAAAATCTTCACACCTTGATGATCTGTCTTCTCTTTCATCCTTCTATTTATAACCACTAGCCATTCCAGATCTTCTCCTTTTTCAGATCTAACTCCTTGGTGCAGTTGTAAAAGTTGTTAATGCCATCTATGCACTCACACAAATTTGATTTGTTCAATGGACAGTTACAGATTGTCGTGACATCTCTGGACACAAATTATGACTTTAATTTGCTACGACAATTTTTTCCTGTGTTAGTGCTTCTGGATATGTTAGCAACGTGAAATCCTTGATAAACTGTGGAAGCATTCATGTGACGACATATTTGGCTGCAATTTTGGATCAACTTGTGACCGCAACTCTGAATGCTTTCTTACTCTGATCTTCCCAAGTGGATTTCTACACTGACAACTTTAGATGCAAAACTAGTGCTAAATATAGTGACATTAGTGGCACATTAGAGATAAAATGAAAGAAAGTAAAAGCCAACAACACTGAGTTAGAAAATGTAAATACTAAGTATGAAATGCTAATAATGCATGCTAAATATGGTACAAAAAGAAAAATTGAGTGTCATCTCTAATGCTATCAGTTGCAAAGCAGCCCAAATGTTTATTTGAACAAGAAACTATAGGCTATTTGGCCATATTATTTTAGCTCGGGGTGTAACGATTGACCCAAACAAAATTCAAGCCATCATCGATTGGCCCAGTCCAACAACAGTTAAGGATGTTCGTGCCTTCTTGGGCCTTGTAAGTTATTACTTGTGCTTTATCCAAAATTATGCTACCATAGCCGGCCCACTAACTAATATGCTTAGAAAGGATGCTTTTAATTAGATTCTTACGGCGAGCCTAACTTTCTCCAACTTGTAGAAATTGTTGGCATCATCCCTAGTCTTACAACTTCCATATTTTTCGAAGCCTTTTACCCTGAGAACAAATGCATCGAGTATTGATATTGGAGCTGTTCTGTCTCAAAACGACCACCCCATTGCATTTTTTAGTCAAAAGCTTACTCCTCGCCAACAGTCTGCCTTCACTTATAATCGAGAAATGTATGCCATTACCTAGGCCATAGCAAAATGGCGACAATATTTATTGGTTCGTAGGTTCGTTATTGTTACTGATCAACAACCATTGAAGAACCTCACTAATCAGATCTTCTAGACACCTGACCATCAGAAATGGGTGGGTAAACTATTTGGTTATGACTTTGAAATTGTTTATCATCTGGGCAAGCACAACAAGGCTGTAGACACCCTCTCTCGTCCTCCAGTAGCTTCTCTATTTGGTACTACAGGCCTAGAATTTTCCATTATCACGATAGTGCGTGAGGCCAACCAATCTCACCCCCAATTTACTAACCTTACACACTTAACTTCGTGCAGATCTCGAATCCTTATCTGGTTATGCGAATCGTGATGGTCTCTTGTTCTTTCGCGACTGAATCACCATTCTTGTCGATTCACCACTTCGACAACAACTGTTAAGTGAGTTTCATTCATCTCTTGTTAATGGCCACGCTGGAGTCACTCGCACCTTCCATTGTCTTTCCTCAATTTTTTTTGGGAAGAGACTGCGTCGTGATGTTCAACTTTATGTCTCAAAATGTTCCATTTGTCAACAAATGAAAGATTCATCCCTGTGACCAGCTGGCCTACTTCAACCTCTCCCAATTCCAACGTTGATGTTTGAAGACGTCTCCATTAATTTCATTACTGGATTACTGCCATCACAGTGAAAGGCTACTATCACGGTGGTAGATGATCGCTTAATAAAATATGGTCACTTCCTAGCTCTTCATAGCATTTTTTCGAGTATAATGATTGCATCTATATTTGTTGATGAAATCATCCGTCTCCATGGCACACCCCGTACAATGGTCACTAATCGGGATCCTTGTTTTATAAGAGATTTTTGGAGAGAGATTCATTGTTTACAAGGCACATAACTAACAATGAGTACCACATATCATCCCCAAATGGATGGCCAAACGGAGGGTCTTAACAAATGCCTCGAGATGTACCTCCGTTGCTTCACTACCGGTACTCCTCAAAATTGGGTTGCTATGCTACCTTGGGCTGAATCTCTTGAAGGCCCAGACTCTGATGAAACTTGTTGTGGACAAATACCGTCGAGACTTAATCTTTAACGAAGGTGATTAGGTGTATGTTAAACTCCAACCCTTTTGGCAAAATTTGGTACGACTTCAACGCCATCATAAGCTTGGTCAACGTTTCTTTGGGCCTTTCAAAGTCATCAATCATGTTGGAGAAGTTGCTTATAAGCTGGACCTGCCCACTGACGCTAAAATCCACCCCGTCTTCCATGTTTTCCTTCTTCGCAAATGCAATGGGATTCCTGATCAACAAGTTACACCACTCCACCTAGTCGACTCAACAAACACATTCATTTTGACTGCTATAGCTATCTTAAACAAACGAGTCATCGAACGAGCCGGCCATTTAATTGATCAATATCTGATTCGTTGGGAAGGTCTGCCCAGTGATGCTGCCACCTAGGAAGATAAGGACCACCTTTTGAATAGTTTTCCCGACTGGAACCTTGAGGACAAGGTTCCTCTTAAACAGGGGGTATTGTTGTGAATAAACCCAAGACTATTGAACCAGTGAACCAAGCCGAGTCTCCACCAAAACCCATCAAGGCCACGCGTCAACGAAAGCTCCCACAGAAATTCCCAAGTCAGCAATCACATAACAGCTCGAAGGGTACTATAAAGAAACAGAAGGAATGTGACTGCAGCATGGAATTTGTCAATTTGGAATTTGCCTCCTCTTTTCTCATTATTTCTCTCAAAATATCTTCAGAATTGTACCTAATTTGGCTGTATTCACTTTGAAAGCAATCTCATTGTCATCTTTTACCAATTCTGTTCATCTTTATTGCTCTAAATTTGTGGCAGGGACCTCAATACACTACACACTCAAAGAGGAATCCTCTTTCTGCTGTTTTACTTTTGATTTAGAAAAAAAAAAAAAAAAAAAAGCTACTAATTCAGGGCGATATTAATATTAGGAAAACCAAGGTAAATATTCAATCAACGAAACGATCAAAAGAAAAATGCAAAGCACGAAAGGAGGGATGAGAAAATTGCTTTATAATTTTTCTCCAAAATTAAAAGACTCAATTTAATCTTTTTTAATCTTTAATTAAATGAAAAAAAATTATAATTTGTGATTTTGAAAAAATAATTTAATATAAATATTTTTAATACAAATTTTTTAACTTTAACCCTTAAATTTAATAATTTAATCTCCACCCTACTAAGCAAAAGTTATAAATTTACCTATGTATTAACCAGACGTATTTGGAACTTTAAATTTTAATTGCTTGATTCATGAGCATTTCATTTAGATAGATTAATTGGGAAATGCCACTTACGTAGAGATACTTACAATACATGTTCAAAGCCGACCAAAGGTTGGACAATCAGATCGTTCTCGTAATAAAATATATAAAATTAATAAAAAATATTTTTAATAAATAAATAAGGAATTAGTGTAAATAAATAATAAATTCAGATCGACTCATGTGGGGAACAAATCGTTCCTCTGTTTCCTGTCTTTGGTGTGGAAAAGATGGATGTTTCATCTTAATTTCTAAGGCCCGGCTTGAAATTGCCATATTTCCGCTACTGCAACTCAACTGAAAGTCAACTTCATAAGCCTGAAATTTTAAAAATATACCGAAGAAATCTTCTATGATTAATAAAGACTATTTCTTCCTTAAAATACAATATGTTTTACTATTGTTGTTGCGGTTTTTTTTATATATATAATGAGCTTGAAATTAATTATTGATATCTTATATGTTTTTCTTTTTGAATTATAACAAAAGAGTAGAGTCCTATTTTTAAAACCCTAGCAACAGTTATTACTATTTTTAAAGCTGCTGACAGTTATTTAATTAATTAGATTAGAGGCCAGTTTCATCATGATGTCCTCCTGCATGGCTCATGCATAACAACAATTTTCAGTGACTTCCTCTCTAAGACAACAGGGAAAACAAATTAACCAGATTCCTCTGAAACTACATAAACTTATAGAAATGAAAGAAATATTACAATGTTTAATTATTTTATTTCATACTTAGAATATATTAATTAATTAATACATCTTTAAATTATATAGTAAAACGAAAACGATTACAGCGATCTCTGAATTAAATATTACACAACGATTGCTTGCAAGACATATAAATATAAAATATAGGAAGTCGCAAACGTAGTGACTGATATAAGGTCCTTAGACAACTCAAGGATGAAGCAAGGAGCCCGCACCACCATCGGGGCAATCACCACTTCCACCAGAACCCACGGCTCCACCAATGCCACTGCCAAGTCCACCAATTCCACCTCCTAAACCTCCAAGACCTCCAGTGGCACCGCCCAGGCCGCCTAAATCAGGGGAACCACCACCAAGTCCGCCAAGTCCACCAATTCCACCCCCAAGGCCGCCGCCAAGGCCACCACCAGCTCCAAGAGCGGCTCCTGCAAAGCCACCAACACCACCAAATGCAACGATGTTCTTTTGGTCATCAAGACCAGTGGCAGCAGGCACATTCCTTGCTGCCGTACCGCTGTGAATGACTGCAAAAGTAAGTACAAGAATCATAAAACACTTGGCCATCTCTCTCTTTTTTCTTTTCACTCACCTCTCTCACAGGGATAGGCTGGACTGTGTTGCCATTGGATCCGTCCTTTTAAAGACCATCTTTAAGTACATAACTCTGCGTGGCAGTTGTTGGCTTTAAATGAATTGAATGCCAATCCATATCATTCCCACCGCCCGCATTAAAACCCTCATGTCCTTTAGAAACCTTAATCTAAGACCTTTTGGAACCCTTAATCTAAGACCTTTTAACAAACTGATTTTAGGACAAATCTTAGAAATGTTTCATAAAAAATTCACTCATCCTGTATATTAAATCCTAAGATTTATTTATTTTAAATATATATATATATATAGCAAATGTAATTAATCTCCTCCTTCGTAACTCACAATCTGGTATTGATAGTGACCTACATTATTTATATCATTTACGTATCTTCCATTGATTTGTTAGTCTTCAAAACCATAATACTTTAAGGGTCGATTCACCGAGAATGGTTTTCAAAAATTGATTTTTTGAAAAAGATTTATTTTTTTGGAAAAGTTATTTTTTTTTTTGTTTCGATAAATATATGTAAAATATTTTTTGTCATTTGACAGATTTATTGAAAATATTTTATAAAAGTTATTTTCAATAAAACAAACATACATTTGAAATTTTCTTATCTTTTCATTGTTTAATTGAATTTATTTTATATCTATAAATTTATATTTTATATTGTTTTTGCATATATTAAAAATATTTTGTTAAATTCAGGTTTATTACAATGTTATTTTTTAGTTACATGATTACCAAGTTAATATTCTTATTTTAAAATGTGACATCAACAAAATTGATTAAAAAAATTTAACAATGTCAACAATTGAACTTGATTTTCAAATCTGAAAAATAGAGGATTAAATTCTTAAAAATAAAAGTACAGAGATTAAATTATTATTTTTAAAATTTATTATTAAAATAAAATTGAAACGTTAAATAATTTATTAAAATAATAAATTATATTAATTATATTAATAATTTATTTTATGACTAAGTATAAATAATTAAATATGTATGTTTAATAATATTGAAAAATATAATATTTTATATTAATATTTTAATAATCTTAAATATTTTTAAAAATAAAAATAAAAATTATTATCAATATCATCATATTAAGATTGATTTAAGTTAATTTTTATATAAAAATAAAATTAATTATAGAGGAACTCTTTTCTGAAAAACAACTTATGCTTTTCAAAATGATAAGTCATTTTACAGGAAAGAAATTTATTTTTCATTGATCAATAAATCATTTTTCGTTAACTAAACTGTTTTTTGTGAAACAAACACATAGTGAAATGATTACATCTCCACTGACAAAACTGGGACCATGCAAATGCTGCTTAGGGATGGATGCAAACAGCTGGCTTGTTTGAGTAGTTAAATGGATGGCAAAGGAGATGATCCTTTTAGCTTCGCTGTAAATGGGTCGCATCTTTAATGGCTGCTCACCCAACTTAACGTCTTTACTTATTGCCTTTACTAACCATCTCTACCCCTCATGTTTTTCATTACTTACCTCCAGCTAACCTGTCTGCTTCCTTTTGTATAAAATTTCTAGTAGCTAGCTACCTATTATTTCTTTATTTTTATTCGAATTATAAATATTTTTTATAGATAAAAAATTATTTAATTTGGATACAATGATAATATATATTACATTCTCAAAATATAAATTATAAATTTAAACTCTAAAGATAATATTATTAAAAGGGACAACAATAAATTTAAAAGATAAATAGTAAAACAAACATGAAGAAGACAAAAAATTATAATTTTAAATAAAAATTTATTATAAAGGTTAAGATTTCAACTTCACAAGAAAGTAATTGCTTTTTTCAATTTCAAAACTTCTATTAAGATGATATTAAAAAGTCACATTTTAGATCTTCAATAATAGCATGCCACGTCATATTTTTTAGAATGGATGAATTATTTATATAATACATCAAGATACAGCAAATTAACTTCCATTACTATTTTTAATTCTGAAATAATAAAATTAATTTCTTTTATAAGATTCTAAAACCTTATATCCTAACATTCTAATCCCTTTCCCTAAAATCATAAATTCTAAATTCTAACCTACTATACTATAAATCATAAATCTAGTTAAACAAATACCATAAACCTTGCATTACTATTACTATTTGTAAATTTATTTAATCAATCAACACTTATTAAAAAGAAATGATTTAGTGTTAGACTGTGTATGATCTTAATTAAGAATTATGTTAAATATATGAAGTGGCACGTTTTTATTGGATGTCTAAAATGTGACTTTTTAGGATCACGTTAATAATTTAAACTTTTTTTTTACTAGAGCATAAAAGTTCGTGTTCTATAGACCCATTAAGGAAATAAACGTTGATCTTAAATTTTAAAGGTGCTCCAAACTCTTGTTCTATTTAAGTTAAACAATATTCGTAGTGAAAACTCATCTCTTATATACCAAATCCAGGTGGAAATTTGCTTTAACGAAGTAGCAAAATGAAAATTTTAACCCTTGAAAGAGAAAGAAAGTCATTAAACGTAGATTGTAATGACAAAAAAACAAAAATTGGTCTACTAGTTTAGCACATTTTCTCTTTGTCTGCTAGTTTAGCACGTTTTTCTTTGTTCTTTTAGGGTTTTATTCTTTTCGTTTAGTTGATTGATCTAAAGGCTGTCAATAATAGTGATTATAGAGGAAGAATTGGCAAATCTCAACATCGCTAATGAGGAAGAGGAGCCATCCAATTTCAAGGGAATGCAGATTTAGTAGAGGATGATCAATGATTATGTTTGGTCGGATATGTTCTGACGAATAGTGTGGTTCACTTCTCGCCAATTAGGAATAGCTTGGTCGATTTATGGCATCCATTAGGAATGGTTACCATAATAAATATAAGAAAGAAGAAAAGTTTGTTCTGATTCTACTACGAAATAAACATAAAAAGGGTTCTTGACAGTACACTATGGTTGTTTAACATGCATCTTACCATTTTGGATCGGTTAGAGACAAGAGAAGATCCGCTACAGGTTTCAATGTTCTTTTCAGAATTTTGGGTACAAATTCATAACTTATTGGTGAGGGTGATATCGGAAGAATTGACATGTCAATTTGGTAATTTTCTTGGTCAGTTTCTTCAATATGATACAACTTTGTTGACAAGGGAAATAATGAGATATATGCGAATCAAGGTGAGATTGGATGTTCGAGTGCCTTTGAAACGGAAGAAAAAATAGCATTAGATCAGAATCGATTGGTGTATGTTGTTTTTCAATATGAAAAGTTAACATTGTTTTGTTTCCTATGTGGGAAGTTGGGATAGGGAGAAGGATTTTGTCAAGCAAGGGTTATGCTAGGATCGCAGGAAGTGGATTTCAAGTGTGATATCTCCTTGAGAACACCGCCACGAAGTGCAACATCGATAACAAGCAAATTGTTACGAGATGAGAATTGGGGTGCTAATCAAATAAGTGGTAATCCGATCGGAATAGATTTGGATGAACGTATTCATGGAACGAATTTGAGAGTCATCCAAACACTGAATCCTTATCTGACTAGGGGAGGGAGGGAAGCAATAATAACTAGGTTGGATTTGACTAATTAGATAAGTGGTAATCCGAGTGTTTTTGTCATTGGTGAGTCATTGAGTTTGGGATTTAATTTTGAGATATTAGCAGCTGTTGAGAAGCAGACCGACCGAATGCAATGAAAATTTTAAGTTGGAATGTCCATGGTTTGAGGTAGCCACAACCAATTGCTCGTCTCAAAAATAAGTTGAGACAAACACAATCCCAAATTTTGTTTCTTATGGAGACAAAAATAAGTGTGAGAATAATAGAACAAGTTAGAATAAAGTGTGGGTTCGTAAATGGTATTGATGTATTTGGTTGATCCGGATGAAGAAATACTAGTGGAAATAGCGGAGGTTAAATTGACCCTTAATATGGAAGCAAATAAAGAAGAAATATTTTGGGAGTAACGAGCATGAGCGAATTAGCTTCAATATGGTGATAGAAACACGACATATTTCCATAATTTTGCGACTCAAAGGAAGAAGCAAAATATTATGAAAGAATTAAGGGATAGGAATAATGATTGGGTGGATAAGGAAAATGAGATGGTTGTGGTTGCGTAGGAATATTTCAAGGAGCTATTTACAACTTCATCAGTAAGTGATTGTGAGCATGTTTTATCTGATATTCAACCGTGTATATTGGAGAATATGAATGAGGATCTTACAACGGAATTTCAAGTAGAAGAGATAATGGAGGCAGTAAAAAGCATAATGCCTTTAAAAGCCTCGAGTATGGATGGATTTCCTACTCTTTTTTATCAAAAGTATTAACACATTTTTAGGTGGTGGAAGTAACTCAATATTGTATTGATGTTGTTAATAGAAGAAGAGATATGGGAATAATTAACCGAACTAATATTGTGCTCTTTCCAAAAGTTAGTTTGCCACAGAATATGACACAATTTTGGCCAATAAGCTTATGTAATGTGATTTATAAGATAATCTTAAAGATGGTGGTTAATAGATTCAAGAACGTGTTAGACAGTTGTATTGATGAAGCACAAACAACTTTTGTTACAAGAATACAAATCACATATAATATACTCATTGCTTACAAGGTACCACATTCCTTCAAGCAGAAGCAGGAGGAAAATAAGGGAGATTTCACTTTAAAGTTAGATATGAGTAAAGCTTATAACAGAGTGGAGTGGTGTTTTGTGGAAAATATGATGAAGTGTTTAGGATTCTGCAATGAATGGATTTCTTAGGTAATGTGTTGCGTGACAAAGATTTCGTACTCAATGATCTTTAACGGGATTTAGGGAGAGGTTTTCCGACCTTCCCAAGGATTAAGACAATGAGACCCCTTGAGCCCATATTTATTTTTGATTTGTGTAGAAGGCTTTTCGACATTACTCAAGATGACCAAACAAGAAGGGAATAGTAGAGGGGTACATAGAGGAAGGAACAAACTATAACTAACTCATTTGTTCTTTGCAGATGATAATATCATTTTTGGAGAGGCTACGATGAAGGGTGTTAATAACATAAAACAGATTATAACAGAATATGAGGGAATGTCAGGCCAGCTAATTAATTTTGACAAATCCCTAATTTATTTCAACAGTAATGTGATCGAAGAAATGCGAGAACAAATCGAAAATGTTTTAGGAGTGCGAAGGTCAATTAATCTGGAGAAATAACTTGGGTTGCCAACAATGTTTGGAAGGAGGAAAAAAAAAGGCTTTTTCTAATTTTAAAGATAGATTCCTTAAATGAATTAAGAATTGGGGTGTGCGACAACTATCTTTCGGAGGAAATGACGTATTTATTAAGTCCATTTTACAAGCAATACCAGTTTATGCTATGCAATGCTTCTTGTTGCCTATTATGTTGTGAACTTGAAAGAATAGTAAGTAGGTTTTGGTGGAATAATTATAAAACAAAAAGGTATACATTGGTGTCATTGGGGTTGATGTGCAAACCTAAATAACAAGGGGGATTGAAATTTAGGGACTTAGCAAAGTTTAATGTAGCTCTTTTAGCAAAACAAGGTTGATGTTTGTTGTCAAAGCTAGAGTGTTTGTTTACATGAGTCAAGAAAGTTAGATACTACACAAATGGAGATTTTATGAATTCAAGTTGAGGATCTTACCCATCATCTACATGGTGAAGTATTTTGAGCGTACGAGGATTATTGAAACAAAGCACCAGCTGAAGAGTGGGAAATACAATGATGATCAATATTTGGAATGATTCATGGTTACTGAGTCCTGGTCAATGTAGAATAAAGGTTCAAAATATAAACATAAATTATACAAATATTTTTTTTTATCTTGTTAAGTTAAGTAATGCTACCTAGAGAACAAAAGTGTTTAAGAGTTGTTTGATGATGAACAAGTGAGATGAATCATGTCAAATCCACTTTCTACCATTAAGCTATTGGGAAATGTGTCTATATTTTAGTAAACATGTAATTATTTTCTATTTATTTGAACAATGAATAAATAAATAAAGTTAATTTAACATTTCACTATTATGTCTTTTTTATTTTTTATCTTTCATATTTTGCATGCATAGAGAAAATGTGACAAGTAAATATTAGCTCACTGATTGTCTAAGCTTAAATTGAAGATAAGTGACATTGTAAGAACGTTTACATTGCAAGAAAGACAACTTACTTCAGTAGATACTCTAAATGAGTCTGTAATCCCGTAAAAAAATCAAAGTGAGCATTTGATTCAAATACTGAGAAGAATTATTATGTCGTCTATAATTCCAATTGGGGAGATGGCTAGTCTTGGCTATCAGAGCAATTAACTCCACGGGTAGAGACATAGATGTATTTATTGGTAAAATGATACATTAGACTGGACCCAAGATAAATTAATTCTAAATTCGTTTGTGAATTAATTCACTTGTGACATTAATGGTGTGATTTACCTAAATCTTGAGTTAGTCACTAACCATGCGTATGCATCTCATGTGCTTTAATATAAGTGGAGGCTTATGCTCTAAAGATAAAATCGAGCCTATAACTGATATGTTGGATACATGACTTGTGTATTGAATAGCTTTACTAGCAATTTGGAATTCATAGCTCAATTAAAGAGTTAATGATATTCTCTCATTAGCATTGTGTGGATTGATAAATATGGAACATGGCCACGGGTTGCTTGCTCTTGAACGAGAAGTTTATCAATCATTTGTTGACAGAGATCATATTAATCATTAAGAAGACACAATGGTGACAATGAAATAAAATAGGATTGTATTGAGTGAACGGATTTAACTCAAAGGAATCAAGGATATCGTATGAGAGTAATGCATACATGACGAGGTCATTGGAAAAAGCAATTGGATGAATTGTTTTCGCAATAAATATACAATAAGGAGTTTTCAATCATGGTACTTTATAGAAGAAGAGATATGGGAATAATTAACTGAACTAATATTGTGCTCATTCCAAAAGTTAGTATGCCGTAACATATGACACAGTTTCGACCAATAAGCTTATGTAATGTGATTTATAAGATAATCTCAAAGGTGGTGGTTAACAGATTCAAGAACGTGCTAGACACTTGTATTGATAAAGAACAAGCGATGATTTTTTTTTCCAAGAACACAATTCATAGATAATATTCTCATTGCTTACGAGGTAGAAAATTCCTTTAAGCAAAAGCTAGATGGAAATAAGGGAGATTTCACTCTAAAGTTAGATATGAGTTAGGCTTATAATAGAGTGGAGTGGTGTTTTGTGAAAAATATGATGGTGTTTATGATTCTGCAATGAATGGATTTCTTTGATAATGTGTTGTGTGACAACGATTTCATACTCGGTGATCTTCAACGGGATTCAAGGAGAGGTTTTTCGAACTTCTTGAGGATTAAGACAAAAAGACCCATTGAGCTCATATTTATTTCTGATGTCTGTAAAAGGCTTTTCGACATTACTCAAGATGATAGTATCATTTTTAGAAAGGCTACAGTGGAGGGTGTAATAACATAAAAGGGATTATTACAAAATATGAAGCAGTGTCAGGCTAGTTAATTAATTTTGACAAATCCCTAATTTATTTCAGTAGTAACGTGGTCAAAGAAGTGCGAGAACAAATAAAAAATTTTTAGGAATATGAAGGTCAATTAAACTAGAGAAATATATTGGGTTGCCAATAATGATGGGAAAGGAAAAAAGAGAGTAGGTTTTTGCTAATTTTAAAGACAAAATCGTTAAATGAATTAAGAATTAGGGTGCCCGACAACTAACTTTGAGAGGAAAGAAGGTATTTATTAAGTCCTTTTTACAAGCAATACTAGTTTATGCTACGCAATGCTTCTTGTTGCCTATTATGTTATGCCATGAACTTGAAAGAATAAAAAGTAGGTTTTGGTGGCGTAATTATAAAATGAAAAAAAAAGGTATACATTGGTGTCATTATGGGTTGATGAGCAAACCTTATTGAAATTTAGGGAATTAGAAAAGTTTAATGTAACCCTTTTTGCAATGGTATTTGTTGTCAAAGCTAGAGTGTCTGTTTGCATGAGTCATGAAAGTTAAATACCATCCAAATGGAGATTTATGAATTCAAGTTTAGGATCTCACCTATCCTATACTTGGTAAAGTATTTGGAGGGTGCGAGGATTTTTGGAACAAGGCACCATCTAGAGAGTGGGAAATGGAGTGATGATCAATAATTGGATTGATTCGTGGTTACTGAGTCTTGGTCAAGGTAGAGTAAGGGTTCAGAATATAAACATAAATTATACAAATGTTTCTGATCTTATTGAGTTGAGTAATGTTACTTGGAGTTTAGAATTTACACATTGCGAGTAAAATAAAAATTATAGTGTGGAAATTAGCCAACAATTTTCACCCTACATTATACAATTTACAAAGGAGGCAGATAGCGGTGTTAAATGACTGTCCTCTATGTTGATTCGAGGCAAAATTGGTGGCACACGTGTTTTGAGATTGTGTGTTTACAAGGCAAATTCTGCAAGGAGTGGAGACAATTCTCTCATTCAACAATGAAGAAACCAGTTGAAACCTATGGTTAGCAGAAGTAGTCAAATAAAATGTAGTTGGTATAATATGAATAAATGTTACCATGAAAGAGTAGGACAAACTGTGCATGGATTAATAGCCTTCATTAAAGGTTATAATACAGAAATCTACAGTTTGGAAAACATAACAACTACAATACAAAACCAAGCAACTTACAGTTGGGAACCACCAGAACGGGACATAAGAAAGGCCAATTTTGATGCTTCATTTCAAAAACATTTAGATACCTCAATCACAATGATTCTGTTTAGGAATAAAAAATGATTAATTATGGCAGCGAGCACTCACCTAAACGAATACGTAACAGACCCAACCACTGTGAAAGCACATGCATGCCTGCAAACATTAATTGTTGCGGATGAATTAGGTTTTTCAAAAACATGTGGTGGAAGGGGATTCCTTGACAGTCATAAAAAAACCACAGTCAGCAAAAGAGGATAAATCGGTCACCAGAGGCTTGGTAAAAGAGATAAAGTAGAGGGGAAGAAGATTTGAAGCCATTAGCTTTATATTTGTACCTAGATTTGCCAATAGTGCTACCCACGTCTTAGCAATTGAAGGAAGATCTGGATTACACTAGGTATTGGATAAAGGAAGCATCGATGAGGGTGGAAGAAGAAGTTGTCTGGGATCGAATTGGAGTACTAGGATGAGGATGAGAAAGCCAGATGACTTACTGTGTCATAAGAAATGAGATTTGTGACTCCGACGAGTTTAGATCTACCGAGGTAATCTTCTAGTTTCAAAATTACCAAAAGATTTGAATAAAGGAGAAAGAGAATTTCAAGATGAGTCCTCAATTGATGAACAAATTAGAATGAAAGGGAGGATAAAGAAGCTACAATTTGCCATATTTGCGGTTTTTTTTTTTGTGTTTTTGGGTTTTGCATGACTTTTCATTTTTTTTGCTGGTTTTGGTTTTATATTTCTTAGTTGTTTTCTTTTAATTCTGTTGGTTTCGAGTTTTCTTAGGGATAGGGTACCGCCCATGAGCGCCAA
Organism: Kokia cookei; assembly: GCA_039519145.1. Taxonomy (NCBI): domain Eukaryota; kingdom Viridiplantae; phylum Streptophyta; class Magnoliopsida; order Malvales; family Malvaceae; genus Kokia; species Kokia cookei. The sequence goes on along the minus strand of CM076904.1, from coordinate 23,490,985 downwards.
CAGAAATGTGGCAAAACTTTTGTATTTATGATTTTTTTTACTCTAATGAATGAAGTTCATCAGTCTTTTGTTCAAAAAATATAAAGAGAGAGAATAGTAAAAAAATTAGTATATAAAAATACATAAGAAATGAGATATGTAGCAAGTTTATTTATAACTCTACTTGTGTAGTTAAAAAATATACACTATCAATATATCAAATACACACCCATGAAAAAAATATAAAAATTCTTTTGTTATTGAATTTGTGAATTTGAATTATTTTTGGTTAGTAATTTTTTAGTATTTAGAATCATGAAATGCTAAATTTTATTCATGTTACAAACTTTAAAAAAAAAAAAAAAAAGGAATGAATTTGTGTGAAAGAAATAATATTACATCTTAATTTACATTAGGTTACATAACTTATTTATAATAAAAACTAGATATACAAATAAGGAAAGATATGATTATGATAGGATATTGTGATAATTAATTAGATATGATATGATATGCCTATTAATGATATAATAATGAAAGATATTCACTTTAACATCCCCCATGAAATTGAAGGTGGTGCTGTGGACCGTAGCTTAAGTTGGGAAACTAAATCTCTTAATGAGAGGAAAGCAGAATTAGTAGAAGCAACAATAACAATTGATGAACCAGGAACATGAAAAACACCTTTGGAGCTAGGAGAACCACAAACCTTAGTAGGTTCACCGGTCCGAAGGGGTCGAATTGGACAATCGTGAATAAGGTGACCATGTTTATGACAGTAACGACATTCCACCTTAAGGTAGGAGGAGAATTGATGATCGTTCTGACGATAATTTTTACAGAAAACATTGGCAGGCCAAGAAATCTCCATTTTTAATTCATGATAGAGACAAATCAGTTTTAATTCGTGATCGTTCTGATGATCATTCTCGATTACTGACACGGGAAACAAGATGAACAAAGCTAAAACACAAATGGAAAGGACTCGAACATTTAAATTACTAAAATGAACTCAGAACAACACACCAAACCTTCAAAAAAATCACTCGAGAGAGGAGAAAAGAGTCATGAAAGCTCAGACAAAACACCTAAAAGGGGTTATTAAACTATTATGAGGACATCAAAAAACAAAGAAACAAGAATATGGCTTGGAGTAACAGGCAACCAAAGCACGGGAAATAGAGGACAAAGCTAGAAACAAGACAAAAAGGGGCAAAAAATAAAAATAAAATTGTAGTTTTAGCGACGACAATCACCATCCACAAAATAAATATGCAATTTGAACAAAGAGAAGACATGTCAAGTGAATGAGAAGAATAAAGAAAGAAAAGGTTGGTGAAAGGGTGAAAAAGGCAAAAAATATGCAGTCCGAAAACTAACACTATCACGTTGCTAGACAAAACAAAAGATAAGAAGCAAACGCCTTAGAAAATAAAAGAAACAAATAAATAAAAAGAGAACCTAAACTCTTGATACCGTGTTACAAACTTAAGAAAAAGAGAAAAAGAATAAATTTATGTGTGAAAAAAAATAATATTACGTCTTGATTTACATTAGATTACATAACTTATTTATAATAAAAATTAGATACACAAATAAAAAAGATATAATATAATATGATATTGTGCTAATTAATTAAATATGAATATTATATGGTATGCCTATTAATGATATAATAATGCAAGATATTCACTTTAACAATTCACTCTTTTCATTGATTTGAAAAAGAATTGCAAGCAGTTCAGATAAAAAAAATTGGGAGAGCTTTCTCATAATGAATGTAAATGTTGAAAACGAAATAAAGTAGCTAATTACTTAAAAAAGAGTTGAAACTATTTTTATTTAAAATTTAATATTTTTTTTTGTATTACTATGTTTAACTTATTGTATCAGTTTTTTTTAATAATATATCGGTTGAATTTATTAGAAATTAAAATAGAGAAATATTTCAAACGAAATTAAAATGTAACAGAAAAATAACAAAACAAAAAGAAATTAAAAAAAAACTAGAAAATAAAATATTAGACCAGCAAAACAAGTCTAGTGGACTGCAATGACAAGGATGAGATGAAACACTGAAGAAAAGAAGCAGGAAACAAAACTTATTGTCTCTATCCACCTACACGCTTAAGGATAGAAATAAGAGTAGTGAGCAAAACCAACAATATTGAAGGCTACTTCACAAAACAGATCTGATTACATAGACAAACGAACCAAAAAAGGGCTCAAATTATTTAGAGACCACCAATAATCGTAAATCAGAGCCGAGCGTTGTGAGAAAATTATTCACGAACGCAAATCTACAGAAAATAAAAACTGAATATAAAAAATTTAAGAAAAAGAATACCGAAAATTGACGACCAATCAAGTTGACATCTTCAACTTATTGTATCAAATTACTTTTAAAAAAACTTAATTGTATCAAATTAGCGATTAAAATTATACACGGATTGATTTACTGAAAATGAATTTATAGTACTACTACGTTTAACATGTTACATGTTTGAAAAAATATATTGCATGTGCATGCAAGTATATTATATAGTTTCAACATGTCAAATTGGCCTTTATTTTTAATGAAAATGAATTTATACTTTAATTTGTTGCACCATGTGTTTAAATTTTTATTTTTATTTTAACAATTTTTTTAATAGATTTTACGATAATCTTAACAATAGAATTATTACTTTAATAAATAAAATAATTTTATTTTTCATGTAAAATTGATTATTGTAATTTATTTATATTAATATATTACGCATATTTGACGCTTTACAGTTTTCACATAAATTTATGATGGTTCTGCTCCCTACTCTTATTTTTATATATAAATAGTATTATTGAAATTTTAGTTTCGGATAAATTTTTTGAGTATATTATAAAAGAACGTACCAAAGCAAAAATAGAAATTTTGAGTTTGGGATAAGGTTTTTGAGTTTCAAAATATTTGTTCAATTATTTTTAAAGTAGGTTTCATTTTTAAATTAAGTCTTAAATATGGTTTTTTTTTTTTTGCTATTAATAATAATAATATAAAAGAAAAAAACGTTTTCCTATTTAGAAATTTTCAGCCACTTCTTTACTTGGCAAGTTTGATAAGTAATATTTTTTACATGTGACCTAACATTACTTTACATTGACTTTTTATATTTATTTATTTTTGGAATCATTTCTTTTAAAATGGAAATAATTTATATTACATATGCAAACTTTACCATATTTTATTAATGGATTTTCTTTTCACATTCTATCTTTCTTTTTAGATTTTATGGTTTTGCTCAATTTCAGTGTTTTTCTAGCTATTGTTGTGTTATACCGGACCAATATGCAAAGCAGTCAATGAAATTCCATTACTTTTTCACCTTTTTTACTTTGAAAACGCTTAATTACGACATAGCCCAACAAAAATTCTCATTAACCAATACTTACGAAAATATCAACGATATGGATAGAATTTTTTTTAGGGGTTGAAGTTAAAAGTGTTTATAAGTTGGGTCAAGTCGAGTTCGGATTAGGTTTAAGTATGATACTAATATATTTTATACTTGTTGAAGCTCGACCCGATCCGAAATTTGGGCCTAAAGTTTTTCTTAAATCCGCTCATATTTGCAAAAGACTAACACAAACATATTTTAGATTCGTCCATATTATTTTTTAATTTTTTTAAAAATATTTATATTATATTATTTTAATATTAATAATTTTATATTTTTTTGGTTAATTTTTTTAAGTATGTTTAAGAAATTTTGTTAGTATTAAAATAAAAATCACAACACCCCAATCTACTCTTTATGTAGCTCACTCTCGTTTTTAGTTTTTTCAAATTTGTTTTGCTTCTATCGCCGACTTCTCTTTCTATTGTTTCCTTGCTTGTTTTTCCCTTATCGATTCAGACAAACCTTTTAGGATTTGTCTTTATTGCTAAAAAAAGGTGTATAGCCCACACGTTTTTTGAATCTTGATTTCTCTTTTCCTCTCAGCGATCTTTTTCGAAGCGATTACTAGATTGCTTTTAGACCAAGGGCTTCAAAGTTTGTCCTCTCCCAGTAATTTATTAGTATCAAATTAGGTCAGATTCAATGATAAACTCAATGGAAAAATAACTAGCAGTGCTGAGTCTTGAAGAGGAAAAAGAAAAGGGTGTTCAGTTGTCTCCCACAAAAACCAAATTATGAATTTTGTTTGGTAGGTTGTTGCCTTACTACCAGCAAGGTTCACTTCCCAGCACTTAAAAGTACTATGGCTAATTTATGGCATCCTTTAGGGGGTATGCAAATCTTTGACCTAGGTGGGAAAAAGGTATTTATTCATATTTTTTTATAAGGTCGACATGGAACAGGTGATTAGTGGAACGCCCTGGACTTTCACTAATCATCTTCTTCAATTTCATAAACTAAAGGATGGGGAAGATCCAATCTCAATGCCATTGATTCATGCTAAATTTTAAGTTCAAATACATGACTTACCTCCGGGATATTTCTCGGATTGTGTGGCCCAACAACTAGGGAACTTTGTGGGTAGGTTTTTAGAGCATGATACAAAAGAAACCTTTTAAGCCCGTAGGGATTACATGAGAATTAAGGGCAAGTTGATATACGAAAACCATTACGGAGGAAAAAGAAAATAATAATTCATTATTTGGAGCCGATTTATGCAAGATTCAAATATGAGAAATTGTCTTTGTTTTGTTTCCTTTGTGGGATTGTAAGGCACGGGGATAGGTTTTGTCGAAAAAGGATAACCCTAAGGCTTGGTGCAGTGGATTTCTGATTGGATATCTCATTAAGAGTGCAAATAAAGAGAGCTATTGTTTCTTCTAGTGTATGAATTAAGGAGGATACTTTTAGAGGGAAAGTTGAGAACACAATACAGAATGAAAGGCAAGGACATTATAATAAAAGTCTTCATAGTTTTGATAGGCATCAAGATAGGAGGCTACTCAATCAAACGAGGGGGATAAATTTGGAGGATAGTTGGTGGAAAAACAAAGGGAAAAAGGTGATCCTTTTAAATGATGAGAAGAAGGAAGAAATGGAGGATGAGGATGAAGAGGTTATGTAGGAGAAGATTGAAGGTAAGAAAAGACATAGGACAGAGAGTCCATTAGATGGAATAAATTCGTACAAAGGAACAAGTGGGAAAGATAGCCAACAAGGACAACACAACACTTTACAGATATCGATAGCTGCTAATAGGTAACCCGACCGGACACAATGAAAATCCTTAGTTGGAATAACCGTGGATTGAGGAATCCACAAGGCGTACAAAAACTTCAACACACATTGAAGTTGTACAATCCCCAAGTTTTCTTCTTTATGGAGACAAAGCTCGACAACTCTCGTATGGAAAAAGTAAGGCAAAGATGTGGTTTTTCTTGCGACATTGAAGTACCAACTAATGGTACTAGGGGCGGTTTAAGCTTTGGTTGGATGAGTGATATGGAAATTTCTTTGAAACACTATTTTACTACCAATATTGATGTAAAAGTAATCAATAGTAATACCAAGGCGACTTGAAGACTAACTAGTTTCTATGAAGTGCTAGGAGCTCAAGGAAGAAGTGACGCATGGGATATTTTGCGAAGATTAAGGGGAGAGCAAACAAGGCCATGGTTGGTATATGGTGATTTCAACAAAATCCTTTTCTTATTCGAAAAAAAGGAGGGTTGCCTAGTGATGAAGGACTTATGGAGGAATTTAGATTTGTCTTAAGTTATTGCAGGCTTAAGGACGTGAGATATATGGCTCATTGGTTTAGTTGGGAGAGAGGGAATTTCCATGAAACAAATATTCGAGAAAGATTAGACAGAGGTGTAGCAAATAAAAAGTGGATTGATCTCTACCCTGAGTACTCAATTCGACACTTATCTCATTCCTTTTCTGACCATTGTGCTTTACTCATCCAAACCAAAACTGATGGCATGAGTAAGAGGAGGTAGGGATTTAGATTCAAGGCATGATGAACTATGGAGGGATCATGTGAGGAAGAAGTCAAGAGATTATGGATAACAAGTAGGGGAAGGATTGTAGAAAAACTAACTATTGTTCGGAAAGGCTTACAAAGGTGGGGCGATGGTATTACAAAATCCAGAAGGGGATTATCAAAAAAACTACTTCCAAGAATTGCGAAGCTTGAAAATATGGACAGAACAGACGACAATCTAACTGAACTATTTGATGCCAAATTTCACTTGAATTTGGAAATTGATAAAGAAGAGAAACACTAGAGGCAAAGTGCTAGAACGAATTGGCTTAAAAAAGCTAACAGAAACATAAAAAGTTTTCAAAACTATGCGTCCCAAAGAAAAGCAAACCGCATCGATAAGCTAAAAGACGAACATGGACAAGCAACATCAAATAGTAATGGCATGGCGATAATGGCGAAGCAGTGCTTTGAAAATCTATTTACCTTAGGTGGATCCAGTAATGCCGATTATATCTTATCAGGTATCGAGAAACGCATATCGGAAGACATGAATAAGGAGCTTACTGAGCACTTCACTAAAGAGGAGATTGATTCTACAGTAAAAAACATGGGTCCAACTAAAGCTCTTGTAGGGGATGACTTTTCAACACTATTTTTTCAAAAATATTAACATATCGCAAATCCAGAGGTTAGTGATTTTTGCTTGAATATTCTTACTAATGGCAATCCAATGGAGGAGATTAATTTTACGAACATAATCCTTATTCCTAAAGTAGTAATCGACAAATCTTAAAAAATTTTGATCTATCAATTTATGTATAGTACTCTATAAGATCATAACTAAGGTGATTGCTATTCGGTTCCAAAAAGTTTTAGATATTTGCACCGATCAAGCCCAAAGTGCCTTTTTGCTAGGTCACCTTATTATAGATAATCTCTTGTTGGCTTATGACCTTATGAATACTCTTAAACAAAGAAGGGTTGGTAGTCATGGAAATCTAGCTCTAAAACTTGATGAGTAAGGCATATGATAAAGTTGAATGGGTTTTTTTAGAAAAGGTGTTGCAAAAGCTTGGTTTCGTAGAGACATTTGTGAATCTCATCATGCACTGTGTAAAAACAATAAGCTAATCGTTGTATTTAAATGGAGAACTAGGTGAGAGTTTTAAACTGATGAGGGGACTACAACAAGGAGATCCTCTCAGTCCCTACTTATTTTTAATATGTAATGAAGGGTTATCATCATTAATGAGATTAGCAACCAGAGATGGAACCATAAAAGATGTTAAGGTGTGTCTAAAGGCTTCCACAATTACACATTTCCTCTTTTTAGATTATTGTATATTGTTTAGTGAGGCTACAGAGAGAGGTGCGCATAACTTAAGAGAAATTCTTAAAGAATATGAAGATTGCTCGGGCTAGTGCATAAATTTTGATAAATCGATGGCATCTTTTAGTTCAATTGTCAAAGAGCCTAGAGGGGAACAAATTGTGAACATCTTAAAGGTGCGTAATTTAAATAACCTGGAAAAGTATTGAAGGTTACCTGATATGGTTGGGAGAGATAAAAAAAAAGAGCGTTCCAATTACTTAAGGATAGAATGCTAAGTAAGATTAAAAGGTGGAGTGCGAGATTTCTATCGATTGGCGGAAGAGAGGTCTTTATAAAATCCGTTTTACAAGTAATCCCAACTTACTCAATGACATGCTTTTTATTACCTAAGTCGTTCTTTGATGAATTAGAAAGCATCATGGGACAGTTTTGGTGGCAAAAGACTCATGAAAAATGCGATATTCATTGGTGTGAGTGTAAAAAACTTGGTGAACTCAAAGAGGATGGGGGGATGGGTTTTAGAAGTCTTTTAAAATTTAATTTAGCTATGCTGGAAAAACAAGGGTGGCATTTGATTTGTTATCCAGACTCGTTACTAGCAGAATCTTTAAAAGCTAAATACTACCTCAATTCAAACTTTTTGAATGCAAATCTAGGGAACTTACCATCTTATACTTGATGTAGCATATGGTAGGTGAAAGGTCTTCTAGAGAAGGGTTTATGTTGGAGAATAGGGAATGGTGAGCAGGTTCAAATATGGGAGGATGCATGGGTCCTGGGAATCAGAAACTACAAAGTGCACATTACAAATAATTCTCAAAATTTTGTGTATGTATCAAAATTGATGGATAAACAATCTAATCTATGGAAGGAAGATGTGATTAGAAATACCTTCCAACCTGATGATGCTAAAAAAATTCTCTATATTCCCCTTCCAATAGAGAGCGAAGCGGACAAAATGGTATGGAGTGGAGAAGCTTCTGGCTCTTATTCGGTATGGAGCAGTTACAAAAAAAATTTATAAACCGAAGCTCAAACAAATTTACAACCAAACTCTAACCCCTTAAAAAAACATGTATAGGAAACTATGGGCGATGGAGCTGCCAGTAAAAATTAAAATACTGGTTTGGAAATTGCTACATAATTTTATCCTTACATTCTATAGCCTATACCAAAGACGAGTCAGAAGCATTGCAAATTGCTCAAGGTGCATCAATACTTCTGAGACCACCGAACATGTCTTTCGAGATTGTGACTTTGTCGCAAATGTTTGGACTAGACTGGGATTTAGCTAGACTATGGAACAAAACCAACTACCATTTAGAGAATGGATAAAAACAATGTTTGAAAAAGATCGACTTAACAGATCCGAGTTATGACAGTAGCGATTTGGGAACCTAGCTAAGAATAAGTTGGTGCATGAAAAAAAGATAAAATCACATGCAAAACGAATCCAGTTTATCACTGAATACATTATGGATATTAAAGGGTAAAAGCACAGTTACCAATCAGCAGTGGAAGAAAAGATGGTTGGTGCCCACCAACAGGTGCAAATATAAAGTCAACTTTGACTCTGCCTTTAACAAACAAAGTTTGAGATCATGTTTTAGAATTGTAATCAGAGATAAATCGGGTACTATTTTAAAATAAAAAACATACATAAATAAAAATATACCAACAGCGTTTGCAGCAGAAGCATTGGCATATGTCCAGGCAATCAGATTTGGAACAGATTCTGGATTTCTCCGAGTTGAGGTTTAAGGTGATGTACTCACTATCATTAAAAAATTAAAAAGCCAGGACGAAGATCGATCAGAAATCAGAGCCTACATCATTGATGCAAAACGGTTATTATGCAATTTTATTTCCTGTAATTTAAATCACATTTGTAGGCAAGCAAATTTCGTAGCACATAACCTGGGAAAGGAGGGCTTGAAAGATGTTTCTCATATGGGTTAAAAGCTCGGACTACTGGTCTGATAGTATTTCTTGGACACTAGAAGCGACAATATAGTGCAAAAAAGAGGATATCTCCCTAAAAGTTCCCAAAAACTACCATGTGACTACTCGCGGTTATGAAACCCAGATCTGCAAAAAAACAGAGAAAAAGAGGAGCTACATGAGGCTGAAAAGCTGGTTATGGAAAACAAAAGGATACTATAGAATCATTGGTTCCATTCAATAGTATCTGAAAAACATAACATAAAAGAAGACTTACCAAAAGAAATTGTTCTTGTCATGAAATAGGTGGGTACTTTTGATACGTTTCCAGATCTTACCTCAAGACAGATTTGGAGTCAAGAAACCAGATCTGAAATAGGGAAATGAAGTTTAGTTTTCGTTAAAAATATTTTCAAATAGAATCAAGAGACCATCTTAGATTCATTGGATCCAGCAAAAAAGCATCCAAGAATAAAGCATGTAAGTGGCTTATCTGAATAGATGGTCCTTATTGTCGAAAAGCTCGACGTCTTGGCCATTTCTCCAAAAGTTGTGTTAATGAAAGAAGAAACAGAAGAAAGGAGGAAATGCACTCCATGTTATCTGCCTGCTAAGTCTACATTAGGGTTTTTGTTTTGTTTATTTTGTTAAAGATAGGTTTTATTTTTCATGCCAATACATTATTTGGGCTTTTTAATTTTAGGATTTAAATTTAGGTTAGGGTTGGGATTTTTGTAAGTTTTGTTTTTTCATTTTTTTTTCTTTCCTTTTATGAATTAATAAAGGTAGGCAGATTAGGTTTTATAAAAATATAAGTTTATACATTTTTTATTTATTAAATTTTTTTATATAATTATCTTAACATTATTTTAATGTTTAAATTAAAATAGTATTTTATATTTAGTATAAGTTTATTTTTTGTGTTTTTAATTACATAATATATATAAATTATATAATATAAAGTATTATAAACTTAAAACGAATCGAATCGGACCTGGTTCGGGACTTGAATATTTAAGTACAAATCTGACCCATATTTTAAACGGGCCTAATTTTTTGCTCAAACCCATTTTTGAGGTACTATTTTTTCCAATAATCATAGTAACTATAATCTTGACAATAATTAGTATTATAATCCAAAATTTTATTTACGTTCAAGAAGAAAAAAAATACTATATAAAATGCAATGTCCTAGAAAAACATGAAACAAAACCGAAATCAAAATCATCATTGATGTGCTGCTGCTGCAACAGCCTTTGGTAAATTCAAAGATGAAATTGAAGGTAGCCACAATTATGGTAGATGATGGAATCCGCCCAAACACAAACAGGAGTACAAGCTTAGCAAAGTTGAAGCCTGCATTTAAAAAGGATGGACCCACCACTACTGGTATATATAATCACAAACACAAACCCAAAATCAAACCCAAACCCAGATTTAGCAAAGTTTAAGTCTGCATTTAAAAACTATTAAATTCTCCATTCCTTTTTTGAAATTCATCACCGATGGCAACCACCATGGTCGAAGTTCGAGCTTCAAAGAGGACCAGTTGGCTTCGATGATCACTGAGGACACCGTCTGAGCTTCTTGTTTCTAGATAATGAGTAAATGCACATAAATTATGGTATTTAAAAAGGATGGAACCACCACTGCTTGTATATATAATCACCCGGTCGCTTTTGTTGATACCCAAATTTAGAAATCCAACTTAAAGAAGAAGAAGAAAAAGGGACGATCGAAAAATTGGGATTGAGGTGAAGGTAGAAAAGTCAAAAAGTTAAAAAGATGTTTTTTATTATTTTTTTTAAATTATGACATTACCATGATATCATTTATGCCACATGTCATAATATTTTTCTGTCATATTTTTCAAACTTAATGGTGTTAGATTTAGGTATCAATCTGGAACAAAAAAAAATTATAAGTACCAATCTGGGAGAACTGGACAAGTTCAAATACTAACTTTATATTTAACTCTTTCAAATATTGTAAGAATATACTTACTTTTCATTTTAACTCTTTCAAATACTGTAAGAATATACTTACTTTTCGTTTTCGTATCACGTGGGTTATATAATTTTACTACACTTATACAATTTTTTGATGGTTTTTATTTTTTCTGTTTATCAATTATTCTTAAATTTTAGTACTTTAGAACATTAATATTTTTTTTAATTACAAGAAGAGAAAAAAACCTTAACAATAACGCTACTAGCGCGACTCAAATCCAAACCACATCTGAAACAATAAATACATTGACTATTAAGTTAACAGACGAAATTTTGAAACAAATGATTTAATTTTTTTTTTCTCACATTACTTATAATTATGCGATGTTATATTTAAATATTGATATCCATACTTACAATTGTTAAACTTTACATGCAATCTTTTAGCCAATATGAAATAAACATTTACCTACTCCTTTATACGTTACTAACTTAATGTTAATATACACATTTTTAAATATTATCTTTCTCTTACACCATGGATCGCGCCGACTTATGGTCTCCAACCACTTTCCATTAAGTTAACACAAGTTTAAGAAAGACAAAGTGTAGATGAAGAAAATAGAAGTCAAAATTGATAACATTATATTTGTATCATAATTATTTTTCTTTAATTAAATTAAATTAAATTAAATAAAAAGATAAATAATATTTTTATATAGTCACTAATTATAAATAAAATGATTAAGTGATAATATTAAATAATTATTTTATCTCTAATTGATTAAATTAATAAGAGATAAGTAATAAATAAAAGAGTTTAAATTCTTGTTGAACAATCAAGTGGAGCAATTAAATTCTACAATAACTCTCTTTTATTCAAGTAATTGACACTATAAAAAGGGGTCACCTAAGTCATTCTAGTCGGAGACACAAGTTCAAGAAGCTTAGAAAATCTCTGCAAAATTCTCTGAAGAACTTGAAGGAATTCTAAAGAACGTCACTTTAGTTCTAAAGAAAAGTCGCCTTTCAATCTAGTTCAACCGTAGAGAAGAAGCCAAAAGCCATTTTGGAGAAAGCCACCTTTCGATCCAAATCAACTGAAGAAAGGAGGTCCAAACCCCTTTTTAAGAGCAAGTCGCCACAAAATTTGAAGCAGTCCACATCCATCCAAGACCAAGTCAGGTGACTTTTGGATCGAATCCAAATTGGAGAGAAGAATCAAATGAGATTTTTTTTGTATTCGAGAAATTTTCAAAGATTGTAACTTTCTTTCAAAGTTATCAATAAATTTGACTCCAAAATTTCAAGTCAACTTTTGACTTGAAATTTTGTGTACGAATTTTTGGCACGCCTAGTAGGACAATCTTTTCCTTTCATCTCTTTTTGAAAAATCAATGTTCAAAGTTGCAATGACCTTAAAAAAGATCATCATCCGCTAGAGCTAATCTTGCAGCTTGTTCAGCTTTGTCATCAAGCAATAATGTCCCTACTCATTCTTATGGCACTAGGCAAAAGACGAAAGTTCTCCTTGAGTTATTTGGTTAAACTTGTTAATGCTTAATGACAATCCACTTTATGATTCTTCTTCACCAACTCATGACTCAAAAGAAGTCTCTCCTCATGAATCAAGTGTAGCTTACCACTTATTATTCAAGGGAAAAGATGTTAAATCAAGTGAACATGTCATTCCAACATCTCCCCTAAAGCCCAATTCTGAAGTATAACTACAAGCGTTAAAGACAATGGAGACAATGGAGAGTCTAATTGCTAGCCTTAAAGAAAAAGTTGATCAGATGGCCTTCATGATGAAAAGTATCCTTGATCTTATTAAGAAAAGGCCCATCAATGAAGAAGTTTAGCATGAGAATTAACCAAAGGAATTTGGTGACCAATCCAATGAGCAAGTCACCAAAGATCATCAACCAATAATCAATGAGTTGTCATTGTCAATCAACTCAAAAAGCTCATCAAAGAAGCTTTCAAAGATCAAGGTAATTGTGTAACTCAATAGTTATACACCTATGCCAAGCCATACTTCTACCGGATAGGTTGCCTCAAAATGCCAGCAAACTATCAACCTCCTAAATTTCAATAGTTTGATGGCAAAGGGAATCCACACCAATATGTTACTCATTTCATGGAGACTTGAAATAATGTCGAAGCTGATGGTGATCTTACGGTGAAGCAACTTGTCTGATCGCTAAAATGAATTACCTTTAATTGAATCATTGTTTTTATTTTATTTTATTTTATATATTTATTTATTTATTTATTTTAGTATTATTCTATTCTGTTTTATGTTCTATTATTTTATTCTAATGTGTATTTACTTGACTTATTTTTTATGTCATGTCATATTTTGTTTCATTATTATTTAATTGTAAATCATACGCATTCAATTTTTGTAAAAAAAAATATATATTTGTGTTTTGATAAAATAAATGATTTCAAAATTGAGGTAATGTTCCTTATTTTAGGGTTTCAAAAAGTCGTGCCTTAATTTATTAGGTGCGAATTTTTTCTTCTAACCGAAATAATCGAATACTTTTTTTTTATTTTAAATTAAAATAAAAATATGATGAATTTGGAATCAAAATGAATGCTCGTTATTTTCAAAAATTCGAGGTGCCGTGCCCTAACTTACTGGACATGATTTTCATTCTTGATTATTTCAAAGTAACGAGCTTTCCTAGCAAAGTTTTATTTTTAAAAATAATATTTAACCTGCTAATCATACATTTAGGGATCATATTTTAAATTCTACCCGAATTTTCAAATTTTTAAAAAATAAGACCTTTTAAAAAAATTGACTAGGTACCAATTTTGGGCGTGTGAGGGTGCTAATCCTTTCTCACATGTAACTGACTCTCAACCAATTTCTGGATTTCAAAGACCAAATCGTTTTTTTTAAATAAATTTAAATATTTTAAGGTGGTCCAATCACACCAAATAAAAAGATTGATGGCAACTTTGTTTTCGATTTTAAAATAAAAAATTCGGGACTTTAATAAAAAGTTTCGACAGCTTGATGATTCTATTGGGGACTAATAAGAGAGTCAAGCCAAAAGTCAATTATTTTAGGGTCTTTTTGTTAAAAATTAAAAAAAAACTCGTTTTAATTTAATATACGATCCTTTGCATTTTTTTTATGTGATGTCATGATAATATTGTGTTAATATTGCTAGTACAGGTTCGCATTCATTTGCATCTGTTACTAAACCCTTTAAGTGGAAGTAAGAAGCTATCCTTCGTGAGGTTTTCACCTCCGTGTAGGATAGTGAATCGCTTTCGAGATTATATACGTACCTATGTTTTCGAGAAGTTTTCACTTCTGTACAATCATATGGGAAATGTGGCCCCCTAAACTGAACTCGTCCGTATGAGCCTATAATGGTGGAGGATCGATGAATCTACTGGTTTAGGTACCTTTACTCTAGAATTTAAACCACATAGAGTGAACCCTAAGTACTTGCCCTAGATAGAACTATACCAAACTCTTAGCAATTACCCAAGATAAATGCATAGGTTCTGTGTTTTATATCTTTGATTTGTTGATTAAGATTTATAAGGAATGTACTAACTTGCCTTATTTTTTTTACTCACATTACATCCTCATAGTAGGAAAGGTATTTATTTAAAATCAATTACTAAATAGAGAATTGGTCATAAGAGAACGAGTTTCTTGATAAGGTAGAAGACAAAATGGTCGTGCGTATATGGTCAAAGAAAGGGTGATAAAGAGAAACTGACGACTTGCCAGACGGGTAGGTAAGAGACAAAGACCATGCAGCAAGCAAAGCTTTGACCCAAGCACGAGAAGTGACTAATCACTTGCAAATTTTAACCATTCAAGCTGACATTTTGAACCTAAAATCGAAGTCGAACTAGGGTGAAATTGGATGGATTCCTTACAAAGATTAAGGCCTTGAACATTAAGGCACGACCATATACGTATCTACCTTATGTAAAGAAATTTGTTTTCTAGTAAAGTTGTTCTAACAGAATTGAACTAAGAATCAATGCCTTTCTTATGCATACATGCATTCATAAGCATCACATTTTATTAACATGCATCTAATTCCAAGAAAATGTCCCTAACTAATTAAAATTGGAACAGCTAAATCAGAAACCATTAAGAACCCACACCGTTACAATACTCGCAATAAAACTAAAGCCATGAATCAGAGAATAGAAAGGCTCGAACAAATTCAAAGGGATATACAAGAGCAAACGCAAGTGCAAATAGCAAGACTGCAACAAGATATGAAAGACATGATTATCAAGGCACAAAGGGACATGATAAGACAGTTAGCCTAAATGATAAAAGAATGGACTGATAAAGGAAAAGGTCCTACAATAAATCCTACAAAAGTAGAAGAGGACCCGATTAACCCCCAAGGCTATACACCTCCATACAACCAAGTTCCGCTCGAAATGTACTCACGAGGGGCTTCTGTTACCATAAGAACATAAAAACTTCCTATTGGCGCTTCAAAGCCAACCAATTGTCCAATGGGATTAGGATCCAACCCAGAAGATAACATCACAAATCTTGGCATCCTCGACTTTGATGAAATAATAAGAATGGAGCTCTACAAACAGTTGGAAGAGCGATATAAACTGTTAGAAGAAAAATCACAACGATGCAGGGAGCCAAAACCTTCTACGGGATGGACACTAATGAATTAAGTTTAGTCCTAGACCCGGTACTTTCTCCTAAATTCAAAGCTGCAAAATTTGAAAAGTATAATGGGATAAGTTGGCCAAAGGCTCATATCACCATGTTCTGCAGGAAGATGACGAGATACATCCACAATGACCAACTACTGATTCTCTGTTTCTAAGATAATTTGGTAGGATCTACTACAAATGGTACAATCAGCTAAGCGATACAAAAATTAGTTCGTAGAAAGACTTGGCTCAGGATTTTATAAAACAGTATGGCCATGTTGCTAACATAGCCCTCAATAGAATCACATTGCAAAATATGAAGAAGAAACCAAGTGAGAGCTTCAGGCAGTATGCCCAAAGATGGAGGGATGTGATAACTCAAGTGCAGCCATCACTAACTGAAAAAGATACGACCATGCTCTTCGTTAACACCTTAAAGGCACCTTACCTTAATTATTTGTTAGGGAATGCTACTAAAAGTTTCTCCGATATGGTCATGTTTAGAGAAATGATTGAGAGTGCAATTAAAAGTGGAAAGATCGATGCTGAAAAGAGCACCAAAAGGCATGCTCCCAGAAGAAAGGATGACGAAGTAAATAATGCAGGCATGTGTGGCCCGAACTATGTAAAATCGATCATGATAGCACAGTCAAAAACCCCAATGGTCAACTATCGAAACACTCCAAAGCAAGACTCAAGCTCGAGGTCGAACATGGAAAGAGTCCAGTTTACCCTATCCGATATCATACAAAGAGCTCTACCAAAAGTTATTTGATGCTCATGTAGTGTCTCTGTACTATTCAAAGCTAATGCAACTCTGTTCCCAAAATGGTACGACACAAATGCTCAATGCGGTTACCATGCAAGAGTAGTCAGACACTCAATTGAGAATTGCATTACCTTCAAGATGTTAGTCGAGAGGCTCATTAAGGTGGGAGTCTTAAGGTTTGATGAAATAGCAAGACCTAATATAGCTAAAAATTTCTTGCCCAATCATCTTGATCAAGGACTGAACACGATAGTAAAGGAAAGGTAATCGAGATCGAGGGAATAATAAGAAATCTGAACATCAATGCTATATTTGAAGAAGAAGACGAAGAAGGAAGCCTGTCGAGAATTCGTCCATGCGTCCTAAGAAGCATTCTAAGCAACTAGACTGTAGAGGAACTCCTTGTAGCCTTTAGGATTTCTTTGGAGTATACTCATAACGCACCTATTGCTTCAAGCCTAAGAGTGACAGAATTCCTTTGTAAAGGGCACATGACCATTATCAGTTATCTTTAATGAACAATGCATTTTTAATCCCATTTGGAAAATATTTCACTAGTTATTCTTTCATTCTTATCCAATTTAACAAACATTTGGTTTATACTCAATCTACATAGCTAATCATTCTTAAATACACTTGTTCGTGTCCAATTTGACAAACAAATTTTATATACTCATACTCATACCATATCATCAATTATTCTTAAAATTATTTTGTTCTTTGGATCTTTTTTTGCCCCTTTAATAGGTCCTTGGATATCAATGATATAAGTAACGTTGATATTGACCTAGAGCCTCATTTTGAGCAAGATATGTGTTCAGAGGAAATTCAGGACTTTGAAGATGATCAAGGTTGTACCTTTTCTCCCGTTTTGTTAAGAATGATAGAATAAGAGAAAAAACAAGTCTTACCTCATAAAGAGTCATTGGAAGTTGTAAGCTTAGAGAGTGAAGACGAGAAGAACGAAATAAGAATTGGGACAACCATCTCTGCGAAAACAAGGCAAGATTTTATTGAGTTGCTCCAAGAGTTCAAAGGTCTTCGCATGATCCTACCAAAGCATGCCAGAATTAAGGAACTAATATTATGACACACAGGCTACCATAAAGGGAGAATGTAATCTGGTTCAGCAGAAACTATGAAGAATGAGGCCCGACGTGAAAAAAAAGATGTAAAAGAAAACAAAAAAAGGATCAAGATGAAAACTTGTAAAGGGCATCTTGAAACCCAAAGAAAAAAAAGAAAAAAAAGGGTCGAGATAAAAACTCGCGAAGAGGAATCTTGAAACCCAAAGAAAGAAAAGGAAAAAGAAAAAGTCAATGGCCTCTCCTTCACCCCTTCATGTCATTAGCCTTTTTCTATGTGGGGCATGAACGTCATTGAGGCAATTTCGTTAAAGGCTTCCAATGGGTGCCAATTCATCTTCATGGCCATTAACTACTTCATCAAATGAGTAAAAGTTGCTTCCATTGCCGATGTCACAAGATCGACAATGAGTAAATTTTTTAGGAAGAGATTTTATGTCAATACGGAATGCCAAGAAAAGAGCATATTTGACTAGCATATTGAATTTAAATAACTGCACGATCTCAGAGGTTTACAATTAGTTCAAGATCAAACATCAAAATTCGACACCATACTGCCCAAAATGAATGGGGCTGTTGAGGTAGCCAAGAAGAACATTAAGAGGAATGTCAGGAAAATTGGTAGGAGAAATTACCATTTGCCATCGATGCTTATCAAACCTCTTCTAGAACCTTTACCGTGGCAACACCTTTTTGAAATAAGAGACAGTTTTCCCCATCAAAGTTGAGATTTCATCCCTTCAAATTTTGTCAGAAGTGAAGAGACAAAATGAATCCAATTAAGATATGATGGACTTGATTGAGGAAAAGAGGCTTCAAGCTATCCAACATGGTCTGATGTACCAAGAAAAGAATGATGTGAGCTTATGACAAAAAGGTTTGTCCCAAAGAATTCTATGAGGGAAATTTGGTTCTAAAAAAGATACTTCATATACAAAAAGATTTCTGAGGAAAATGGATGTAACACCTTAAAATAATTTTAGGGACTTAATTGGGAAATTGAAGGCATTAGTTGTTTATTTCGATAATTTTGGGAAAATTACCGAATTAATTGTCATGTGAATAAAATCTGTTGGTCAAATTAAAAGCTTTAGGACTTGTTTTCGATAGTGAGAAAAGTTTTGGGTCATTCTGAAGACCTTAATTTTGTTTAGGGACCTCCGAATCTTCCTCTCCCACTATTTAGTTTACTCTTTACCAAAACCCCTTCAGTCTTTCCCCTTTCCTTTCCATCGAGCTCCGATCTACCTCCGATGAGTATTGTTTCGTCATGTGTGCCCACCACCGTTACCACCAAATCATTCCCCTTTGTCTTGCAAATCAAACCCATACATCAAACCTCTTTCACTGTTTGTCGTTTGTGAGAAACGGTAAGCAAACCTTCAACTTCTGTTCATTTTTTAATGTACCACCGTCCATTCCATCATCATTTGTGAGGGTAATTGATCGCGCTATGAACGTCACAATAATGTACAAGCATACACTATCGATGCAAGTATAGTAGACAAAAGAGAATCTATCGGATATCGATCCCATGAGGATAGGTGTCTGTTGTCTAAAATTATTGATTCATTAAATAAGTAAAATGCAAATGATTGTCGGAGCAATAATGTGAAAATAAATATAAAATGCAATGACAATGAAATGGGGTTCCTGACGTGAAATGTTGGTAGAAAACTAAGTGTGACTCACAAGGTTAAAAATAACAAGTAATTTGTCGGCGCAATTAAGCATAATGAATATCTTACCAAAATCGAAGTTCCTATTAAATTTAAGACTCAAATATGCACAAGAATAGTACCTTCTAGTGTTGTCACTACAACATATTCAAGAACAAGTGGAGTGAATTCCTTCAAACCTCAAGTAACTTCAATTGTCTTGCTTGTTAATTTAATTTATCGCTGCACCTTTCAATGACGGTGACTGCAATTACACTTCCATAGTCAAAACAATTAAATCCAAAGATTCATAAAAAAAGCAAGACTGAAATAGATATCATATAAATCTTAACATCAACAGTATTTCCATATAACTTGAATGTGAAAAGTATTACCAGCGTTGAAGTAAGAAAAATAAAAGAACGTATAGAGTACTCTATTCCTAGTTTACTCGAAATGCTCCCTTACTTTCCCTCTTGCATCGCACTTAGAATGCTCTTCGTTAAGAGATGGTCTGCCTTGCCTTCACATTGATTCACCCGAGGGGTCTCAAGCCTCCATAGCCAAAACGCTTCAAGCTTTATTGAAGAAGAAAAATTGCAAAAAGGGAGACCAAAGGAAGAGAGTCTCCCTTATTACTTTATGTGTGCTTATATTTAGCCCCAAATTATACAGATGTCTCTTCTGCAAAATTAAGTTGTACAAGTTGGTTATACCAAATTGGACAGCTCACACATTTTTTCTCTTATGACACAGCTGTCAAATGCAGCGACAATTTTGGGCGCAATTCTGGACATGTTCATGCAACGATAATTCTGAAAATGTTCATGCAGCGACATTCTTGAGTCCAATTGAAGAATACTTAGGCAATGATAGTTCTAAATGCAATTTGAAGAATATTTATGCAGCGACAATCTTGGGTGCGTCCCGGAAATATCCCTGCGACGACAGTTTTAGACGCACTCTAGAAGTGCTCATGCAGCGACATTAGTGGTAAAATATGGAAAAATTAAGGAAAACTAGGCCAAGGTCCACTGAGTTAGAAAATGCAATGTAATAAACTAAAAAAATGCTAAAATATGTACTAAGGACAACTAAATGGGAACAAATTATCCAATAAATTGGGAGAAAACATATGTTCTTTTTAGTACTATCAGTAAGTCCTTAAAATCGTGATGTGGCTTCGAGTTGGGGATTTTTTGCATGTTGGTCTCGTTGATCGAACGTCGGGTGTGGTGGTGAAGTATTGATAGCACCGATTGGGAAAACAAACCCTAATTTTTCCCCTATGTGTCATGTTGTGAAGTGGGCTCCCATTTGCCTAAGCCCAAATTTAAAACCTATACCCAATTTTGAAACTCAAACCCAAAACAATAACCCAAACCTTTCGACCCAATAACCCAAATCATGAAACCCAAGTTTGACCAACCCCTTTAATATATTTAACCTTAAACGCAAACCAAACCCGTTAAACCCAAAACAAACCCGTTTGACCCAAGTCCGAGCCGTTGACCAATCGACCTGACTGTTGATCGAACTTGAAACAAATTGTTGACTTAGAATGAGTCAAAAAGTTGACTTTGACCGAACCAAACCGTTGACTCTAACCATTGACTATTGACCGTTAACAGTTGACTTTTTTGTTGACCAGTTAACTTTTTCTGGGAAATCCTACCCTACCATTTTTTGATGTTTTGAGTTTGTTTCTACTGTCTGTTTCATTAAATTTGAACCGAAAGTCTCGTTTTAGCTATTCTACTCTTAATTTTATACTTAGTGTTATTCAAATGGTTTTATTTGGAAATCTAATGTGGGATAATTGTGTTTAGGTGATCACGATTCTGAGACTGAAGAGTTACCACTTCTTTCACCTGTGCAACCTGCTCCTGCACCAGCTCCGAGAGTTACAAGTGAGTTAATTTGCTTTAGTTTTGTATTTAGTTGGTGGCATAAGGATAGTGTTAAGCTTGTGTTTGTAGGATCTAATTCGTTAGATCGGGTGCTCGATCAGTACATGGTGGACGAACTCCTCATCGTTAGAGCTTCAGATTCTAGAGGTGTGTTTCTAATTGCGACCTATCTTATTATATGTAATATTATGATGTGATATTGTATGATGATACTATATTATGATATAATGTGGTGATTGATATTGTGTTGTAAAAATGGTATGTTTGAGTTTTGAATTGTGGAAAGCATGCTGATATTGTCACGCATATTTATGGAAAATGTGTTCAACTTGAAATATATTGTGATTCAAATATTATGAACTCTGATATATATATATATATGATATCATGAGATTGAGATTGAGGTTAAAACTGAGATATACATGTGATCATACCATTGTGTGCTTATGGGTTGGGTTTGCACGGTAGAAGACGTGATTATCACCCCTTCAATCGGTTGATAATAAAACCACAATGCGCTTGGTTATGATTGGTTGGGAAGGTGTTTTGAGGAACCTCTTCATTGTGTTGGTGTGCTAGAGTATGGGTGCATTGCATTATGCTTGTGATTGTGTCATGATTTGTGGTTACATTATGAGCTATAATATTGTTGTGAAAATGTAATAGGATGTATGTTCTTCAGAGACACACTGGGCTTTTTAGCTCATTTCCCTATAGTCTTCTTTACAAATACTTGAGACATAGGTGACTTGGTACCCGGAGGCACGTATTTGATTTTCTTCATTTTATTTTAGTATTTATTATTATTTCATATAAGCTATTTTGGGGATTTCAGTGTACTTTGTTATTAATTATTATTGGAATTGTAAGTTGTTTTAAATTTTGGGATTTTGGTATTTGTTTCAAAATTTATTAATTATTTACTTTAAATTATGGATTATATATATTTATGTTTGTATGAGATTGTTTGTGGTTTATAAGTTGTTAGAGGGTAGAATTATAGTAGTGACTTTTTAGATCCTATCATATCATTTAAGTCGTGTAAAGGGGATTACATTTAGTGGTATTAGAGTCGAGTTCAACCCTCAAACTGTGAGGCTCTCTAGATATGCTTTAAAAGGTTTTAAAAAATTTAGGGGTTAAATGAGATTTTTTTAAATAAACTTTCATGTTGTAGTATATTTTCATATATAATATATTAAAGTTGAGATTTATTTTTGAACTTCGATACCAAATCTTACTTTAGTGATCTCTGTCTGTATAGATAGATAATATGCCACCACGTAGGAGTTCTCTAGACTTACGATTGGTCGCAGTCAAGGTCGAGGCCAGGGTTGTACTGTTAAGGCCATTAGTGACCCTACTCCTGTGATTGAGCTTGAGGTGAATGTTGATGAGTTGCCTCATGTTGAGGAGGATGAGTTACCCATTGGTGCTAAAGGTCAATAAGCTACTAAGGGAGACTTACCTGCTGAGGAAACTCCTATTGGGGATGTGCTTGATATTGGGGATAGTGAGATTGTAGAGTTGGTCAGTGCTACGGTTAATTAGGAGTTGTTGAGATTGCTTCGTGAATCTAGTGGAGGTCGATTTGAGGGTCTGAGGAGGCCCATATATTTTGATTTTATAGCTGATAGGATGAAAATATTCGAGGGTAGGATTGGTATGGATCCTTCTGTTGCTGAGTATTGGTTGAAGGATCTTCAGAGATTATTTGTGGAAGTAAACTACCTTGCTGGATAAAAGTTAGGACTGCTATTTCTTTATTGTGAGGTGAGGCTCAAAATTGGTGGGATACAAGGGAAGAGTCTACTCCTGCTGGTCAGTTGACTTCAGATTATTTTAGAGAGGTCTTTCAAGATCACTATGTGGGTGAGGAGTTCCTTGATAAGTGTAGGGATGATTTTATGAATCTTAAGCCGGTTTACATGTCTGTTAATGATTACGAGATTGAGTTTCTAAAGTTAGTCCGTTGCGTATCTAGGTTAGTTACTAATGAAAAGGAGAAGTGTGATTGGTTTAGGAAGGGACTGCGACTCTCGCTTCAAGATGGGGTTAATATACACCATGATAAGGTATTTACTGATTTGGTTAGTCGAGGTAGGTCTGCTAAGAGTAAGGTGTTTACTAATTTGGTTAGTCGAGGTAGGTCTGCTAAGAGTCTGGAGGCTCGTAAAAAGGCTTAAAGGGCTCAAGATATGGAGCATGGTAAAAAGCTAGCAGGCACATCAACCTATTCCTGGTAGTCATTCTTCTAAGAGGCCTAGAGAGGGGGCTGTTTGGCATAGTTATCCAAGAGTGAGGCCTGCAGTTCTGACAACTCTTATAGGAAGTGTTGGTCGTTCTACTGTTCCTTGTCCTTTGCATCTCTGTTAGTATTGAAATAAAAGGCGTGAGGGTGAGTGTTGGAGGAAGACTGGAGCATGTTTTAGGTGTGGTTCACCTGAGCACTTCGTTAGAGATTGTCCTCATCCTCCTACTGGTTCATTTGTGCAAAGTCAGTCTCAGGCTTCAATGCAGGCTCCTGTTGGGGTAGAGGATAGGTTAGACCGACTACTTCGGGTTCAGCTACTAGGGGTAGACTGGTATAGAGTGATTGAGCAACTAGATCTGAGGTGAGACAGCCCGGGTTAGTGCATACGACTAGGAGGCATAAGGATCGTGATAAGCCTGACATCATAGTGGGTACTTTCTCTATTCACTCTATCCCTTACTTTGCTTTACATGATAATGGTTCGACGTATTCTTGTGTGGCGAGTGCGATGTCTTAGGGTTTTAAGATTTCTATGGAAAATGTTGAGTCTGTGGTTACTATTCAAAGTCTTGTGGGTAATTTTATAGAGGTTAATAGGATATATCGTAACTGTCCTCTTGAAATTCAAGGGGAGATCTTTCCTGCTAATTTGTTAGAGTTAGCTTTCTGATCATCGAGTTAATTTGGATTGTGAGAAAAAAGGTTCAACTCTAAGAACTTCAGATAATTGAGAGATAATCCTAATTGGTGAAAGTAGAGGGTTTCTATCTAATGTGATCTCAGCCCTTAAAGCCGAAAATATGATTAGAAAGGGTTCCATGACTTATCTGGCTTACATTTTAGATCCAAGACAGTCAGATTCTAGGATTCAAAAGATTCGTGTTATGAGGGACTTTCCTGATGTGTTCCTAAAAGAGTTGCTTGGTGTGCCACCTAAGCGTGGTGACGTTGAGTTTGGCATTGAAGTCTATCCCAGTACGACTCTTGTGTCTATGGAACCTTATCGAATGGCACTTAAGGAACTCAAGGAATTAAATATTCAGTTGCAAGAGCTATTGGATAGGGGTTTTGTTCGGCCTAGTGTTTCACCTTAGGGAGCTTTAGTCCTGTTTGTTAAGAAAATAGATGAGACACTTTAGTTGTGCATCGATTATCGAAAGCTGAATAAGTTGACGATTAAGAACAAATATCCCTTGCCTCGTATTGACGACCTATTCGATCAGTTTCGAGGAGCTACTGTATTTTTTAAGATAGATCTAAGATCTAAGATCTGAGATCTGAGTATTATTAGCTTAAGGTCAAAGATTCCAATGTGTTCAAGACAACTTTTCGAACTCGTTATGGCCACTATGAGTTTCTAATAATGCCCTTCGATTTAACTAATGCTCCTGCTGCATTTATGGATATGATGAATAGGGCGTTTCAAACCTACTTGAATCAGTTTGTGGTGATGTTCATAGATGATATTCTAGTTTACTCTAAGACTGAGGTTGAGCATGAAGAGCACCTTAGAGTTGTTCTGTAAACTCTAAGAGAGAAACAACTTTATGCTAAGTTCAGCAAGTGTGAATTCTAGCTCTCAGAGGTTATGTTTTTTGGGCATATAGTTTCTGCTGAGGGTATTCGTGTGGATCTTAAAAAGATTGAGGCTATTATGGGTTGGAAGCAACCTAAGAATGTTCTAGAGATTCGTAATTTCTTGGGTTTAATTAGGTATTATCGAAGGTTTATTGAGGGTTTCTTAATTATTGCGGCTCCTTGACTAAGCTTCTGAGGAAAAACGTCTCATTTGTTTGGACCGAGGCTTAAGAGTTTAGTTTTGAGAAGTTGAAGTCTGTGTTGACTCAAGCACCGATTCTAATCCAACTTGAGCTTGAGAAGGCTTATACTGTTTATAGTGATGCTTCTCACACGGGATTAGGATGTGTGCTTATGCAATAGGGTAAGGTTGTGGCTTATGCATCTCGTTAGTTAAAACTACATGAGATTAACTACCCTACTCATGACCTTGAACTTATTGCGGTGATCTTTGCTCTTAAAATTTGGAGGCATTATCTTTATGGGAGAAGTGTTACATTTTTTTTATCATAAGAGTTTGAAGTATATACTCACCTAGAAAGAGTTTAATCTAAGGAAATGTCGTTGGTTGGAACTTCTTAAAGATTACGACTGTGAGATTGAGTATCACTCTAATAAGGCTAATATGGTTGCTAATGCCTTAAGTCATAATGTTGTCATTGAGCTGAGAGCTTTGTTTGCGAAAATGAGTTCATTTGAGGATAGCAATTTTTTAGCTGAACTTCGAGTTATTCCCACTTTACTCTCAGAGATTAAGGTTGAGCAGTCTAATGATTCGTATTTAGTGCACCGTGTGAGAGAGGTTAAAGAAGGTAAATTTGAGGACTTCTCCATTGATCAAAATTGTATTCTTTGCTTTAGATGTCGGTACTGTGTTCCGAAAGATTCTGAGTTGAAAAAGATTATTCTCCAGGAAGCGCATGATAGCCCTTATTTCATGCATCCTAGCGGAGATAAGATGTATTAGAATCTTCATGAGAGGTATTGGTGGAAGGGTTTAAAAAGAGTTGTTGTTGACTTTGTGTCTAAGTGTTTGACTTGTCTGAAAGTCAAGGCTGAGCATTAGTGTCCTTTTGGGTTACTTTAACCGATTGAGATTCTGCAGTGGAAATAGGAACGTGTGACTATGGATTTTGTGAGTGGTCTTCCTATAACACCGTCCAAGAAAGATTTTGTTTGGGTGATTGTGGATCGACTCACTAAGTTCATGTACTTTATTCCTGTTAAAGTTTACTACCCCTTGAGTATGTTAGCTCAACTCTACATTTCTGAAATAGTTCGTCTTCATATAGTGCCTTTGTCTATCATTTTTGATCGGGATCCAAGGTTTACTTTGATGTTTTGGGAATCTTTGCATCGTGGTTTGGGTACTCGGTTGAACTTCAGTACTACTTACCATCCAAACACTGATGGTAAATCCGAGCGTGTGATTCAAGTTTTAGAAGATATGTTGAGGGGTTGTGTGATTTAGTATTAAGGTAGTTGGGAGGATTTTCTACCACTTGTTGAGTTCGCCTATAATAACAATTATCAAGCCAGTATTAAGATGGCTCCGTATAAGGCTTTGAATGGGTAGAAGTGTCGCACTCCTATTGGTTGGACTGAGTTGACTAAACATGAGTTATTGGGTCATGATATTGATCAAGAGTCTGAAGAGACTGTTAAATTGATTCAAGAGCAGCTTAGGACTGCTTTTTACTGGTAGAAATCCTATGCTGATCTGAAGTGTCGGGATATTGAGTTTAATATAGGTGATGAGGTCTTTTTGAAAGTATCACCATGAAAGAAGGTGCTAAGGTTTGGTCGAAAAGGCAAGTTGAGTCCTCGATTTATTAGCCTTTATCGAGTTCTTCGTCATGTAGGACCAGTTGCCTATCAGCTTGAGTTACCACCTGAGCTTGAGCGAATTCATGACGTCTTCCATGTCTCTATGTTGAGACGTTATCGATCGGACTCATCTCATATTGTTCTAATTGAGGAGATTGAGATTCATCCTGACTTGAGTTTTGAGGAAGAATCGATTGAGATAATTGCTCAGGATGAGAAAGTTCTTAAGAGGAAGACCATTAAAATGGTGAAGGTCTTGTGGCGTAACCATGGTTATGAGGAGGCTACTTGAGAGCCCAAAGTCATCATCAAGGCCTAGTATCTGCATCTTTTTGGTCTAGGTAAATTTCAAGGAAAAAATTTCTTTTAAGGTGTAAGAGTTATAAAACCCTAAAATATAGGGACTTAATTGGGAAATTTGAGGAATTAGTGATTTAATTTGGTAATTTTGAGAAATTTGAGAACTTAATTTTCATGTGAATAAAACCTGTGGGTCAAATTAAAAGCTTTAGGACTTGTTTGCGATAGTGAGCAAAGTTTTGGGTCATTTTGAAAACCCTAGTTTTGTTTAGGGACCTCCAAATAATTGTACCTTTTGTTTGGGTGTAAAACCCCTTTTTCCTAATTTATGACCTTTCCTCTCCCACTAATTGGTTTACTCTCTGCTGAAACCCCTTTAATCTTTCTCCTATCCTTTCCGTCGAGCTCCGATCTACCTTCGATGACCATTGTTTCACCGTGCGTGCCCACCACCGTTATCACCAAATCATTCCCTTTTATCTTACGAATCAAACCCACACCCCAAACCTCTTTTATCGTTCATCATTTGTGAGAAATGGCAAGCAAACCTTCGACTTCTATTCATTTCTTAGTGCACCATCGTCCGTTCCGTCATCGTTTGTGAGGGTAAGTCCTTAAAATCGTGATGTGGCTTCGAGTTAAGGATTGTTTACATGCTGGTCTCATCAATTGGACGTCGGGTGTGGTGGTGAAGTATTGACAGCATCGATTGGGAAAACAAACCTTAATTTTTTCCCCTGTGTCATGTTGTGAAGTGGGCTCCCATTTGCTTAAGCCCAAATATAAAACCTATACCCAATTTTGAAGCCCAAAACCGATAACCGAAACCTTTTGACCCAATAACCCAAATCATGAAACCTAAGTTTGACCAAGCCCTTTAACCCATTTAACCCTAAACTTAAACCAAACCTTTTTGACCTAAGCTCGACCTATTGACTAAACTCGATAGTTGATCGAACCCAAACTGAACCATTGAATTTGACAAAGTCTAACCGTTGACTTTGATTGAACATTTGACTTTGACTATTGACTTTTTTGTTGACCAGTTGACTTTTTCTAAGAAACCCTATCATTTTTTGACGTTTTGAGTCTGTTTTCGCGGTCCGTTTTCTTAAATTCAAACCCGAAAGTCTCGTTTTAGCTGTTCTATTCTTATTTTTTTACTTAGTTTTATTTAAAAGGTTTTATTTAGGAATCTAATATGGGATAATTGTGTTTAGGTGATCACGATTCTGAGACTGAAGAGTTATAACCTCCTCCACCTGTGTAACCTGCTCCTGCACTAGCTCCAAGAGTTACACGTGAGCTAATTCGCTTTAGTTTTGTATTTAGTTGGTGGCATACGAATAGTGTTAATATTAAGTTTGTGTTTGTAGGATCTAATCCCTTTAGACCGGGTACTCGATAAGTGCGTGGTGAATGACATCCTCGTCGTTAGAGCTTCAGATTCTAAAGGTGTGTTTCTAATTGTGACCTATCCTATTGTATGTAATGTTGTGGTGTGATATTGTATGATGATACTGTATTATGATGTCATGTGGTGATTAATATTGTATTGTAAAAATGATATGACTGAGTTTTGAACTGTGCAAAGCATACTGATATTTTCATGCATATTTATGGAAAATGTGATCAACTTGAAATATATTGTGATTAAAATTTTGTGAACTCTGATATATATATATGATATCATGAGATTGAGATTAAAATTGAGATATACATGTGATCATACCATTGCGTGCTCATGGGTTGGGTTTGTACGGTGGAAGAACCCCTTCAAACGGTTGATAATAATACCACATTGTGATTCGTGACGATTGGTTGAGAAAGGGTTCTGGGGAACCTCTTCATTGTGTTGGTGTGCTAGAGTATAGGTTTATTGCATTATGCTTGTTATTGTATCATGGTTTTTGGTTACATTATGAGCTATAATATTGTTGTGAAAATGTAATAAGATGTATATTCTTTAGAGACACACTGGGTTTTTTAGCTCATTTTCCTACAATCTCCTTTACATATACTTGAGACATAGGTGACTTGATACCCGGAGGCACGTCTTTGATTTTCTTCACTTTATTTTAGTATTTATTATTATTTCATATAAGCTATTTCGGGGATTTCAATATACTTTGTTATTAATTATTATTGGAATTATAAGTTATTTTAAATTTGGAGATTTTGATATTTATTTTAGAATTTATTAATTATTTAGTTTAATTTATAGACTATATATATAATTATGTTTGTATGAGATTGTTTGTTGTTTAAAAGTTATGAGAGGACAGAATTACAATAGTGACCTTCTGGATTCGATCATATCATTTAGGTCGGGTAAAGGGGGTTATAATGGATGCCCTATTGGGAAGGGCCTTATGTAATGAAAAAAACCTTCTCCAAAGGGGCTCATATTCTGATTGAAATGGATGACAAAGATTTGCACAATCCCGTTAACTCAGACTTGGTGCAGAAATATTTCACCTAAAAAAAAAGGTCGAGATGAAAACCCACAAAGGGCATCTTGAAACTAAAAAAAAAAGGAGTGGTCAAGATGAAAACCCGCAAAGGGCGTTTGAAACTAAAGGAGCTTTGAGTTTAAAACCCGAAAAGGGTGACATAAGTGTGGAGCAAAGAATGGACTTGTAATGATCATTTCCTTCAAAAATAATGAGGTGGAGGAACTTTTACATTTTAGGGCATCGAAGAAGTACTCTAGATTCCCTAAACACATATCAGGCTCAGAGTGGTCCTCATCAGTCTGCTCAGAGAAGCTCATACTTTCATATTTAGGGCACCTAATTTTGTTTTTGTTCATTTTGTAGTAACCAATGTTTGTTACTTGTCAATTCTTTCCTTTTAGCTTTGTCTCCAATAAAATTTTACCTTGTTCTCTCACAACCTTGTTCAAGTATTTTTGCATTAAAAATAACAAATAATAGACTAATGTTGTAAAAAATACAAGGATCTATGCATATCACTCTAGAAAATTCCTAAATGGTATAGGGACCTGAAACAAGACCACCAGTTAAAAGAACCAAACTTAAAACAAGTAGTTCAAACTAAGACCACTCTGCCAAGTCTCATCGCAGACCTAAAACAAGATAAGGTGGCACACCAATGATAGAACTTGGACTAACGACAAACTATGTTGATCCAAGGACAAAAAAAATAATTTTTGAATCTGCCATTCATGCCGATATCATGCATATTCATTTAGTTAAGAGCATTTGACACATTTTGATC
This sequence comes from Kokia cookei, assembly GCA_039519145.1. Lineage (NCBI taxonomy): Eukaryota > Viridiplantae > Streptophyta > Magnoliopsida > Malvales > Malvaceae > Kokia > Kokia cookei. Next base: position 23,460,563 of record CM076904.1, on the reverse strand, counting down.
ATGACATCCTAATAGTTTGGCCTACGTAGAAGTCCATTAAAGCACATTCTATAGGCTTCATTACTCACGAGATGGCATGATGGATCGAATAAACATCAAATCCCACACCCCTGAGTTGTAGTGGGTCGGATTAAAACAACAAGGCAGATCTCAATGTCCCTGAGGTTACAGTGGAATGAAGTGAAACACCATATCTTATATCCCTAAGGTTGAACTGGGTCGGATCAAAATGAGTAACGGATCTCAATGTCCTTGAGGTTACAATGTAATGGAGAGAAGTTACAACATCAAATCCCATACCCTTAAATTATTGTGGGTCAGATTAAAATAATGAAACATATCTCAATATCCCTGAGGTTACAGTGGAATAGAGAGAAGCTTCAACACCAAATCCTATCTTCCTGAAGTTACAGTGAAGTGTATACAAACAAGTAACAGATCTCAATCTCCCTGAAGTTGCAGTGGGATGGAGTGAAGTTACCATGCCAAATCTTAACTTCTTGAAGTTACAGTGAAGCAAATTAAAACTACAATAGCAAATCTTAATCTCCTTGAAGTTACAGTGGAATTGAGTGAAGTTACATCACCATCCAATCTTTTACACCTAATCTAGTGAGGTAGATTGAAGCCATCCAATCTTTTACCCCTAATCTAAAGGGGCAGATTGAAACCACCACCGAATCTTTTACCCCTAATCTAGAGGGGCAGATTCAAGCCATCCAATCTTTTACCTCCAATCCAGAGGGGCAGATTGAAGCCATCATCCAATCTTTTACCCCTGATCTGGAGGAGTAGATTGAAGTCATCCAATCTTTTACCCTTAATCCAAAGAGGCAGATTGAAGTCACACACACAACTCCTATACCCTTAAAATTGTAGAAGGGTGGAGTAAAACAAAAAGCGAATTTCAATCTCCCTGAAGTTGCAATGGAATTGAGTGAAACTTCAACAACAAAATTTATCTCTTTGAAGTTGCCATGGGGCAAGATAAAATCGTAACGCTAAATCCTATCTTCCTAAAGTTGTAGAGAAGCGAATACAGTGAAGTTAAATGACGAATGAAATGAAAAGCGAGTTATCAAAGAAAAAGCACTTGAGAAGCCGAATTCAATGGGATCAGATGAAATTGGTCCTCTTTTTAGTCATTGCTCCGTTCCCGTTACACAGCAATTAGTAAAGAGGGACAGCTATTGGAACCCAATTTGTCTGGGCCCAACTCAAAACCAAACCAAAAAATAATAAAATTTTAAATTAAATTTCTATTTAATTTAAATGTCCATTACAAACCCAAACCAAATCCTAACTACCCATGACCCAAAAACACCTAAAACCTAATTACACACAAGCCCAATGACCCATGAAGCCCAAATAGCCCAATACACTTGAAAAATCAGAAACCCTAATGCTAAGGGATCCCTTAGCACCGCAAGCCCCTCTCCACGTCAACTCCTTGTTTCCGAGGTCACCCACCACGCCTTTGACAGCACCACCACCATTGGACGATCGAAAGTGCTCCTACCACCGTTGTTATTACCTGCAGAAGCAAGAAAATTAATGTATTGTAATGATGATAACGATGGCTATAAAATCCAATCATGTATCTTTGTATAATTTTTACCCATAATTAATATAAAAAATACAGAATCAAAAGTTTTTCTCTTAAGGTATCGTTGTATTATATATATATATATTATATTTATTATATTTTATTCCTACCTATTTCAAAATAAATATTAACTAAATATAAATAAAAAAATAAAAAAACAAAGGGGTAGGGTTTCATACCTGGTTCCACGCTGCCGTCGCCATCGTACCCACAAACGGAGTCCCTCTAAACTCACCAATGTTCATGAGGGGCTTCGATGAAAGGTTTTCTTAAAAAAAAAAGAAAAAAGCAAAAAGCAAAAGCCTTTGAAACCTAAAAAAAAAAAGTAAAGCAGATTCAAAGAAAATGCATAAAAATCGAAGCTTTTTTATTTTTTAAAAAAGGTTTGGCTTGATTTTAATAGATCTAAGCTTAGATCTATGATTTTCTAAAATTTTTTAAAAAAATATCAATTTTTAAAAATCGACCACCGTAGGTGGTGGTTGCTGGCGTCGATGATCGACGGATGGAGAATAGGCATCTGGTGTCGGATGGAGGGGGGTTAGAGAGAAAAGGAGAGGTTTGAAAGGTTTTTATTTTTAGAGAAAGGGAAAAGTGAGAGTTTTAAAAAAAATAATTTAAATAAGCTAAGGAAATGACGCCGTTTTGGGTTTTCCCTAATAGCCTTAAAATGAGCCGTTTAAGGAGCCCAGATTCGGATACTCGACTCGTCCAAGAGGGTCTGCGTTTAAAAATGGGAGATTTATCCTCATGGTCCTTCCAATTTTCGTAATATTTCAATGTAGTCCTTGTTCCTTCAATGTCACCTTTATTCGACGTTGTTTCAAGCCAAATCAGTGGCTTTGAAACATTGTCGTTTTGATAACTAGTTTTTAAGGAAAAAGAGGGTTAATTTCCTCCGTAACCCTCCTTTATTTCAAAATTTCACAATTTAACCCTAATCAACCTATTTTTATTTATAAAAATCAGCAACATGATTTTGTTTTTTATACATACTGGTCCTTTGTCCACTATTTTGAAAAATGGTGTGGGTTTGGGAAAAATCACCATTTTAGTCCCTGTTTATTTTAAAATTTTATTTTATTATGTTTTTTAATATTTTTTAAATCTTTTAATTTTTTTTAAAAATTTGATCACTGTTTTTATTTTATTTTCAATTTAATCCTTTCATTTTCTTTATATATATATTAGTATTATTCTATTATGTTTTATGTTCTATTATTTTATTTTAATGTGTATTTATTTGTTTTATTTTTTATGCCATGCCATATTTTGTTTCATTATTATTAAATTGTAAATCATACTCCTTCATACTCATTCGATTTTTGTTCTATTATTTTGTGTTTTGATAAAATAAACGATTTCAAAAACAAGGCAATGTTCCTTATTTTGGGGTTTGAGAAAAGTCGTACCTTAACTTACTAGGTACGGTTTTTTTCTTCAAACCAAAATAATTGAATACCTTTTTTTTAAAAAACAATAAAATAAAAAATCTGAGATTTGGAATAAAAGGAATGTTCGTTATTTTCGAAAATTCGAAGTGTCATGTCCTAACTTACTGGACATGACTTTCTTTCTTGATTATTTCAAAGTAACGAGCTTTCCTTACAAAGTTTGATTTCTAAAAATGATATTTAACCTGTTAATCATGCATTTAGGGATCGTATTTAAATTCTACCTGAGTTTTCAAATTTTTAACAATTAAGAACTTTTAAAAAAATCGACTAAGTACCAATTTTGGGCGTGTGAGGGTGTTAATCCTTCCTCACACGTAACCGACTCCCAAATCTATTTTTTAGATTTCAAAGACCAAATTATTTTTTAAAAATAAATTTAAATGTTTTAAAGTGGTCCAATTACATCAAATAAAAAGATTGGTGGCAACTTTTTTTTCGATTTTAAAATAAAAAATTTGAAACTTTTAAAAAAAAATATTTCAAATAATTACACATTAACTTAAAATTTATATATAATTTTAAAATTTATCAAAAAAAAAAAGTGACGATGTACTATGTAAATTTTATACTTACAAAACCGTTTACACCGTCATGGTAGATGGATCCTTTTATAAATCAATGTTATGCATAGATACTTTATTCAATAAAATTTTACATATATAACATAAATAAATACAATATTTTTTTTTATAAAAAAGGATATCAAATATTTTATTAATATATAAATCTTCATACTCTACGAAATTATTTTCTCTCCTAAAGTAATAATATTAGTAATTTTAGGTTTACGTTAAATAACGCATATCAATTAAAAATAATAATAACTTTTTAATATGTAAATTTTATATAAAAAATCCATATTATTAATTTTTACCAAAGAGAAAACTAAAAAATATTTTTATAAAAAATATTAATTTCATACTGTTACCCATACATGAGGATGGGAATTCGAGTACATTCAAGCACGTTTTATTCTCCTATTAAAGACTGAAAAAAAACTAATGAGTAATTCTAAACATTGTATGAAAAATATTGAATAAATCAAATTCATTAAAAATATAGTTACTGAGATGTTCAAACTCTTTATTACTTTAAAGAAACTATTATTTTTTATTAAAAATAGTAATGGATTTCCGAAAAAAATACCATTTACTGATAATTGTATATTATTGTATATTACATAGAAAGTGTATATATATATGACTAACCATAAAAAATTAATTTCCATAAAAGTGATTTTCAATAAAAGAAAAACATATAATTTATTTTTGTTTTCATTGAAAGAGTAAATCAATTAAAATTTCACATCAACACAAAATAATTGAATGAAAATGTAATTACTAATATTTACTTATAGTTATAAAGAATTATAATTTTTTAGACGTGTTTGATTGACAGAGTGTAATTATATAGTAATTCTCTATATTACATTTGGTAGTATAAATTGTAATTATACAATTACATCATTTATATTTTAAAAAACTATTTACTATAAAAAATATTAATACGATAAAATAAATTAAACGAGTAACAAAAATTGAAATCAAATCATCTTATATAATATGCTAGTCTAAGATAGTAGTCGATAATACAATTACTAATAAAAATAACAAGAACAAAAAAAAAATCATATCCAATTTTATTTAATTGCGCTAGCATGTCATATTTGTTGGGTTATTTCTTGTTTAACATAGATTCCTAAGAACATTGTACTTTTCGAAAAGTCAAGAGTGTTCTCTCTAAGTCTCCCAGAGAAACGGTAATTGCTGTAGTTGGGTTTGAGTGGAGTGGTAATTTTTGTGAAGATGGAAAGGGATGAAATTTCCCTTTTGGAAGAGGAACTGACTCAATCATTGGTTAAAAGTTTACTGGTTGTTCTTGATGACAAACCAACGTTAATTTGCTCAGTATGGACGAAGAAAATGTACAATCCAGATAGTCTTCGAGCGTAATTGAAGAGTATTTGGAAGAAAAAAGAAGTTTGAGATCAAGGTTGTAGGTCAAAATCTATTTATGATTTTTTTTATGACGAGGAAGACCTAGAGTTAATTTTGGAAGGGAGGTCGTGGTTGTTTCATTGACTATTAATTATTTTTTGGTTGCCTGCTGAATTTAATTGATAGGGGTAAGATCCGATTGGTCACGTTGCCTTTTTGGGTGAAGTTAGGTCCCTATCCTTCGGAGTGTGAAAAGAAAGATTTAATGCATGCTATTGGTTCTACTTTTGAAAGACTGATTTGATCTAAGGAGAAAGGGGAGTTTTGTCGAATCAAGGTGCAAATGAATGTGCAAAAGCCCTTATTTTGAGGTATTTTTATGAATGTTAGTTCGACTGAGAAATTATGGATTCCTTTTAAATATGAAAACCTTCATGTGTTTTGTTTTGGTTGTGGTCGAATTGGTCATGGAGTGAAGGATTGTGAAGATATTCCTGAAATATGAAGAATTTGTTGGACGATGTGCTTCCTTACTCTTTGGCGCTCAAAACCGAATCTAATGTTATGGGGAAAGAATGCGTGAAAATGGGATATTCGACTTAAAGGGTGATGAAGTAATGTTTTTACGTTGGTGGTCGCGAGAAGGTACAATAGACACTTGTGCCCAAGAAGGGGAAGGAGTCGCTTAGGGTGGAAGTAGAAGATGCTTAATGGTCGTCAAAACCACGATATAAAATTTCCTACAACAAAATAATACGAAATAGTAGTATAGGGTAGTAGGATCAAATCCACATGGACCAGTTATTGTGATCAACTTTTGTGTTTTTTGAACAGAATTTCTATCGTGTCAACAGTCGTGCCCACGACTCGAAACAAACTTTCTGAAAAATAAATAAAATAAATCAAGGGAGTTGAAAATGTTCAGAAATTAAATAAATGAGATAGCAAAAATAAACAATTTTATAAGTCGAAAAATAAAATAAAAAAGTAAAGTAAATACGAATTTTGAAATCAAAATTATAAAGCTTTAGCCTTAGACTCGATAAACTCCGGTTTCCGATTCGATCCTTGAAAATGTGTCTTCTTCTCCAAACAATAAGCTGGTTATAGCAACTAAGAACGTCTTAGTCGCCAATTCTTCCTTTCGTAGTTTGTTTTGGTACAACCTGTAAACCAACCCTTACCGATTGTCTAACCACGATAGCCTTGCATTCTGAAGAAGCCAACTCGGATTAACAACCTCAACCACGTGAGACGTTTAAATCTGATCACTATCTCCCTTGACGAAAATCCCATTAGTATGACCCCGCTAGGATACTCCAATTTGTTCATGGGAATCTGAATACAGCACGACCGACTCGTCTTCTCAACTGTATGCCTAAACGACTCCAACCCAACGTGCACTTTGTGTTGAAAGCAAGTTAACTTTAAGGAAGAATTGTACTATCCCGATATTCTAGAGAGATGGTGAATTCCGTATGAAAGATTTTTTATGCGGATTCATTTCTCACGATTCTTAACGAAAGAGAACACCGACCTAAAGCCAAGTTGGAAATTTAGTGAAACATGAATTTAATCATGCTCTTGTTGGTTAATAGAAAATGGGTTTAATAGTAATGGAAAAAAAAGAAAAGGAAAAGGGGTTTAGAAATCAATTAAACACATTCTTGAAAAGGAAAGAAAAATGAAATGAAATTTGTCAGAAAGCACTGATGCTACTGGCGCGTAAAGAAAGAAAAAAAGAAAAAAAGGAACAATTGCTTTAACTTCAATCCAAATCAAGTATGTTTCAATTGTGTCCCTAGCTAGTTATTGCTAAATTTAGCATAGGCTATCCATAAAACATTCCCACTAATTAAAATAAAGGAAATGTAAACAAAATAAAATCAGAAAATATAAATAAATAAATAAAATATGATTTTTTGACTTTTCACAATTTCAACAACAAATTTTTGCATTTCTATTCCTTAACTCCTCCACATCTTCCAATTTACCCCATCTCTTTACTTTTTGCTTCAATTAAGTCTCATTTTGCTTGCTTTTAAATTGTGGCATTTCTTTTGTGTACCTAATAAGAAAAATATTATTTTAGAAGTATCTTGCTCGTAATCTAGCGAAAAATACACAAATAAAAACACCAAAATTATTTACTATCAAAGTCCCCCTCCTTAGCCTATGCTTGTCCTCAAGGATAATGTTTATTCTAAACTAAAATCATTCGATAATTTTTTTTTGAAATCAAATCTCATTCTTTAGCCAAGCGTCATCAAACAATTAGGTGAATAAAAAATAGGCAATTTCTATGTCCAATCAATAAGCATTAATAAACTTTTAAATATTATGTAAAAAATCAATCACTTCACAAAAATTAAAACCTAATTAAACTTGCTAAATAATCGTACTCAACTTTTACATATATATATATTCTCTTTCTTTTTTTTTTCTTTTTTCTTCTCTTATTATTATTATTTTTTTTTACTTTTCCCTAATTTAAAATGGAAGAATTTTGAGACATTAATCAAATTTTTTTTACGTGAATTGAGATAACAAGCCAGACACCTCAATCGGTTACTCAATTTGACATGTCATTAGTTTATTTCTCAAGGCAGCTCGGCTAGTGGAAAGTTACAAGTTTCGGTTCGTCACTGAAATCTTTTTACACGAGTTGAGATGGCAAGCCAAGCACCTCAACTCAATTACTCAATTTGGTCACATTTTTGAATCTTCACTCTTAACCAAGCCAAATTTTATTTATTTACATAATTTGAGTACTTTATTGGGCAAGTTTAAAGAGTTCCTAATTTTATGAAGTGTTTGATATTTTCCATAATATTTTCAACTCTACAAAATGCATGTCGATCAAAATAAGCAATCATTATTCATGAATTCCTAATTATCTAAATGAACCAAGCATAAGAATTTAAAGTGCATTTGCGAAACTAATTATCGAATACCATCAATATATGAATAAGCATATATGCAAAGAAAAATAGCATGGCATGCGTAATGAATCCCCCTACTTAGCCCACATTGCCCTTAATGTGCAAATTTAAAGAATAGAAAAACATAGGGCAAAGTGTACTCCCCATGTAAATTTAATGAGGTGGAGAACGACGACGGTGCTCGCATTGCAGCATTGAAAGGATGCGTTCGATGTTGGCTTCCATTATTTCTAGGCAAGCCTCAAAATAGTTCATTCTTTCCTCTATAACAGAATAAGGCTACTCATCTCGACCCTAAGAGCGGAATTGTGTGTTCGCTGAAACACTCTATTACTTCGAGGAGTATATGTACCTAGGTGAACAAAGTAAAAAGCAGTGTCTTGGAAAATAACACATGAAACTGATCAAATAGTATTTACTTTTAACTTAAATTAAAATAAAATTCAAAATTAAATTAATTAAAATAAATTCCCACAAAGCGCTTTTGTTTAACGTCGTTAGCTCAACGACTTGAAAATTTATTCAACCGGCTCTTCAAGCATTAATTCCTCGACCATTTGCACTTGAAAATTCTCGTAGAACAGCTTCAAACGTTGACCATTCACTTTGAAGATTTTTCCAGACTTTTCACTTTTTATTTCGATTACACCATGCGAAAATACATGAGTAACAACAAAAGACCTTAACCATTTGGTTCGAAGCTTACCTGCAAAAATTCTTAGTATAGGGTCATAAAAGTAATACTTTTTGCCTAACCAAAAATTATTTATGAGTTAACTTTTGATCATGAAATGCCTTAATTTTATTTTTATAAATCTGGGCATTTTCATATGCTTCTTGTCGAATTTCCTTAAGTACCTGAATCAGTAATTTTCGATACTTACCTGTAGTGTCTATCTCCATGTTGCATTGCTTAACAGCCCAAAACGCCTTGTGTTCTAACTCTATAGGAAGATGACATGGCTTGTCAAATATAAGTCAATAAGTAGACATACCTATGGGTCCTTTATAAGTTGTGCAGTATGCCCACAGTTCATCATTAAGACGCAAACTCCAATCTTTCCTATCTGGCTTAACGGTCTTTTCCAAGATTAATTTGATCTCTCAATTTGATACTTCTACTTGACCATTTGATTAAAGGTGATAAGCTGTAACAACTCTTGCACTACCCCATATTTTTCAAAAGCGTGTCGATTACCTTATTACAAAAATGCGTTCCTCGATCGCTGATCAAGGCTCATGGCGTGTCAAATCTAGAAAAATATGACTCTTAAGAAAATCCACTACAGTTTTGGCATCAGCATGACGGGTGGCTTTAGCTTCCACCCATTTTGACACATAGTTCACTACAAGCAAAATATAGATATTACCATACGAAGAAACAAAAGGTCCTATAAAGTCGATGCCTCATATATAAAAAAAATTTCACATACGTGTATAGAGGTTAGAGTCATTTCATTTTTTCAACTCAAATTCCTTACGTTTTGACATCTTTCGTAAGTTTTACAGAATAGATATGCATCACGAAAAATATGTGGCCAATATTATAGTCCACATTCAAGTACTTTATGCGCAATTTGTTTAGGGCCCAAATGTGCACCACATACGTAAGAATGACAAAAAGATAGAATTGAGTTTACCTCAATTTCTTAAATGCACCGTCGAATTACTTAGTCAAAATAATATTTCCAAAGGTAGGGGTCGTCCCAAATATAGTATCACGACTCTTGTTTAATCTTATCCTTTTCAGATCGTGATAAATTGGAAGAAATCATACGTGTAGCAAGGTAGTTTACCATGTTTGCATACTAAGGAAAAATTGTTTAAGCAAAAAGTAGAGTTTCATCCGAGAAATCATCTTTAAGCAATATAACTTCTTTTGATGGAAGTATTCGGCTCAGATGGTCAGCTACAAAATTCTCACGTCCTTTCTTGTATTTATTCTCGAGATCGAACTCTTGTAAAAGCAATATCCATCTAATAAGCCTTGGCTTTGCTTCGTTTTCTCGATCAAATATTTAAGAGCTACATGGTCAAAGAGAAAACAATTTTAGTTCCTAATAAATATGATCGAAACTTTTCTAAAGAAAAGACTATAGCTAGAAACTCTTTTTTTGTAGTCGAGTAGTTACTTTGAGCAGCATCCAAGGTCTTAGATGCATATGAGATAACGTGTGGTTCCTTCTCGATTCTTTGCCCAATGATCGCTCCTACATTGTGGTCACTTGCATCGCACATGATTTCGAAAGGATAGTTCCAATTTGGTGGTTGTACTATAGGTGCTGAAACAAGTTTATGTTTGAGTATGCCCAATGCATCTTTAGATGATTGGTCAAACTCGAACTCCTTGTCTTTTTGCAAAAGGCTATAGAGCGGTTGCGCAATCCTTGAAAAATCTTTGATGAACTGCTTGTAAAAACCTGCATGACCAAGAGAAGAACAGATCTCTCTCACAGTTGTGGGGTATGGAAGTGAGTTAATAACATCTATCTTTGCCTTATCAACTGAAATACCTTCAGCAGAAATGATATGGCCTAAAACTAATCCTTTATCAACCATAAATTGACATTTTTTGTAATTTAATACAAGGTTAAATTCTAGGCACCTTTTTAAAATTTTGGCAAGATTCGACAGACATACTTTAGAAGAATCACCATATACTGTAAAGTCATCCATAAATACCTTAATTATTTTCTTGACGTAGTCGAAAAATATACTTACCATACACCTTTGGAACGTGGCTGGTGTGTTGCAAATTCCGAACGACATTCGTCCATAGGTGAACACACCAAATGGACACGTAAATGTCATCTTCTCTTGGTCTTATGATGCCATTGCAATCTAGAAAAAACTGAGTAACCATCAAGACAGCTATAGTGAGATTTTCCAACTAAACGTTCTAGCATTTGGTCAATAAAAAGAAGTGGAAAATTATCTTTTCGAGTTAAAGAGTTCAACTTCTTGTAATCTATGCAGACTCTCCACTCGTTTTGGACTAAAGTGGGAACCATCTCACCTACCGAGTTTTCAATTATGATCGCACCAGTTTTCTTAAGCACCACATGAACAGGGCTGACCTAACTACTGTCTGAAATAGGCTAGATCATCCCAACATCAGGTAATTTTTGCACTTCTTTCCTGCACTTCTTTCCTTACCACTTCCATCATTGGTAGATTTAGACGTCTTTGAGGCTCTTTTGGGAATATTATTCTTTACCACTACAATTTCTTACATACAAGTCGAGGGACTCAAGCCCTTAATGTCGGTAATCTTCCATTCGATCGCCTCTTTATAATCTCTAAGAACTCGTACCAAATTTTCCTCTTCTATCCTCGAGAGCTTACTCGAGATTATTACTTACAAGGTATTGCTTTCGCCCAAAGGCGTAGTTCGAATGTTCTAGAAGTGGTTTGAGTTCCAAATCTGGGGCTTGTAAAATAGATGGTAAAAACTTAGTTTGTGAAGGGGACAATTCAGAGTTTTTACCTAGATTTCTTTGAAATTGAGATGCCTCCATGTTAGCAAGCATTTCGTGAATTGACTCATCGTCTGTCATCCACTTCTCTAATTCTTTCAAAGTATCAAAATCTAAACTTCTGCAAAGAATAGTTTGTAATTTATCTTCATCATGATATTCAAAGTGTAGTTCCATTAAAGGTTTAATTATATCAATATTAGAAAAATTAGTAATTGTGCTAGGGCGGTTCATGGCCTCATAAACGTTAAATTTCACCACTTCTCTATCGAACTCCATAGTGAGTACACTCCGCACATCAATTTTTGTTTATGCAATACTTAATAATGGTCTTTCAAGTAGTATGTTGGAAGAATTGACCGAGCTGTCGTCCTCCATGTCGATAATGTAGAAATCTGGAGGAAAAATTAACTCGTTTACCTTCATAAGAACATCTTCCAACACTCCTTCTGAATATAATACGGATCGATCTACAAGTTGAATAATTACACCTGTTTCTTTCAAAGGACCAACATTAAGTAGTTTGTAAATAGACAAAGACATAACATTATTGATGCACCTAAGTCGCACATGGCTATTTTGATTCCAAAACTACCTATTTTGCAAGATATGGAAAACATACCTTGGTAATTACATTTTGGTGATATCTTCTTCTGTAACATAGCGGAAACATTTTCACCAACACTCACCTTTTCATTCCTGAGGAACTTCTTCTTACTTGTGCATAATTCTTTTAAGAATTTTGCATAACGTGGAATTTGCTTAATCGCATCAAGAAGGGGGATGTTTATCTCTACCTTTCGAAAAGTGTCAAGAATCTCCTTCTCTTCTTGCTCCTTCTTATGTTGGACGAGCCTTTCAAGAAATATAGGCAGTACTGCAAATAGTTTCTGTGGTGTCGACTCTGTTGGAGCCTCTAAATCGAGTTCCTTTTCTTCGTGTTCAACATCGTGGGCACTACTTATGCTAGTCATGAGTTCAAAAACTGTATCATTTCTCAATGTCATAGCTCTTGCATTACGTCGACCGTTAAGTTCAGTTTGAGATGGTAACTTACCTTTGGACTCTAAACGGCTAACCATAAGTGCAAGTTTACTCACCTACTTATCCATTTCTTGAAAGTGTGCTTCAATCTTTTGTGGGAACTTTTCGGTGCTAACAAGTAACCTATCTACTATGGTTTCAAGAGATGACTTTGTGGGTTGATACTATTAAGGTGGAGGTGGCCTTGGCTGATACGGTTGATTGAACCGAGGAATCAGACCATAACTTAAGTTTGGATGGTCTTTCCACCCTAAGTGTTCAAGTAAGGATCATATCTCCTTTGGAGTGGCCCTAGAAAGTTCCCGACTACATTTGCTTGTTATGTTGTCCCATCATGAAAAATAGGACACAAGTCCGTCGAATGATCTGACATGGCACAAATTTCATACAACCGTGCTGGGTTTGTCTTATTTTCAAGCAAATTCTGCACAATATTAGTAAGTTTATCTATTTTATCTTCTAAAGATAGAGAACTTCACCCATGGACCCGTCTCATGGGTTTTGTAACCAGTCAGAATTGTTGAGAATTTACAGCAATGATCGATATTAATTCCCTTGTTCTATGGGGCTCTATATTTACAAGCTCTTCAGTATCTTTTTATCCAATTCTTACAATGTCTCATCTCAACTCAACTGCTTGTGCTGTTGGAAAAAACCTGTTAAGAAATAAGCAAGACATATCAAACCATGTGTTAACTGAACTAGATGGTAAATAAAATAACCAGTCTCTAGAAGAGTCGGCTAACGAAAAAGGAAATGCACGAAGTTTAATTTGGTCTTCGATTACTCTTGAGGTTTCATGCTTGTGCAAATCATATGAAACTCTTTCAGGTGTGGGTTTTCATTTTGAATCTTGTAAAAGGTGTGCAACATATAGATTAAGCCCGATTTAACTCGAACGACGTTCTTCCTGCTGGATAAGTTATGCACAGTAGCTGTTGTTTGTTTGGTGTTGCTATGAGTTAGCGAATAGTTTGATTTGTCATTACCTTCGGTTCATTAACTGAGAAAATATCATTGGTAAAATATCCTTCTTCAAATTCAGGTTGTGGTCATTTACCATGCCGCATAGCTTCTTTTCTAAACTTTTGGGCCAATTTCTCTATCTCCAGTTCAAATTTGAGAGTTCCCGGTTCAGACCATGTCATAAAAAAAACAAACGAAAATTAAAAAATATTACAAATCCCCATTAATGGCGCCAAAATTTGATGGGCATCGAATCCACCAAATAAAATTTCCTATAACAAAATAATACGAATTAGTAGTATAAGATAGTAGGGTCGATTCCATAAGGACTGGTTAATGTGATCAACTTTCGTGTTTTTCTTGTGAACAAAATTTCTCTCATGTCAATAGTTGTGCCTACGACTCGAAACAGACTTCTTGAAAAAATAAATAAAATAAATCAGGAGAGTTGAAAATATTCAAAAATTAAATAAGAGAGATAGCAGAAAAAAACAATTTTATAAGTAAAAAAAAATAGGAAAATATATGTGAATTTTGAAATCAAAATTATAAGGCTTTAGCCTTAAACTCGATGAACTTTGGTTTCCGATTTGATCCTTGAAAATGTGTTTTCTCCTTTGAAAATAAGTTAGTTATAGTAGCTAAGAACGTTTTGTTACCAATTCTTCCTTTCATAGCTGGTTATGGTACAACCTGCAAACTAACCCTTACCGATTGTCTAACCATGATACATGCATCAGCAATTCAAAACCCCAATAGATTTGGCTCTGAAGAACTCAACTCGGATTAATAACCTCAACGACGCGAGACATTTCAATCCGATCATTATCTCTCTTGACGAAAATCCCACTTGTATGACCCCACCAGGTGATCTGCTGGTTTTGTACCTAGCTGATTGAACTATTTTTCACACTTTAGGAGCTTTATTTGTGTAGGATTTAATTTAGTTTTATGTTATTGAATAAAATGTGTAAAAAGTACAAAATGGTTTATTTTATTGTCTTTAAGGCCGATTGAGGCCTAAAGGTTAGCTAATGTCCTTCATGAGTGTGCAAGAGACCCTTAGAAGTTGAACAAATATGACGCTAATCACTATGTCACGACATAGACTACTTTACGTCGCAACGAAGGGATTAGACTTGAAGAATCTGGAAACTGACTTCTGTGTCGCGACATACATTCCCTATGTCGCGAAAACGCCTACAAAATGATAGTAAAGAAAGGGACTAATCTCTTCATCGTGACACAGGTCCTGATATGTTACGACATCGACCCCTGGATGCAGATTTTACATTGAGTGAAGGGCGTTTCAATCTGTACAATGTCACTTACACACCTTTTTTACTTAGTTCATTTTTACTTTAGTTTTGTCTTTTTGTTTAGAAACGAGATTGTAAACTTCTCATAAATGATCGTGGAATTATTTCTCGACAGATTGCTAATACAATTCGAGCTTCTTTTCATTTCATTTATTCAATCGTATGATTCATTACATTATTGTTTTTATGATATTTTAAGAAACCATGAGGAACTAATCCCATTGTAGGGGGATTAGGGAGTGGAAGTATGAATATTTAATTATTGTTTAAATAGAGATTTTCAATTGGATTAGCTATTTGGGAAAGGAAGAACATGAAACAAACACTAGGCCTAACAACCCTAAAACGTCATTCAGGTGGGAATGAACCCAAAATTGGTATTGCCTATTCGTGAAGACCTTTTCCCAAAATCAATTCTTTCCCTCAGAATATTACCAAGTGTTTTGTTATAACACAATATATTACAACTTGACCCGTATACTTGTGGAAGCCGAAAAAACACATACCGAACGAGAGTATGTTTGGAGGCGGTCAAGTTGTTGGCATCATTGTCAGGAGGCAATGCTTTAGTTATTTTTATTTCTTCATTGTTATTAGAATAATTAGGAAATATTTAGGATATACCTACGAATTAACAAAACTAATAGTTCTTTTATCTTGTAGATCAACTATTTTTTCTTCAACTTTATCACATTAATCCTGCACTATGGATGATTATTATTACATGTGTTCAGATAAGGACTACATTTACGATGATGATATTTATGAAGATGGGTATTATGAAGATTGGGAGCTCCAGGAAAATCAAATATTATTGATGCTTAAATTAAGTCAACTTCGAGGAGGGACTTAGATCCCCGATCGAAAAATCACGAATCTTTGGAAAGAGTACATGTAGAGCCTGAACGAAAAAAAAATGAGAACAAGAGGTGAATTTAGATATTGAACCAAATAAAGAAATCTTTAAGGAATCTGTAAACTAGACCATCAAGTATACTAACGAGGATAGAGAATGAACCTCAATTCAATGAAGAAGTGATTCATTTAGATACCAATGATGGGCTCCACTCACGGGGCATGGATCTTTAATTAATCACTGTTAGTGACAGACCCATGGAAAAAATTTTGACAACTAAAGAAACTATGAATCAAAAATTTGATTTGGAATGGGAAATGGCTATAAAATATAATATCTTTCTGCTACAGCAGATCCCTAAGGAAATCGTTGCTATTGGAATTTTCCATGCACTCCAAATAACCAAAGAGATTCACATCTATGAGATAGCTCCTCAGTTTCCAAATATCAAAAAAATTATGCCTTCATGCAAAAAGGAAATAAGTCCATGGAGAATCCAATCCTTGCAATGGGTTCCAAAACCATATACGAAAAAAGTACCTAGGGAAATATGTAATATCGATCATAAATGGGGGGATATTGTTGCCCCAACGTGGACGCAGCCCAATGAAAAATTGTTGAGAGAATCGTTTTTACTGAATAAAATGATTGAGGAAATATGCACAATAGGACCTTTGTTTTTTATGTGCAGCCCAGTAAAAAAGGCAATCACCAGACCAAATGCTGGTATCAATCCACAATTATAGCTGATAAATATGACCGACGGAAAGAACTGGTTCTTATTAATGCAAGACGAGAAGGGAAATTTTGAGAAAGAGATAAATGTTAGAGGGTAACTTGGCATGACGATTGCTAGACTAACAATGATAGAACAAACTATTTGCGGGTGTCGAAGTGCACACTAACTACCTTGTCAAATAATTCTAACAAGCACTAATAAGCATTTTTACTTTTATGTGTACTAACCTACTAACTTCATTATTTTCTCTTTTAAGGCAATCTAGGCGAAATTGACATGTTTGTCGCAACAAACTTTGTCTATGTCGCGATAAAGCAACTAGTATGCCCCCAAAAACATCTCACAGCTCCATGACACGACACACCACTTGTATATTACGACAAAGGGGTCAAACTACCAAAATTCCAAGACTGATAGGTTTGTCACGACAAAGGAAGAGCTTTGTCATGACAAAGGGGTACTGATGGGTTTGTCGTGACACACCATTTGTTATGTCGTGAAATTATCTGTAATTTCAAAAGGGTCGACTCGATCCCACAACCCGACATTTTAACACTTATTTTACTCATTTTTTAACCTTAAAACCCTAAATTTCTACAACCCTAAATTATCTGTAATTCATTTCTTAACACTAAACACTTCAAAAACTCTTGAAAACTCTCTTAATCCACTACTTCCTTTTCTCTTTAAACCTAAAACCCCAAACTTTACTATTCTTCAAGAAGGATTCATTCCATCACTTAAGGGCTCGATCTTATCTACTTATCATGGTACAAACTTAAAAACAAAAGTATCTCTCATCTGTCATTGTTTCATTCGTTACTGTTCATCTCTGTTCAAAGTGCTCGTAGACTACACTACCACCCAAAAAGAGCAAATGAACCATTATTTAAGACAGTGATAGTGGTTCGGACTACGAAAGGTTCGGGAATTCCCAAGTTGAAAACTACTTCTTAGCCTCACAAGGATGAACCCTTATTCAAGAATGAGGCTTTGTAGCATTGATGGTTCTCTGCAAGGAGATATGACCGTTAGTAAAGTACCACCAATGGGAACAATTTTGTGTTCCCCCAACAGGTAACGTTATAGTACCCATACTTCATGAGTTTTACACATCTCTTAAGGATGATATTATGGGATAAATATCAAAACTATAATGAACTATTTTTAATGTGCAATTGTATACATGAACTTTGATTTTGTGTAGTTGTATACATGAAATTTTGATTTGATTCAATTCTTGTAAATTATTAACACAATTATTGATATAACATCATTTTATGTTTATATATTGCATACATAAATAATATATTTATCCAATATAAAAATAAATTAACGCATTTATTTCTTTAAATGTGCATGATTAAATCAAAATCAAAGTTTCAAGTATACATTTGAACCACAATCAGAGTTTCATGTGTATAATTGCACCAAATTAAAATTCATGTATAAAATTGCACATTAAATCAAAGTTCATGTATAATTTTGAGATTTATCCCCGATATTATTAAGAGAGAAACTCTTGAAGTAGTAGTTGTAAGAGAGAATTATGTTCCCATTTTACCTGTCGATATCTGTGAGTTTTACAATGTTTCATACTATGAGGAAGATTACATTAATGAAATTGACTTAGATATGTTTAGGAACATTGATATGGAGGAAATTATTAAATTTTTAACATAAGGTAGGGGTAGTTGGAATTATAGACCAGATACTGGTTCGCCTTCGAATTTTAACCAAGCTATTATGTTCCTTGTTATGAAAATGTGAATGCAATTCTTGGCCAGTAGGATTGCACCGGCCTTAAATGTCTCTAATGTTAATACTTTTCAAACTATTTTATTGTATGATGTTTTGCAGAAAAAATGAATTTGTGCATTGCACACAAAGACAGAAAGCTGGACTTTTCTTTCCCCATTTGATAACGGCGTTAAGCAAGAAGGCAGAAGTGCTAATGAGTGAAAATGAGCAATTTTTTATGCCAACAAGAAGCGTTATTGGGGATTCAATATACAAACAATATGTTGAGCTTCAGTGAGAGAAGGAAGGAGAAGATGGATGTACCATCATCACTAAAATGAAATGAAACTGCAAGAGCTTGAAAAGGATACGTTGGCAGCATAGAAGGGAAATTAGATGGCATGATTCGGTGGATGCAGGAAACATGTCTTGTATTGAAGGAATTCCTAAGAATGAATGGGCTACCAACCTCAAATTATCCACTGAACATATTTGGGGATGAAGGTGTTGAGGAAGAAGCTGAGTTGGGAGGAACCAACACAGAGCAAGAAGACCCAAACATGGAAAATGAGTATAAGGCAATGTTCTAGCTTCAATATTCAACGCCTAAAGGGTCTGTGATTCGTAGTCCAACAAGACAACAAGGTGGGAGTTCTCACCAAAAGTACTTTGGCAAGTGTAAAGCTCTAATGGATCCTCAATTGGACTCCAAGGATTAATGAGTTTTTGAACAATTTTTTTTAAAACTTTGCATTTCATTTTAAAAAAAAAAACTTGTAATTTGGGATAATTTTTGTTTTTGCCTTTAAGACTTATTTAATTAAATTAGGAGTATGAATAGAAGTAGATTTTATCTTTGCTTGCACATGCTTTAATCTTTATGTAGGAACCCCACATTATAGAGACACAACATTTTAAGCTATTCACAACAAAAGGAGGAAAGACAACCACCATGAGACAAGGAGCTGCCACGATCAATCAGGTAACTTCTTTCCTTACTATTTAAGGGGCTGCACATTGAGGACAATGTGTTATCTAAAGTGTGGGGGTAACATAAGAATTATTGCATGTAGTTTTATTTCTAGCTTTTTATGTTTTTCTTTGATGTGTGCTTGAGCTTGTCGAAATACAAGTGATTGGTTAGGAGCATGTATAATAGGTGGATAGTATTTTTTTGATAAATTTAGCATGATGATGAGGACTTTTTAAATTTTGAGCATGAAACCATTAAGTTCTATAGGTTACACTAAGTATAGATAGAAAGGTATTATTTATACCAAATGATGTGAAAGATTTGAGGAAACAAGCATGCTAGTATATATTATAGATAATAATTTTGGGATTATGTGACTAAATTAATATTTGTGCATATTGAGGTGTTTAAGGATGACCTAAAGCATTGTTTGGTTACACCTAGAGCTAAAAAGCTAAACCTTATTCTGAATTCCTAATTAGTATCCATCTTTGAGCCTTATGACCTTTCTTCATGAACTAAATTACAAGCCTCTAAAGCCTAAAAAAGATTATTCGTGTGTATTCTTTTCTTTAGTCCTATTTTGCACGATAATAGACATATGACCATATGTATTGACGGTAAGTAGGCACATTATGGTGGAGGTTGTAGAAATCAAGAGTGAAATAGGAATACTAGTATAGAATATGAACTTTAGTATAGCCAAAAAGAGAAAAACAATGAACATCAAAAAGAAATGAGTAAAGACAGAAGAGGAAAAAAATTCATGAGTGAAAAAGAATATGAAAAGTGACAAAGTCACAAAAATACCAAAAAGAAAAAAAAATCTTACTCAAGAAACAAAAGAAAGTCATATGCTAGCTAAATGGATTAGACTATATTGAGATTTCCTAAGTGGAGAGAAAAGGAAGACAAGAGAAAAAGAAATAAGGATTTGAGATGAAATGGGACATTAAGGGGGAGAATAGGGGACAATATAATGTGTCAAACTGTTTTCATGTTTGTAACCATTTGTGCTTAACTATTCTTTCAATTTCATACCTATCCTAAACCTCAACACGTTATAAGCAGAAAAAGCCCTATTTGACTTAAACAACTCTATGCATAAATGAATGTGGAATTGCTTGATCTCATTATAGCTATTTATATTGTACTAGGATAATTAAAGTACTTAAATTAGGCATTGATGGAGTTATATCGACAAGACTTTGATGTTTGTATTTCTTGTAATTTACTGAACTTATATTTTTCTAAACATGAATGATAAAGTTACTCACTCATCATGTTAGAATTTTTGAGAAATATATAATACCTAAAGTAGATGTTCCAAACTTAATCTTTTTTATGATATATACTCAAGCTCCTTTGTTTTTTTGCTTTTCTTGTTTTGATTGCTTGAGGATAAGCAATGACTTAAGTGTGGGGAAGTTTGATCTACTAGTTTTATACCTAGCAGATTGAACTATTTTTCACACTTTAGGAGCTTGAAATTAAGCATTTGCCTTTTATTTGTGTAGGATTTAATTTAGTTTTATGTTATTGAATAAAATGTGTAAAATGTTCAAAAAGGTTTGTTGTATTGTCTTTAAGGTCAATTGAGGCTTAAAGTTTAGCTAACGTACTTTGTGAGTGTGCAGGAGACCTTTAGAAGTTGAAAAAATATAAAGCTGATCACTATGTCATGACATAAACTGCTCTACGTCACAACAAAGAGATCAGACTTGAAGAATCTGGACACTAACTTCTGTGTTGCGACATATATTCCCTATGTCTCGATAATGCCTGCAAGATAACACTAAAGAAGAGGACTAATCTCTTTTTCGCGACACAAGTCCTGACGTGTCGCGACATTAACCTCTAGACGTGGATTTTACACCGAGTGAAGGGTGTTTCGGTCTTTAAAATGCCACATAAACACGAGGAACGTCAGCTGACCTAGGCTTGAGGACAACGACCGTCCAAGACTATAAATAGGGCCTCTAGCACTAAGGTTTTACACACCTTTTTACTTAGTTCGTTTTTACTTTAGTTTTGTCTTTTTGTTTCAGAAACAAGATTTTAAACTTCGTATAAATGATCGTGGAATTATTTCTCGATAGATTGCCTATACAATTCGAGTTTCTTTTCATTTCATTTCATTTATTCAATCGTATGATTCATTATATTATTATTTTTATGATAGTTAAACCATGAGGAACTAATCCCATTATGGGGGATTAGGGAGTGGAAGTATGGATATTTAATTATTGTTTAAATAGGGATTTTCAATCAGATCAGTTGTTTAAGAAAGGAAGAACATGAAACAAACGCTAGGCCTAACAACCGTAGAACATCATTCAGGTGGGAATGAACCCAAAATTGGTATTGCCTATTCGTGAAGACATTTTCTCTAAACCGATTTAGACAGTGACATCTAGCGGTAAGTAGTCTCTATCGAATCGTTATGTTGGTGGAAAATCAAAAGATCCTATTAAGGCAGCGACTAGTTGATTGAAGAAAAATCCTTAAAACCGATGGTTGAAGAATCCATACTGAAGCGACCTAATCTCCACAAATCTCTTTATCGAATTTTCTATCTCTTTCTCTTGCTTTATTTTATTTACTTTATGCTTTTCAATCACAAATACTTTTATTTTCTTTCATACTATAAACCCTAAAAATAATATTAATTACTTCTTTTCCTTTTAGGGATCTAAATCACTATGGCTTCACCTCCTTTGGGTACGATCCTTAGAATACTACCAAGTGTTTCGTTGTAACACACTATATTATAACTTGACCAGTATACTTGCAGAAGTCGAAAAAACACATATCGAATAGGAGTACGTTCGAAGGTAGTCACTAGGATACACCAATTTGTTCGCGGGAATCTAAATACAGCACGGTCGACTCGTCTTCCCAAGTGTACGCCAACACGACTCTAACCCAACGTGTAGTTTACATTGAAAGCGAGTTTACTTTAAGGGACGAATTTGTACTATCCCGATATTCTGGAGAGATTGTAAATATTGTACGAAAGATTTTTAATGCGGATTCGTTTTTCATGATTCTTGACCGGAGAAAACATCGACCTAAAACCAAGTTGGAAATTTAGTGAAGCATGAATTTAATCATGCTTTTATTGGTTAATGGAAAATGGGTTTAATGGTAATGGAAAAAAGGAAAGGAAAAGGGGTTTAGAAATCAATTAAACAAATTCTTGAAAAGGAAAGAAAAATGAAATGAAATTTGCCAAAAAACACTGATGCTACTAACCCATAAAGAAAGAATAAAAAAGAAGAAGGAACAATTGCTTTAATTTCAATCCAAATCAAGTATGCTTCAATTGTGTCCTTAGCTAGCTTATTTATACACAAATTTAATGCTAAATTTAGCATAGGCTATCCCTACAAAAATTCCCACTAACTAAAATAAAGGAAATATAAACAAAATAAAATCAAAAAATATAAAAAAAATAAAATCTGACTTTTTGCTTCAATTAAGTCTCATTTTGCTTGCTCTTAAATTGTGGCATTCCTGTTGTGTACCTAATAAGAAAAATAAAATTTTAGAATAATCTTGCTCGTAATTTAGCTAAAAATACACAAATAAAAACAACAAAATTATTTACTATCAATGTTGGTCCGAAAGTTGGGGTGGAGCTAAGGTAACAAAACCTGAGTTGGTTACTAATTTTGAGGAGAGAGATGATAAGGATAAGGATAGTGTTCAATTTTATTCCCACAAGAACTCTAATTTGGAGCAAATGGATCATGATGGGCTAATAAATATGATGGGGCCCAATGATGAAGAAGATGGTAAGTGTTTGGATAATGATGAATTTCATGAAAAACATCTTTTTACGTTAAGAAAAAGTGGAAAAGTTTGGCAAGGGGTTATAGGGTGGGGCAAATGTTGGTCGATAATACGAATGGAAAGTTAAAAAGTATATGGGAGAATCATATGGAGGAATAAAAGCAAAATAAAGATACGATTATTGGAAAAAAGGCAAAATTAATAAAAGAGGCTGAGGATGACTCATATGTTTTAATTTTGTCTGGAGTTTCAAAGGAGTGTTCAAATTTGACTTCTCAATTTGGATCGATGGCTGCCAATGAGTAAGCCGATCGGGTGCAATGAAACTTTTAAGTTAGAACGTTTGTGGATTAGAGAGTTCAAGAGTGGTACGACGGTTTCGGTAGGTGCTAAAGCTTAATAAACCCTGTCTTCTTTATGGAGATGAAATTAGACAATAAAAGGATGGAAGGTTTGAGGCATCAGTGTGGTTTTCTTAATGGGATTAAGGTGGGAACTAATGGGACTAGAGGCGAATTATGTCTAGCATGGAAGGAGGAAATATTTGTTTCTTTGTGGAGTTTTTCGAGTAATTTTATTAATGTTTTAGTGGAGGGAATGAATGAAGGCATAGCATGGAGACTCATAGGGTTTTATGGTTCCTCTTAGACGTCTTGGTTCGAAAAATAATTTACCATGGTACTTTTGTGGGGATTTCAACAAGATTTTGTAGCGTGTGAGAAGAAAACAAGTTTTTCGAGAGACAAAAAGCAAATGGTAATGTTTCGTGAAACGCTAGAGAATTGTTGTTTAGTTTATGTGGCTTTTTTTGAACCTTGGTTTACATGGGAGAAAGGTAATTTGTTGTAGACAAATATAAGGGAGTGACTGGATAGGGGTTCAAAAATGAAGGTTGACTAGATAACTTTCCTAAGGCGGTAATCAAACACCTACCAAACTCCTTTTCTGATCATTATCCTCTATTAATCAATTAAAATGGTGGTGGAGGAAGGAAAAGAAATAGGAGTTTTAAATTCGAAGCCTAGTGGATCATGAAGGAGTCTTTTCAAGGAGAAGTAGAGAAGATTTGGGATTCTTTTAGGGGGTGATTTATTTCCCAAGCTAGAGCTTCCTAGGAAAGGTTTGGAAAATTGGGTATGATGAATAAAAGAAAAACGTAATGGTCTAAATCTTGATTTAATTAAGAAATTGGTCAAGGTTATGAAGGTTAAGATAGATTATGAGAATTTTTTTGATTTAATCGATATAAAAATATGACTGAATTAGAGATGGAAAAGGATGAAGCATATTGGGAGCAACGAGCAAGAGTTAACTGGCTGAAAGTCGATGATAGAAGCACAAATTTTTTTCACAATTATGCTACTCAAAGGAGACGTTCAAACACAATAAAATGCTTAGAAAACGAGGATAGAAGGGTTACGAAAGTGGGAGCCGAAATGGAGGAAATTGAAAAACATTTTTCGGGAATCTTTTTACTTCGCAAGATGATGTCTTTGATAGGGAGCACATTTTATCGGGAGTTGAGAGATGCATCACTGATGATGATAACATCCTTTTGATGGTTGCCTACACAGAAGAGGAGGTCATTGGAGCATTGAAGGATATACGCCTAACAAAAGCCCCAAGAATGGATGGTTTTCCGATAATTTTCTTCCAACAATGTCTGCACATTATTGGAAAGGACGTAAGTGAATATTTCTTAGGTGTTCTTAATAAGGGTGGAATCTTGAACCCATGAATGTCACAAATATTATTCTTCTTCCAAAAATCCCTAGTCCTACTAGCATGACCAATTTTAGGCCTATTAGCTTGTGTAATGTTATTTGCAAGGTGATAGCTAAAATGGTCTCCAATCGTTTTTGAATTGTTTTAAATGGTTGTATTGATTCCGCACAGAGCGTATTTGTTCCAAGGAGACTTATTTCGGATAATGTGTTGTTGCCTTACGAACTTTTGCACACTTTTAGGTAGAAAAGGGGAGGTAGAAAGGGTTTCATAACTCTAAAATTAGATATGAGCAAAACGTATGATAGTGTGGAATGAGGCTTTTTGAGAGTATTGATGGAAAAAATGGGTTTTGACAGGTGTTGGGTGGATATGGTCATGAAATGCATCTCGACTGTCTCCTATTCGGTAAACGTTAATGGTATTTTTGGTACTTTTTTAGGCCAATGGGAGGTCTTCACCAAGGGGATCCTCTAAGACCTTTTTTGTTTCTTATTTGTAGCGAAGGTTTTTCTTCCTTAATGCAACTTGCTTAAAGCAAAGGGAGGCTAAAAAGGGTTAAGGCTAGTCGAAGTGGACCTAAGATTTCTCACTTGCACTTTGCTGATAATTGTATTTATTCGGTGAAGCTATAATAAGAGATGTGTGAACTATAAAAGACGTTCTGAAGGAATATGAGATTAATTTTGTCCAATACGTTAATTTTGAAAAATCTTTGGTTTTCTTTAGCGCAAATATAAAAGAAAAGATTTTTTTCAACTTTCAAGTAGTTTGGGGGTTCAATATTCTAATAATCCTAAAAAGTATTTAGGCTTGCTTAACATGGTGGTCAGAAGAAAAAATCATCTTTTCAAAATCTGAAGGACCGAATGCAAAAGAAAATATATGGTTGGAGTCCTGTGTTCTTATCCCAAGGTGGTAAGGAGGTGTTCATAAAGTCCGCCTTGCAAGTAATCTCGACTTATGCAATTACTTGTTTTCTTTTACCAAAATCTTTATGTGATGAAATGAAAAGAATTGTGGCATGATTTTGGTGGCAAAAGGCAAAAGGGAAGCGAGGTTTGCATTGGTGTGAGTACGGAAGCTTAGGTTTTCAAAGTTTTGGGAGTTTTAATGTCGCTTTACTTGTAAATATAGGTTGGAGGATTATAAAGAGGCCCGAATCGTTATTGGCAAAAGTGCTAAAGGCAAAATATTTTCCTACTATTGATTTCCTTAATTCAAATTTAAAATTTGGATTGTCGTCTACGTGAAAGAGCATATGGTTGACTAGGGAGGTTCACCAGGACGATTTCGATTTGAAAGTAAGCAATGGTGTTAATATATCCAATTTTAATTATGCATGAATTCTTGGTTCTATTAATTATAAATTAAATGAGCCGATTTTTAATTATAATTTGGAGTTAGTAGCAGAACTAATTGAAGCAAATACAAGGAAGTGAAAGAGAGTGCTCATAACCGGTGTTTTTGCGATAGTTGACGCGGAGAGGATACTGTACATCCCCTTGGCTGAAGTTTCACATGAAAATGTGTTGGTTTAGAGAGGAAAGGCCTCAGGCAAGTTCTCGGTCTGAAGCGCCTATAAAGTATTACAATTTGGCAATATTAATCTTAGTTTAAATAATTTACATATGGAAGCTAGGAATTTTTACAAACAATTATGGTACTTAAACCTACCATCGAAAATCAAAATTACAATATGGAGGATTTTGAATGATTTTATCCCTACGCTTACCAATTTGTACAACAAATGGCTGGTTGGTAGTTTCGAATGTCCAAGGTGTAGGGGGAACCAAAAACTTTAGACCATTTTTATTGGACCTGCCTAATGTCAAAAGCAGTTTGGGGCTTAGTAAGTCTGCAATCTTTACTGGATTTTCCCACATCAAGTATTATCGAATGGCTTACCAAGGGTTTAGTGTTTGCTCGTCGACACAAAGACGGGTTCTCTGTTGCACCCTATGGGTGATGCAGTTGAAACTAACTAAAAATATGACTAAGGCAAGTGCACCTATTAATTAATAGTATAGTTACGGTAAGACAAATATCGTTCCCACGAGGACCAAAAGTACTAGTAATAACTGTCTTCCTATTATCTAACCGGTCGAATAAAGTGATTGGTCTAAACTAATTTAACTAAATTAATAAAAAGTGTGTCAAAGATTAAAGCGAGAAATAGTAAGTGTTTTTATACCAAGAAGCGAACATTACCTAGGAAAGACTCCACCTAGATTTCATCTGCCATTATCATTCTAAATTAAGCAATTTATTCACTTAGTATTTTGATCCGTAGAAATCCCTAAATTATGCTAATACCTCTATTCAAGCATAAAAGCAACTGACATTAGGTTGATTAATTGAAATTTCTTTCTAATTAAAACCCCTATTGTCGCATTAATTCGATCTATGGATTCCTCTATTAGATTTGACTCTAATCTGGTAGATTAATGTCATCCTATTTCTAGGATTGCATGCAACTCCACTGAATTATGCTAGATCTACTCTTAAACAGGGTCTATTCCTCCTCTGATTTAAGTACATCAAATAAGAATTAATATCTCAAAAATATTAAATCAAGAATTAAGCATACATAATTGAGAACAAAATCTGAGTATTTATTGCATAAAATCAAAAATCAAATAACAGAATTCATCCTAGGGTTCATCTCCCTTAGGTATTTAGGAATTTAGTTCATGCTAATAAATGGAAACATCTCAAAAATAATATAACCACAAGATGAAGAAAAACTCATAATAAAATCAAAAGAATTTAGAAAGAGGTCTTCAATTTTTATGGAGATTTGTTTCAAAGACGGCTTCTATGGTGTTTCTTCAATAATCTTTGACGGTTAGGGTTTGGGGAATGGAAGATTTTGCAAAAAATTTAAAGTGTCAATTCATATCACTCCATCCCCTATTTATAAAACATGGAAATCTCTAGTTGGATCCAAATTAAATTCTAAAAAGATAATTAGAATTAAATCTAAACAATAATTTCTTAATTGGATCCAACTTAAACTCTAAAAGCCTAAAAGATAAATTAAAATTAAATATAAACAATATAATAATAATAATCCTAAATATTAATCCTAAGAAATAAAATTTAAATTTAAATAAAGTTTGATGTCCAATATATCTCTTCCTAACTCTTCCACATTCACGCTTTTTGCCCCAAATTTTCCTTTTTATCTTCGATTTAGTCCATGACCATGTGTTAAGCTCGTGGGGCTCCTAAAATCTGTTCTTTTTGTCCGGTTTTCGCTTGTTTTTCGCTCCTTTCGCTCCCAAATGCTTTCCTAAATATAGAAACATGAATTTAAAGGATTACGAACATAAAATTCATTATTTTAAATAAATTAATCATCCAAAAACGCATTAAGAATGAGGCTAAAACATGTTACTTTTGACACTTATCAATGGGCTCTATGGAGTGACAAAAATAAAAGATTCAATGAGAATGTGGGGAAAACAAGTAAGGAGGTACACGAATTCATTATCGATTATTTGATAGAGCTAGAGGGTTTAAAAACCAGGAGACTTACCAGAAATATAGATCTGCCATACTAGGAAGCTCCAAAAGGAGAATGGATAAAAGTTAACTTTGATGTTGACTTCAACAAAGAAACTTAGAGATCCGGTTCAGGAATGGTGGCTAAGGACTCTAAAGGCCACATACTAGTTTCTCGATCGTCAATTCATGAAAATGTCTCCACTGCTTTCGCAGTGGAAGCCCTTGTAGGGTTGGAAGTAGTAAAAATGAGGTTAGTATCGTGTTTCCAAACAATTATTCTCAAAGGAGATTCGTTAACAATTATTAGAAAATGCTCCATAGATCAAATAGATGCCTCAGAAGTTAGCATATATTAGGGATATGAAGTATTACGGATGAAGGTTTAAGGATTTAAATTTTAGATATACAAATAAAAGGGTAAACAAAGTTGCTCATGCTTTGGCTTCAGATGCATTAAGAAATGGAAAGGAAATTTGCCTAGTTAGATTGACAACGAGCTTTATCCAGACACTCCTAGACGATTACTAGATTAGAGAACCAGATTGAAGGAAGGTGTGATGCCATCTCCTCTGTCCTCCAAAAATGTAGATGATTTTTTTGAAGAAGTTTTAGGAAAAGAGGAAAATGGGATAGGGGAAGGGGAAGGGGAAGGATTTTTGGGGAAATAGAAATCGTCGATTTAGTCAATAAGTATGGTAATGGGGCGGGTGTAGTTTCCCAAGGAAGTGGGCTACATTTTTTTAAGTTTCTTAGATTTTTTTGATAAAGTTAGTTTATTTTTTTGAATATATTTAGTTCAGTTTTAGTCCTATTTCATTTGGCTGTAATTATTAATTAGGTTTTTAATTTCATATGCAAGAGCCTTTTGTTTTTGGGTCATTGTTTGGGTTGATTGTAATTTTCTTTTGGTTTTGCTTTAATAAAGCCCATTGCATATTTCGAAAAAAAAAACATTTAACATAGATTCTTTATTATCATTTTAATTTAAATTTATATCATTAAATGTATTATCTCAATTCTACTTATGAATAAAGCTATAAAGTATGCAACATACTAATAAAAACTTTTTTTATGTTATATTGAGGTGATATTAATATAAGAAATATTGTTTTAGAATGGTAAATATCCTCTCAACTACATTTTAAAACTTTTTTATAATATATAATTATTTTATGATATACTTTTTGACTATAACTTTAAAAAATTAGAACTAAAATAATGTAATTTTTATTATAACTTAGTTAAACAAATTATTTTTTGTAATATAATTTTTTTTAATTTATAATATAACTTCAAAAAATTTTATCATAATTATCCCAAACACTCATATGTATATATAATTTGTAGAAGCTCAATTTTGACTAGACCAGACTAAACCCTTTTTAAATTTATTGTAAGATTAAATTTGTTTTAAATTTAAATTTAATTTAAGTTTAAATTTATTTTAAATTTAAATTTAATTTAAGTTTAAATTTATCTTTGAATTTAAAATTATTATAAATTTAAATTGAAAGTCCAAATACAAATAAATGTCCAAACTTACAATCCAATTGAGTCAATTTCAGCTGACCCAATACAAACCCAAATACTAACCTAAGCCTGAAACCAATCCCAAAATGACCCAAGTACAAACGGGCCCAAGTGACCCAAACCATATCCTAAACAGAAGCCCCAATCTGCTGACAAATTGCATTGTTGTTGCCTCCCTCCCAGCCAACCAAAGGCAGCCACATCAGTACCAAGTTGCACCACCAGCAACTTGGACTGCCATCGTCACTGCTACAACCTCCATCACTGCACCTGCAAAAGAAAAAACAAGACAGACATTAAATTGTAAACAACAATTTGTAATGATGGAATTAAGGCTTTAAAAGCCGATTCAAAACCATTTGTATGGATCTTTTTTTTGGGTTGAATACAAAAAAGAAATCATTACAAACAATAAGAATTAAACATTAGATAGTGAAACAAGAATGCAAGCAGTCTCAGATTCGGTGTTAACAAGGTACACCATTCAAATTCATACATATTTATTTTTATTTATTGTTTTAAATGTTAAAACCATACATATTCTAAATATATTAGTATACGTATTTATTATACTATTATTAGCCTTTATACCTGAACATGCATCTAATAAATATGGTAATAAATATATATTTAATATTAATAATAATCATATTTATTAATAAAAAGGGAAATTTGAAAAGTTGTACCTCTATCTGGATCTGAACCGCTACCATTAGAGCCACGAACGGAGCTCCTCCGACCCACGGCCGTCGTCGCTCCTTCAGCCTTGCCTACAACCATGGGGAATGCTTCGAATAGTGCAGAGTTACAAAAAAACATATTAGAAGCCTAAAAACATATATGAAACAAATCCGAGAAAACAGTAAAAATGGTTAAAATCAAAGTTTTCTTAAAACGGATTAAACCTAGATCCACGGTTTTGAAAGGGTAATAAGACGAGAAAGAATAGATCTAAAAAGGAGGGTTTGTTTTCATTAAAATTTGGGTTGGATCCCTTAGGGTCCATACTCAGATCTACCTTTTTAAGAAGTAAGAAAAGAGGGTGAAAG
The DNA here is from genome assembly GCA_039519145.1 of Kokia cookei. Taxonomy (NCBI): domain Eukaryota; kingdom Viridiplantae; phylum Streptophyta; class Magnoliopsida; order Malvales; family Malvaceae; genus Kokia; species Kokia cookei. The sequence goes on along the minus strand of CM076904.1, from coordinate 23,429,899 downwards.
GAGAGGTATTTTTACCTTGTCGATGGCGCGTGGACGGGGAAGGCAGCAGCGCGTGCACCAGCAGATGACGGAGGGTGGCGCACGGTGACCACGCGCAACATTGGGCGACGCACATATGACGGCAGGGGACCCAGTGGAATGGCGACCGGACGTGGACTGGGGATGGCCGGCCAAGGACAGGTTGAGAGGTTTTGTACAAAAGAAATTTTGTTTTTTTGAAAAAAGGGATGTAAAAGTGATTTTTTTTTGAGGAAGTAACCTATATATAGCCATCCAAAACGGCGTCGTTTTGGCATGGCTTCAGATTGCTCAAAACGGCGTCGTTTTGGCTGTCCCGATCCGTGACTCGACGCGCTCCACCAAGATCCGCGTGTTTTTACAAAATTATCTATTTATGCATTTAGTCATTTCGCTTTTTTTTTTCTAATTTTCAACCAGGTCCTTTTTATACTTTTAATTAATTGTAAATTAGCCCATTAATTTCATTTCATATTTAATTTAGTCTTTTGACCTTTTGAAAGCGCTGAAAGTTGCCACGTGTCCTTAATTTGGCTTATTTATGCAATTGGTCCTTCCCCTTTTATTTTTATTTCAATTTAATCCTTAATGCAAGTTCTGTTTAATTAAAAAATTGGCCCAAAAATTTTACATGATTTTGAAATCAGTCCCTTGACTTCAGAACGCCTGAGAGGCTGCCACGTGTCACCATTTTTTGGTTTTATTGCCCTAGAGGTCCCTAAACTGTCTAAAAATCATATTTTGACCCCTGAACTTTTCCAAAATTCCATTTTTACAGTCGAACTTTCAAAAAATTACATTTTTACCCTCTAACTTTCAAAAAAATACATTTTTGACTTCAAACTTTCCAAAATTCCATTTTTGACCCTGAATTTTCCAAAATTTACCGTTTTACCCTCGAACTTCCAATAATTCCATTTTTAACCCTAATTTTTCAAAAATTTACCATTTCACCCTCGAACTTCCAAAAATTCCATTTTTGACCCTGATTTTTCAAAATTTACCATTTCACCCCCCAACTTCTAAAAATTCCATTTTTAACCTCAATTTTCTAAAATTACCATTTTACCTCAAACTGTCTAAATTTTCATTTTAACCCCAAACTTTCCAAAATTACCATTTTACCCTCGAACATCTAAAATTTCATTTTTGACTCCGAATATTCCAAAATTACCATTTTACCCCTAAGTGTCCAAAATTACCATTTTACCCTCGGGCATCAAAAAATGACATTTCGAATTCGTTTGTTTTGTTTTTCTTTCTCTTCAATATTTATATCTAACTATTCATTTTTTTGTTTCGTGTTATTTAAACTTCTTTATCAATTGTTCACTCATACTAAAAATTGCACATTTATTTTCAAAATTATTTCAAAACCGAGGCAATATTCTTTTCATGTGAAAAACTTCGAGAAATCATGCCCTAATGTGTCGGGTGTGATTTCTCGTATAACTCATACGAATCGAATATCCTCTTCCAAGCTTTTAATGCTTGTTAACTTCGGGATTTCGGGAACATCGTGCCCTTACATGTTGGTCACGACTTCGATTCTTCGCGAAAATCAAAGCAAATTGGCATCCTTTTCTTCAAATCTTTCTAAGTCATGTGTCTGAAGATTGTATTTAAACTTAATACGAAATTTCAAGTTTTCAAATACATATATATAAATAATTTTAAAGCAAAACGAGGCAATGTCTTTTCGTGTGAAAACCTCGAAAAATCATGCCCTAACGAGCGGCGTGTGATTTTCGTATAATTCACGCAATTGAATATCCTCTTTAAAATCTTTCAAAACGTCCTTCAGTTTTGAAAATCTAACAACGTAGTACCCTAACGTGTTGGACACGACTTCCAATTCTCATAGAGATTCAAAATACAGGGACGAATTTCCTCAAAAAGGGTTTTCTTTGAAATCTTGCAAAGTTTTCTAAAGACAAAGATCGTATTTTAAATTTTATTCGAGTTTTCAAAGTTGTAACAAACTAAAACCCAAAAGTAATTAATGTGGTACCAATTTTGGGCGTATGAGGATGCTAACTCTTCCTCATGCGTAACCGACTCCCGAACCTATTTTTTTGGATTACGAAGACCAAAAAATATTTTTCAAAACGGATTTTAAACGTTTTGTGGTGATCCAATCACACCAAATAAAAGATTGGTGGCGACTCCCATTTTCTAATTTTAAAATAATTTTCGAAACACATTTTAAAGTTGGTTTCGACAACTTGGCAACTCCACTGGGGACAAACTTTTTAAAATAAACTAGAGTGAAGCCAAAATTGATTATTTTTGGGTCTCTGTTTGAAAACTTTTACTTTTGGTTTTGTTTAAAATGCGATCCTTGGAATCTTTTGAGTGACATTTTATTATGTGATATTGCTAGTGTAATTTTGCATCCATATGCATTATGTTACTACCCTTTTAAGTGGAAGCGGGAAACTACTCCTTCGTGAGGTCTTTACCTCCGTGCAGGATAATAAATCGCTGTTGGGATTACATCCGTACCCTTATTTTCGTGAAGTTTTCAATTCCGTGCAAACATGTGAGAAATGTGTCCCCCTAAACTGAACTCATTCGTATGAGCCTGTAATGAGTGAGGATCGAGGAATCTACTGGTTTGGGTACCCTTTACTCTAGAGCCAAAACCACATATAGTGAGCCATTAGTACTTGTCATAGACGGAGCTATACTGAACCTTTTAGCAATTACCCAAGATATTTTTTTAGGTTCTTTGCTATATACTCGTATGTTGACATTGTTATATGTTGCTAACGTGTTTTGTTTTGTCTCTTTTCTTTTGTTTGCATATTGCATCATCATACAAGAAAGGGTGTTGATTCATACTCAATTACCAAATAGAAAGCTTTGACATGGAAAGTGGGTTTCTTGATAGAGTAGAAGATAATATGGCTGTGCGTTTATGGTCTAAAGGGAGACAACGTGAGAATGGAGATAGTTTGACAGAAGGCCATTTATTAGAATTTTGGGATCATACTCGAGTAAACGTGACCCAAAATAGTGTGCAAGAGCTAAGGGATATTTGGGGTCAATGGAATGATGAAATGAAGCAGGTATTTTATAAAGAATATGGAGATTTGCCTTATCTGCTCGAGGTAAAAATAGACAAACATCTTTTTCAAGCCCTCACTCAGCATTGAAATCCCGCGTATAGTTGTTTTTTCTTTGGGAGTTTTGACATGATGCCTACTGTAGAGGAATACATCGCGCTAATTCGTTGCTCAAAAATTCAAGTTGACAAGGTTTATCGAGAGCTATGAATGTCCCGACCCTTCTGAAGAGATTGATAAATATAATTGGGATAAGCGAACAATGGGTAGTGTCTAGAATCAAAGTAAAAGGGGTCAATAAATCCGAATATGAAGAAACGTGTTGACCTTTTCGCTTTAAGTATTTACGGGCTAGTTATTTTCCCGAAAGCGTTAGGGCACATAAAGGATGCAGTTGTGGATCTTTTCGACCGCCTTGGTAGGAATGTCACACCCGTCCCGGTAATCCTTGCAGAGACCTTCTGATCACTAACCGCTTGTTGGAGGGAAGGCAAAGGAAGGTTCATTGGCTGTGCACCGCTTTTAATGGTCTGGTTTCATAGCCATTTTTGGAAGAAAGAAAGTATTTCGTATAAAGCATACTCAGTGGACTACTCGCCTTTAAAGGAATTTGTAGCAATGCAAAAGGAACTAAATATATCAAGGGAAAAATGGATGGTAGTTCTTCAAAATCTTCGAGAAGAAAACATAAAGTGGAATGTATCATGGCTTATTATCGACGAGATCCTTTACTGATGTGGTAGTTTTCACTGGGTTCCCTTACTTGAAATATGGAGGGTCATAGGATATGCCCCTATACTCGTGTTAAGGCAATATAAGTCAAGGCAGTTCATACTAGCAACACATGGTTTGGCCCAGTGGGAGTTCACCTACAAAGGGGATAACTACAAGAAAAGGGTCAAAGAGATAACCAATGCCTAGAGGCAAACGTATAGGATGAAGGTATTCGCTGCAAACCCAATGACAACGCCGGAATATGATTGGTGGAGGAGTAAAAGGGTCAATGATAATATTTCAGCATCGAACCTTGATGATGCTAGATCGTTAGAAGAATGTTTACAAGAAATTTCATTAGAGCTGGACATCATAAAGCAGGATTTTGAAAGAAAGAGCTTGGAGTTTAGGAAAAGGATAAAAGTTTTGGAAGAGGATAAGATGAAATTAGGGCTAGATGTAGACATTCACAAGTTAGAGGCTGAAAAGTTGAGGAAAGGAAAGAATAAAGTTGAGGAAGACTTGGAAGATTTAAAGAAATACTATAAGAAACTTCGTCAAACCATGAAAAAAATGGGACTTGGTAAGACTTCTGAGTAGTGGCAACAAGAGATTCGGGAAAAAAAGGACCGAGCAGAGCAATGGCAAAGAAATTTTCAAGATGGTCAAGCCCGGGAAAATGTCATAAAGGGAGAATTATTGGAAAGCCAAGTCGAAAAAGCTGAACTAAGGGCCTAAATAATCGAGATGGAGGCTAGAATCATTGAATTGGAAGAATCTTTACATAGTCATCGCAGCCGAAACTCTGTCATAGAATTCAAGGTAAGTCAAGCTGAAAATAGAGAACTGAGGAAAAGAATACAAGAGCTCGAGGCTTCACTCCAAAACAATGAAATAAGGGTCGAAATTCTAGAAAGGAAGTTAGAAGCAAGTGAATGGCACACCAAGCAAACCAAAAGGCAAGTGGGAGAAAAAGACTATGTCATAGGTGAAGCACTTACACAAATGCGAGAAACAGTTGATCATGTGCAGACGCTAGCCATAGAAGCCAACGAGTTAAGCCTATTGTATGAGTCGAAGTCAATACAATGACAAAAATTGGTCGAACTTTTTAGGAAAATTATGGCTTTAGGTGCTAAGGCAAAGCCATTTATGTAACTTGTTCTATGTAAAGAAACTTGTTTTCTAAGTGAATTTTATCTAGTGAAATTGAATTCAGGATCAACGCCTTCTCTTGAATTGCATTCATTTGCATTACATTCTCACGTTTTAACACAATAACTCTCATTAAAAAAAATTTGAAACAGTTAAACCTGGAAACATAGAACGGTACTCGGAGAGCCATGGACCAAAGAATAAAAAGGTTGGAACAATTACAAAAAGAGATGAAAGAGAAAATGCAGGCACAGTTGCAAGATCAGTTGGCAAGGGTCCAACAAGATATGAGAGACCAGATTATTGAGTTTTAAAGCAACATAATCAACCGATTAACTTAACTATTGTAAGAGGCGGAAAAAGGAAAAAACCCTGCAATAAGTCTAAAGGAGGAGAATGAGGACCCCCGATACCCACCTAGCTTTACCCCTATAAACAATCAAGTTCCACCGAAAACAAACTCGCGGGGAGCTCCCATCTTCATTCGAGCACAACCACAGCCCATTGGTACCTCAGGCCAAGCCAATTATCCGATTGGATCAGGGTCTAATCCAGGGGAAAATGCTGCGAACCCTATAAACCCCGACTTTAACGAAATCATGGAGATAGAGAGAACAAAACTGGAAGTTTCCAAACAGATAGAGGAGCGGTACAAGTGGTTGGAAGATAAGGTCAAAGCAATGGAAGGGGCTGACACCTGTTGTGGGATGGATGCTAAAGAGCTAAGTCTAGTTCCAGACTTAGTATTGCCTCCAAAATTTAAAGCTCTAGAGTTTGAGAAGTACAATCGGACAAGTTGCCCAAAAGTTCACATCACTATGTTCTACCGAAAAATGACAGGATACGTCCATCATGACCAATTACTAATCCACTGTTTCCAGGACAGTTTGGTAGTATCCGCGACAAAATGGTATAATTAGTTAAGTCGTGCAAAGATCAGTTCATGGAAGGACCTGGCCTAAGCCTTCATGAAACAATACGGTCATGTTACTGACATTGCTCCTGATAGAATCACTTTGTAAAATATGGAGAAAAGGTCGAGCGAGAGTTTCAAGCAATATGCTTAATGATGGAGAGATATGGCCTCCCAGGTGCAGCCGCCATTAACGGAGAAAGAGACGACTATGCTTTTCGTCCAGACGTTAAAAGCATCATATCTCAACCACTTGTTGGGAAATGCTACGAGAAGTTTCTCGGACATGGTTATGTCTGGAGAAATGATTGAAAGCGCAATTAAGAGTGGTAAGATTGACGTTGGGGAAATGGAAAAAGAACAGGCCCCAGAAGGAAAGAAACTGAGATAAACAACACAGGCATGTACAAGCCAAACTATGCGAAGTCAATCATGATCATGTAATCTAAAACCCCTGCAAGTAATTATCAAAATCCACCGAAGTCCAAACCAAGCTCAAGAAAGAACATTGAAAGAATTCAATTCACCCCTATTCTAGTGACGTATAAAGAGCTTTACTAGCAATTATATGACCAACATGTAGTGGCCCCGTACTACACTGAGCTAGTACAACCACCTTTTCCAAAATGGTACGACGCCAATGTTCAGAGCGAATTTCATGGAGGAATAATCGGACATTCCATCGAAAACTGCTTCGCTTTCAAGAAAATAGTGGAAAGACTAATCAAGACAAAGTGTATAAGGTTCGATGAGCCGTCTGGACCTAATGTAGCCGGGAACCATTTACCTGCTCACCCTGATCAGGGGGTGAATGCGATTGTAGGAGCAAAATGTAAAAGGGTTAAGACCAATATCGAAGAGGTCAAATCACCTTTGAAATGGTTATGGTGTCAAATGATAGATAGAAGAATGATCACGTGAAATGGTGGAGATATGACGATAACGACCAATAATTATTGTGACTTCCACAACGCTGAGGGACACGAGATTCAACACTGTGCGAAGTTCAAGGTTTTGGTGCAAGATCTGACGGACCGTAAAGAACTGGAGTTCTTTGAAGAGGAAGAAAAGATGGAGGACATTTGTGCCTCCGAAGAAAAAGGGATGAACAAGCCTGATCACCTTGTGATAATTATCTCTGCGTCCAAGGGTACTGAAACAAGAAGGCAAATGACACCTTGTGTCATCATACGAAGACCTGTGCTGTTCCCTTATGAAGATAGCAGGAGAGTCCCTTAGAATTACGGGTGTAACATAATAACATCCAAAGAAGAGCAATCCAAAGAAGATGTAAACCTTGTTACCCGTAGTGGGAAATATTATGACTTGAAAGAAGAGAAAAAAGAAGCTACAGAACGAAAGGCCTTGGCAATTGAACCAGAAGAGACTAACAAGCCTGAGCCAGTAGTAGAAAAAGAAGCAAAAGAATTCTTGAGATTCTTGAAATATAACGAGTACAGTGTGGTCGCGCAGTTACATAAACAACCAGCACGCATATAAATCTTAGCACTATTTACCTGCTCACCCTGATCAGGGGTGAATGCGATTGTAGGAGCAAAATGTAAAAGGGTTAAGACCAATATCGAAGAGGTCAAATCACCTTTGAAATGGTTATGGTGTCAAATGATAGATAGAAGAATGATCACGCGAAATGGTGGAGATATGACGATAACAGCCAAGAATTATTGTGACTTCCACAATGCTGAGGGACACGAGATTCAACAGTGTGCGGAGTTCAAGGTTTTGGTGCAAGATCTGATGGACCGTAAAGAACTGGAGTTCTTTGAAGAGGAAGAAGAGATGGAGGACATTTGTGCCTCCGAAGAAAAAGCGATGAACAAGCTTGATCACCCTGTGATAATTATCTCTGCGTCCAAGGGTACTGAAACAAGAAGGCAAATAACACCTTGTGTCATCATACGAAGACCTGTGCTGTTCCCTTATGAAGATAGCAGGAGAGTCACTTAGAATTACGGGTGTAACAAATAAATCTTAGCACTATTGCTAAGTTCAGAAGCTCACCGCAATGCACTAATGAGGGTGCTCAATGAATCATATGTGGCTAATGACATATCTATGTGCAAGCTGGATCTCTTGATTAACAACATCAGCGCTGACAACTTTATTTTCTTCAGTGACGACAAGATCTCGTCTGGGGGAATGGGGTCGACAAAGGCTTTGTACATCACTACTCGCTGCAAGGGGTATACTTTGCCTGGAGTGCTCATTGATAATGGCTCAGCTTTAAATGTATTACTACTAGCCACCCTGGGAAGATTACTAGTCGATAGCTCTTATATGAGGACATGTCACAACATAGTTAGAGCTTTCGACGGAACAGAAAGAAAAGTGATGGGCCGAATGGAAGTACCGTTACAGATAGGCTCGAATACCTATGAGGTGGACTTCTTGGTAATAGACATTAAGCCCTCCTATAATTGTTTATTGGGGAGACCCTGAATCTATTCAGCAGGAGCAGTACCATCCTCACTTCATCAGAAGCTAAAACTGGTAACCGAAGGAAGATTGGTTACAATAAACGTAGAGGAGGATATTATCGTATCTGTGACAAGTGACGCCCCATATGTAGAAAGAAACGAAGAGGCGATGGAATGCTCCTTTCGATCGTTAGAATTCGTTAATGCAACAGTCCTCGCAAAAGGAAGAAAAATTCTCGAACCGAAGTTGTCACGAACCACGAAGATGAGGTTACGATTGACAATTGGAAAAGTGGCATTACTAGGAAAAGGGCTTGGGAAACATCTGCAAGGGGTAATCAATGCACCAGCACCACTAGGAAAGTGGGATCGTTTTGGGCTGGGATACAAGCCAGATGTGAAGGAAAAGAAGAGAGAGATAGAAAGGAAGCGAGAGGTGAGAAAAGCACGACAAGCTGGGGAGGAGATCAAATGGGAGCCGATGACCTTTCCCCATATATCGAAGACTTTTGTTTTTGATGGAATGAGGTTTGAAGAGGAGGAGAAAACTGGAAGAGTTGTGATGGAGTTGGACGTTAATGCCATCTCTGAAGAAGGCGAATGAAGGAGTTTATCACAAATTTGCCCGTGCGCACCAGGAAGCATTCTAGACAACTGGACGGAAGAGGGGCTCCCTGTAGCCTTTAGGATCTTTTCAGAGTAATACTCGACACATATCTATCGTTCTATGCCTGAGAGCGATAGAGATCTTTTGTAAAGGGCATTTGACTATTATCCATTATTTTAATGAAAATGCACTTTATCCTATTCGGCAAATATCTCTTTATATTCTTTCATTCTATTCAAACAATTTGTTTACTCATAACCTACACAATTAATCATTCTTGAATTTTGTATACATATACTTATACCATACAATCATTCTTAAATTTATTTTGTTCATTGGACCACTCTCATTCTTTTGTCCAGATCCTTGGATATCAATGATATGAGCAACGCTGATACTGACTATATTTTGAGCGGGATATGTGTCTCGAAGAACCTCGGGACTTTGAATATGACGAAGCTAGTAACTTATCTCTTGATTTGCTGCAAATGATGAAACAAGAGGAAAAATAGATCTTGCCTCATAAGGAGTTAATCGAAACTGTGAGCATAAAGGATGAATATGAAAAGAATAAGGTGAAAATTGGAACCAACATCTCGACAGAAACACGAAAAGATCTTATTGAGCTGCTTAGAGAATTCAAAGACATCTTCACCTGGGCTTACCAAGACATGTCTGGGTTAAACACCGACATTGTAGTCCATAAGGTCCTAATAAAAGAGGAATGCAAGCCTGTCCAACAAAAACTCCACAGGATGAGACCAAATGTGTTGCTAAAAATAAAGGAAGAGGTTCAAAAGCAGTTTGATGCAGGTTTCCTCCAAGTGGTTAAATATTCAGAATGGGTCGCCAACATAGTCCCCGTCCCCAAAAATGATGAAAAAGTACGTATGTGTGTAGATTATCGAGACTTGAACAAAGCCAACCCAAAAGACAACTTCCTACAACCTCACATTTATACCTTAGTAGACAATACGACAAGTCATTCCTTTTTCTCTTTCATGGATGGTTTCTCTGGGTATAACCAAATAAAGATGGACCCTAAAGATATGGTAAAAACTACATTCGTCATAATGTGGGGGACATTCTGTTACAAGGTGATGCCATTCGGACTTAAAAATGCAGGGGTAACATATCAAAGAGCCATGGTGACATTGTTTCATGATATGATGCATAAGGAAATCGAGGTTTATGTCGATGACATGATCACAAAGTCTCGAACTGGGGAAGAACATGTAAAGGTCTTGAGAAAGTTGTTCTTGAGATTAAGGAAGTTCCAGCTAAAGTTAAACCCAGCCAAATGTACTTTTGGGGCTACTTCAGGCAAGTTGTTAGGTTTTGTGATCAGTTTAAAGGGGATTGAGATCAATCCAGACAAGGTTAAAGCCATACAAGAATTACCCTTACCTCGTACGCAAAAAGAAGTTCCAGGTTTCCTCGGGAGGTTGAATTACATTGCTCGGTTCATCTCACAATTAATTGAGAAATGTGATCCCATTTTCGTCTTCTTAGAAAGCACAATCCAGGTGTGGGGGATGATGAATGCCAAAGAATTTTTGACAAGGTTAAGCAGTATTGTTCGATGCTCCAGTCTTAGTACCACCAAGTCCCAACAAGCCATTAATCTTGTACTTAGCAGTTTTTGAAAATTCTATGGGATGTGTCTTGGGCCAACACGACGAGACTGTAAAGAAGGAAAGAATCATATACTACCTCAGTAAAAAGTTTACCGACTGTGAAGCAAGGTATTCATCGATAGAAAAGTTATGTTGTGCGTTGGATTGGACTACCCAAAGATTACGACAGTACATGTTGTACCACACAACTTTGTTAATCTCGAAATTAGATCCTCTCAAATACATGATGGAGTCAACTGCATTGAATGGAAGAATGGCTAGATGGAAAATCTTGCTTTCAGAATTTGATATAGTTTATGTAAGCCAAAAGGCAGTGAAGGGAAGTGCAATAGCAGATTTCCTAGCCAGTAGAACACTAGAGGATTATGAGCCAATAATTTTTGACTTTTTGAATGAGGACTTAATGTATATTGCAACCATCGAAGAGGGGACCGTGTCAGAGCATCCTTGGCGATTAAATTTTGATGGAACTTCAAATGCCACAGGCAATGGAATCGAGGTAGTCTTAGTATCACCAGAAGGAGACCATTATCCCTTCACAAGTAAACTCGACTTCGATTGCACAAACAATATGGCAGAATACGAGGCATGCATTATGGGGATTCAAGCAACCATAGAACAAGGCATCAAGGTCTTGGAAATATATGGAGACTCAGCATTGGTAATCTACCAGCTCAGGGGAGAATGGGAGACAAAAGACTCCAAGTTAATTGATTATCGAAATATGGTCCTCAAGTTAATCAAGTAATTAGACGAGGTTACGTTCCAATACCTCCCACGCGAGGAAAACCAAATGGCTGACACATTGGCTACTCTAGCCTCGATGATAAATGTAAACAGGCCAGAGATTATGAAGCCCATTCGAATGAGCATTTACGAGACTCCAGCCCATTACTACGAGATCGAAGAAGAAGAAAAGGACGAACATCCTTGGTATCAAGACATCCTCCAATATGTGAAAGACCGTAAATACCCCAAAGAAGCTACGGAAAATGATAAAAGGACATTGAGAAGGCTCGCAAACGAGGATGTCCTAGATGAGGAGATTTTGTATAAGAGGATGAAGGATCAGGTGTTGCTAAGATGTGTTGATGCAATCGAGGCTAAGAAAATTTTAGAAGAAGTCCATTAAGGTATTTATGGAACGCACGCTAATGGATTCAAAATGGCTAGGCAGATCATGAGATTTGGATACTACTGGTCAATTATGGAGAATGATTGTATCAACTATGCAAAGAAATGTCACAAATGTCAGATCTATGGAGATAAAATTCACGTACCTCCATCACATCTACATGTCATGACTTCTCAATGGCCTTTTTCTATGTGGGGCATGGATGTTATCGGACCAATTTCACCAAAGGCTTCTAACGGGCATAGATTCATCTTTGTAGTTATTGACTACTTCACCAAATGGGTGGAAGCTGCCTCTTATTCTAACGTTACAAAGTCTACAGTTAGCAAGTTCCTAAAAAAGGAAATCATATGCCGATACAAAATGTCAGAAAAGATCATATCGGACAATGCATTGAACTTGAATAACAGCACGATATCGGAGGTTTGTGAGCAATTCAAGATCAAACATCATAATTCATCTCCATATAGCCCAAAGATGAATGGAGCAGTGGAAGCGGCAAATAAAAACATCAAGAAGATCGTCGTAAAAATGACAAAAACCTATAAAGATTGACATGAAAAATTACCATTCGCCCTCGTTTCTTATAGGACTTCAGTCAGAACGTCTACTGGGGCAACGTCGTTCTCACTTGTATATAGGATAGAAGCCATTTTACCTATCGAGGTGGAGATTCCTTCTCTCCGAGTCTTGTCAGAACTAAATTTGGACGAAGCAGAATGGATCCAAGCTAGATATGATCAATTGAACTTGATCGAAGAAAAGAGATTAAGAGCTATCCGTCATGGTCAGATGTACCGAAAGCGGATGATGCAAGCCTACAACAAAAAGGTCCGCCCTAGAGAATGCCACGAGGAAGATCTAGTCTTGAAGAAAATACTTCTAATACACAAAGACTCTCGAGGAAAATGGATACCTAATTGGGAAGGATCGTATGTGGTGAAGAAAGCCTTCTTTGGAGGAGCTCTAATTTTGACTGAAATGGATGGCAAAGAGCTATACAACCCGATGAATTCAGACTTGGTGAAGAAATATTTCACCTAAAAAAAAACTGAGAGGTCAGGATGAAAACCCATGAAAAGGCATCTTGAAACCAAAGAGGATTTTGAGTTGAAAACCCGAAAAGGGCAACTCAAATGTAAAACGAAGGCGATCAATTGTTCCCTCAAATGTGACAAGATAGAGAAATTTTACATCTTGGGACATCGACAAAGTACTCTAAGATCTCCAGATACATATCAAGCAGAAAGATAATCCTCAGATCAGAGAAACTCATATTTGATATCTAGGCATCGAATACTATTCCTTGTAATTTTTTTTTCTTTAGCCAACAATTCTTCAAGCATTGACTCTAATACAATCTCATTCTTTCCCACACTACCCAAGTATTTTCATACCAAGATAATGGATAATAGACTAATATCGCATGAAAATGCAAGGACCAGCTAGTGTTATTTTAGAAATTTCCTAAAGGATACAAGGACCCTAAACAAGACCACTAGTTAAAAGAATCAAACTTGGAAAGAATGGTTCAAATTAAGAATCTGCCAAGACATAGATTTAATAAAGACGTAAAGAGATAATCCCAAAGTCGAGGAAACTAGTCTTTGAAAAATTAACATTAATCATGCACATCCATCTAGTTAGGAGCATTTTGACTCATTTTCGAGCATGGCATCCTAAACAATCTAGCCTACCTAAAGGCCTAGTTGAGCATATTCTACAGGTCTCAGTACCACGAGATATGGAGGGGAAGGTTTAAGTCGCAATGATGAACCTTGTACCTCAGAATCATGAAGGGAAAGATTTAAGCTGCAACGGTAAATCTAGTACCACGAAGATACGAAGGGAAAGGTTTAAGTCGCAACGGTGAACCTTGTACCTCAGAAGCATGAAGGGAAAAATTTAAGCCGCAACGGCGAATCCAGTACCACGAAGATACGAAGGGAAAGGTTTAAGTCACAATGGTGAACCTTGTACCTTAGAAGCGTGAAAGGAAAGATTTAAGCCGCAACGGCGAATCCAATACCATGAAGACACGAAGGGAAAGGTTTAAGTCGCAATGGCGAACCTTATACCTCAGAGACATGAAAGGGAATGATTTAAGCTGCAACGGTGAATCCAGTACCACGAAGACACGAAGGGGAAGGTTTAGGTCGCAATGGCTAACCTTATACCTCAGAAGCATGAAAGGAAAATTTAAGCCGTAATGACGAATTTAGTACCATGCAGGTTTAAGCAGCAACAGCAAATCTAATGCCATGAAGGAGTAGATTAAAGACGTGACTGTGAAGCTTCTACATCGAAGTTGCAGTAGATCGGGGCAAAATAGCGAATGAAGTTGTAATAAGAGCAAGACGAAGCCTCGATATCAAATCCTATTCGAGGGAGCAGCAAGTTGGATAACGAATCTCAGTCTCCCCGTAATCGTAGTAGAGTGGAATGAAACTACAAGTCAAGTACTGTCATTTTGAAATAGTCGATAGTGGAGCCGGGATTTAACAAGATTGGACAAAATTGGTCTTCTTTTGGTCTTTTCTCCATTCCCGTCACACGACAACGAGCAAAGAGGGTCAACTATAGAAGCCTAATTTTGATTGGGCCGGACTAAACCCTTTTTAAATTTATTGTAAGATTAAATTTAAATTTAATTTAAGTTTAAATTTATCTTTGAATTTAAATTTAATTTAAGTTTAAATTTATCTTTGAATTTAAAATTATTATAAATTTAAATTGAAAGTCCAAATACAAATAAATGTCCAAACTTACAACCCAATTGGGCCAATTTCAGCTGACCCAATACAAACCCAAATACTAACCTAAGCCCGAAATCAATCCCAAAATGACCCAAGTATAAACGGGCCCAAGTGACCCAAACCCTATCCTAAACAGAAGCCCCAATCTACTGCCAAATTGCATTGTTGTTGCCTCCCTCCTAGCCAACCAAAGGCCGCCGCGTTAGCACCAAGTTGCACCACCAGCAACTTGGACTGCCACCGTCACTGCTACAGACTCCATCACCGCACCTGCAAAAGAAAAAACAAGACAAACATTAAATTGTAAACAACAATTTGTAATGATGGAATTAAGGCTTTAAAAGCCGATTCAAAACCATTTGTATGGATCTTTTTTTTTGGGTTGAATACAAAAAAGAAATCAATACAAACAAGAAGAATTCAACATTAGACAGTGAAACAAGAATACAAGCAGTTCAGATTCGGTGTTAGCAAGGTACACCATTCGAATTCATACATATTTATTTTTATTTATTGTTTTAAATTTTAAAACCATACATATTCTAAATATATTAGTATACGTATTTATTATATAGTTATTAGCCTTTATACCTGAACATGCATCTAATAAATATGGTAATAAATATATATTTAATATTAATAATAATCATATTTATTAATAAAAAGGGAAATTTGAAAAGTTGTACCTCTATCTGGATCCAAAAGTGCCACCATTGGAGCCACGAACGGAGCTTCTCTGACCCACGACCGTCGTCGCTCCTTCGACCTTGCCTACAACCATGGGGAATGCTTCGAATCGTGCAGAGTTACAAAAAAACATATTAGAAGCCAAAAAACATATATGAAACAAATCTGGGAAAAGAGTAAAAATGGTTAAAATCAAAGTTTTCTTAAAACGGATTAAACCTAGATCCACGATTTTGAAAGGGTAATAAGACGAGAAAGAACAGATCTAAAAAGGAGGGTTTGTTTTCATTAAAATTTGGGTTGGATCCCTTAGGGTCCATACTCAGATTTGCATTTTTAAGAAGTAAGAAAAGAGGGTGAAAGGAGAGGTATTTTTACCTTGTCGACGGCGCGTGGACGTGGAAGGTAGCAGCGCATGCACCGGTAGATGTTAGAGGGTACCACACGGTGACCACGCGCGGCGTTGGACGATGCGCGTATGATGGCAGGGGACCCAGCGGAGTGGTAGCCGGACGTGGACTGGGGATGGCCGAAAAAGGAGAGGTTGAGAGGATTTGTAAAAAAGAAATTTTGTTTTTTTGAAAACAGGGATGAAAAAGTGATTTTATGTGAGGAAATAACCTATATATAGCCATTCAAAACGACATCGTTTTGGCATGGCTTCAAAATGCTCAATACGGCGTCGTTTTGGCCGACCCGATCCGTGACTCGACTCGCTCCACCAAGATCCGCACGTTTTTACTAAATGGTCTATTTATGCATTTAGTCCTTTCGCTTTTTTTAAATTTTCAATCAGGTTTAAAATAAAATATTAAATGCTACGTTTTAATATTTATAAGCATGAGGGTATATGAATATAACTATTTATAAGGCATTGAATAATTATAATTAAGTATTTAAGACAGTGAATTTTAAAAGTTTACTCAAATCAGTCGAGAGTAATTTAAATAAATCAATGAATACAATCTCTTATCCTAGTGGCAAAAGCATTATGTTGTAAGCATGATAATTTGGATTCGATCCTAAGTAGCTTCATTCTTCATCTTCAACTATAAAAAAAAAACTTAAACCCCGTGTGTTGGTCTGATGGTTAGGGAGTTCATTACTTTAGGTGTGGTATGGGTTCGAGTCTCGTTAGTAGCGTTATTGTTAGGGATTTTTCTCTCCTCTTGTAATTCACCAAAAAAAAGTTTTGGAAAAATAAATCATGGTAGTAAATTAATGTATTTCATTATAACTAGCTTTTAATGTCACATGTGTTACATATGATTTTACACGTTTAATTTTTAAATATTATATTTTTCATTGTAGCAATTAACATAAAATAAAGTTTTTTAATTATATTCAATAATAAAAATATATTAACTTATCAATTCAAATATTATAATATAAAAATTTCAAATCATAATTAGATTTCCTTGTAATTAAGCTCTCCTGTTTCATTTTTTTTAATAATATGTCGGTTGAATTTATTAGAAATTAAAATAGAGAAACATTCCAAACGAAATTAAAATGTAGCAGAAAAATAACAAAACAAAAAGAAACTAAAAAAATTAGAAAACGAAATATCAGACCAGTAAAACACATCCAGTGGGCTGCAACGACAGGGATGAAATGAAACATTGGAGAAAGGAAGCAGGAAGCAGGAAACAAAACTCCTTATCTTTATCCACCTACATACTAAAGGATCTGTCGAAACCATTTTTTTGAAAACGTGTTTCGAAAATTATTTTAAAATTGGAAAATGGAAGTCAACACCAATCTTTTTATATGTTGTGATTGGATCACCACAAAATGTTTAAAATTCGTTTTTTTTTTAATATTTTGGTCTTTGAAGTCCAGAAAATAAGTTTGGGAGTCGGTTACGCATAAGGAAGGATTAGCACCCTCATACGCCCAAAATTGGTACCACATTGATTATCTTATGGTCTTGTTTGTAAAATTTGAAAACTCGAATAAAGTTTAAAATACGATCCTTGAATGCATGAGTTACGCTTAAAAGAAATCGATTTTTGTTTGGAAGTCCCACTATTTCGAGGTGATCAAGAAAGAAAGTCACGTCCAGTGAGTTAGGACATAACATTTCGAGATCTAGAAATAACGAGCTTTCCTTTGTTGTAAACTTTTAAACTTTGGAAAAAGATATTCAATTATCTCGATTTGAAGAAAAGTCGCACCTAGTAAGTTAAGGCACAAATTTTTAGAATCAGAGATAAAGAAATATTGCTTCGATTTAAGGGTATTCGATTATTCCAATTTGAAGAAAAATCATGCCAAGTAAGTTAAGGCGCAAATTTTCAAAACTAGGAATAAAAGAATATTGCCTTGATTTTAAAGTTTTCATGAAGATAATTTTGAAGACAAATATGTGAGTTTAATATGAATGAACAGTTAATAACGAAGGTTTAAATAACATAAAGCCAAAATAATTAAATAGAAAAATGATATACGAAAATAAAAAATACAAAATACGAAGGCATAACAATTAAAATTTAAACATAAATATTGAAGAGGAAGAAAAATAATACAATCAGAGTCGAAGATGAGATTTTTTGTATACTCGAGGGTAAAATGGTAATTTTGAACACTCAGAGGCAAAATGGTAATTTTGAACACTCAGAGGTCAAAAATTGAATTTTTAGACATTCGGGGGTAAAATAGTAATTTTAAAAAATATTGGGGTTAAAAATGGGATTTTAGGAAGTTCGAGGGGTAAAATGGTAATTTTAGAAAAAAATCATGGTAAAAAATGGAATTTTAGGAAGTTCGAGGTAAAATGGTAATTTTTTTAAAATTCGGGTCAAAAATGGAATTTTGGAAAGTTTAGGAGTAAAAAATAATTTTTGGAAAATTTGGGGTAAAAATGTAATTTTTGGAGAATTCGAAATCAACAATGGAATTTTGGAAAGCTCGGGGGAAAAAATGTAATTTTTGGATAGTTTAGGGACCTTTGAGACAATAAAACCAAAAAAAAGTGACACATGGTAGCCTCCCAGGCATCCTGAAGTGAAAGAATTGATTTGAAAATCATGTAAAATTTCTGGGTCAAATTTGTTATTAAACAGAATTTGAATTGAGGATTACATTGGAAAAAATTAAAAATAAGAGGGACCATTTGCATAAATAAACCAAAATATTAACACGTGGTAGCTTTCTGGGCTTTCAAAAAGTCAAGGGATTAAATTGAAAAGCAATGAAAATTGTTGGGCCAATTTGAAATTAATTAAAAGTGTGAGAAGGACTAAATTGTAAAAATCAGAAAAAGCGAAAGGACCAAATGTATAGATATGCCAATTTCCAAAAACACGCGGATCTTGAAGTTGAGGTGGGTCGGTTCGGATCGATCCATGGGTTATGAGCCAAACGACACCGTTTTGGCACCAATCGTATACCTCCAAAATGGCAGCGTTTAAGGGCTACTATAAAATCCAATTTCGCTTCTAAAAATTCATTTCTTCCTTATTCTTAAAAAAAAAACCCTCTCTTGAAAAAACTCTCCCTTACCCTTCCCTAGCTGACCAAACTCCGGCCAGTTGACCGGCCCATCTCCGTCAAACGCTCGTCGTCGGTTACCGCGCGTAATCACCACGCGCCATCATCTATCATTTTCCGGTCATCGTTCAACGCCACATGCCACCGTCCGCCGCCGTCCAGGTAAAAAAATCCTCTTTTCATTTCTTTTCTTCCTTTTTTTAAAAACATTTTTTATTTTTCTTTGAAACCTTTCCCTTTTCAGATCTGTTCTTGGATTTCTATCAGTTCTTTTTTTTATTAAAAGATCTTTATTTGTTTTTGTTTGTTCAAATCTGTTTTGGTGTATTATTGTAGATGTTCAACGTGGTGGAATCAACGACGATCGGAGTTTACAGCAACAACGGCTTGGAGGGCTTGATCGGTGACTCCAACGGTGGTGTGATAGGGGAGTGCCTTCTAACCTCTTATTTTCCCCTTTTATTTATTTATTATTTATTAATATTAATAATATTATAAATAATATATTTAATATTACCAATAATTATTAATGCCTTTATTTAATGCGTTTTGAAAATAAAAAAAAAAGGATAAATGATGGCAGAGAGTTATTTAATATGTATTAATGTATATTTAGAAATTAAAAAGGAGGTTAAAATATGAGTTATAAATGTCAGTAAATATACATTAAAAGTACTTGATGAACCAACGTTTTAGAACTTTGCATCTGGTTTGAGTTGGTTTCTTGCTACTTCGTGTATCTGTTCTTGTCTTGATTTGCAAAATCCCTATTGCCTCTATTGGTTAAAAATTGTCTGTATATTGATTTTTTTTTATGTGTAGCCAAGGTCTGTAACCTTACAACTGGTTTTGATTCTAGCTTTATAGTCATTTTTACAATCATCCTATTTTGTTTCTTCTCACTAAATGTTTGTCTATTCCTTTGCAAGTTCAGCTTTGCAGTGGTGGCTGGTGCAGAGACGGTGGCGGTTCAAGTTGAAGCTGGTAGTGCTGATGTGGCGCCCTTTGGTTGGCTAGGTGGGAGGCAACAGCAATGCAAGTTGTAGAATATTGGGTTTAGGGTATTTTGGGTCAATTGGTTCGGGCCCATTTGTATTTGGATCATGTACTGGGTTTAGAGTTTGGGCTTAGTGTTGGGGTTTGGGTCATTTTGATTTCTCAAATTGTATTTCGACATTCTATTTGGCCTTTTTAATTTTATATTAAGTTTAAAACTATTTCAAATTTAATTAAATTTAAATTTAAAGCAAATTTAAATTTTAAAATAGATAAATTTAAATTTTAAAAAAAATTTAAAACCCATTTAAACCTAATTTAAAAATCAAAAAGCTTGGGCCCGATTAAAATTGAGCTTCAACAACTGCCCCTCTTTACTCGTTGCTATGTAATCAGGAATGGAGCAAAGACCAAAAGAAGACAAATTTTGTCCAATCCTGTTGAATCGTAGCTCCACTATTGACTACTTTCAAAATGACAGCACTTGACTGGTAGTTCCATTCCACTCCACTGCGACCGCAGGGAGAGTGAGATCCGTTATCCAATTTTGCTGAAAGCTCGAATAGGATTTGATGTCGAGGCTTCTTCTTGCTCTTACTACAACTTCTGAGAGATAAAGATTCGCTATCTTGATCCGATCTACTGCAACTTCGATGTAGAAGCTTTACAGTTATGGCTTTAACTGCTCCATCACAGTATTAGATTTGTTGTTGCTGCTTTAATCTGCATGGTACAAAATCCGCTATTGCTTAAATTTTCCTTTCATGCTTCTGAGGTATAAGGTTTTCCATTGTGACTTAAACCTTTCCCTTCGTGTTTTCGCGGTACTGGATTCGCCGTTGCAGCTTAAATATTTCCCTTTGTATCTTCATGGTACTGGATTCACCGTTGCAGCTTAACTCTTTCCCTTCATGTCTCTGAGGTACTAGGTTCGTCATTACAACTTAAACCTTTCCCTTTGTGTCTCTGAGGTACTAGGTTTGCCATTGCGACTTAAACCTTTTCCTTTGTGTCTTCGTGGTACTGGATTCGCCGTTACGGCTTAAATCTTTCCGTTCACGTCTCTGTGGTATTGGATTTGCCGTTGCAGGTTAAATATTTTCCTTCACGTCTCTGTGATACTGGATTCGTTGTTACGGTTTAAATCTTTCCCTTTATGCTTCTAAGGTACACAGTTCACCGTTGCGACTTAAGCCTTTCCTTCCATATCTTCATGGTACTGGATTCATCGTTGTGGCTTAAATATTTCCCTTCATGTTTCGTGGTACTGAGACCTGTAGAATATGCTCAAATGGGCCTCTAGGTAGGCCAGATTGTTTAGGATGTCATGCTCAGAATGAGTTAAAATGCTCCTAACTAGATCGATGTGCATGATTAATGTTAAATTTTCAAAGATTAGTTTCTTCGGCTTTGGGATTATCTCCTTACGTCTTCTTAAATCTATGACTTGGAGATTCTCAATTTGAAACATTCTTTCCAGGTTCGATTCTTTTAACCGGTGGTCTTGTTTAGGGTCTTTGTATCATTTAGGAATTTTCTAAAAGAATACTCACGGATCCTTGCTTTTTCATGCGATTTTAGTCTATTATCCATTATCTTGGTATGAAAATACTTGGGCAATGTGGGAAAGAATGAGACTGTATTAGAGTCAAAACTTGAAGAATTGTTGGCTAAAGAAAGAAAAATGTCAAATATTTATAAGGAGCGAAATAATTACAAGGAACAGTATTAGATGCCTTGATATCAAATATGAGTTTCTCTGATCTGAGGATCATCTTTCTGCTCAATATGTATCTGGAGATCCTGGAGTACTTCGTCGATGCCCCAAGATGTAAAATTTCTCTATCTTGTCACATTTGAAGGAACAATTGATCGCCTTCGTTTTCCATTTGAGATGCCCTTTTCAGGTTTTCAACTAAAAACTCCTTTGGTTTTAAGATGCCCTTTCATGGGTTTTCATACTGACCTCTTAGGTTTTTTTTTAGGTGAAATATTTCTTCACCGAGTCTGAATTTATTGGATTGTATAGCTCTTTGCCATCCATTTCAGTCAAAATTAGAGCTCCTCCAGAGAAGGCTTTCTTTACCACATACGGCCCTTCCCAATTAGGCATCCATTTTCCTCGAGAGTCTTTGTGTATTGAGAGTATTTTCCTTAAGACCAAATCTCCCTCGTGAAATTCTCTGGGGCGAATCTTTTTGTTGTATGCTCGCATCATCCGCTTTTGGTACATTTGACCATGACGGATGGCTCTTAACCATTTTTCTTCGTTCAAGTTCAACTGATCATATCTGGCTTGGACCTATTCTGATTCATCCAAATTTAACTCTGACAAGACTCGAAGAGAAGGAATCTCCACCTCGATAGGTAAAACAGCTTCCATCCCGTATGAAGTGAGAATGGTGTTGCCCTAGTAAACGTTCTGACTGAAATCCTATAAGTAAGAAGGGCGAATGATAATTTTTCATGCCAGTCTTTATAGGTTTCTATCATTTTTGCAATGATCTTCTTAATGTTTTTATTTTTCGCTTCCACTGCTTCATTCATCTTTGGGCGATATGGAGATGAATTATGATGTTTGATCTTGAATTCCTCACAAACCTCCGATATCGTGCCGTTATTCAAGTTCAATGCTTTGTCCGATATGATCTTTTCTGGCATTCCATATCAGCATATGATTTCTTTTTTTAAGAACTTGCTAACTGTAAACTTTGTAACGTTGGAATAAGAGGCAGCTTCTACCCACTTGGTGAAGTAGTCAATAACCACGAAAATGAATCTATGCCCATTAGAAGCCTTTGGTGAAATCGGCCCGATAACATCCATGCCCCACATAGAAAAAGGTCACAGAGAAGTCATGACATGTAGATGTGATGGAGGTACGTGAATTTTATCTCCACAGATCTGGCATTTGTGGCATTTGTTAGCATAGTTGATACAATCATTCTTCATAGTTGACCAGTAGTACCCAAATCTCATGATCTGCCTAGCTATTTTGAATCCATTAGTGTGCGTTCTGCAAATCCCTTCATGGACTTCTTCTAGGATTTTCTTAGCCTCGATTGCATCAACACATCTTAGCAACACTTGATCCTTTCTCCTCTTATACAAAATCTCCCCATCTATGACGTACTCGTTTGCGAGCCTTCTCAATGTCCTTTTATCATTTTCAGTAGCTTTTTCGGGGTATTTACGGTCTTTTACATATCAAGGATGTCTTGATACCAGGGATGTTCGTCTTTTCCGTCTTCTTCGATCTCGTAGCAATGGGCTGGAGTCTCATAAATGCTCATTCGAATTGGCTTCATATCCTCTGGCCTGTTTACTTTTATCATCGAGGCTAGAGTAGCTAAAGCATCAACCATTTGGTTTTCCTCACGTGGGAGGTATTGGAATGTAACCTCGTCGAATTCTTTGATCAATTCGAGGACCATATTTTGATAATCAATTAACTTGGAGTCTCTTGTCTCCCATTCTCCCCTGAGCTGGTAGATTACCAACACTGAATCTCCATATATTTCCAAGACCTTGATCCCTCGATCTATGGCTGCTTCAATCCCCATAATGCACGCCATGTACTCTACCATATTGTTTGTGTAATCGAAGTCGATTTTACTTGTGAAGGGATAATGGTCTCCTTCTAGCGATACTAAGATTGCCCCGATTCCATTACCCACGGCATTTGAAGCACCATCAAAATTTAATCACCAGGGACACTCTGTCGCAGTCCCCTCTTCGGTGGTTGCGATATACATTATGTCCCCATTTAGAAAGTCAAATTTTATTGGCTTATTATCCTCCAGAGCTCTACTGGCTAGGAAATCTACTATTGCACTTCCTTTCACTTCCTTTTGGCTTACATAAACTATATTGAATTCTGAAAGTAGGATTTGTCAGTTAGTCATTCTTCTGTTCAATGCAGTTGACTCCATCATGTATTTGAGAGGATCTAATTTCGAGATTAACCAAGACGTATGGTACAGCATGTACTATCGTAATCTTCGGGTAGTCCAAACCAACGCACAGCATAACTTTTCTATCGAAGAATACCTTGCTTCACAGTTGGTAAACTTTTTGCTGAGGTAGTATATGGCTCTTTCCTTCTTTCCAGTCTCGTCGTGTTGGCCCAAAACACATCCCATAGAATTCTCAAAAACTACTAAATACAAGATTAATGGCTTGTTGGGACTTGGTGGTACTAAGACCGGAGCATCGGGCAAATACTGCTTAACCTTTTCAAAAGTTCTTTGGCACTCATTGTCCCCCACACCTGGATTGTGCTTTCTAAGAAGACGAAAGATGGGATCACATTTCTCAGTTAATTGTGAGATGAACCGAGCGATGTAATTCAACCTCCCAAGGAAACCTCAAACTTCTTTTTACGTACGAGGTGGGGGTAATTCTTGTATGGCTTTAACCTTTTCTAGATCGATCTCAATCCCCTTTCGACTGACCACAAAACCTAACAACTTACCTGAAGTAGCCCCAAAAGTACATTTGGCGGGGTTCAACTTTAACTAGAACTTTCTTAATCTCAAGAACAACTTTCTCAATACCTTTACATGTTCTTCCCCAGTTTGAGACTTTGCGATCATGTCATCGACATAGACCTCGATTTACTTGTGCATCATATCATGAAACAATGTCACCATGGCTCTTTGATATGTTGCCCCTGCATTTTTAAGTCCGAATGGCATCACCTTATAACAAAATGTCCCCCACATAGTGACGAATGTAGTTTTTATCGTATCTTCAGGGTCCATCTTTATTTGGTTATACCTAGAGAAGCCATCCATGAAAGAGAAAAAGTAATCCACACACATACGTACTTTCTCATCCTTTTTGGGGATGGAGACTATGTTGGCAACCTATTCTGAATATTTAACCACTTGGAGGAAACCCGTGTCAATCTACTTTTGAACTTCTTCTTTTATTTTTAGCGATACATCTGGTTGCATCTTACGGAGTTTTTGTTGGACAAGCATGCATTCCCCTTTTATCGAGAGCTTATGGACTACAATGTGGTGTTTAACCCAAGCATGTCCTAGTAAGACCAGGCGAAGACGTCTTTGAATTTTCTGAGCTGCTCAATAAGATCTTTTCATGTTTCTGCCGAGATGCTGGTTTCAATTTTCACTTCCTTCTTTTCACATTCATCCCTTATGCTCACAGTTTCTATTATCTCCTTATGGGGCAAGATCTGTTTTTCCTCTTGTTCCATCATTCGCAGCAAATCAGGAGATAAGTTATTATCTTGGTCACCTTGAA
The DNA here is from genome assembly GCA_039519145.1 of Kokia cookei. Lineage (NCBI taxonomy): Eukaryota > Viridiplantae > Streptophyta > Magnoliopsida > Malvales > Malvaceae > Kokia > Kokia cookei. Next base: position 23,405,015 of record CM076904.1, on the reverse strand, counting down.
AGTCTTGAGGTTCTTCGAGACACATATCTCGCTCGAAATGAGGTTCACAGTCAGTGTTGCTCATATTATTGATATCTAAAGATCTGTTAAAAGAATGAGAGTGGTCCAATGAACAAAGTAAATTAAGAATGATTGTATGGTATGAGTATGAGTATATGTATACAAAATTTGAAGAATGTTTAATTGTGTAAGTTAAGGGTGAACAAATTATTTGAATAGAATGAAAGAATATGAAGAGATATTTGTCGAAAAGGGATAAAGTGCATTTTCATTAAGATAATGGATAAAAGTCAAATGCCCTTTACAAAAGATCTCTGTCGCTCTCGGGCATAGAACGACAGATATGCATCGAGTATTACTTTGAAATGATCCTAAAGGCTACAGGGAGCTCCTCTTCCGTCCAGTTGTCCAGAATGTTTCCTAGTGCGTACAAACAAATTTGTGATAAACTCCTTTCTTCACCTTCTTCAGAGATGACATTAATGTCTAACTTCGTCACAACTCTTCCAGGCTTCTCTTCTTTTTTAAACCTCATTCCATCGAAAATGAAAGTTTTCGATATATAGGGAAAGGTCATCGGCTCCCATTTGATTTCCTCCCCGATCAGTCGTGCTTTTCTCATCTCTCGCTTTTTTCCATCTCTTTCTTCTTTTCCTTCACATCTGGCTTGCATCCCAACCCGAAGCGATCCCATTTTCCTAGTGGTACTGGTGCATTGATTATCCCTTGCATATGTATCCCAAGCCCTTTTCTTGGCAGTGCCCCTTTCCCAATTGTCAATCGTAAGCCCATCTTTATGGTTCGTGATAACTTCGGTTCGGGAATTTTCCTTCCTTCTGCGATGAATGTTGCATTAACAAACTCTAACGATTGAAAGGAGCATTCCACTGCCTATTCGTTTCTTTCTACGTACGGGGCATCACTTGTCACAGATACAATAATATCCTCTTCTATGTTTATTATAACCAATCTTCCATCGGTTACCAGTTTAAGCTTCTAATGAAGTGAGGATGGTACCGCTCCCACTGAATGGATCTAGGGTCTCCCCAATAAACAATTGTAAGAGGGCTTTGTGTCTATTACTAAGAAGTCCATCTTATAGGTATTCGGGCCTATCTGCAACGGTACTTCAATTCGGCCCATCACTTTTCTTTTTGTTCCGTCGAAAGCTCTAACTATGTTGTGACATGTCTTTCATATAAGAGCTATCGACTAGCAATCATTCTAGGGTGGCTAGTGACAATGCATTTAAAGTTAAGCCATTGTCAATGAGCACTCCAGGTAAGGTATACCCCTTGCAGTGAGTAGTGATGTGCAAAGCCTTTGTCGACCCCATTCCCCCAAACAGGATCTCGTCGTTACTGAAGAAAATAAAGTTGTCAGCACTGACGTTATTAATCAGGCGATCCAGTTTACACATAGATATGTCATTAGCCACATATGTTTCATTGAGCACCCTTATCAGTGCATTACGGTCGGCTTCTGAACTTAGCAGCAGGGCTGAGATTGATATGCGTGCTACTGGTTTATGTAACTGCTCAACCATACTATACTCGCTATGTTTCAAGAATTTCAAGAATTCTTTCACTTCTTTTTCTGCTACTGGCTCATTTACCGACTCAGGCTTTTCAGTCTCTTTTTCTTCTGGCTCAATTGCCAAGGTCTTTCCTTTTGTAGCTTTTTTTTTCTCTTCTTTCAAGTCATAGCATTTCCTACTACGGGTAACAAGGTTTGCATCTTCTTGGGATTGCTCATCTTTGGGTGTTATTGTGTTACACCTGTAATTCCAAGGGACTCTCTTGCTATCTTCATAGGGAAATGGTGTAGGTTTTCGTATGATAATACAAGGTGTCATTTGTCTTCTTATCTTAGTACCCTTGGACGTAGAGATAATTATCACAGGGCGATCAGGCTTGTTCATCCCTTTTTCTTTGAAGGCACAAATATCCTCCATCTTTTCTTCTTCATCTTCAAAGAACTCCAGTTCTTTACGGTTCATCAGATCTTGTACCAACATCTTAAACTTCGCATAGTGTTGAATCTTGTGTCCCTCAGCATTGTGGAAGTCATAATAATTCTTGGTCGTTATCATCATATCTCCACCATTCTGCGTGATCACTCCTCTGTCTATTATTTGACACCATACTCGTTTCAAAGGTGATTTGACCTCTCTAATATTGGTCTTAACTACTGCAATCGCATTCACCCCCTGATCAGGGTCGGTAAGCAAAGGGTTCCTAACTACACTAGGTCCCGACGGCTCATCGAATCTTATACGCTTCATCTTAATTAATCTTTCCACTATCTTCTTGAAAGCGAAACAGTTTTCGATGGAGTGTCCGATTACTCCTCCATGAAATTCGCACTGAGCATTGGTGTCATACCATTTCGGAAAATGTGGTTGTACTGGCTCCGTATAGTATGGGGCCACTGCATGTTGGTCATATAATTACTGGTAAAGCTCTTTATATGTCACCGGAATAGGAGTGAACTGAATCCTTTCAGTGTTTTTTCTTGAGCTTGGTTCTGACTTCGGTGGATTTTGAAAATTGCTTGCAGGGGTTTTAGATTGCGTCATCATGATTGACTTCACATAATTTGGTCTGTACATGCCTGCGTTATTTACCTCAACTTCTTTCCTTCTGGAGGCTGTTCTTTTTCCACTATCCCCAACATCAATCTTACCACTCTTAATTGCACTTTCAATCATTTCTCCAAGCATAACCATGTCCGAGAAACTTCTCGTAGCATTTCTCAACAAGTGGTTGAGATATGGTGCTTTTAGCGTGTGGACGAAAAGCATGGTCGTCTCTTTCTCAGTTAATGGCGGCTGCACCTGGGTGGCCATATCTCTCTATTGTTGAGCATATTGCCTGAAACTCTCGCTCGGCCTTTTCTCTATATTTTGCAAAGTGATTCTATCTGGAGCAATGTCAGTAACATGACCGTATTGTTTCATAAAGGCCTGGGCTAGGTCCTTCCATGAACTGATCTTTGCACGGCTTAACTGATTATACCACTTTACCGCAGATCCTACCAAACTGTCCTGGAAACAATGGATCAGTAACTGGTCATTATGGACGTATCCTGTTATTTTTCGGTAGAACATAGTGATGTGAGCTTTTGGGCAGCTTGCCCTATTGTACTGCTCAAACTCTGGAGCTTTGAATTTTAGGGGCAGCACTAAGTCTGGAACGAGGCTTAGTTCTTTAGCATCTATCCCACAGCAGGTGTCAACTCCTTCCATTACTTTGACCTTATCTTCCAACCACTTGTATCGCTCCTCTATCTGTTTGGAAACTTCTAATTTTGTTTTCTCTACCTCCATGATTTCATCAAAGTCGAGATTAATGGGGTTTGCAGCAGTTTCTCCTGGATTAGATCTTAATCCAGTCGGATAATTGGCTTGGCCTGAGGTATTGATGGGCTGTGGTTGTGCTCGAATGAAGATGGGAGCTCCCCGTGAGTTCGTTTTCGGTGGAACTTAGTTGTGCACGGGAGTAAAGCCAGGAGGGTATTGGGGATCTTCATTTTCCTCCATTGGGCTTACTGCAAGATTTTTTCCTTTTTTCGCCTCCTGCAATAGTTGGGTCAATCGATTGATTATGTTACTTTGAGACTCAATAATCTGGTCTCTCATATCTCATTGGACCCTTTCTAATTAGTCTTGCAACTGAGCATGCATTTGCTTTTGCATTTATTTTTGTAACTACTCCAACCTCTCTATTCTTTGGCCCATGGCTCTCCGAGTACCGTAAGGGTGTGAGTTCTCTATTTTTTTGGGTTTAACTGTTTCAAATTTTATTTAATGAGAGTTATTGTGTTAAAACGTGAGAGTGCAATGCGAATGAATGCGTGAATACAAAAGAAAGGTATTGACTTATAATTCAATTTTCATTTAGAAAACTTCACTAGATAACAAGTTCCTTTACATAAAGCAAATTACATAAATGGTTTTGCCTTAATGCTTAGAGCTTTGACTTTCTTGAGGAGTCCTGCTAGCTTTTGACCCCGTTCTGTCTTCGTCTCATATTGTATGGTTAACTCTTCTGCTTCAACTGTCAGTGCTTGCACGTGATCAGTTAATCCGCGAATTTGATTTAAAGCCTAACCCATAAAATAATCCCTGCCTCTGACTTGCTTCTGAGTTTGTTAAAGATGCCAGTCATTTGTTTCGAATGTCCTCTCCAAAATCTCGGTTCGTATTTCACTATTCTACAAAGAGGCTTTTAATTCTTCCACCCTCTTATTCAATCTCTCAATCTCAGCTCGACTTACCTTTAACTCCATCACTAAATTTTGGCTACGATGCCTATACAAGGATTCCTTCAATTCTTGTATCCGGGCCTTTAATTCGGTCACCTTAGCTTGGCTTTCCAAAAGGCTACTCTTCATGGCATTTTCCTGAACCTGGGCATCTTGAAACTTATTTTTCCACTGACTTGTTCTATTCTTCTCTTCGCGGATTTCCTGTTGCCATTGTTCTGAGGTCTTACCTAAACCGACAGTCCTCATTGACAAGCAAAGCTTTTTATAGTCTTTCTTTAGGCTATTGAGATCTTCTTCAGCCTTATTCTTCCCTTTTCTCAATATCTCTACTTCTAGCTTCTGAACATCAACGTCTAATCCTAAAAGCACCTTCTCTTCTTCTTGTTTTTCTATCATTTTTTTCATCTCTACATTCTTCCTCTCAAAATCTCGTTTAATTATTTCTAGTTCAGTCAGGACAACCTGCAAGTGTTTCTCCATTGGGCGAACAATTTTCGGGTTTGGCACAAGAATGTTGTCGTTGATCCTTCTATTTCTCCACCAATCATATTCTGCAATTGTCATGGGATTGGCGCCGAATGCTTTCATTCTTCGAATCTGGTTCCATGCATTCGAGATTTCTCGAATCTTTTTCTTATTATTTTCTCCTCGGTATGCGAATTCACATTGAGCTAACCCCTGAGTTATTGGTATGAATTGTCTCGATCTGTATTGTCTTGAAACCAGTAAAGGTGCGTATCCTGTTGCTCCCCATATCCCCGCAAATGGGACCAAGTCGAAGTCTCCACATCGATGCAATATTTCATCAGGAGCAAACCATGGTGCTCGCCACTCTATGTCTTCGTCTTTGAGGCTTTGGAGTATGGCCATCCACTTTTCTTCTGAGAAATTTTCTTGTCTTTGCGTAGCTACGAACTCTTTCAAAGGGGAGTAATCTTTAGACAAGTACTGATAGGAGACTTTTTCTATTTTTCAAAAGTGACTATGAAACCATACCATCAACAATGGTGCACAAACAATAAATCGACCTTCTCCCTCCTTTCTGTACGCATTTAAGGATCTGAAAGTTTCAACTAATATGGTCGGGATAGGTGTAACTCTTTTATTCAATCGGTCAAACAAGTTTATCACTGCGTCTTCTATATGTCCCAAAGCCTTCGAAAAAATGACTAACCCGTAGATACTTAGGGCTAGGATGTCAATCTTTCTCTTTGCATCTGGATGAGCTAGTATCAAATCTCGTAAACTTTTCCACGTAATGCATTTGTTATGGCCTTTGACCTTAACCCGAGCTGTAACCCATTGTTCGCTCATGCCGGTGATGTTTATTAACCTTTTAACAATAGTCGGGACATTTGGAGCTCTAGAATAGGCCTCATCTATCGAGATTTTTGGACAATGCAGTAGAGTGATGTATTCTTCTATCGTTGGTGTCATGTCTACATTCTCGAAGGTGAAGCAACTGTAGGCTGGGTTCCAATACTACGTTAAAGATCGAAAAAGGAATTTATCTATCTTAACCTCGAACAAGTATGACAAATCTCCGTATTCATGCTAAAAGGTCTACTTCATGTCATATTCCCAACGTCCCATATCTCTTTCAATTATAGCACACTGTTTTGAGCCGTACTGATTCTGGTATAATCCTAAAGCTCTGACTCATATCCTTCCACTAAGCTATCCCCTTTTTGGCATTGAGTCTCCTCTGACCACATGCGCATGACCATATTGTCTTCCACCTTATCAAGGTACTTGTTTTCCATGATCGATTCTCTTATTGGTAACTAAACTTTTGAGTCTATACCTTTCCTTTTTATGATGATGAAATGCAATGCCAAAAGAGACAAAATAAACAAGTTAGCAAAACACATCAATATTAATATACAAGTATAGAGTAAAGGGTACCCAAACCCATAGATTCCTCGATCCTCACCCATTACAGGCTCATACGGACAAGTTCGATTTAGGGGGACACATTTCCCACACATTTTCACGGAAGTGAAAACTTCACGAAAACATGGGTACGGATGTAATCCCGAAAGCGATTCACTATCCTGTACGGAGGTGAAAAACTCACGAAGGAGTAGTTTCCTGCTTCCACTTAAGAGGGTAGTATCATATGCAGATGAATGTAAATTTATACTAATAGTATAACATCACATAAAATGTTTAAGGATCATATTTTAAACAAAACCAAGTACTTAAACTTTTGACAAAAAAACCCAAAAATAATCAATTGTCTTGACTCTCTTTTATTTAAAAAGGTCCCCAATGTAGAGTTGCCAAGCTATCGAAACCATTTTTTTGAAAACGTGTTTCGAAAATTGTTTTAAAATTGAAAAATGAGAGTCGCCACCAATATTTTTATATGGTGTGATTGGATCACCAGAAAACGTTTAAAATTCATTTTTTTTAATATTTTGGTCTTCGAAGTCCAGAAAACAAGTTCAGGAGTCGGTTACGCATAAGGAAGGATTAGCACTCTCATACGCCCAAAATTGGTACCACATTGATTATCTTAGGGTCTTGTTTATAAAATTTGAAAACTCGAATAAAGTTTAAAATACAAACCTTGAATGCATGAGTTACGCTTAAAAGAAATCGATTTTTGTTTGGAAGTCCCACTATTTCGAGGTGATCGAGAAAGAAAGTCACGTCCAATGGATTAGGACATAACATTTCGAGATCCAGAAATAACGAGCTTTCCTTTGTTGTAAACTTTTAAACTTTGGAAACAGATATTCGATTATCTCGATTTGAAGAAAAGTTGCACCTAGTAATTTAAGGCACAAATTTTCAGAATCAGAGATAAAAAACATTGCCTCGATTTAAGGGTATTCGATTATTCCAGTTTGAAGAAAAATCGCGCCTAGTAAGTTAAGGCACAAATTTTCAAAACTCGAAATAAAAGAATATTGCCTTGATTTTAAAGTTTTCATGAAGATAATTTTGAAAACAAATATGTGAGTTTAATATGAATGAGCAATTAATAACGAAGGTTTAAATAACATGAAGCCAAAATAATTAAGCAGATAAATGATATACAAAAATACAAAATACAAAATACGAAGCAATAACAATTAAAATTTAAACATAAATATTGAAGAGGAAGAAAAATAATACAATCAGAGTCGAAGATGAGATTTTTTTGGATACCCGAAGGCAAAATGGTAATTTTGGAAAATTTCGGGATCAAAAACAAAATTTTTAAACATCCGGGGGTAAAATGGTAATTTTTCAGAAAGAATCGGGGTCAAAATGGAATTTTTAGACATCCGGGGGTAAAATGGTAATTTTGAAAAAAAATCAGGGTAAAAAATAGGATTTTAGGACGTTCGGGGGGTAAATGGTAATTTTGGAAAAATCAAGGTAAAAAATGAAATTTTAAGAAATTCGGGGTAAAATGGTAATTTTTTGAAAATTCGAGGTGAAAAATGGAATTTTAGAAAGTTTGGAGGGTAAAAATATAATTTTTGGAAAATTTAGGTAAAAATGGAATTTTGGAAAGTGTGAGGGTAATAATGTAATTTTTGGAGAATTTAGGGTCAAAAATGGAATTTTAGAAAGTTTAAGGTTTAAAATGTAATTTTTGGATAGTTTAAGGACCTTTGGGATAATAAAACCAATATCAAGTGACACGTGGCAGCCTCCCAGGCATCCTGAAGTCAAAGGACTGATTTGAAAATCATGTGAAATTTCTAGGCCATTTTTGTAATTAAATAGAATTTGAATTGAGGATTAAATTGAAATAAATTAAAAATAAGAGGGACCATTTGATAAATAAACCAAAATATTTACACGTGGCAGCTTCCTAGGCTTTCAAAAAGTCAAGGGATTAAGTTGAAAAGCAATGAAAATTGTTGGGCCAATTTGAAATTAATTAAAAGTGTGAGAAGGACTAAATTGTAAAAATCAGAAAAAGCGGAAGGACCAAATGAATAAATATACCAATTTCCAAAAACACGCAGATCCTGAGGTCGGGGTGGGTCAGATCGAATCGATCCATGGGTTATGAGCCAAACGGCACCGTTTTGGCACTAGTCGTATACCTCCAAAACGGCAGCGTTTAAGGGCAGCTATAAAATCCAATTTCACTTCTAAAAATTTCATTTCTTCCTTATTCTTAAAAAAAAAAAAAAACCCTCTCTTCAAAAAATCTCTCCCTTACTCTTCCCTAGCCGAGCAATTGACTGGCCCATCTCCGCCGCACGCGCATCGTCGATTACCACGCGTAATCACCACGCATCATCATCCGTCGTTTTCTGGTCATCGTTCAACGCCACATGCCGCCGTCCACCGCCATCCAGGTAAAAAAATCCTCTTTTCATTTATTTTCTTCCTTTTTTTAAAAATGTTTTTTATTTTTCTTTGAAAACCCTTTCCCTTTTCAGATTTGGTCTTGGATTTCTATCGGTTCTTTTTTTTATTAAAAGATCTTTATTTGTTTTTGTTTGTTCAAATCTGTTTTGGTGTATTATTGTAGATATTCAACGTGGTGGAATCGACGACGGTCAGAGTTTACAGCGATAACGACTTAGAGGGCTCGATCTGCGACTCCGGCGGTGGTGTGATAGGGGATTGCCTTCTGACCTCTCGTTTTCCCCTTTTATTTATTTATTATTTATTAATATTAATAATATTATAAATAACATATTTAATATTACCAATAATTATTAATGCATTTATTTAATGCGTTTTGAAAAAAAAAGAGATAAATGATGGCAGAGAGGTATTTAATATGTATTAATGTATATATAGAAATTAAAAAGGAGGTTAAAATATGAGTTATAAATGTCAGTAAATATACATTAAAAGTACCTGATGAACCAACGTTTAAGACCTTTGAATCTGGTTTGAGTTGGTTTCTTGCTGCTTTGTGTATCTGTTCTTGTCTTGATTTGCAAAATGCCTATTGCCTCTATTGGTTAAAAATTGTCTGTATATTGATTTTTTTTTATGTGTAGCCAAGGTCAGTAACCTTATAATTGGTTTTGATTTTGGCTTTATAGCCATTTTTACAATCATCCTATTTTGTTTCTTCTCACTAAATGCTTGTCTATTCCTTTGCAGGTTCGGCTTTGCAGTGGTGGCTGGTGTAGAGACAATGGCGGTTCAAGTTGAAGCTAGTAGTGTTGACGTGGAGCCCTTTGGTTGGCTGGGTGGGAGGCAACATCAATGCAAGTTGCAGCAAATTAGGTTTAAGGTATTTTGGGTCAATTGGTTAGGGCTCATTTGTATTTAGATCATGTAGTGAGTTTAGAGTTTGGGCCTAGTGTTGGGGTTTGGGTCATTTTGATTTCTCAAATTTTATTTGGACATTCTATTTGGCCTTTTTAATTTTATATTAATTTTAAAACTATTTCAAATTTAATTAAATTTAAATTTAAAATAGATAAACTTAAATTTAAGATAAATTTAAATTTAAAAATAAATTTAAAACCCATTTAAACCTAATTTAAAAATCAAAAGTTTGGGCTCGGTTAAAATTGGGCTTCAACAGGATCAAAATAGGAATAGTGAGCGAAACCAACAATCTAGCAAGCTGCTTCGCAAAACAGATTTGGTTACATCGACAAACGAACCACAAAAGGAGATTAAACTACTAAAAGATCACTGATAGCCGCAAATCAAAGTCAAGCGTTGTGAGAAAACTATCCACGAACGCAAATTTACCATAAAGGTAGACGAAAACGTGCCATAAGACAGAAGCATGCCACAAGGTAGAGGAAAAACATACCACAAAGCAAAGGAAAAGTGTGCTACAAAAGTAAATAAAAACTAGAAGAAAACCAAAATATAAAAGAAAGTAAGAACTAAATATAAAAAATTAAAGGGAAGGAATACCGGCGATCGACGACCAACATTAAAGTTGTCATCGCCTTAGGCTCTACCTATTTCATTTCTACAAGAAAGACAAATATTTTTAACATATTCAATATATAATATAGTTTTAATTTATTTAATTAATGCAAAGTACCATTATTCAAAATAATAAATATTTAACGTAATTAACCCTAATTTATTAATTAAGATGCTCGTAATTCCATTCAACTATTAATTTTATTTACATCAATAAAATTAACACAATTTTTTACATTAATTTTTTAACTAATAATAGTTTATTAACATAATTAACTCTAATATATTAATTAAATAATAATTAAGATGATTAAAATTCAAATAAAATAATAACTCTATTTTTCATCGATGAAATTATCACAACATTTAAAAAAAAAAAAGTAACACAATTATAATTATTACACATTTTTTCCTATATTTTGTAGAGTTTTATTTAAGCGATAACTCTACTTTAAACTTTTGCACAACTTTTTTTAAATTAATACCAGTAAATTAAATTATAATTATTTTTAAACATGTAATTATCACAATTTTTATTAAATAATAATTATTTTTAAATTATAATTATCATAGTTTCTATTTTACGTTAATTTTATAATTAAAAATTTCAAATTAAATATTATAATTATTTTTAAATGTTAATGTAATAATATAATAAAAATAAAGAGTATTCTCGTCAATTCAAATAAAAAATTTCAAACTCGTGCTTTTATATATATATAATAGAAACTAGTTAAGAATTGAATTTATACATAATAATTTAAGGTAAATTAGATTTGGGATAATATACTAAAAAAGCCCTTAAACTACTGCACTTTATTTAAACAAACCCTTAAACTATTTTTGTAGTTAAATAAGCCTTTATCTTATAATTTTACCCATAAAAGTCATTGATTTTAATACTAAAGTAAAAATATTTTGAGTTTGAATCTCATGTGATAACCTGATGGTCAATGGTGTTTACTGCCCCAAATGTGACCTAGGTTTGAATTGCGTTTGTTGTCTGGACTTTTCCCTATTATTGTAATTCACCAAAAGAAATATTTTGAATTTCTAGCTTTTATCTAATTTCTTGTTGATGCAATAGAAATTATATACATTTCAACACCATATAAAATTTAAAAGAGTGAACCCAAAAGTAGTTCCAGTGAAAAAGGGGATGTTGTTTATCCTAGGGGTCTCGGGTTCGAGCACCTGTGTGTGTCTTGTCAAAGGGTTAAGAAAATATTAACAGATACTACCATGTAATCACACCAATATATTAAAAAAAAATTAAAAGAACAACCAAAATTTTCAAAGAGTTATTAAATGTGTTATATATAAGCATTTTCAAGAAATATTAATATATTTTATTTTTATTTAATAAATATTCTTATTAAATTCACATTAGCACTAAATGCAAATTAATTTAAAAATTCAAAAATAATTTTACTTTATTAATAAAATCAAGGGATTTCATGGCTGAAAATAATAGATTAAGGCTTATTTAACTATAAAAATAGTATAAGGATTTGTTTAATCAAAGTATAATAGTTTAAGGGCATTTTTAGTATATTATCCTTAATTTTTTGTAATTACTTTGCAATTAACAGCCAGGCAAAAGGTAAATTTTTTAATTGAGCACTTTATTATGTGGACAGTTATAAATAAAAGTGGATATTTTTATTTAAATATAATTAAACAGCTAACTGGTTTTTATTAAAAATAATGAAATATTACATAAAAGAAGAAAATAAATGGATAATCAGTTAAATTTTAATTAATTAAATTGCCCTGCTATTAAAAATTAGATAACGTAAAAAAGTTTTAAGGGATTTAACACGAAATTATCCCTTGAATTCTTCTAAATACGTTAGAACAATATTACATCTAAAATTTAATTACTTTAATGCACCATACACAATGAATTTTAAAACCGTTCATGAGTCAGAGATATAGGTTATCCACACAAGATTTACTACCTTGTGTGTATTTTACTTTTTAATATGCATAATTACAATATCAATAAATATTGAAAAGTAATACAATTTTCCATCTTCCTAAAAAGAAAGAAATCAAAAAATAAAAAAAGAGATTTAGGGTATTAATCTAATTATGGAAGTTTACGAGATTCAGTCGATTACTAATTATTTGTATTCAGGATTTTTATTTAGATTTAATTTTTTTCAGAATAAAAATACTGATGTAGCGTTACACTATTAAAAAAGAGATACAGATGATGATGTGACATTAATGTTTTATACAATTTTTTTCTTCTAGGAAAAGAATAATAAAGAGAAATTTAACCCTAAAATAAAGGGTGTAGAAATAGAAGTTAATTCAGCTAGGTCATCTTTTCATATATATATATAGGATACGTTTCTCTGTGCTTCTGAACAAGACAAAATACATCGTTGAAAGCATTAACAATGAGAAGAGGAAACGTTGCAAATCTTATGGTTCAACAAGTAATGGGAATTATATGCTTGATTTTGATATGGAATTTGGGTAAAACATTCATCTCTCTATCATCTCTACAGCTTTACAAATACTGATTGTTTTTACTTGTTTTGGTTGATGAAAAATTGTATGATCAGTTGCAGGAAGAGTTTGTGTAGATGCTATAAATGCACCACTTTGCTTGGGAGATTGTTCAGCAATTCCCAACTGCAACCAGTCATGTATTGACAAAGGGTTCCCCAAGGGAGGTGTCTGCATTGGATTCTCCTTTGAGAGTTTGGCCTGTTGCTGCACTCGGTAGACCTCAATTCCACCCCTTTTTCTCCTTATTTTCTTCATAACTTGTTCTTGGGATTTCATCATCAAATAAAATAACATCACCTAATAAAGTCATCTATATTATATTTTTATCTTTCTTCTTCTGTTTCTTTTTTTTTTTTCATTCAACTTTCTATTTTACAGAACAATTTCTCCAAATTCAAAGAGTTTGAACCGTTAACTCGCTTTTAAGTTATTGATAAATTTAAACAATTTTTAAACACTTTTGATCTTATCAAATCAATTTAATTAATTCAACCATCGATCTAATTCTAAAGACTTTAACATAAATTATTAGGATTAGATTATGGCATGGATTTAAAGTGGAACGTATTTGGTTTGAAAACATGGTCAAAAGGCAACAACGGATTCAACTTTGAATGGGCATAATTGAAACTCGGAGAAAGCTGACAATAAAATAGTGAGCCACTAATATGGTGGTACAAAATTCAATTGGATATTGTTGCATGATAGCATTATTAATCAATTTTTTTTTTTAAATCTAATCTCTTTATTGAATTTCTTCCATCTTTGGACCTGCTTGTTGGTTTTTATTTATGGTATTGTTGCATGATAGCATTATTAATCAATTTTTTTTTTAAATCTAATCTCTTTATTGAATTTCTTCCGTCTTTGGACCTGCTTGTTGGTTTTTATTTATGGTACAAAATTCAATTGGATATTGTTGCATGATAGCATTATTAATCATTTTTTTTTAAATCTAATCTCTTTATTGAATTTCTTCCATCTTTAGACCTGCTTGTTGGTTTTTATTTATTCAAGTTTATTGTTTTTAAAGTTTAAAGTTCCATAAAATTGTTAATTTTGTCACTTAAAAATTTTCGCCAAAGCTCAATTAAAGATATATAATCACAAGAATATATTTTTGACAATTTTAATTATTATAATGAATGTGGATAATGACAAGAATTTTATTATTTTGTTTAAAAATATTATGGGTATAGAAACTATAGTATCAAGGATTTTGTCGCCAATTAAAACTTGCCAAGAAATAAAACATTTTATAGTTAAAATATTAAAAGAATCTGATAATTTGTTTTTGTATTTTTTTTTTTTTTGAATTATAAAGAGAGAATAAAACTTTAACAACAACCGATTGACGTCACTTAAACTTAGACCACGCCTATTTCTTTTAACTTGTAAAATCTTTAACGTATACTCAAATAAGTTTATAATCTTTAATTTTACCTAAATAAATCCTTACCTAAAATAAGGTCTTCCTTAAAAATATAAAGATTTTTTTGAAATTTTACAATGATTGCATGATGATTAAGTTGGAAAGGATCATCTAATTTATCTTTGATTTAATACTTTTTTTGTAATAAAAAAAATATTTTAACTTTCTTTTCATTCAAAATACACAATCAAATAAAATTTGATAGCTATAAATACCAAAGGTCCAAAATGCAATGTAGTGAATTGGGCATATAATATTTTGTAATTAGAATGGCTTCTCTTCAACTAAAGTGCTACTTTCTGGGTCTTCTTCTATGCTTGGTCTTCTTCATCAACATAGGTAAGATCAACCTCGCCCATTCTTTCATGCTTCAAATAAATGGATACATGTGTATATAATTTTAATTCTGTTTTGGGGTTGGTTTTGATTATTATTTGGGGGATTTCAGACAAAGGTAGTGCAGGAGGAAAAGTATGGGAAGCAGTGATGGGGACATGTTCACAGTTCAAAGATTGCAATAAGTACTGCATCACCAATGGCTTCCCTTTGGGTGGCTTCTGTAAAACCTTGAATCCAACTGCTCCACCTTTCTGTTTATGCAAATACACATAGCCATGCCCTTTTCTTCTTGTTTCAACTCACAATATGAATAAAAATGTCAACTATGAATTGATTTTCCTTTAGAATTTGAATTCCTCGTAGAAATGCTTATATAATCTTATGTTATTTTTATGGAAAGGTTTTTCGTTAGTGATTTATTTCATCCTTTAATTTTATAAAAAAAAATATATATTTATTTAATTTTTCATCTCTTTAAATATTTGGAATTGTATTGTTTGTTAAATCAATCTAAAATTAACAAAAAAAATAACGTAGGTTAATTATGTTCAGATGGCATCCACATAACAATCAAGTAATTACAATTTTTAAGGAAGGGTGAGAATTAAGTAATTACACTCAAATCTAATTTTTTTTAAAAATTATACAAATTATAAAAGTTATATTATAAGTATGGACACTTATGAGTATTTGGGATGGTTATAAAAAAAAAACTTTTTTATTATAAATCTTAAAAATTATATTATAAAAATAATTTGTATATTTGATATAGATCTGATCCTGGGCAGGGCCACTCGACCTGATCCGAAGGTCCGCCCGAAAAATGAAAGGGTTTGGACAAAAAATATATGCCCGAAAAATGGGCTTGGACAAAAAATATAGACCCGAAAAATGGGCTTAGACAAAAAATGAGGCCCATTTTCTAAAAGGGATGAGCCTCGGGTAAGAGTTTTTTGGCCCAATCTCGGCTCGACCCGACTCGGATAAATTAATCATTTTTAATAAAAAAATTATATTGTTGTTTTGGTGTTATTTTTTTACTATTTTGGTTGTTGTTTTTTACTATTTTGGTTACTTTTTTTGCTCTTTTAATTTTTTTATTATTTTGGTTACTGTTTTGGTGCTTCTTTTTATTGTTTTGGTGTTGTTTTTGCTATTATTTTTGTTGTTTTTGTTGCTATTTTTGTTGTTATTTTGCTGGTATTTTTTGCTGCTGTTTTGGTTGTTATTTTGGTTGTTTGGATGTTATTTTAATACATTTTTACTATTGTTTCGCTGTTTTTTTTAATATTATTTGAATATTGTAGAACTTATGTTTTTTTGTTAATTTTTCTACTACTTTATTTGCAACTATCTTAATATCAAGAATTTTTAATGTATTTTAAATTTGTTTATTTTTAATGTTTATTTTAATGGTTTTAAGTGTATTTGATATATTATATATTTTTTAAATTTGTTGTATATAATAAAATAATCTAAAAAATTTAATAGGGGTCGGGCTAACTCGGGCTCGAGCTTGACTTCTATAATTCGAGTCGAGCTTGGACAAAATTTTAGGCCCATTTTTCGGGCTGGGTTGAACCTGAGCCTAAAATTTTGTTGAAGCTCGACCCGACCCATGATCAGCTCTAATTTGATAAAGTTATAACAAAAAAATATATTATTTAAATCTTAAATTTTTTCTAAAGTTATAATAAAAAAACTTTATTATAAAAAGTAATTTACATATTGTAAAAATATTATAATATATTTATTTATAAAAAAATATGATCAAGTATAAACATAACTTATTTATGTGTCTATGCTATATATCATACAAATAATAATTATTCATAAAGAAATGTTATATTTTTTTAACATAATTTATTTATAAAAAAAATTAACTTTCTAAAATTATGACAAAAATTTATATTATTTATAAAGAGTATTATGAAAATTTTGAATAATTTATATATTATAAAATTTAAGATAAATGTCATAGATGACCCCTGTATTTTGGGACTTGCTCTAATGTGACCCTTATACTTTCAAAATGTTCGCGCTAAACCCAAAGAACGTTACTTTTTTTATGATGTAGTGCTTGTGCCCAATGAGATGCTAGCACATGTAAAGTTATGATTAAAAAGTTGATTGTCAAAGGCCCTTATTAGCAATTAAACTATTTTTTTTTAAATTGAAAAATGAAAATGAAGCGACCATTGAATTTTTTTCTTTTTTTCTTCCTTTTTTCAGTTTTCTCTTTTATTTATTATTATTTTTTCACATTTTTTCTATTATTTTTTATTTTTTAAAATTAAATGTAAGTATAATGAATACATATAAATTTAATTATTTTATTCTACAAATACAACAAATCCAATAAACCCATATTAAAGCAAATCAAATGTTCTGCCCAATATTCTTTTTTTTTCAAGAAAGAATCCAAGAAATTTCTTTTGTTCAAAGTAACCCATATTTGCTTAAAAGAGTAACCCAGGTTTGCTAGCAAACAAAGACCTAAAACTAAAGTTACCGGCAAACAAATCTAGTAAAGAGAATAAATTACCTAAAATCATAAAAGAAAATCTGGATATTGTAAAATCTTTAGATATTAAGATTATGCAAACCAAAATCTTAATATTGCAAACCAAATATTTAGGATCTTTAGAATAATAAGAATTTTTTACAAGTTTAGGACATACTTGATGTGAAATTAGAGTTGACCATTAGAATTGACGAAAAATACGAAAATGAACACTCGATATATTGATTTCTCCCTGATTACACAAACCCTAAGCGATAGTGGCTATAATTTTTATGTTATGTATGTGTTGTGACTTAACCAGATGTAAGGGTGAATTGCAAACTAGTGAACCAAGACGAGGGATGCGCATCAGCGAAAGCTCCCACGGAAATTCACTAACTTTGTTATGTAGTACTGGTCAACAATGGAATAATGACCAAGAGAGGGTATAAGATGACAGAAGGAATAGAGAATCGGTTATGCATTTTGTCAAAGTTGTAATCATCTCATGGAAAAACCGACTTTCTCACCTCTTTCTGGAATTTTACTTGGATTTACCTGCACATTTCTTTGTTGTATTCACTTCGGTTACAATCAAATTAGGGTCAATTCTATGTTTTCCATATTTTTTTGCTTCTCAATTGTCCTTTTTCCCTACTATAGGTAATACAATACACTCCGTTGGTGCTTTCATTGACCATCGGCTTAGATGGCGATTGGTACCCAACTCAAACTCCTTGACGAATCTATCAAATCTATCCAAGAATCTCAATCATTGCTTCTCAAGGATGTTGATTGTTTGACTAAATCTTTCGCTTCACACAAACATATGTTGCAAGCTATTTTGATTCGTCTCTTGATCACCCCTCCACCTTCATCGAAGTCCTCTAAACCTAGTCAATTTTCTCAA
Source organism: Kokia cookei (assembly GCA_039519145.1). NCBI lineage: Eukaryota > Viridiplantae > Streptophyta > Magnoliopsida > Malvales > Malvaceae > Kokia > Kokia cookei. The sequence continues at coordinate 23,387,180 of CM076904.1, read as the reverse complement.
ACGGTGGGTCAGTGATCTGCCGGTTTCATACCTAATATATTAAACTATTTGTCGCACTTGAAGAGTTTGAAATCAAGTATTTTCGTAATATTTACATAATATTTAATTAGATTTCTTATTTCAATAAATTGTCTAACCTAAGTGTTAAAATGATGATTTATTTGTCTTTAAGGCAAAATGAGGCCTAAATGTTAGCTAACATACTTAGTGAGTGTGCAGGAGACCACAAAGAAGTGCACTAAAAGGAAACTAATCACTTCGTCACGACATAGGCTGAGTTACGTTGTAACTAAGGGACCAGACTCAAGGAATTTGACATTTAACTTCTTTGTCATGATTCATAGGAGGTATGACACGACAATGCCTATAGAACGACACTTTACAAAGATACTGATGCCTATGTCGCGACACAAGACCTGGTGTGTCGTGACATCGACCCCTAAACGCAGATCTCATATTAAACAAAGGATGTTTTGGTCTTTATAATACCACTTAAACACGAGGAATTGCAGTTGACCTAGGGTTTAGGAAAAACGACCATGTAAAGTTATAAATAGGACCTTTAGCACTAGGGTTTACACACAATTACTTAGCCTTTAATTTTCAATTTATTTGTTTTTAACTTTTGAAACGAGATTGTAGAAACTTGCGTAAACAATCAAGAAATTTTTCCTAACAGATTGCTCAATACAATTTAGTTTCTTTTTCATTCAATTCTTGATTTACATGTTTTCCTATATAATGTTATTGATGAATAAAGAAAACATGATGAACTAATTCCATTTTGGGAAATTAGGAAGTGGACGTATGAATAATTGATTGTTGTTATACAGAGGTTTTACCTTTCAGTCAGTTGTTTGAGAAAGGAAGAGCATCAAACAAACAGTAGGCTTGACAACCCTAGAAAATCTTTTAGGTGAGAATGAACCCAAAATTGGTATTGTCCATCTGCGAACACCTTTTCCACAAACTGGTTTAGATTGTGATATCTAGTGATAAATAATCTTTATCTACTCACTATATTGGCGGAAGATCGAGAGATCCAACTAGGGTAGTGACTAGTTGATTGGAGGAAAATCCCTAAAACCCAATAATTGAGGAAACAATACGAAAACAACCTAATCTCCCCAAAGACGTTTATAAGAATTTCTACAACTCATCTTTACTTTATTTTATTTTATTTAGATCTCTTTATTTTTATACTTTCAACAATCTCTCTTATTTCCCCTCGTACTATAAACCCTAAAACTAGTATTAATTAATTTTATTCTTTGCAGGAATTCCATTTACTATCATCTTAAGCCTCCTTTGAGTACAATCCTCGAAATACTTCCAAGTGTTCCTTTGTAAATACACTATATTTACAACCTGACCCGTATACTTGCAGAAGCCGAAATCTACACTTAATGGGAGTACGTTCGAGAGCGGTCAAATTGTTGGCGCCGTTGCCGGGGAGACAACGCTTTAGTAAATCTTATTTTTTTCATTGTTAATAAAATAATTAGAAAAAATTTAGGTTATAAATACGGGTTTTATTTTTATTTTATTTTTCATACTTTATTATTTATTGTTTATTTATTTTTGGTTTATGACTCGAAGTCAAGGGAACTTGATCGAGCCTATTGCTAACCTCGAATCACTACTTAGACGTAACCAGAAACCCACAGGTTATGCAAAACCCACCACCGGAGGAGAGAGAAGAACAAATCGATCCAATAGAAGATCCCACGACTAACGTTGAAAATATTATCATACCTCCACAACTCCCTATGAACGAACCAATGGCGGAGGAACAAAGAACTATAAGGGAGTACTCTTTACCTACTATAGATCTAACTCAAGGGAGTATTTCTAAACCAACCATCGCTAATAATAATTTTGAAATAAAATCGACTATGATACAAATGATCCAAAATAATTTACAATTTAGAGGAACTATGTCTGAGGATCCTAGTTTACATTTGAAACAGTTTTTACATTTGTTTGATACTTTTAGGTTTAATGGCATTTATGATGATGCAATTCGTTTAAGATTATTTCTCCTTTCACTAATTGATAATGTTTTTTCATGGTTAGATGCACAAGCACCTAGATCTATCACAACATGAGATGAACTGGCAAGGAAATTTTTGCAAAAGATTTTCCCTATGGGAAAAGCTATCCAACTAAGGCAAGAATTGTCAACCTTCCGGCAATTCGAGGGTGAAAGATTCCACGAGACATGGGATCGATTTAAGATGCTAGTAAGCAAATGCCCTAATCATGGTATGCTGGAATGGATGCAACTGTAGACTTTTTATAATGAGTTGGATGTATTCGCTAGATCTACCCTAGACGGTGCGGTAGGAGGAGCCCTACTGAATCGAACGTATAATGATGCTTACGGGCTTATGGAAAACATGGAAACAAATTCATGTCAGTGGCCTACTGAGAGGTTTACTTATGCGTAGAAACCCGCTTCGGTAAAAATGATAAAGGAAGATGATAAATACCAACAATTGTTGGAGAGACTGAACCGAATCGAGTCTGCCACATTAGCACCTGATAGTACTAGAAAGAACATATGTTTTCCCTCTACTTATTAGTTAATTTGTCACCATTTAGTTATCTTTAGCATATATTTTAGCATTTTCAATTCAGTAAATTGCATTTTATAACTCAATGGATCTTAACCTATTTATCCTTAATTTTTTCATGTTTTGGTATTGATGTCGCTGCATGAGTATTTCCATATTACGACCAAGACTATCGTCGCACCCGACAACTGTCAAAGTAACTTCCAACACTGATAAGAACAAAAATGTGTGAGCTGTCCAGTCTGGTATAACCAACTTTTACGGACAGAGGCAGCATGATTCTTATGAAAGGACACTTGTACTATTTGGAAGAATATAAATATTCATGAGAAAAGAGAAAAAGGGGCCATTTTTGGTGCATTATCTTCTTCAACTCATCTTTTGAAGCTTTTGGCTATGAATGCTTAAGTCTCTTACGGGTGAACCGATGTGAAAAGGATGTAGATCAGCTCTTGACGAGGAGTCCTGAGTGCGACACAAGAGGGAATTAAGTGGTCAAGTTGAGATTGTCTACGAATAGTATTCTCCACTTGTTTCTTTTATATTTCTTTTCTAAACACTGGTGATTACTTTATATTTCATGTTTGTATGGAAGTACACATGATTTTTGGGTTAAATGTTATTTTATTCAACTTTGCTTCTACTGTTTAATCTTTGGGTTTGAATGTTTTTAGCATGGAAATGTTATTGTGGTCACTACCACTGGAAAGTGCAGCGACAGTTCAAGCTAACAAGCATGACAAAGGAAGTTGCGTGAGGATAAGAGGGATTTAATCCACTTGTTCTTAATTATGTTCCAATGTCATCATCGAAAGTTGTGGTTAATGTGCATGTTTAAGTCTTAGATCAAATATAGAAGTTAAGCTTGGAAAGATATTTATTGAAAATTATTGCATCGACAATCACGTATCCTTTTATATCTTGTGAGCACTTAGTATTCTGTTGAAGATTCACTTTGGGGATCCCATTTTATCATTATCATATTTCATCTTTATTTTCAAGTTATTGCTCTGACAACTATTCTCACAATTTATCTCGTTTTTATTTGTTTATTGCACTAACATTGATAGACAAAAGATAACCATCCTCGTGAGATCGATATCCGACAGATTCATATCTGTCTACTATACTTGCATCGACATTTTACGCTTGCACAATATTACTGTGAAGTTAAACAGTCGATCAAGTTTTGGCGTTGTTGTCGAGGATAACGTTTGTTTGATGTTTATTTTTGTTTTTGCACTTTATTTTTTATAATATTTAGCTGTTACTAACTTTTTTTCTTTTTGTCGCTATTTTCACATTTTATTTTATATGTTTATGACCCAAAGCAATTCGGAGTTTATTGCTAATTTTGATCCAAAAATTGAAAGAACCGTTCAGACAAGACTTCAAGAACAAAGGAATATGGCTTTACCAGAAAACAATGCAGCCATACCCCTGATACAGCAACAAAATCCTGATGACCCACCGTTACCGCAAGACGCTCAAATACAAAATAGGACTATACAAGATTTTGTAGTACCTATCTTAAATAACTTACAATCGGGAGTTGTTAGGCCAGCAATCCAAGCTAGGAATTTTGGACTCAAGATAATAATGTTTCAAATGTTGAATTCTAATGGGCAATATGCTGGACTGACACATGAAGATGCACGAGAACATCTTAAATCAATTTTATTTATTTGTGCTTCCTTTAGTCAATAAGTCGTTCTTGATGACGCTTTGAAAATGCAATTATTTCCTTATTCCTTGTAGGGAAGAGCTCGTACTTGGTTCCTTGGGCTACCTATCAGCTCAATTACTTCTTAGAATGCACTAGCAACACAGTTTGTTTTGCTCTTTAACCCACCGACAATGAATGCTTGTCTCCGAAATGATATTACAACTTATCATCAACTGGATGATGAGAATCTTCACACTACATGAGAACGTTATAAATCTTTGCTTCGATGTTACCTCATGCATGGCATTCAACAGGAAACACAAATTGAGATTTTCTATAATGGGCTGAATTCACAAACGAGGAATCTTGTCGACACATCAGCCAATGGTCCTTTGCTAGATTGTACTTATAATGATGTTGTTGGAATTCTTGAGAGAATTGCTCATAATGATTATCAATATCCTATCTCTAGAGCTGCACAAGCAAAAGCTACTCCGGGAGTTATTGAATTGGATGCAATATCTGCACTTAGTTCTCAAGTGTCTTCTCTTGCAAATATGATAAAAAATATGCAAGAGGCTAGTGACATTGCACCTATACAAGTCGCTTAACAAGTTGATGTTCCTACTTTTTGTTGTGAGATTTGTGGTGACAACCATAGCTATGAAGATTGTCCATAACATGAAGAGAATGCCTTCTATATCAGTAACATCTGCAACAATTTGTATGGCAACTCTTATAATAATTTTGCACGCAATCAACAGTCTTGAGGAACTCAGAATGCTAGACAAAATGTTGCTACATTCCGTTATGGGAATACATCTACTCAAGGAAATTATAATCCAAGACAAGGGAATTACAATCAACAACAGTAGAACTACAATTAGCACACTTAGATGCATCCACAACAAAGCCAGATGCATCCACTCCAGATTCAAACGTAGCCATAACACTCTTTAATGCAGAATCAGCATGTTCAAGGATATCGACAACAATAGTACACGTAAGCTTCTCCTTCTTATCTGTTAGCAGCTCTAGAGACTTTAATAGCATATTACTCGCACGGAAGCTATGGTGCAAGGGAATTCATCTTATGTTCAGGCGTTGGAGGAACAATTAGGACAACTTGCTTCGAATCTAAATACTCAACCACTAGGCACACTACCTAGTGACATGAAAAATCTCAATCCGAGGGGGAAATAACAATGCAAGGCTATCACTTTTAGGAGTGGTAAACAAACTGGCAAGCCAACTACAGGCTCTACTGTAGCACCTCAAGATACTGGTGAAGTAATACCTAGTGAAAAGGTTGAATCTAAAGAGCTTGTTGATGTACCAGACAAAGAAGTTCCACAAATTGTCACTCATATGCTTAATGTCTAACCCTCGAAACTGTCGACACAATCAAATGTGTCGACGCTATCTAATGTATCTTCACCTTTACCTTTTCCACAAAGATTCAGACAGAATGAGCATGATTTGCAGTATAAGCAGTTTTTGGACACATTGAATCAACTTCATGTCAATATTCCTTTAGTGAATGATCTTGTGCAAATTCTTAATTATAGGAAATTTATGAAAGAGCTCTTATCCAAGAAGAAGAAGCTTAATGATATTGAAACTATTGCACTCACAGAAGGCTATAATGTTGTTTTGACAAATAATTTACCCACCAAAATGAAAGATCTTGAGAGCTTTACTATCCCATGTTCAATTGGAAATCATTATTTAGGCAAGACTTTATTCGACTTGGGAGCTAGCATCATCCTAATGTCACTATCTACTTTCAGAAAGTTGGGAATTAGTCACAAGAAACCTACTGTAGTGACATTGCAACTAGCAGATCTATCCTTGGCTCAACTTCAAGGGCAAATCAAAGAATTTTAGTTCGTGTGGATAAATTCCTTTTTCCGGTTGATTTTATTATACTTGACTGCGAGGCAGACAAGGTGATTCCCATAATCTTGGGATGACCATTTTTAGCCACCGGGTGAACTCTTATTGATGTTTACAAAGGTGAACTTACCATACGAGTTAATGATGAGCACATTACCTTCATTATTTTCGAATCTATTTAATGCAAGGATAAAGAAGAATGTCATACTCTCGATGTGCTAGATGATCTAATTGAGGAAGAATTCAATGACCAAAGCACAATACTTTCTAAAGACTTTGCATTAACATCTGAGGATGAATTCTTAGATGATTGTGACAGCATGGTTGAAGCAAATAATATTGAACTCAAGCATAGATGGCAGATTGAATCTTTAGACTTAGCCAATAGAACGGATCCAATTTTCAAGCCATCTATTAAAGAAGCTCCTACTCTGGAATTGAAACCACTACCTACTCATCTTAAATATGTCTTTCTTGGTGATAACAATACCTTCCCAGTTGTTGTCTCCGCAACACTAGATGTGACTCAAGAAGAGAAATTGGTCCATATTCTTAAGCAACATAAACGAGCTATTGCATGGAGTATTATCAATATTCAAGGCATTAGACCATCTTTTTGCATGAATACGATCAAGTTGGAAGATGAAGGCAAGCAATCGATTGAGCAACAAATAAGATTAAACGAGAAGATGAAAGAAGTTGTTAACAAGAAAATTATAAAATGGCTTGATGCTGGAATTATTTACCTATTTCTGATAGCAATTGGGTAAGTCCAATGCAATGTGTACCTAAAAAGAGTGGCATTACTGTGGTTAGCAACGACAAAGATGAGTTAATTCATACACGTATTCCTATGAGATGGCGAGTTTGTATGGATTATTAAAAGCTTAATGTTGCCACAAGGAAGGACCACTTCTCATTTCCTTTCATTGACCAAATGTTGGATAGGCTTGCTAGAAGAGCCTATTATTGCTTTTTAGATGGCTATTCTGGGTACAATCAAATTGCTATTACGCTAGAGGATCAGGAGAAAACAATATTCACCTGCCCCTTTGGTATTTTGCTTTTCGACGTATACATTTCAGTCTTTGAAACACACCAACCACATTTCAAAGGTGCATGATGGCAATATTCTCAGATATGATTGAAGATTCTTTAGAGGTTTTTATGGATGATTTCTTAGTCTATGGGAATGATTTTGATCATTGCGCTGACAACTTGGATAAAGTATTGAAGCGATATGAAAACACACATCTTGTTCTAAATTGGGAAAAATGTCATTTCATTGCAACTGAAGTCATGGTGTTAGGCCATCGCATCTTTAGTCAAGGTATTGAAGTAGACAAAGCTAAAGTGGAAATCATTGAGAAATTACCTCCACCGACAAATGTGAAAGGCATTTGTAGTTTTCTTGGTCATGCGGGGTTTTATCGAAGATTTATTAGAGATTTTTCGAAAATTGCAAAGCCCTTATGCTCATTGCTGGAACAAAATCGAAAATTCCTCTTTAACGAGGCATGTCTAGATGCATTCATTCAAATAAAGAAGTAGCTAGTAAATGCACCTATTGTCGTTGCACCAGATTGGTCTCAACCTTTTAAAGTTATGTGCAATGCAAGCGACTTTGTTGTGGGAGTTGTTCTAGGACAATGCAAAGAAAAAATATTTCACGCCATTATACCACTATAGAGAAAGAATTGTTGGATGTAATCTTTACTTTCAATAAGTTTCATTCATATTTTGTTGGCGTAAAAGTTACTGTATTTACTGATCACTCGGCGTTGAGATACCTTTTTGCGAAGAAGGATGCAAAACCAAGACTGATACGTTGGATTTTACTATTGCAAGAATTCGACATCGAGATAAAAGACCGCAAAGGTTTAGAAAATCAAGTTGCAGACCATTTGTCTCGATTGAAAGTTGGCAGCGAAGATGGAAACATACTTCAAATTGTTGACGCATTCCCAGATGAGAAGTTATTTGCTATAGATACAACCTCTTGGTATGCAGATATGGTTAATTATCTAGTGTGTGGCAAACTCTCATTGGGTGTCAAAGGCAATAAAAAAGAAGGTTTTCTTCATGAAGTAGCGAAGTACCATTGAAATGAGCCGTATTTATTCAAGATATGCAATGACAAATTCGACGTTATGTTCCAGAAGAGGAGATGCTTTCAATCCTAAAGCATTGTCATGATGCTCCTTATGGAGGACATTTTGGTGGCATGAGAACTACTGTTAAAGTTCTCCAATCAGGATTCTTCTGGCCTTCACTATTCAAAAACGCCCACAATTTTGTGAACCAATGCGATAGGTGTCAACGCATTGGTTTTATATCCCGACGCAATGAAATGTTGCAGCAGCTGATTATAGAGGTTAAATCATTCGATGTTTAGGGTATGGATTTTATAGGACCATTTCCAAGTTCATTTGGAAATCTTTATATATTAGTAGCTGTTGACTACGTCTCGAAATGGGTTGAAATTGTTACAGTCCCAAAGGATGATGTAAGGATAGTGCTTAAATTTTTTCACAAGCATTTACTCACCCGCTTTGGTACACCAAAGACATTGATGAGTGATCAAGGTACACACTTTCATTGCAACCAAGTGGTAGCTGCACTAAAGGGATATGGAGTTAATCATAGAATGGCTACTACTTATCATCCAAAAACCAATGGACAAACTGAAGTATCCAATTGACAAATTTAAGAACATTCTTGAGAAGGTTGTGAACGCTTTATGGGCATTGCGGACAACATATGAAATTCCATTAGGGATGTCGCCATATCAGTTGGTTTTTGGGAAAGCATTTCACTTGCCAATTGAACTAAAGCACAAAGCAATGTGGACAATTAAGCAAGTGAACTGGACTATGAAGCTGCTGAACAGAAAAGGCTGTTAGATATCACTGAACTAGAGGAGATTAGGCAAAATGCCTATGAAAATGCTGTAATTTACAAGGAAAATACCAAAAGATGGCATGACAAAATTATTTTGCAACAAAAATTTATCGTGGGTCAACAAGTTTTATTTTTCAATTCTATACTGAAATTGCACCCGAGTAAATTACACTCATGTTGGTCTGGACCTTTCAAAGTTGTCGAACTTTTTCTTCATGGTGCAATCACAATTAGAGATTTACATGATGGATACCAGTTCAAAGTGAATGGACAGCGGTTGAAATATTATTTTGGGAATATTGATCAAAAGCATGCAGAGACCATTAAATTGGTCGAATTTTTTTAATTTTTATTGAATTTATTATTATGTAATTTTATTTTTTTTTATTTTTGTTTTTGTTCAAGTTTGTTTTACTTCTTGTTTTTGTAGAATAATTAAGTACCATTGTCAACGTAGTTCATACGATTGTACTACCACTTATGACTCATCAAGAATGAGGGCATATTAGGGATTTCAGATCCCACCGTTTGATCAAAAGTAACCTAGTCGTCTGATCTGTCTATGCGGGCTCAATTTTCATTGGACACATTTATTCCCGCCAGCTTTATGTCCCTTTGATTTATCACAAAAAATCACACCTTGCCATCTTCTTCTTTCACTCGCTATAAACCCCCTCCATTGCTCAGACTTTAACCAATACAAAGCAGCCATTTTTATTCACTTTTTCTTTCCCAAGCTCGTACCTTTTCAACTTCAAACATTCTTCAATAAAAAAAATATGGGAAGAATGAGAGGATCAATCAAGAAAACCACTAAGTCTGTTGAAGAACACTCGTCCTCTAACCCTGCAGTTCATGAACTGGAATCCTCCATGCTAACGGAGAAAAAGGAGCCGGTGATCTTCTTAACGAAAGCGACCAAGGACTGGTTTCAAGACAACATTTTGAAGAGAAACTTTCACCTAGAATAGGGCATTCTCCTTTCACAACAGTAAGACTTGGGCAAGCAAGTTAACAAAACCATCTCCAAGCTGAAGTCGGAGACTTTTTGCACTTATCCTGGAAGCTATTCTCCTTCAATGGTACATAAGTTTTACGCTAACCTTTATGACCAAGAGTTAGAATTCATCTTTGTTCGAGAAAGCTTAATCTAATGGGATGCTAAAAAAATCAATGAGTTATGCAACACTAAAGTGGATGTGGATGAACACTTCGAGTTCATTGAGGATATCACAGATGACAAAAGAGACTTGTTGGTGAAGGATTTCTGTGTCGAAGGAGCAGTGTGGACGGGTTCACATCAATAGAATTATATGATGCACAGATGCTTATTTACACTGCAAAACAAAATATGGTTTCATTTTGTCAACTGTAGGCTAAAGCCCTCTAATCACAGCACCATAGTCACCCTTGATAGAATATTCCTGATACATTCAATTGTCAAAGGTAGAAGGATTGATGTTGGCGCAATAATCCACCAGAAAATTACTGACTACGACGCAAGGTAAATTGGAATTTTGGTTTTCCCATCGTTGTTGATGCTATTATGCCAGCAGTAAGGTATCGTGCCCCGCGATGATGAAGAAGTCTTGGATAATAAGGGTCCTATCAATGAAGCCTTTATTGAAAGAATAACTTGTGGCAAAGATATGATGACAATGAAAGAGGTAGAGATAAGTAAGATGAGGAAAAGCAAAGCCAAGGCATAAAGCAATGGAACAAACCTGACTACAGAGACATTCTTGTCGCACAAAATGAAGGATATCGAGAAGTTAGCCAATTCCATCAGCAATAATCAGATCAGGCTTTTTGCTACAATAGAAGATATGGACATATCACAGAATTTGTTCTATGCTTATACCAAGGCTTGGAACAGCTCTATTGTACCCGCATTGAGTCAGTTGAGCCTAATCCCACTCGTAAAATTTCTAATATTACCACTAATCATTTGAGATTATGAACTCTCATCAGAGGATGTTAACTTAAGGGATCGAGACAGATCGGTGGTATCTCTTCCCATTGTGCACGTCTCTAATAATGAGAAAGAATAGGAATCAAGAGACATTGACCATGCGAAGGATTGATAGCCTGTTCGAGGGTGACGTCATTGCTGGTCAAGAGGAACCTGCTGTTGAGGAGGAAGTTGCTATTGGAGAGGAGGAAGTCCTTGTTGAAGATGTGAACGAGAAGGATGAGAAAGAATCTACTAAGAATACTATCACTGCACCCGAGTTTGTGGGTGCAACTACTGATAATTTGGAGCGAGATGGAGCTAAACTAGCAGAAGCTGCAAAGGTAACTAGTTAGAAGCATCACAACTCATTGGCGATAATGGTCTACACCGAACCACTCAAGGTTAACCCTTCCACATAGGAAGCAATTGATGATGCCCGGGTAAAGTCAAAAACTAAAGAGCGATCCGAGGACCGTGCGAAGCCTAAAGAAAAGAAAGGAAAGCGCTTCAAAGACAAAAAGCGCAAGAAGGAGGAGAAAAAGAAGAGGAAGAAGAAGCATTGTGCAGCACATTTGTGGCTGAGGAAAACTGAGTTAGATTGTTTTTAAGTTTTTTTTAACTGTAGTTTCCATGCATTGCATGTAGCTGTAATTTTTATTTTGTTAGTGCACATTTTCGTTACATTTCTATTGTCATTGCATTTTAATGTTAGTGCACTAAGGACAATGCAAACTTAAGTTTAGGGAAATGCATATGGGGTTTGGAAATGTATCCACATTTCAAAAAATTTCTTTTGAGTTTAATAAAGCATGCAAGGTTTATTTGTTGTTAATGTAAATGTGTTTGAAAATTTTTGTTAAATCCAATGCTTAATTCTTGAATCTTGTGAATTATCAATGAATGAGTTGGATAAATTTGACTGAATGTTGTATCTTCAATTCTTTGATGAATAATTTAGGTTGCATTAGTAATGGATGACTAGTAGCATTCCTTAAATCTTGAATGAATCTGCCTTTTACAACTGATTTTATATATTTATATGTAGTTATAAATAAGAGACAATGTGGGTGTATTGTAAACTGTTAAAGAGGGAACACTCTAATGCAAGCATTAGAAAAATGAATCTAGCCAAAGGCTATCGCTGCATGAGTGTGTGTCGGTGCAATTACGTACTCCCTGAGGGTTTGTTGCACTTCATCGTTACTTCCTCAGGAACAAGGATATAGTAATTCAACGATATCCCTTATAAAAAAAAGATATATATTTATGATCTTCATAGATACTTAGTATTGTACAATAAATGTTGTATTGGTAGATAGAATTTAAGATTTGAGGCAATATTCTGTCATTTGAATGTGACTCGTTCATTGGGATTTTAGGTGATTCAAATTACATTTTATAACTCAGTGGACCTTCACCTATTCATCCTTAATTTTATCCTGTTTTGGTACTGATGTCGCTGCATGAGTATTTCCATATTACGCCCAGGACTCTCGCCGCACCCGACAATTGTCAAAGCAGCTTCCAATGCGAATAAGAACAAAAATGTGTGAGTTGTCCAATCTAGTATAACCAACTTGTACGAACAGAGTCAATATGATTCTTATGAAAGGACACCTGTACTATTTGGAAGAATATAAATATTCACGAGAAAAGAGAAAAAGAGGTCGTTTTTGGTGCATTATCTTCTTCAAATCATCTTTTGAAACTTTCAGCTTTGGAGGCTTAAGTCTCTTACGAGTGAAACGACGTGAAAGAGATGCAAATCAGCTATTGATGAGGAGCCTTGAGTGCGACACAAGAGGGAATTGAGAGGTCAAGTAGAGATTGTTTAGGAATAATATTCTCTACTTGTTTCTTTTATATTTCTTTTCTAAATGCTGGTGATTACTTTTTATTTCATGTTTGTATGGAAGTACATATGATTTTTGGGTTAAATGCTATTTTATTCAACTTTGATTCTACTGTTTAATCTTTGGGTTTGAATGTTTTTAGCATGGAAATGTTATTGCGATCACTGCCATTAGAAAGTGCAGCGATAGTTCAAGCTAACAAGCATGACAATGAAAGTTTCTTGAGGATTAGAGGAATTTAATCCACTTGTTCTTAATTGTGTTCCTGTGCCATCATTGGAAGGTATGGTTAATGTGCATGTTTAAGTCTTAGATCAAATATAAAAGTTAAGCTTGGTAAGATATTCATTGCAAATTATTGCATTAGAAACGAAGGAAGATTTCCCTAAAAGAAAGAGTACCTCAATTTTGTTCCCAAAAAGATTAGAGGAAAAGAAACGACAAGATGAAGATGACTTTGTAAGTTTTCTCAACATTAAATCTCTTAATATTAACCTACCTTTGATTGAATTGAGAAAGAAGGTACTTAAGTACGCCAAGTTTTTAAAGGAAATTATGACAAGGCGTTTAAAAATAAAGGTAGGCGAGTAAGTGGAAGCAAATGCATCTTGTAGTGTTATTATCTCCAAGGTAATTCCCCAAAAATGAAAGATCCTGATAGTTTCACTATTCCTATAAAATTAGAAATCTTCAATTTAACAAGGCTCTATGTGTTCTTGGTGCAAGCATAAACCAAATGTCTTTATTAGTAATTGAAAAACTTGGGAGTAGAGATCTTAAGAATACCCAAGTTACGTTACAACTGGTAGATCAGTCATCTGTAAGATCAAGGGGAATTTTAGATGATGTCTTAGTCCAGCTAATAAATTTCATTATCCCTACGGACTTTGTTGTTTTAGATTTTGATGAGGATAGGGATATCCCCATTTTGCTAGGAAGACCATTCTTAGACATATCACGATCCACCATGGACCTCAACAATAATAAGCTCACTATGAGGATAAATAGAGAGATGGAAATCTTCAAATGTAAGGATTAAAGCGATGAAACTAAGGAGCATAATGAAAGATGTCATATGATCAAACTAAATAAGGGAGAAAAGCATATTTGAATCCCATTCATGAATAAGGAAAGAATTAATCGATTCAAAGAAAGGGATCAATTAAGGGAATTGAAAAGAGCCCATGAGAAGTGGACAAAAGGTGACCAAAATTAGATCTGATCGGTAAGGGTAAGCATACCGGATGAGTTCGATAGTAAGACTAAAAGTTAAAATAGGTGGCACTAACTTATGTATAATATTGTATATTATTCTAACATATTTTTCTTTTAGTTTTTAATAGAAAACAGGGGTTTGTTGTGACATACTATCAATTATATCGCAACAAAAGTGATAGAGCTCCAAAAAAGCAAATTTGAAGTCGACGTCATGACATGGACCTACTTTTGTCACGACAAAAAAGATAAAATCGAAAAAAATAGGGCTGAGGAGAACGTCGCGACAAGCACTCCATTATTCGCGACTTAAAGACACTGAAGGGAATGTCGTGACAAACACTATCTATGTCACGACATCGACTGCAATTTCCTACAGAATGACCCGCCTAACTACGTAACCCGGTGGTTTATGGTTTATTTCTTCTGACTTTTTACACTTTAAAACGCTAAATACTAACCATTATAAATACATAAACATTATTCTAACTCATTCTACCTTAATTCAATTTATCAAAAACCTAGAAATCCTTTCCTTCTCTAGTTTTTCTCTTTACTTTTCAAGTTTCGAAGCAAGTGGGGAAAACATAACCATTCAAGTTTTAAGTTCTTATTTTTACGTCTTTATCCTTTAGAATACCTCCTAGAAAGGTTAGACGTACGATAAAATAAGAATCATCACTAGATACAACTCCTTCATATTTTTTAAACTGGAATGTAGAAAAATATTTCAATGAACTTCAAGGATAAACTTTCATTCAGGAAGGGGGTTTTGATCCATTGATGGTTTTATGGAAGGAAATTTAGCCTCTAGTTAGGTACCATAAATGGGAACGCTTTTGGACAATTCCTACAGTACAGGCTGTTATCCCTATAGTTTTGGAATTTTATGTTGCTCTAAAAGATCACATCTTTAGGATTAGGGATGAACTCAAATTGGGAAACCTTAGTAAATACAGGAATTAGTGTTAAGGTAAATCTCAAAATAATATGTAATTTCTTTAATGTTCCTATTATGAACAGGATTTCTTAAATCAAATTGATTTAGAGTCCTTTAGTGATATCTATATGCATGAGGTAACCTATCTAACCGAAGGGAGAGGAGAATGGAAACTTAGGCCAGGCACTAGCATTCCCACATCTTTTAATCAAACTATCATGTTTCCTAAAGCTAAGATGTGGATCCAATTTATTTGTACTCATATGATTTCTGCTTAAAATGTTTGTAATGTTAATGCTTTTCGAGCAGTATTGTTATTTGCAATTTTGCAGAAAAAGTAGGTTTCTATAGGGAAATGGATCCACCGAGACATGAGCCCTTGTGTAGGAACCCAGAAGGTGGGAATTTTCTTTCCTCACCTAATCACAGCTTTATGCAAAAGGGCAGGAGTGCCCATGACGTCCATTGAACAAACGTTGAAGCCATCGAAAAGTGTAATCGGTTATACACTCTTCCAACAATATAAATAACTTTGTGCTAAACAAATAAGAGAAGAGAAGAAGAGATCATAGACTTCGGCGGCTACACCAACATCCACACAAAGGTTGGCAATAGGTAACCTAACAAGGAGTTAGTGAGGAGACTCATGCAAATCTGGATTGGATGCTCTAATGGATGCACGAATCGGGACCAATATTCCAAGAGGTTGCTCGACAACATAACCTAGGGTCCCCAACTACACTGCAGACATGTTTGAGGCAATGGATGAGGAGCATGATGACAAAGCGCTAGAAGAAGTGAATGACGGTGAGGAGGAGGAAGATGAGATGAATGAGGAAGAATACTGTTTGAAACGACTTTATTTTTTAACTTTTGGATAATTTTTTTTCACTATAAGACTTATATAATTCATAGAAGTAGGATTAATAGTTATCTTCGTATACATGCTTGAATTCTTTTTGTAGGAACCCCATATTATGGAAGACACAATAATTTCGAACATTACCGTCAAAAGGGGAAAGACAACCACCATGAGAAGAAGAGGACCTCCACGATAAATTAGGTAACTTCTTTCCTTTATTATTTGAGGGGGGTACACATTGAGGACAATGTGTTTTCTAAAGTGTGTGAGGATAACATAGGAATTTTTTTCATATAGTTTTTATTTTTAAATTTTTATTAGTGCTTGAGCTTGTAAAGATACAAGTGATTGGTTAGAAGCATATATAATAGGTTGATTGTATTGATTGGTAAAATTGCCATGATGATAAGGAATTTTTAATTTTTGAACATGAAACTTTTAAGTTCTATAGGTTATATTAAATTATAGATAGAAAGGTATTATTAATACCAATTGATATGAGATATATGAGAAAACAAGCATGCTAGTATATATGATAGATGATAATTTTGGAATTATGTGATAAAATTGATATTTGTGCATTTTTAGATGTTTAGGGATGACCTAAGGCATTGTTTGGACTTCTCTAGACCTAAAAAGTCAAACCCTATATTTTGAGTTTTCAATTAGTACATATCTTTAAGCCTTTTGACCCTTCTTAATAAACCACACTATAAGCATCTTTAGCATTAAAACGAAAAATTTGTGTATACTCTTTTCTTTAGTCTTGTTTTGCATGGAAATAGACGTATGGTAATTGGCATTGAGGGTAAGTAGACACATTGAGGTGGAGGTTAAAAAATAAAATTAGAAAACTCAATATAAAATATGAACTTTAGTCTAGCTAAAATAAGAAAATAGAGAAAAATCAGAAGGAAAAAGGAAAAATGAGTAGAAACAAAAAAAAAGTATGAATAAAACAAACATGTGAATAATGACAGAATTATAAAGTCACCAATGAGACGAAAAAGAAAGAAATCTTACTCAAAGAATCAAAAAGAAAGAAATTACTCATAGGATAGCTAAAGAGATTATTTTATTTTGATAATCCTAAAATGGAGAGAAAATGATGGTGAGAAAAGGAGAAATAAAGGGGTGAGATGGAGTCAGACATAAAAGGGAAGAAAAGGAAACGATGCGATGTGTCAAACTATTTTCGTGTTTGTAACCTTTTGTACTTAACTTGTTCTTTGAAATACATACCTATTCTAAACCTCAAAACATTACAAGCCAAAAAGCCCTATGTGACTTAAACAACTTTATGCATGAATAAAGAGGGAAATTGTATGATTTTATTATGGTTGTTTGTATTGTTTTAGGATAATTAAAATATTTATATTTGAAACTGATGGATATATATTGATAAAACCTTAATATGTGTATTTTCTGTAACTTATTGAACTTATATTGTTTCTAATTAAAAATGACAAATTTGCTTAATTATCATGTCAAAGTTAATAAGAAATATATGATGCCTAAACTATATACTATGAGCCACTCTTTGTATATTTATAAACTCCAGCTCTTCATTTTCTTCATTTTTTTTGTTTTGTCTGCTTAAGGACAAGCAAAAACTTAAGTGTAGGGGAGTTTGATCTGCCATTTTCATACCTAGCAAATTGAACTATTTGTTGCACTTGAAGAGC
Organism: Kokia cookei; assembly: GCA_039519145.1. NCBI lineage: Eukaryota > Viridiplantae > Streptophyta > Magnoliopsida > Malvales > Malvaceae > Kokia > Kokia cookei. The sequence goes on along the minus strand of CM076904.1, from coordinate 23,369,632 downwards.
TTGAAATCAAGTTTTTTCGTAATATTTTCATAATATTTAATTAGATTTATTATTTCAATAAATTGTGTAAACTAAGTGTTAAAATGATAATTTATTTGTTTTTAAGGCCAAATGAGGCCTAAAGGTTAGCTAACATGCTTAGTGAGTGTGCAAGAGACCACAAAGAGGTGCACTAAAAGGAAACTAATCACTTCGTCATAATATAGGCTGAGCTACGTCGCAACTAAGGGACCAAACTTAAGGAATTTGACATCTGACTTCTTTGTCGCAACACATAGGAGGTTTGTCAAGGCAACGCCTGTAGAATGATTCTTCACGAAGAGATTGGTGACTAACCGCGATACAGGACTTGGTGTGTCGCGACATCGACCCTTGGACGCAAATCTCATATTAAAACGAAGGGCATTTTTGTCTTTAAAATGCCACTTAAACACGAGGAACGACAATAGACCTAGGGTTTAGGAAAAATGGTCATGTAAAGCTATAAATAGAACCTTTAGCACTATGGTTTAAACACAATTACTTAGCCTTTAATTTTTTAGTTTTTTGTTTATTTATTTTTAGCTTTTGAAACGAGATTGTAGAAACTCACACAAACAATCGAGGAATTTTCCTGACAGATCGCTCAATACAATTTAGTTTCTTTTTCATTCAATTCTTGATTTACATGTTTTCCTATATTATGTTATTGATGAATAAAGAAACCGTGAGGAACTAATTCCATTTTAAGGAATTAGGGAGTGGACATATTAATAATTGATTATTGTTTTACAAGGATTTTACCTTTCAGATCAATTATTTTGGAAAGGAAAAGCATCAAATAAACACTAGGCCTGACAATCCTAGAAAGTCATTTAGGTGGGAATGAGCCCAAAATTGGTATTGCCCATCTGTGAACACCTTTTCCCCATACCAATTTAGATTGTGACATCTAGCGATAAGTAATCTATATCGGCGAAAGATCGAGAGATCCAACTGGGTAGTAACCAGTTGATTTGAAGAAAATCCTCAAAATCTAACAATTGAGGAAATCATACAGAAACGACCTAATCTTCCCAAAGACATTTATAAGAATTTCTACAACTGATCTTTATTTTATTTTATTTTATTTAGATCTCTTTGTTTTTATGCTTTCATTAATCTCTCTTATTTCCACTCGTATTATAAACCCTAAAACTAGTACTAATTAATTTTATTATTTGCAGAAATTTCATTTACTATCGCCTTAAGCCTCTTTTGGGTACGATCCTTAAAACACTTCCAAGTGCTTCTTTGTAAACAAACTATATTTACAACCTGACCCGTATACTTACGGAAGTCAAAATCTACACCGAATGAGAGTATGTTAGGGAGCAGTCAATCACCGTCACTCGGCAATCATAAACCTGCACCAATTCATTTGCTCGTTTCTTTTGTATGAATCCTGATCAATAGGTCTTCCAAACAGATCATTATTTCTCCTTCTACAACAACCACGAACAAGATCATCTTATAATTGCTTCCTTTTATCTCGATGATGATGCCGTCGAATGGTATGATTGGATGTATTGGAGTAAGAAATTATCGGGTTGGACCCATTTCACGATGACCCTAATCAAGCTATTTTAGTCACAAAATTGTGAATCGCCAGAAGGATAACTAGCCAAACTTCACCAAACCTCCACCCAGCAGGATTACAAAGCAAGATTTAAAACCATTACAAATAGAACCATGTATTTGCCACCGTTATTTTTGGTCCATTATTTTGTATCGAGCCTCCGATCCAATATAAAAACCACTGTTTTAATCCATAAACCCACTGAGTTGGAGGATGCTATTGGGCTTGCCTAACTTCATGAGCAACAGATTGCTTTGTTAAAAAGTTTCGTTAAACCTTCCTTAAGCACCAACAAGTCATTTCTTCCCAACCCAAAAACCCTTGCTCCTTCTACAATTTTCACAATAGCTCCATCTACATCACAGAATCCCATCACTCTTCCTAGTGGCACTAAAGTACCTTTCTACCACCTATCTCCTACCGAGGATGCACAACGTCGTTCTTACGGCCTCTGTTACCATTACGATGACAAATACACTTAGGATCACAAGTGTAAATCAAAATCATAGTCGCTTCTTTTTATAATGGTCGTGGTTCATCTCCTCTCATTGACTCACCTCTAGAGTCTATTGCTTCTTCTAATACGACCATGGAAAAACACCTTCAACTCCAAGAAGTTCTCATCAAATTGGTTCAAATCCTTTTAAATGATAATAGCACTCATAACTTTGTGTAAACCCTCGTTACCACTTGTGCTTACCAGTTGAAATAATTGCCAAATTTTCAGTTTTGGTTGGCAACGAAGAACGTTTGGTGTGCACAGGCATCAACCGTTAGATTTCGCTCATTATCCAAGGTCAAGGAATCTCAGTGGACTTTTATGTGCTATAGTTACAAGGTATGGATATGATTCTAAGCATTGATTTGTTAGCTAGCCTCGACCTTGTCATTATAGATTACGTTACCTTTATTTTCCAGTTTACACATAAAAAGCACCAAATTTATTGGTAAGGGGAGCGATCGCCACTTGCTTAGCTAGCTCAGTATAACTGTCTTCGCCGACTATTTAACACACATGTCATCGTTGAATAATATCGATTGGAATTATTACATGCTTAGCTCGACTCTTGTCCATAATATTTATTTGAAATCGCAGAACTCTTATTTTCCTTTACAGATGACTTCACTAAATCACATGGCCTCCCTTATTATCAATCCCACGATCAAGTCATTCCTTTGTTACCGTAAATTGCCCCAATTCAAGTTCACCCCATATCAATATCCTCATTTTTGAAACGTGAAATGGAGAAATTGGTCATTAAAATGATCCAATAAGGGATTATTACCCTAGTAATAGTTTGTTTTCATCCCTAGTGTTGCTAGTCTGTAAGAAACACGGCACTTGGCGATTCTGTGTTGACTATCATGCACTCAACATCGTCACGGTTCATGATCATTTCCTGATTCCTTCCATTGATGATTTAGAAGGTGCTCATTATTTTTCCAAACTTGATTTGATGGTAAGATACCATCAAATTTGAATCAAGATGAGTGTAAGATAGCTTTTCGAACTCACTACGACCATTATAAAATCTTAGTGATGTCTTTCGGCTTAACCAATGCCCCTCCACTTTACAAGGTCTAATAAACAATGTCTTTCAATCATTTCTTCGATTATTTGTCCTCATTTTCTTTGACAACATCCTCATATATAATGCGACTTGGACCTCACACATGACACACATCCGACAAGTGTTGCAACTCCTCCGTGATCATTATCTAGTTGTCAAGCAGTTTAAATGTGTTTTTTGTGAAGATTTGATTGGTTATTTGGGACATATCATCTCTGCCAAGAGAGTGGCAGTAGATCCCGATAAAATTCAGGCTATCACTCATTGGCCACCAGTAACGACGGTTAAAGAGGTTTGCAACTTCTCAGGCCTTGCAGGTATTATCGTTATTTCATTCACAACTATGTTATGATGGTCGGGCTATTAACATATTTGCTGAAGAAAATTTCCTTCCATTAGTCTCCTCAGGCTAGCTTTGCATTGTCAACTAACACACACTATTGGCGTCACCTCTCGTATTACAATTTTTGAATTTTTCCAAACCCTTCACTTTTGAAATCGATGCCTTTATGATGGGTATTGACGCTATCCTCTATAAATATCGTCATACCATTGCATTTTTCAGTTGGAAACTATGTCCCTGTCTACAGTCGGCGTCCACCTACTAGTACGAGATGTACATGATCATTCAGGCCGTAGCAAAGTGGCGCCAATATCTGCTAGGTCGTTGTTTCTCCATTATTACCGATTAGTAGTCCTTGAAGAATCTCACCAACTAAGTTATTCAAACTCTTAAACAGTACAAATGGTTTGGGAAAGTTAGTCTGGTATGATTTCAATATATTATATCATTCTAGCAAGCACAATCAGGTCACTGATGCTCTCTCTCATATATCCTCTACCTCTCTATTTGTTATATATTGCCTTGAGTTTATAGTGGTGATAACGGTACATGCAATCAACCAATCTCACCAAAATTATTAGACTTACAAAATCGTTTACAGTTCAATCTCGAATCTCTTCCCAAGTATACATATAAAGATTGCCATCTACTCTTTCGCGGTCGTCTAGTTATTCCCTCTTATTCAATCCTTCGCCAACAACTTTTATGGAATTCCACTCTTCTCCCATCAGTGGCCATGCTAGTATCATTCATACTTTTCATCGAGTATCCTCAAATTTCTTTTGGAAAGGAATACGTCGCGATGTTAAATGATTTGTCTAAGAGTGTCAAGTCTACCAACAGATGAAGGATCCCTTCCTCTACCTTGTAGGTTTACTTCAACCCTTACCTATTTCGACCTTGGTTTTTTAGGACATTTCCATGGATTTCATCATCGGCTTTCTATCATTGCGAGGTAAAATTGTTATCATGGTAGTGGTCGATCGTTTGTCAAAGTATGGTCACTTCATTGCTCTCCCAAGTAACTTTTCGAGTGAAACAGTGGTGTCCGCATTTGTTTCTGAGAACATTCATCTTCACAAAATTCACTACACCATTGTCACTGGCAGGGATTTGTACTGCATGCAAGAATTTTGGCAAGAGCTTTACCAATTGCAAGTCTACGAAATTGGAAATTATTACACCATATCACCCACAAACGGATAGGTAAACGGAGGCTCTTAACAAATGCCTCGAAATATATCTCCAACACTTCACTGTCGATACCCCACATACTTGGGTCGCAATGCTACAATGGGTCGAGTATTGGTACAACACTGCTTACTAGACAGCTGCTAAAATGACACCATTTGAGGTTCTCAATGGGCGACCACCACCAAAGATTACTCGATACATAAAAGGCACCACTGGAACGATCTTGGTGGATGAATACATGTTAGATAGAGCCACCATACTCACTCTACTTAAATGAATTCTCTTAAAGGCACAAGCTTGAATGAAAAATCTTGCTAATAAACACCATTGTGACTTGGTTTTTCAAGAGGGCGAATAGGTTTATGTTAAACTCTAACCCTTCCATCAAAACTTCGTTCGACTATAATGTCATCATAAGCCTGTTCAACGTTTCTTTGGCCCTTTCAAAGTCATCAATCAGGTGGGAACAGGAGCATACAAATTAGACTTAACTAATACTGCCAAGATTCACCTGGCCTTCAATGTTTCCCTTCTTCGAAAATGCATAGGCATTCCCGAGCAACAAGTCACACCACTCCATCTCATGGACTCGACCAACTCATTAATTTTGCACCTTACATGTAACACCCCTACACCCGGTTCACACATATAAACCCGGTATAAGAGTATTACATACAGTGTCAGAGAATTAAAAATGAGTATATCAAAATTTTCTTTCAAATACTGTGTAATTGAATCGTTTTACTCAAAATATCACAAAATAATCAAGTATAATCAAAATCGAGACTTAAAACCAGTTTGAAAATAATGAAAATGTAATTTTTACTTAAAACAGGGCAAATATCGATAGCACCATAAAAATATTGATACCTCTGTTCTAAAATCAAGAAATATAGCTAGAAACTTCAAACTAACCCTCTGAAATTATATAAAAACTTTACCATTTGTACATGTCATTTCACACAAAATAAATATACCTTGTCTTGCAATCTTCCAATGTTGATGTGATTTGATGAGAGGCACCTAATCCAACCTTAGCTTCTCGGAGGTCTTATACCTACACGTTGAAATAAACGTGTTAAGCCGGTGAAGGCTTAGTAAGTACTACAAGTGTCATTCATCATTCATCTTTTAATACTCATTTCAAACTCATTCATATAATTTTTTATTCATGTAAAATACATACCTTTTATGTATATAACATTTAACTTACAGTAGTGTTATGAAATTCACATATTCTTCTTCATTTCACATTTTAGCCATTCCAATCTCTTAACTTACTTAGTTTTATCATTCTTCGATTTCCTATACATATATTGTACTTACCTTTCATGTGATTATCATTTCACTTACCTCAATGTCACTATTTGCACATTCTTTCTTTTTCACATTGTTTACCCTATTAACAAGACTCGGACCTTGGCGGATACACGTATCCAACTAAACACACCAGAATGGCACTCAGTGCCTCATTGGATAGTTCGAAGTAATAAAGTGACACCCAGTGTTTCATCGGCCTAGTCGAAGTAAAGTGGTACCCAATACCTCATCGAATCTATCCAAAGTAAAATAATGACACCCAGTGTCTCAACGACTCAAGGTCGAAGTATCCCTGAACTCTTCCAATCCTATGGCATGTCAACTATATCCGACTCGGCTCAACTAGTTAATAGGGATTTTCAATTTACAATTCATATCACTTCAATTCTAATTTCACTTTCACTTTCACTTTCACTTTCAATTTTGATCACAAATCATTCAAATTCAATTCAAATATACTATTAATTCAATATAAATTTTCATTCATCTCAATATTAACGTTTACCTTATATTCACTTATTAAATATAAATATCGAAATAAACATTAAATAATGAATAATTCAGATTATAGAAATACAAATCAATAACAAATCAATTTAACCAAATAACAACCAAATATCATAAACAATTAGGTACAAATAACTTTGGAAACCTTTGATTTATCCATTTCATTCTCATTTCTCAATTTCATCACATATCACTTTATATGCATCAATTTTTCATTTCTAATCAATTTTCTTTTTTCTACATTAATTTTCAAAGCTGTACATTTGAGTCACAATCACTAAATTATTTATATCTTAAGCTACAAAATTCGAAATTATAATCCGCTTGATGATTCTGAAATTAGACTCAAATATTTTTTAACCATAAAAATTATTTATCTTTTAGTACAGGAATCCAATAATGTTCCCGTCTATTTCTTTTGAAAATTGACTCATTCAGGAATTAGCCAAATAAATTTCAGTCTCTAATTTTCTATATTTTTTTATAATTTTTCAAAGTCAGAACAGGGGAACCCGAATCCACTCTGACCTTGTTACACTAAAACTAGTATATCCAAAAATATACAATTCTTTTTCTATCACCATTTCTTCCATATGAAACTACACTCAATAAGCTTTAATTACATATTTAGTCCAAACTGTTTTAATGGACATGCTTCCTTTTTCATGTCTCTTTACACTAAATTTCATTTAATCACACATAATCAATACTTATAATTAAACATATCATTTTTATCATAATTAATCATATATGTCAAAATTATAAACACTTTAATTTAATTAATTCTAAACCATTTAATACTTGTAGTACTTACAACTCTTGTAGAAAGCTTCCTTTCCCTCTTTGATCTTCTCTTTTCCTTTCTCTTCAATTGAGTCATTCTCCTTCTTTTCTTTCTCTTCAATTCCATACAAAACACATATATTCACATTAAAATCATTCTAACATATCATAATCTATGTTTCTAAACCAAAACTAACATGTATTTAAAGAGGAGTTTAGCTTTCTTACCTTAATCACTTGTATTCAACACTAATTCTCATTTTGTTTCTCCTCCAAGACAAGTATGGATGCATTTCTTTTAACAATTGGATAGCTACTACACTTCTCTATTAATTTTATTCACTAATCTTGAAGAAATTTAGAAGAAACTAGCTTAATTGGTTTGTATTTGGTGAAAAAGGACTAATTTGTAAGTAAAGCAAAAGTTGAAATGGTGAAAAAATGGTGGCTAACGTGAAACACAATGGCTGATGGCTTTTATAGCTTTTTCATCATTTCTTTTCTTCATTTCTCTAGATTTTTCTATCAATTTCTCTTTATGAAAATATCTTTCTTTAATAATGGTAAAATTACACTTTTAGTCCTTGGGCCTTCCAACTTTACACTTTGGCTCAAAACATTGCCTCCAAAAATATCTTTCATCAAATTACTCTTTTGCCCCTCCTTAATCACTATAATTCCCATAATGACTTATATTTCATTTTGGCTAAATTGTTATTTAGTCCCTCATGCTTTCTCACAATTTCTAATTAATCCTTAATTTTTCCTAATCTTCTTATTTTAACCACATATTCTAACTCTTAACTCGACACTATTACTGTTCCAACTTTGGTTCAAAAATGCGGATATTACACTACAACTGTTTTAAATAAACGAGTGGTTGAACGAGTTGACCATCTTGTTAACTAGTTTCTAATTTAATGTGAGGGTTTCCCAAGTGAAGCTGCAGCTTGGGAAGAAAAGAACCATCTCTCGAAAAGTTTTCCTGACTAGAACCTTGAGGACAAGGTTCATCTCGAATAGGGGGTACTATTGTGACTGAACCAGATGGAAGGGTGAATGTTGAACTAGTGAACCAAGACGATGCTAAACCAAAACCAAGGGGGGACACGCATCAGCGAAGGCTCCCACGAAAATTCACTAACTTTATCATGTAGTACAAATTAGCAATGGAATAACGGCTAAGAGAGTGTATAAGATGATAAGTTGTAATCATCTCTCATTTCTCACATATTTTTGGAATTTTACTTGGATTTACCTGGATATTTCTTTGTTGTATTCATTTCAATTACAATCAAATTAGGGTCAATTTTGTGTTTTCCATATTGTTTGCTTCTTGACTGTCCTTTTTCTTTGCTACAGGTAATACAATACGCTCCAATATGTGTGTAACCCTAATAGGTATAGGGAGGATCAAATTATAATGATCTAACTTTTAATTTGGTACGACCATCAAGTAATTGAATGAATTGGTAGAATTTAACTTCTATTCAAAGTAAAACTCTTATCCCTTTAAATTGAGCCATATTATTTTAAACTTAATTGGGTCTACATAATTGAGCTAAAATCTTACATGTATTACTAAAATACACCTCTTTTTGTCATAGCATGATGTAAATTTTAACCCAAATATTAAAATTCATTCAAAACTTTAGATTAATTTTGAGATTTGGACGGAGAGGGGTTGCGTATCAAAAAAAGAGGAGGGATTTTTGTTTTTCATGATGATTGCTTTCGGGGGAAATAGGATAAGCAAAAGATGAGAAGATGGGGAAAACAAGATAAAAAGATGAGAAGAAAAAGGAAAAACAAGGAATAGAAGAAAAATGATAAGAAAATGGAAAGATGAGAAGAATAAATGAAAAGGAGAAAAAGGAACTAATGAAAAGCAAAAGGTATAGATTTGTTATAAAAATAGATTTTATATTTTTACTTTATGTTTTTCATTTAATTCAAAAAATAATACTATAAAAAAGATTAATTGTTGAGTGATCCTTAAACTTTAAGTGAAAAAATCAACAATGATACACGTGGCAACTTTATTTGTGCCATGTGATACATCAACATAAAAACTAACACCATTAATTAGGGTAAGAGACCACTTTAGCAAATAGAAATAAAGTATAGGGTCGAATTGGATATTTTGAAAGTTTAGGGGCCACATTAAAACAAACACCAAAAATATAGGGATCTTTCATGCCATTAACCTTATATTTTATATTATTACTGAATTAATTTAAGTATTATAAAAAGGTATACAAACTAGTATGATTATTCTCCAAATTAAGTTTATATAAATTTTTATAATTAAAGCTATAGTCTATTTGAATTATGAATTCAAATATTATAATGTCAATGCTAATTATGTAGATAAAAAATGTATTTTTGCGCCATATCATAAGGTATGATATTGTTTGAGAGAATAGTATCAGACACAAGCACCATAGCAAGCTCGCGAACTCTTTAACTTGAGAAATTCAATGCTTCAAAATGTTGTTGAGAAGACATTTGTTGTTCTAAAAAATATTTTTCATATTAACAACACCTTAATATAGCATAAAAACAATGTTCGGTCGTATTAGCATGTTGCATATTTCATAATTCAATCATAGGTGGAATTGAGATGATTCATACTTCGAATAGTATATAGAAGAAAGAGATCTTGATAATTTTAATTATGCAAATTCAAATTCAAATGTTGATGAACTCAATCAAGAACCAATAAATGACGATAAAGAGCATATGTTAAATATTAAAGAAGGAATAACCCAACAAATATGCATTTACATATAATGTTGATTTTACTTGTTATTTTTACTCGTAATCAATTATCACTTCTTTTAGACTTACATAATACATATGATGATTTTTTTTAATTTTTGTTACTTGTTTAGAAATTTTTATCATACTAATAATTTTTATAGTAATTAATATTTTTTTAAAATATAAATTATGTAACTGTGTAATTACAAATTGTACTACCAAACATAACATAGGGAATAATGATGTAATTACACTCTATCAACCATACTCGTTTAAGAAATTACAAATCTTTGTAATTATACAAAAGAGGGTAATTATTACCTAAGTCGAAACTAGGGTGTGCACTTTCGGTAACAGTGACTATTCCCCTCACCGCGACTGCTTTCCAAAGAGGGAAACAACTGATCATGAAATGTGATCCATCCTCATAGGCGAGAATTAAACCCCCCGAGAGGATGATGTGAGCAATCACCATACCACTAAATAAATATCAATCTTCGAACTTTATTATTATCATCTCCCTTAATTTGTAATATATACCAATAAATAAATAAATTTATAATTATAAAAATGAATTTTAAAAAAGGACACAAACTTAAAATCCTATATTGACAAATCATGCACACCTATATCAATATACCACAAATTATAGGAGGACTAATTTAGTATTTATTTCAAAGTTTGTTATTTACTTAAAGGGATATATTTAATTTATTATTTTTATAATTTTATTAGTTGTTATCTCATAAATTAAGTCTCTCAACTATTTCTTTAAAATAAATCATTCAGAAAATATTTGTTATTTATTCATATCCCTTTTTAAGTAGTTTGAAGTCTATAAATAGTAAGCTTTGTAAATGATTTCATTTAGAAATAAAGATTTGTTTTCTCATAATGAGAAATTTCTATTTATTTTAGCTATTGTTAAAAAAAGTTTCGAAGACTATTCGTGAAATAGCTTTTGCTGTTTTTCTTGGGTCTTTACTTCATCAGTTTAGCTTCAAAGCTAGGTGTATCCTTCTTTTTAAAGTGAAAGTCCTCAAGGAGAAGGAATTTTTGTTCAAGACGACGTTGAAGGGTTAGAATGATGAATGAAAGCGATGAAATTACATATGATACTACCAGAATGTTGAGTTGCGGAATTGGCCCAACCAACACATCTACAGAGGTGTAATTTGGAGCTGGCCCAAGCATCACGTCCACATAGATGTAACCTTCTTCATCCACTTTGATGGAACCAGAATTTCAGTCTAAGCCCTGTGGTCTGTTTTAAATTCTTGGGTTATAACTGATTTTGAAGTGAAAGGGCAGCAAACACCCATCAATTTGTAGTCTTGGTTGAGTACAAGAGCAAACTTAAGTGTCTCATTCTTCACAATCGGTCAAGAGAGGAGGAGAGAGTAAGCATTTTTATTTCCATTTTTAGTGAAATTTTACCCGGAATTAGAGAAACTATGGTTAGCAATCTAATTTACTTATTGTCATTTGAACAAGATAATGTTTAATCCAAGAAATGGGTTTGGCATATCGGTTTGAGCTAAGGGAGCTATTGGAATCGAATTGATGAGAATTAAGTTTGGGTTTAAGAGTAAAGGTGAGGAGGTTTCAAGTAAAGGTGTTCATGGGTCGAGTTGAATCAAGTTGAATTCGGATTGAGCCTAAGTATGATATTAATATATTTTATATGTGCACAAACTCAATCCGATCCAAATTTTGAACTTAAAATTTTATCCAAACTTATTCATATTTACAAAAGACTAACCCAAACTTATTTGAGGGCCCATATTCTTTTTTAATTTTTTTCAAAAATATTTATATTATATTATTTTAATATTTAATAATTTTATACATTTTTATTTATTGCTTAACATCATTTTAATGTTTACATTAGAGTAGTATTATGTATTTAGTATAAGTTTATTTGTTCTAAATTATATAATATAAAATATTATAAACTTAAAACAGATCGGGTCAAGCTGGACTCGAGCCTTGAATGTTTAAGCCCGAGCTCGACCCATATTTTAAATGGGTCTAATTTTTTTGCCCAAGCCCATTTTTCGGATCTAATATTTTTGTCTAAACCATCTTATATTTCAAGCGAATCTTCGAGTCTGAACGAATAACCAGACTTATGAACAAATTTAGTTTAAAGTAATTACTATATTGAAGATATTCAATTATTGAATCTAGATGTTTAATGTGTGAATCTATGATGTAATTGGTATTGGTGTTCAAAGGTGAATTTGGTAAAGGCCCCAGCAAAGGAAAGCATATTTGATATAGGTTTGATAGCTTGAATTAGGTTGGGATAGCTCCAACTCTATCATATATTTATGAGTTTAAGTGAGCTTATATTTGAATTTGGATTTTAAAAATTTATATTTGAAATTTTTTATTTCTAAATTTTTATTTTAAAATTAAAATAATAAAATACAAGATTTTGAGTTAATTTAGATTTTTTGTTCAGATAATTAAGTTTTAAATTTGGGTTAAGCTTTTAAAATTTAGAAATAGATGTAAATGTGGAAAATTCAAAAAAACTCAAATCCAAACTCTAAAACCCATATTTAACTTAAGATTTGGATCTAGATATTTTGAAATTAAAAAAATATATATTAATAATAAATAAGAGAAAAAAAAAACCATATATTTTTAAAAATAAGAAAAAAAATATTTGACTTAAAAATATAACTCATGCCTCTTATCTAATACTAATCGTGTTTTATTATTAAATTAATTTACTTATAAAAATTTTGATTTTTTCTCATTCTTAAATTTTGAGGACTAAACTGATAAATTTTATAACTATATCAAAAACTTGAAAAAAAAAAATGCAAAAAAGAAAAAGGCGGAGTTTATTAAAAGGCTAATTGTGTATAAAGGTTTAAGAGTTTATATGCGTGTCAAAGAAACAGAGTCACACATGTTCCATAGTGTTATTAATGTAAGAAATGATAATTACGAAATTATAATAAGCTTAAAAATTATGAAATGAAATAAAGATGGATTAACATGGTATTTTGACTGATAAAAGTTTTTAGTAGATGTAAAGAATTTGGCTACAAACATGTATTCCCCAATAGTTATTCCTAATAATCTTGGTTCAGATATGTAATATGCCAATATATGCGAGTAAGTTGAAATCAAGAAGATAGTTTATGTATTTTTTATTTTATTTTTGAAGGTAAATTTATTAATTTATTTAATGAATGGAATCATAAAATTAAGGAAAAAAAATAGCAAACATTTGTTGTAGATGGCGAAGAATAAGTTCTATCAATACAATCAAAACTTTAGCCTCAACATCAATAGAACATTATGAGACGTTGACATATCTAGAGTGATTGTAAGCACTTAATACGATAAAAAAATCAGCCCCGGATATCCAAAGCGACAAGCAAAAATCGACAAAAGAATCGAGCATTCACTAAACTAGAGAAGAAGATGACGACAAAATCATCCTTGAAATCACTTGTAAAACTAAGATTACATGCATAAGCAAGACTAAAAAACGTGTTACAAAAGCAGATAAAAATTTCTAAAACTAAAGACTTATTAAATAATGAAAAACAAATAAAAAAACATATAAAAACATATAATGAAATTATTTATTATTCTGAAATACTCTCAAAACAAAAATAGATTAAGAAGTTTATGAAAAGCCACTCACTTTTCGAGAAAAACTATCGGTGGTCGGTAAAGTTTTAGCGAACGATAGACACCGTTTTCTGTTCATCACAACTTGTGAAGACAACAAATATACTCACAAAATAGATATACAAATTGAAAAAAGAGAAGACGTATAATGAATGATAAGAATAAAGAAAGAAAGAGGGAGTTGATGGGAGGGGGAAAAGACAAGCGATAGTAAACCCGAAAGCTGGCACCGTCGTTGGACAGAACAAAAGATAAGAAGCAAATGACTTGAAGAAAAAAAAAAATTTTAAGATTTTATAGTTTTAAGTATTTTATTATTTAATGAATAGTGTGTATGTGTATATGGAATAAATAAAATTATAGTAGAAAGACGTCAACTCTTATTGTTAATGCTCTTGTAAATTAGATAGGAAACTATTGGATAAGGGAGTTTGCGGTTTGAGAAATTGGGGGAGATTTCCATTGCACATTATGTGCCTCACAGTTGTAGTTTACAGCAAGAGCTCATGGTATTTTGTAAGACATTTTGTTAATGAAAAGCATTCTAGGAATTGCCAAAAATGTGTATTTGGTAAGATATAGCTTTAAGGGATAAAAAATTGAAAAGATAGTTATTCAGTATAACTAAGCTTAATGCATTTAAGAAAAAGACTGTTGTTTAATCAAATTATAGGGTATTGCTAGAGCTTGTGAGAGTACCATTGAACATCGAAGAAAGCTCGACATAGTTGATTCTTGACAACAAGAAATTATACGTGAAGCTGCTTAGTATCTAAGACTCGTTCCATTTTGATGTGTATATTTTGAACCGTGAACTTAGTCATGGTATCTATATAGCTAATTTTGGTGGTACATCTTTTATATATGTTTGGGTTGTAAACAAGGCCATGAAAGCCATAAGGTTGGTTATATGTGTATGGTTTAGTAGCTCTACACTAAAGTTTAATGTAACACTTCTCATTTGACCATTTTAATTTTGGTTGGTGCATAGTTTTTTTTTTTCATTCGAATGTCTTTCATTTCATCTTCAAAATTAATAAAGTGATTGGCACAATTAGCATCCAAATCATATTTGGACGATGAATATCTTAATCATCAGACTGACACACGGAATTCATTACAGTTCATTTTTAAGTAACTTTAAATCAATAATGAAATTTACAGTAAAAGAATACATTGATTACCATGAAGTTCTTCACTGAAAAGTTTGGGAGAATTTAAGGGCATCCTTTAATAGTAACAGGATTTGTTTATAAAGGATGAATGAAGATTAGAACTTAATCTTTCTTTGTTTGTCAAAATTAATTTCTTGAAACCTCCTAAAGGGTTCAAATGCTTCATTTCCTTCCCAGTAAAAACCATATAAAACTTCTTCATCTTCTTCCTATGTTCATTCATTTTTCAACATCTCAAAGAATAGAAATTATATTTTTTGAATAATAAAAAAAAGTATAAAAGATTTCCTCAGAAAAATAAATTCGAAGCACAGCATGCTTTGAATTAAAGTGCAAGCACAGATTAATTGCCCCCTCTCTTGTTTTGGAAAGTTAAATTGCCATTAATGGTTAGATGTTTGTGACTTTAACTTTGTCAAGGTTCGAGAAACGGAATGCTAATAGTAACAAAAATGAAGGTAATCGGAAAAATTAGGACTGCATTGGATAAGCATCTGAATAGTCCAAACTGGGAGACGAAACAACAGTGACGTGTCATGCGTTAATTGCATACGAAGTCGTGGATGGCCCCATACCCATGTAAACACAACTCCTTCAATTTGCATGGTACGGAACACACAACCCCGAACGTGAAGGCCAAGTGCGGCGAGAGCACTATTCTCCAATAAAGGTGACTCACAGAAAACGTGGCTGCACCCTACGAGTCTGTCAGATTTGGAAACGTATCATCATGGGTCAAGATAGCAGTGGAGAGAGGTTAGGTGAGGGAGCGACTAAGGAATCGCATAATGTATAAATATCGCTGCCTGCACAGCAGACAAGGTCTCAGAATGGGAAAGGTAGGAAAGGGAGGGAAGAATAATAGCGCTCTGGTGTTTTTTTTTTTTTTTTAATAATAATAAATAATTATTATTGGTAGAGAAAACTAGGCTAAGGGGTTACGTCAGATTTGCATGAGACACGTAGTTGCTATATAAAACTTCCGCCGCTTCGCCCACGAATCCCTCACGTCCCTCTATTCAGTCGGTCCATTTTTAACTTCTCTCCCAAATTTCAATTCGATTTGTTTGAAATAAATATAAAAAACCCTTTTCTCTCATTGGTTACTAACAATTCAGTTTTTTCCGGACTTTTTCTTTTTTAACAATTTATTATATTTGTCTGAGATCTGAATCCAATTTTTCATTTCAACTGTTCCATTAATGTCTCTCATATATATATATTACGGTATAATCAAAATTTGGAATTAAAATACTGTATTCATACTTACAGTTGAAGGGTTATAATATTATTTGGTAAAAATATTATATAGATTTCATTTTATTTTTTTATTTAAAAAAAATAAGTTAATTAATCTCTATATATAATATTAAAAAATAAATTATTTTTTCTATAAAAAAATTTATATAATTTTTTATTATTAAAAAATGACATGATTTATAAAATAATCAAATAATGATAAATAATGCATCACATGTAACTCATACGAACTTATATAGATTAATTTTTAACCATAAAAATATATAATAAAAATTGATTTATCCATTTTTAATAAAATACGGGTCTCTATAATATTTTTTACGAATATCATTTTGGTGTTTAAGATAAAAACGATTTAGATGATAAGCTTTCTGTTGGTAATATAACATCATATATTTTGTTTCTTTCGCACTGCTTTTGCATGCGTGGTTTAAAACAATCAAACTCCACTTCCCTTTTTATTTTCTAATTGTCATTACTCTCTCATCAAACTACGATCGTAACGCTTAAGAGTTTTTACGTATTTCACATTTTGATCACTCATTACAGTATCATAAAAGGCTTTCATTTTTTATTTTTCAACATTTATCACCATAATTTAACTTATTATAAAAATCATAACATGGTTTTATCATTAATAATATTAAATTATTAAAATACTTATAGTAAAAATGTAAAGGTTTAAAAAATTATACGTTGATCAAATAGTTAAAATCATTTTAATCGCGATATTATTAAAATTTTATCCTAAAAAAATTATGTACTAAATATTAATTCTATTTAAGTAAAATAGTAACAACATGATTTTTTATCTGAATGATTTTGAATGTTGTTATCTGAATTTAAAAAAAAAAAAAAACAGCTGTACCACAAAGGATCTTTTTGGCTATATACTTTTCTATCCATTATCGTAAGAGTTATCAATTTTTCTCCTGTATTTTTTTATTATTTTTGAAATTAAATATAAAATAAGTTTCCAACTTAATTTGAAAGCAAAGCTCATATATCATCAATTAAGTGAACGATCGGTGCAATTTTTTTTGTTGTAGGGAGTGTTAAATTTATAACCAAGATCATCACCTCAAAATTTGGAGTTGGTTTAAAATAAGAAAAAGAAAATGGACATGATTAAAAAGTAGGAAATTTTGAAAAAGAAAAGAAAAGAGAAGAATGAACCAGTGTGTGTTCAAAATTGGACTTGAAGGGTGAGGCACCGTTCATAGGCACCAGTCAAGAGAGAACGCATGGCTGGTTGCACAAAATCCGGAGTTGAGAAAGTAGCGGCACGAGGTTTTGTTTTTCTTGCGGTTTCTTTTGCCTTCTTTTTCACTACTAAATAATCCCCTTCTCTCCCTCTTTTTCTCTCTCACTTCAGTTCAGTTTCCTTTGTCTATAAAGTATAAGCCCCCAAAAATCCCATTTGAACCTTTCTTCTAAACCACAACAAATATTTTTTTTTTTGAAAAAAAAGTGTTTTTTATAGTGTTCAAATTGGAGATATGTACAATTGAAAGTTTGGTCTGGAAAAACACCAGAAAAAAACACACATGGGTGCTTTAACTTTCAAAGGTTTCACACATGTGGTTGGATGTGGATGTCTTCACAAATGATCTCTTCTTCAACATAACCTCTCCTCTACTTTGGTTTCCTGGTTCTGATTTTCCTTAAGTTTCCTTTTCTGTAACATTATATATTGATTTCTTGTTTGGGGGTGCTGTAATTGTTGTAAAGAATTGTTTGATTAAGGTTATAGTTCAGTGAAGGGGATAATTTTTTATTATTTCGATGAAATCCATGGGAGGAAGGAAGCAGATGGTTTATGTTGCTTCGATCTGTTGAGGTTTTTTCTGATAGCCAAAGCGGGCCCTTTTTCACTCTTTTGCTTCCTTGATTAGATACAATATATTTCCCTTCCTTTCTACTTATCCGTACACAGGAAAAAAAAAACCCTATCCTTTCGCTAGCTATTTGTTTTCTCTCTCTATATCTATATCTATATCTGTTTCAAAAGGGGACTCATTATTTTTATAATAAAATATTTGATATGAGAGGTGTACAGAAGCAGCAGCAGCAGAAGATGGGAGGTGAAGTTGTGCATGCAGTGGGTGGAAATGAAGGAAACCCTTCAGGGTTTGATGATGTTGTTGTTGAGGTTGAAAGAGTGATGGGTAGTGAAGAAAGAGAGATGTGGCTGGATAGGCAGCAAGATGATGAGTTGCTTGATGTTAATGATGCTTCCATCTTCTATGGTGATTTCCCTCCTCTTCCTGATTTCCCTTGCATGTCGTCGTCTTCGTCTTCTTCGTCCACTCCGGCACCTGTTAAGGCCATTGCATGCTCCTCCTCGGCTTCCACGGCTTCGTCTTCTTCTTCCGCGGCTTCTTGGGCTGTTTTGAAGTCGGATGCCGACGAAGACATGGAGAGAAAGAATAATGGTCACCATATTCATCTTCAACACCACCATTATCAAAATTATATTCAGAATAATCATCAGCAGGAGCACCATGGTCAGGTTGATGGAACACCAGCCGCCTTATCTTCCACCGCCTCCATGGAGATCCCTCAGCCACCAGATCAGAATATCATGGACGGCGTCGATTGTATGGACGTCATGGAGAATTTCGGGTACATGGATCTGATCGATAACAATGATTTCTTCGATCCATCTTCGATATTTCTCCATGATGATACTGGCCTAGAAGAGTTCCAACAAGTTCAGGAAAACCAACAGCAGCAGGAACATGATTCGACTCAACAGCAGCTGGGGCAACAAGTAGGGGCAATGATGTACAGTAAGAACGACGATCAGACCCAAGAAGAGAAAGCTTCGGATGATTTAGCCATGGTGTTCTTGGAGTGGCTCAAGACCAACAAAGAGACTGTCTCAGCAGAAGACTTGAGGAGAGTTAAAATCAAGAAAGCTACCATAGAGTGTGCAGCCAGGCGTTTGGGTGGAGGAAAAGAGGCCATGAAGCAGCTGTTGAAGCTTATTCTTGAATGGGTTCAAACCAATCATCTTCAGAGAAGGCGCATTAAAGAATCAGCTTCCAACAACAACCCTGATCACCCTTACCAGTACTCTAACCCTAATAATCTCAACCCTAGCTCAAACCCAAACCTCAACTGCAACACTATCTTACCATCTGAACCTAACTCTTGTTTTTCTCAACCAGCATGGGTTCCACAAACAGCTTACGCAACAGATCCGGGGGCCGCACCACCACCGCTGCCAGGTTTCACACCTGTAGTGGGGTATATGCGGGATCCTTTTGCAAATGGAGCTCCTAATGGTACCACCCACCACCACCCTTATCAGCCCCCGACGGATTTTCAAGTGCTGGACACAGCTCAAACGTGGCCACCTTCACAGTTTGCTTTGGCGGCCTCTCAATACAACTCATTTGCAGACAATAATCTCCATACAGCTCCACTTCAGCAGCAGCCATCTGCTTTTCCTGGGTATGTGAATCAATATCCGTATCAGTACGTCTCGGGGCATAATAATAACAATGATCAGAGGTTACTACGGTTAGGCTCGTCCGCTACGAAAGAGGCAAGAAAGAAGAGGATGGCAAGGCAAAGAAGGTTTGCATCACACCATAGAAATCACGGTCACCATCATAATAATCAACAAAGCCAGCTCCAGAACCAAAGTATTGACCAACATGAAAGGCTTGTGAACGGTAACTGTGTTGCCGCAGCCCAAGCCAACCCCGGAAACTGGGTCTATTGGCCATCGGTTGCCGGTGCCTTAACTTCGAATCCTCTGCCAGTTCTTCCTGATGATGTCACTATGGTGCATCCTGTGGATCAACCAACCATGCAAGGACAGACTTATCAGCGGCAAATGGCAACAGATAGACGACAGGTCCGTTCTTTGATCTTTAGTCATTTTTTCGTCATTATTTTGATCAGATTCGTGGAGTTTTGACGGTTACAATTATTGATACATTATTGATAATGTTTTTTCTTTTCTGGGTGTGTTCTAGGGATGGAAACCAGAGAAGAATTTGCGGTTTCTTTTGCAAAAAGTTTTGAAGCAGAGCGATGTGGGCAATCTTGGAAGAATAGTGCTGCCAAAGGTAGGTTACTTATTTTATGTGGATGATAATTTGAGATTTTTTTTCTCTAATGATTAATTCTAGCTTCTTCTTTTTTTTTCTTTTTTTTTTTCAAATGGAAACCAGAAAGAAGCAGAAACTCATCTTCCTGAATTAGAAGCAAGAGATGGGATCTCCATAGCCATGGAAGACATTGGAACATCTCGAGTTTGGAACATGCGCTATAGGTATTCTAAAATTTAGCTTGATTAATGCCATTTTTGGGTTATCTTTTTATTATTCTTACACAACATTAGTTCTAAACCACTTCCTGTTTTCTGCCTTTGTTTTTCTTTATCTTTATGGAGTTTCAGATTCTGGCCAAACAATAAAAGCAGGATGTATCTTCTTGAAAATACAGGTGCATCCACCATTTCAGAGACTTTGATTTTTCACAAACTTTCCACAGTATTTATACATACTAATTGCCACTTAATTCCAGGGGATTTCGTGAGAACAAATGGACTCCAAGAAGGAGATTTCATAGTGATATATTCAGATGTAAAATGCGGCAAATATGTAAGTACAATTCTCACCACTTAACTCCAATAGACTATCGTAATATAAACTGAAGGGATCTCATCACAGTTGATACGAGGAGTAAAAGTCCGGCAGTCAGGGACGAAATCGGAGACCAAAAGACCAGGAAAATCCCAGAAAAACCACCATACAAATTCTCCATCTGCCGCCATCAATGGTTCATTATCCACACCCATCACACAGACAGTAAAGTAATAGAGAAGAAAACAAAACAAAACAAAAAAAGGGTGCATGCATTTGCAAACCATTGCCATATTTCCTTGTTGCATGGACAAGTGGACGATGAAGAATCAAGTTTGGAGAGCCTGAGCTGTGCCCACATTGGTCTCTCCGTCAAATGGTAGTGCTTGGAATCCCAGGTGCCGAGGCCGAGACAATATCTCTCTTTGTTTCTATCTCATATTTACTACAGAGAATTCGGGTATCTGTATGTTTGTCAAACTGTAGTGTTTTACTTCATACTCTTACCACCGTAAAGTTTGTTTACAAGATACTACTACTACTACGTATTACTAATATATGTAAGACTGTATGAAATGGAGGTAGCCAGCAATTTGTTGTTCATTAGCCATTGAAATGTGTGATGATTATTGGCTAAATAATTTCATGGTTCTTCAAGTTTATTGGGTGATGGAGATCATATACAAAATTTTGTTTCAGATACCAACTATTCTTTTTCTTCAAATTTTCTTAAGAAATATCTATACTTACTCCATATTCTTTAATTATTAATCTTTTTATCGAATTAATAAATTATTCTCTATTTTTCTTACACTAATTTTTTTTCAATTGATATTTTTTTCTTGGGTGGATAACATTTCGAAAGGAATTTAAATTTTTTTTGCAATAGGAGAATGAAAAATTATATTTTTCATACAATTACAGTTTTATACTATTTTTTTTATGCTAGGCATTAAGTAAATAACTTTTCCCTTTCTTTTCACAAGTTCTAAGATGAAAAAATTTAAATAATCTCCTTTACATTTATTTTTTAAGAAAAAAATAAAGATTTTTTCTTAAAATAAATGTATAGCATTCCATTCTAAAAATTATGAGATTCTTTTTTTTTATTTATGAAAACCAAGGAAGTTCAAGTGATACAACAAAGAATCGAATACCAATATTAAGATTCTTTAGAGTAAAATTATTTGCTATTTTCACGAAAAATAAATAAATATTGATTAACCAAATTGCTTAATATTAATAGTTCTAATCTCTTTCCATCCTGCTGTATATTAGCTTTCAATTTTTAAGAAAAAATTAAATATGAAAGTAAGAAATTATCAATTTTGTTCACCCTATAACTTGTATTCCACAATAAAAATAAATAAAAAGAAAGATTGAGCGTCATGCTGTTTATTTTAGCGAGGAAAAATTTATTTTGATCTAAAGATTAAAACATTTTGATTCTTATGGTTCACATTTTAAGTATTTTTATCATAGTTGTTATCTTTTTATGGAATTAAACATTGATTGGTTTTTGTTTATGTATTTCTTATTTTTTATACAAAATCTTTTATACCAACAATTTGATCAAAAGAATTTTTAAAGATGCAATTTCGCAGGACTTTTATAATTTTATGTGAAGAAAATCTAAATAAACAAAAGAAAAATAAAATTAAGAAAAGTAGAACATCATGTGAAAAAAATCTAAATAAAACTTAAAAGCCACCATAATCTTTGAAATATTGTGAAGGCCTAGTCGCGGAGTCAAGGGTAGTTGGCAGCAACCCGATCTCTTAAAATAAAAAAATTTTTATTTAGACTTTTTATATTTGATAAAATTTTAAGTTAGTAATGATAAAATTACACTTTGTTTCCCCAAATAATAAAAATTTGATTTAATTTTTTAAAAATTATAAATATATATATTATTAAAATAATGAAATTTCATTTAACTATTGTAAATATATACAATTTAATTTCACCCTCAACAAATTTTCTGACTCTGCCACTGTAAAGGTCATCTTTTTCTCTAAAGAGCCAGAGTATTTGATAATTTGCCTGCAACCATAGAAGTCATATTGTTGATACATAAGTACAAGGAGGAGGCATGGGAGAGGATATGATGGTTGTCACAAAGGTCGGTTCACCCAGTTGGGATGGAGAGTTGGAGGTTACAAAGAGTAAGGAAGAGGAGAGTACAAAGGCTAAGTGTCGAAGGTGAGTTAGTAGAGTGTAGGCTTGGTATCTTTGGAGTAGGGGTGAGCATTCGATTGAATCAAACGAAAAATTTTCGAGTTAATCGAGTTTTCAAATTCTATTTTATCATCCTAACTCGATTTGAATTTTTTACGAATCGAATCGAGTAAGATGGAATTCAAATCGAATATATTTGTTCGAGTTAAATTTTAAAAAATGATTTTTGTGTTGTTTATTTTTATGAATATTTTTAAAAAATATATTTTTTAAGTTTTTTTCTTGAATTTGTCATTATAGGTATTTTGATTTTGGGGGTTCGAATGAACAGATGAAGAAGAAGGGTTTGAATGAACTGAAGAAGAAGAAGAAGAATTGAAGGTTTAATTTAAGGTTTTTTTTTAAAGAAGAAGAAGAGAAGGATTGATTTGGGGTTTAATTTAGGGTTTTTTTTAAGAAGAATAAATATGGTATTTGGGAATTAGGAATTAGGAATTGGGAATTTCATGTTTGAATTGAAGAAGAGATGGGATATTAACTTTTGAGGAAATTGGAATGGTAAGGCTTGTGAGGCTTTGGGAAAATTGGAAAATGAAAAACTTGCTTTTGGAGGGAGGGGGAAATAGGGTGGGTTTAGGCTTTGGGTCTGGGGAGTAGGAATATAAATTTAAATTTTAAAATTATATAGTTTATATTCGATTTATTCAAATTTAAAAATTTAACTCGACTTGAACTCAAAATTTGAAAAAAAAATCGAGTTGATTCAATTAACACAAACAACTCGATTCGAAAATTTGAAATTAAAAAAAATCGAATTTTTCGAGTCGAATCGAATTTTGCTCACCCTTACTTTGGAGAGTATCCTTTCTTCATCAATCTTGGAGGTATTTATAGGCAAAGGTCCTGTGTAGAGTGGTGCTAACGTGTTGAACTTGCCATTCGACCACCATTGTGAAACGCGTGATGCAGATGTCTTCGATAGGACGAGGATGTTTGTGATGGGACAAGCCTTGTCATTGCAAACCATTTCAGTACCTTATCGATGTATGAAGCTTCTAATAGAGCTATCATTTTATTCTTTCAATCCTTACGGATTCAAATTCCAAGAATATAACTAGCTCACCTAAGTCCTTCATGCTAAACTGTTGAGTTAACCACAATTTAACCGGTGATAATTCCCCTATATCATTCCCGATAAGTAGAATATCATCAACATACAAAACGAGGAAGACCATTTTTTTGTCCTTTATATGCTTATAAACACAATGTTCATTAACATTTTGCTCAAACCCAAAAGTCTTGATCGTTTGATCAAATTTTTTATTCCATGAGCGGGACGCCTACTTAAGCCCATAAATGGATTTTAGCAGTTTGCAAACTTTCAGCTCATTTTCTTTGACAACATAACCAATGGATTAAGCCATGTAAATGGTCTCATCAAGATAGCTATTCAAGAATGTTGTCTTGATATCCATTTGTCAAATCTCATTATTGAGAGCAGTGACAATAGATAAGAGCATACAAATAGACTTGAGCATGACTATCGAAAAGAAGGTCTCATCGTAATTGATGCCTTTTTTTTATGTGTGTAACATTTCCCTACAAGTCTAGCTTTATGTTCTCAGTGGTGTCGAAAATAGTGATTTCGGGATCACAACTCCGACGAGTCGAGTCATAAATTTATTTATTTATTTAAAATTTATGACTTCGTTAGCATCGTATTAAAATTTGGTTATGAAATTTAAATGTTTAGATAGTTAATTGAGTAGAAAGGATTAAATTGTAATAGGTGCAAAAGTAAAGATGGTTAATAAGAATGACCAAATGAGTAAATTAACCAAAGGAATGTTAGTGACTGGATTAGCATGAGTTATATTAAGTATAAATAGGTTTAATTAAGATTAAAAGGGTTAATTAAAGCTTAATGATGAAAGTCTTGAATTTTACAAAATTGTCATTAGTATATATATTAAATTAAAGAAAATTTAAGTGAAATTTTCATCATTTTCGCTTCATCTTCTTCCTTTACACAGCTAAGAGAGAAAAGGGTTAGATTTTTTACATTCAAACTTTGAGCTTCGATTTGAGTAAATAAACTTTGATCATTTTTAATAATTTTTATGTTTTTGAGTCCGTATTAGCTAAATATAGCTTACTTGAGGACTAATTGGTGAATTTGTTAAATGTTATGAAACTTTTCATTGTTGAAAATGTTTATTCTTGAAAGTTTATGATAGTTTTGAATGCTTAATGTTTGGGTTGGATCTTTTTGTAAAATGATTTTTGATGAAATTAGGGTTTAAGGATTAAAATGTAAAAAAGATGATATTGTGTACATTTGATTGAAATGATCAGTTTGTAGGGATTTGTCTAAGAATAAAGAATGTTCGGTTAGGGAGTATTTAAGAAGAAACAGATATTTTGCATGTTTTGTATTGAAAGGACTAAATTGAATAATAAGGAAAGTATTAAGGGTAATTTTGTAATTTTCCCAAAAGGATCAAATTGTGTTAAATGACCTGATTATGTGTTTTAATGTGAAATTTTGGGTGATTTATTTATTTAGATTACGATTGTGCCACGGTTCGCGAAAAAGGAAAATTAGCAAAATAGTCCCTAAAGCCTTTTCGTCACTATAATTCAGTCCGGTAAGTTTGTTAAGTAAATTTGTACCACATATGTTATGAGTCCTCGACAGCTCGTGCAAGCAGTATCGTGAGTCAAAAAAGTGATATGAATCATAGAATGGATTATAGGCCCTACGATGGTTGGGAATTATGCATAAGTGTATGTTCTCGACAGCTCATGTGAGCAGCATCATTAGGAGACAATTATATAAACAAACATCGTATCGATGGTTAGGGTACATCATATGTTGCAATTCCTCGACAACTCGTGTGAGTAGCATCGAGTACTGGTAACAGAAATGATATAGACAGGAAAGTTAAAATGCTAAATATGGCTCGAGGAAGTAATGGATTATCCTAGCTCGGTTGAGTTATAATTTCTTTATGTAAATGTTTGACAACTCTTTATACTCTTCGAACTTACTAAGTTATGAAGCTTACCAAGGATGTTATTATTATTTTGTAGACTATTTTGCTACTTGAAGATCGAATAATCTCAAAGAAGTCACACTATTGCGAAGCTTATTTGGTATTTTTCATCACTTGGTTATATGGCATGTACTAGGATGATGTTATCTTTGGTATTACTTGTACGAAAATGTTGGGTTCCTTGTTGTGAACTTGAATAATGATGAACATAATTTTTGTATGCTTACTCAATGTGAAATGTAGACTTTAGGAAATGTATGTAATGACTTGGAAACTATGAAAAATGTGTTGGTTTAATGTGTTTTGAAGTTATTAAATGTTGAATGATTGATAAACTTGAGTTTAGCATGCTTATTTGAATTTTGCATACTTGTTTCGATAGAACTCATGCATGTATCGGTAGAAGTACAGGGTAGGAGAGAGGTTGTTCATTGACTTGAGTTGTATCAGTAGTTGCATAGTAGGTATCGGTAGTTTTGCTCATAGAGGTAGTTTGTGTATTTGTATCGACAGAAGTTGCAGGATAAGACTTATAAGCTCTTTAGAGTTTTTAGTATGGTAGAAGCATGACTTGTTTCGGTAGAAGCTTCACTTGTATCGGTAGAACTGTCAAAGGTATCGATAAAAGTTTGCATTGTTTCTGAATTGTTTACTAACTTGACAACTATTGATACTTGTCCAACAGGTACCGGTACTCTAAAAATCGTGAAAATGATATTTTTACCCTTTTTGAGTTGTGATAATAATCCATTAATGATTTACGTCATGCTTGATGCATTCATTTACTTACATATGATTAAATGAAATAGTAATATGAGATAAACTGCAATAGAAAATCGAAAAGACTCTGGAACCCTAACCGACGACAGTCTCGAGTTTTGGGTGTTACAATGTTTTTCCATTTTCCCTTTCCCATTTCTCTTTTTTTTTTTTTGTAGATCTACTTACACCTTGTGGGTTTAATCTCAATCGGTAAATCTAAACTAACTATATTCATATATATAACTATTTATCATATGATATGAGTTTCAGCATACAATAATTACCTCTACCTTATTACATGGTGTAGTAATCTGAACTAACTAGTTTAACTCTAAAAGACATCTATTATCATGCCAATTGTACATGTGTACAAGAGTTCACTAATATCGTCACACCAATAACCCATCACTTGCAACAATGCAAGCCCAAGCACCATGCACTAACACAAAAGTTTAAAATTTTTGAAATTTTTTTAATTAAAGTTAAACATTCAAAAGCATAAACCACACAAACAAAATAATTAAACAGAAACAAAATAATTAAATTCTATTTACAACCCCACACTTTAGAATGCACATTATCCTTAATGTGTTACCATCCTAATAAAAAGAGTTTTAGGACTTCCCTTTAACCATGACGTGCTACAAGGTGTGTTAGGGACTTCCTCCTCTTTCCTTTAAATCTAAAAAAAGTTGTACACATTTTGTGTGGCTGACCTATATAAAACAACAAACAATTGTTTTTTCAATAATAAATTTTCTGAACTTCGATCATATTTAAGCATCAGATTCCTACATCCTCATCTTTTTCATCAACTACCTCGCCTTTTTTGCAATCCGAAATAGTACATTCTAAATATTGTATTTCACAAAATTTATCTACAGTTCCTCCAAAATAATGCTTTACTCACTACCCATTTACTAAGAAGAGTTGATCGTCTTTTGCTATCAATTTTATGGCTCCATTAGTGAGTGCATGATTGACAATGTAAGAATCTAACCATCGCGATCGTAACTTTCTAGGAAACAACTTCAACCTAAAGTTAAATAGAAGTACTTGTTGTCTTAATACGAAGCTCTTCTTTTTTTTCATGGCATCATGGTGTAGTTTACTTTTCTCCTTGTAAAGCTTCACGTTTTCATTTGTAAAAAAATAAAAAAATCCTCTAACTCATGAAATTGGAACAACATTGGTTCTATGGCCAAGGTAGGATCTAAGTTCAATTCTTTTATTGCCCAATATGCATGCTTTTCCAACTTGATCGGTAAATGGTATTTTTCTCATAAACTAGACGATAATGAGACATTTGCAAAGGAGTTTTGGAAGCTATCTTTTAAGCCCATAATGCATCATCTAACATTGCTGACCAGTCCTTCCAAGTTGGATTCACAATCTTTTCCAAGATCTATTTTACCTCACAATTAGAAACCTCCACTTGGATACTGGATTGCGGGTGATATGCAGTAGTAATGCAATGTCTAACACTATATTTTGCTAGTGTAAATTCCAATTGTTTACTATAGAAATGTGATCCTTTGTCATTAATGAGTGCTATAGGTGTCCCAAATCTTGAAAAATATTTTTCCTCAAAAATTATACTACAGATTTGGTGTCATTTGTAGGTAATGCTATAGCTTCCATCTAACATTCCCACTTTTTAAAAAAATATTTAAGGTAAAAGTTCTTGAATAAAAGATTTATAAATAAATGTTAGTATAAGAAATTATAATCATTTTTAGAGGAAACTATCAAGCATGAAAATATAGAGAATTATCAGGAGGAGCATGTGGTTAAGTTAAAAATTCGTTATTGAATTTAGGGATTAAATTGATTAAGTTGGGAAAATATAGAAACTAAAATGCAAGTTTTTTTTTTTTTTGATGGAAAGGATTTAATGACAATTTTATCATTATTTAAAAAAAAAATCAAATATATCATGATTGCTTTTAAATGATGTTGTCATTAAATAATTATTATTTAATATATTTGTATTTTATTAATTACTATTAAAATATATATATATATAAAAAAACTATCATCTTTCCTTACTTTCCTTTCTTATTCACGAAACAAAAAAGGAGAAAGGAAAAAAAATTTCTTTCATCATTTCTCTTTTCAAATTTAAGCATAAGGTATGATTTTTTTTCAAATTTTTCATAGATTTTGAATATTTGAAGCTTGTTTTACATATATATACCAATAGTGTTTTATTTCATCAAGTATTTTGAAAGTTGTCATTAAAGAACATTAATGGAAGCTTAAGAAACTTAAGTAAAGTAAGTATATTTTTTGATAGAAAATAATTAGGAGATAAATTCTAACTTGATAGAAGTGTAAAAAAAGAAATAAAAATGGATGGAAATTTATTTTTTTAATAGAAAATGATTAAGAGATAAATTCTAGCTTGATAGAAGTGTAAAAAAAGAAATAAAAATGGATGGAAATTTACTTGGTTCTTTTGGTCATAATGAAGGGGTAGTAGAGAACCATGAACTTTTTGTGTAATATTGGTGCTAAATGATAGCTTGTGAAGTAGTGAGCATTTTGATGAAGACGAAATTGAAAACGGATAATCGAGTCGAAAGATATGAGAATTTCGGATTAGGAAACTTAATATGTTAACTTGATTAATCATGCATATTTCAGTTTGTTTTTATTAGTTTTAGTATTAAAATGGGTAAATGATATTATTTCGTATTGAATTGTTCATATTGTAGCTAAAAACAAAGCGAGCATCTTGAAGGAGAAAAGCGAAGAGAAGAAGTAAAGCGATTGAAACTTCAGTTTGTGCTAATATCTTATTTTCATTACATAAAGCTTTAGAATAGTTAGATTATTACGACTAGTTATATTAATTTTATTTTATATTATTTTTATGAGTTTTGAATGAGTTTGATTGATTTAGTTAATATTTATAAAATTATGTATTGAGATGGATTATGTTTTTCAAACGATTAAATTAGCAAATTCATGGTTATGTTTTGATTTGAGTATTATGATTTTAGATGCTTAAGCAAGAAAATGTTTAATATGTTTTTGAATTGGAAACTTAATTTTACATTAAGCAATATATGATTTGATCATGCAATGAAACTAAAATGAAACTGATATGAAAACGGAATTGAATTGAAACGGATTATGAAACTTGATTTTTACCCTGGTACACTAAATTAGACTAGATCAGATATAGTTGGCATGCCATATAGTCTTTATATTAGAGGATTTAGATTTCCTCAATTCCTAGAGGGTTGAAGGAGAAAATGTCAAATTGATCGATTTTTATTATTGTTAGTCCCAATTCCTAGAGGGTCGTGGGAATTTCCAATTCCCTGAGGGTTGTGGATTACTCTGATAACCATCGTTTCCGAACAACTCGAGGTGGTAGATTCGTGTATCTGGTTATGAATCTAGACTTTAGTACGGGGTATAGATTAAAAAAAAGCAAAAACAAAAGTTAAATTTATTTGAATTTTCATATTGTGCGAATTAAATTAATTATGTCATTTTAAATTTGATTAAAAAACTTATTTTTATTTATTTATTTATTCAATTTATCAATATCATAATATTAAAGTTTATTAATATTAGAATTTTTTTTATTGTGATGGTAATAATGATGTTTATAACATTGTTGTAATTTATTTTTATCAATTAATTTATGTTTAATATTTATGTAATGATTTATTTAATATTAATACCATTGAGCATAAAAATTTCTCAACGTACGATTTATCTATTTTTCCGTGCGCAAATAGTTAGATTCGATATGTTATTCTAGTAGCATTCGAAGAACCGAAGATCAACTCAAATAAAGTTGGTGAAAAGTTTACTTTTTAGTTGATATAAATGACATTTACTTAGGCTTATATATAATATTGTGTCGTAAACTAAATTTAAATATTTTTGTTATGTTTTTTTGTTAGTACTTTATAACTAATATTTTGATGAAATAGTAAAACGTAAAAATCTAATTTATTGGAATATTTTGAGAAATCGAAGTGTTTAAAATTGATTTGAGAGATTATTTGAATGTGAATATATTGTGAAATATAAATTTTGCTGGGAGATTTTAAGTAAAATAGACAAAAATACTGTCGAAATTTTTATAAAATAATTTTACCACTACGCTTCCTTTTTCAAAAAAAAAATAAAAAAAAATTGCTTCGACAACGAAATGTAACCTTTTATATTCAGATCCAATAACTAAGTTGGATATGAAATGTCACATTCCACCCATTTTAATCATAATCTATTGCGAACAATATATACTGATTTCCAAATGAATTTGATAATGGTCCCATGTAATTTACTCCCTAGACATCAAAGATTTCAACTTCCAAAATTCCTTTTCGTGTCATCTCGATCAACTTAATAGATTTGTATTTGATAGTAAATTTACGTGTAGGAAAGAATTAATACTTTTACAAGGCTTGTCCTGGGATAGTACCATATTAACTTATAACATTTTTATTAGAATTTTTTGGGTTGTAATGAACCTAAATTATTCTATACCTAATAACTCCATTATTTACAAATTATAAAAAGAAATTACCTAAGTCTATTGGTGTATCAATTTTTAAAAACGGCAAAGTAAATATTTTAAAAACTTGCAATTAACACAATAATAATCCAATTAACTAAATTAATCTAAATTATACTTGTATTCCCCATAAAATGTCTAATTAATGAAATTTAATAAAAAATTAGACTTGTTCATGAGTCGGATTATCTATTCAAGCCCAAAATTTGAGAGGATTTGAGCAAAAATATTATATTCGAAAATAGGCTTAGGCAAAAAAATTAAGCCCGTTTAAAATATGGGTCAAGCTCAAGCTTAAACATTCGAGCCCGGCTCGGCCTAATCGGATCCGTTTTAAGTTTGTAATACTTTATATTATGTTTTTTTTTATATTTTATAATTTAGAACACCTTAAAAAATAAACCTATACTATATATATAATATGTAAATATTAAAATAATGTTAAAATGACTATATAAAAAATTTCAATGAATAAAAAAATGTATAAATTTATTAAATATTAAATAAAATAAAATAAATATATTTTTTTTAAAATAAAATGGACTTGGGTTAGACTTTTTCAAATATAGGCGGTTTTGAGCAAAATTTTAAACCTAGATTTTGGGTTGGGTTGGGTTTTGAGCAAAAAAAAGTATATTAATATTATGGTTAAACCCGATTCGAACTCGATCCGACTTGACCCATGAACACCTGTATCAAATATTACAAGTAAATTCAAAATTAATCTAAAACTAATATTTATAAATAAAATTAACTAAAAATTGACATTGTTTACAATTAACCAAACTTAATTGTCACTTACAATTAAACTCAATATTAAATCATGTTAATTAATATTTCCAAAGTAATCCAAAACAAAATTAATATTACCAAACCTAATTTCTAAAATCATATTTACATGTAACTAAAATAATCAATAGATCAATATATATAAAGTACAAATTAAAGAAGATAATAATTACCAAAAAAAATTTAAAGAAGATCATGCTTCAACATATTTAAAGTAAATTCTATCGTCAGAAATACAAAAACGATAGGAAATAATTAAAACAAGTACATCATCACTAATTAAAACCATATAAAATAAAAATGAAATTTTAAATTCAAACATAAATAAATAAATAAAACAAAAGGTATCAAATTGAATAAAATCATAATTAAATTAGGATCGAATTGAATTGAATTAATTAAAACCGGGTTAAGGATTAAATTGCATAGATAAAACCTAATGAAGGATCAAGATAGAAATTACGCTATTCAACGAAAACGCCCGGACGCAGGGTACCAAACGGGTCAACGCGCGGATCTTGATGGGTTTAAAATAAAACTTTTTTTTTTTCAATTTTTATTTGTTTTACATAATAAACTTCAAAAACTCTCTTTTCTCCCCTTTATTTTTCATCTTTAATTTTGGTGACCGAAAAATTCAAAAGTTTGCCAGAAAATTCAAAGTTCCCAGATTTCTTGAGTTTTTTTGTTTTTGTTTTTTCAGATTCTAATATGTATAAATAATATTAATAAGGGATTCTCTATAAATGCACTTAATGCACTCTCCACTTGGTTTCAAAACACTAAAGAATCTTAAAAAATAATTTGGGGTCAACATATCACTTCCCCTTTTCTTCATTTTTGATGCTTGAGACATCAGGAAGTTTTGGTAATGTTTATTGATTAAAACATATAGCATATGTGAGTTTTGGTTTATTCAGGTTATGAAGTAGCATTCTTGTGTCATACTTGTGGGTTCTTACATCATTTTGATTATGTTCTGTTCTGTTTTATATCAGTCGAGAGAAGTGCATGAAAATAGTGGTTGAGGTTGCTGTCGGCTAATCCTTCATTCAATCTCTTGTTTCATCTTGAAAACATATCATTCTTTTGCTACTTTTCAATTACTTATTTCCAAATTTTACATATTGAAACTAACCACAGTTTTCAACCACAAGAGGAAAATAAATAAATAAATACTAAATAAAGTTTTGCAGTTCAACTAGAGGTGCCCTCACCTGAACTTTCTATAGCTTAACTGCCTGCTGAATATGACTAAACTACTTGAAAGCTAGCTTAGCATTGGAAGTAGATGAGTATATCAATGAAGATGCAAAAAAGCTAGTGCTGCTGCTCTGGGAATATGAGTTTTGGATCATTGATGATGGAGAGTTGCTGTTCCCTTGGTGATTATGATCCGAGTCCGAAGAACCGTCTAGAACCATGCTCAGTTTCATACACTCTTCCCTCTCCTGTTTTATTTCCTTCAGCATTGCAGCTACATCTTTCATGGTAGGTCTGTCATCAGGGGAAGAGTTTACACATAGCAATGCCACTCCTATGGTCTGCAACATTTCCTCGATCTCGGATTCCGGCCTAGCTTGTAAGCTCGAATCTAGCACTCCAATCCCTCCTCTTTTCTGCCTGACCCAATCTACAATGTGGAGTCCATCTGGTATGGTTGGATCAATTGGTTGCTTTCCTGTTAGGATTTCTAACACAACAACTCCGTAGCTATACACGTCACTTCTCTCTGTTATTTTCATCATATATCCATACTCTGCAATGACATTAACCAATATGAGAGGTTCCATTTTCATTTAATCATCACATATTCAGTAGTATACAAGAATGCGATGGCAATATTGCATTTTTATGTCTTTTGACAGTTATTGCATATTCTTGAGAAAATGGAAATGCACTTCTATATATGCAAGCTGATAATTCTGATATGCAAGGATTTAACTAACCTGGAGCAATGTAACCATAGGATCCAGCAACTGTGCTAGAAGACGTAGCAAAATCTCCATTGTCGACAAGCTTGGCAAGTCCAAAATCAGCAATGTAGGATTCAAACTGGGGACCAATGAGGATGTTGTTGGCCTTGATATCTCTGTGAACAATGGGAGGAACGCAGTCATGGTGTAGGTAAGCCAAACCTTGAGCTGCTCCCAAGATGATTCGATATCTAAGATCCCATTCCAAGCAGCTGCCATTGCGCTCATGAAGAAGACTTCCCAAGCTTCCATTTTCCATGTAATCATACATAAGCAATCTTGTGCTTCTGTTCCAACAGCAACCTAAGAACCTGACTATGTTTTTGTGGCGGATAGAACCAAGAGTTTTTACCTCAGCAGAAAAGGAATCACGAACTCCGCCTATACCAACTTTGTCACTATGACAATCATATCCAGCTGCCATTGTAGTTGGCCAAAGCTTCTTTACAGCAATGGTTTCCCCATTTTCTAGTTCTGCACGATAAACGATCCCTGAACAACCCTTTCCGATAACATTACCTTCTACCAAACATTTCAAAACTTGATCAACTGAGAAATTCAACTTCTGGAATGGAGTGAACTGCCAAGGCCATGAATCCCCTCCCATCTCAGAATCATTATCATCTCCTATCATCTTTCTAGCTCTAAAGACTGCAGAAGCCCCAAAGATTGCTAATGCAATGGCCAAGATAGTAAGCAGTGCAATAGCTATTTTAAGTTTTTGTGATCGTCTGAAACCACCATCATTTTGCATACCAGTTGCTGAAGCACTGCTAAGGAAACATGAATCGTGTCCTTTAGAACACAGCCCTTGGTTTCCAGCCATTTCTGTTGCAGATAACTGTCGGAACAACTTACTGTCAGGGAGGTAGCCGGTGAAATTATTGTAAGAGATGTTCAGAGAAACAAGGTTGTCAAGCCCAGAAATTGCTACCAAGTCACCTTCAAGCTTGTTGTGTGAAAGGTCCAATATTGATAACTTGTTCAGTGCAGAAACTTGAGGTGGGATTACCCCAGATAGTGCATTCCAACTTAGATTTAGAGCAATATCTAGAGCTTGGATGTCGAACAGTTCCTCTGGTATCGTGCCAGATAGTGCATTGTTGCTAAGGTCAAGCAATTGAAGATTTAGACAATGACCAAGAGAGGAAGGGATTGCTCCTGAAAGAGAGTTTCTGCTAAGTATAAGTCTATTGAGTGAAGTCAGTTGACCAAAACTCTCTGGAATTTGTCCCTTAAACTGATTAACAGAAACATCCAATACCTGAAGTCTCGTAAGAGAAGATAAAGAGCTAGGAAAAGAACCTTCAATGGTGTTGTTGCTAAGGTTTAACATTTGCAACTGAGTGCAGTTACCTATCTCATCTGGCACTGAGCCACCGAGATGGTTTTTAGACAGGTCAAGGAAGCTAAGGTTGTCTAGGAGCCCAATCTCTTTCGGGATCATTCCGCTGATTCTGTTATTAACAAGTCGGACTCTAATAAGGGAACTGCAATTGCCAATCTCCGGAGGGATTGTGCCCGAAATGTCATTTGAAATTAAGAGAAGCTTTGTTAGATTTTGAAGCTGAAATAAACCGGAGGGTAAGCTACCAGTAAGTGCATTATGTGACAAGTCTAGAGCCTCAAGGCTCCTCCAACTGGCTAATGATGCTGGAATGCTTCCTTCAAGTTTGTTTTGCCACGCAAAGAAGACCGTGAGCTTTGTTAATGTCCCAAGCTCTGCCGGAATAGAGCCGGATATCTGATTAGTATCAAGCTGTAACTGTACTAGGCTTGTGGCATTAGATAGAACTGGTGGTATAGTTCTAGTGATATTGTTGTTACTAAGCATGAGCTCTTGAAGATTGGAGAGGTTGCCAAATGAGTGGGGTATGCTACCAGAAAAATAATTTAAGGACAGATCAATGCTCAGCAAGCTTTTGCAGTTCCCTATTTCCTCAGGAATACTCCCTTCAAAGTTGTTCTGCCAAAGCAACAACTTCTCCAGCTTCTGGAGCTTACCCAACTCCGGTGGAAGTGACCCAAAGAGATCGTTCTCATACAAATATAAGTCCACAAGCTCTGAACAGTTGCCTATGTGTGGTGGAACCTCACCTGAAAGCATGGTGGTATATATTGATAGAGTTTGGAGTTTGGTTAGCTTACCTAGTGAAACAGGAATTGAACCAGAGATTTTAGTACCAGCAAGGCCCAACACCATCAGGCTCTGGCAGTTTCCAATCTCTTCTGGGATTCTTCCTACAATGTCCTTATTCCCACCTGCACGTATAACTTCAAGATTTGACAGTTTACCAAGTTCAACTGGAAGGTTCCCACTTAAATAGTTGTCAAATATGAGGAGATTCTTAAGGCTGCTGCATTCACCAATGGCTGCTGGGATCTCCCCAGTAAGCTGGTTAGAGTTTAAGATCAAGTCCTGTAGGTTGTGGAGCTTTCCAATACTTGAAGGAATGCTACCAACAAGACTGTTTGCGCTGACATCAATGACATTTAGTTGCAAGCAATCTCCAATATCAGGTGGGATAGTTCCAGTGAGATTAGCACCAGAAATGACCAGCTTCTGAAGAGAAGGAAGGGATGATAGATTGGAAGGAAAGGGAAGAGCTAGCTGGACAAACTGGATATTGATTTCAATGACGAAGTTTTCAGAAGAACAAGTGATATAAGACCAGGTACAGGGGTTGGGGTCTGAAGGATGCCAGTTGGAGAGTGGTGAAGGAGGTGAAGGGGAGCTATGAAGCCAAGATAATAATGCACTAGCTTCACTGTTGGCTGCAAAAACAACATCAGGTGAAAGTGTAAAGAAGAGTGATAGAAGTAGAAGGCAATAATAGTGAAGGTGAGTGGTCAAAGATTGCCTTGGCATTGCCTGCTGCTTGTAGTTTTTGGACTGCCTCGGCATTGGCATTGCCAATATTGCCTCAAATCCCAAACCACTCCTCTCTTAGTTTTTCACTGGGTCTCTCTCTTTTTTTTTTTTTTGCTTATCTAAAACGTAGTCTACTTGATCTTCTAGTGCTATTAGTCTAATACTATTTCTACAACTATATTTCCTTTGCAGGCAAGCAAGAAAAGGGTAGATAAAAAAACCAATTGGAACTCACACACCACACCACCATCACTACCTTCACCTCGGGGTTCTGTTTGTTCCTTGTAATCTTTTTGAATATGTTTTGTTAGAGTGCTTAAGAACAGATACACCATGTGTTTTTGCATTGTTTTCCTCAAAATGGTTAGTAACTGGGCTGGTTTATTTTTGGAATTTGAGCCAAACCTTTGAGGCTAGTCAAGCAAGCATCTTGGATTCTTTTTTTTTTTTAACTCTTTTCTTTTCTCAAAGGAGAAACAAATTTGGTTTCAAATTTTCATGAACTACTGTTTCAAGGAAAATCCCCAATTGCTACAATAAAACCACCCATCAATTACCCTGTTTTACCTCTCTCCACCCATGATTCTTAACCTGGGATTTCTCATTCTTCAAAACAGGTGACTATGGCCAAAATTATAGTATAACATAAAAAGCAATTTATGGTACACGATTAACAAGATAAGTATCATCTTTTGTTCTATAAAAAAAGAACGAGGAAGAAGTTGTATATAATTATAAATCAAAGCAAGAAGTCCATACAGATGCATCATCTTCTCCTTGTCCTTACCTGATCAATCTAGTATTCAACCTTAATTGTGAAATGTGAATCCCTCAATGAAGATTTCAGTTTTTTTTTTTCTTAAAATAAATTATGTTCACTTCATTGCTTGCTTGCTTGTTAGCCTAAACCAATGCTTGTGCCAGGGGTATGTCTCCAGGCTTTAATGACTTGAACCCATCAAGTCAGTATAAACTAAGAAATTTGTTAATGATAAGAGAAGTTTTTTTATCATATTAGTAAGCAATGTCCATTAAAACATAAATGAGCACATGAAATGAACATCCTTCAAAAGGAAGCCTCTTTTTTCCAGACCTTACCAAGACACTCATTATTTCAGCATCCAGGTGGCAGATAAAAAGAAAAGGCGGAATAACAGTAAGCCAAGAAATACTCAAAATCTGTAAGTGATGTCCCTAACTTTGAGGTGAAAACCCCAAGTGGATGAACACAATTTCAACCATTAGCCTGACTCAAAACCTGCCCTTGCCTTGCTCCTATTGCAAATTGCTTTAACTCTTAAATGATACTACTATTATAAGGAAGATAAAAATGTGAGCCTACCTAATGGCGTTTAAAGCTTAAAGGATTCAAAAATGCTGAGACACAGCCCAAAGCTCAAGGTGGGTGACCTTGGAAACCTCCCCTCCAGGGAATCTATACACGTTTTGTTCTGTTTTGTCAAAGCTCTAATTATTAAATTACAAAGCCAACTAATTCCTCTTTTAGTACCTTGTTTATAGGGCAATAAACCAGCCACTTAAAAATAGGTTTATTGCTTTCTTACCCTTTATATTAAAAAAAAAAGTTTATTGCACATATATCCCTAGACTATAAAAATATTCACGGGCTGGGTTGGGTTGAGTCGGGTTAAGCTTAAACATGATATTAATTATGTTCGACCGATTCGAAATTTGAGCTTAAAATTTTACCCAAATTCGCTCATATTCATAAAAGACTAACACAAACTCATTTTAGGCCCGTTCATATTATTTTTTTAAAAATATTTATTTTATTTTATTTTAATATTTAATAATTTTATATATTTTTTATTTATTGAAAATTTTTATATAATCATCTTTAACATTATTTTAATGTTTATATTAGAATAGTATTATATATTTAGTATAAATTTATTTGTTTAATGTGTTCTAAATTACATAATATATAAAAATAATATCATATAAAATAATATAAACTTAAAAATTGATCGAGCTAGGCCTGACTTAAACCTTGAATGTTTAAGCCCGAGCTCGACCCATATTTTAAATGGATCTATTTGTTTTTTACCAAAACTCATTTTTCGGACCTAATATTTTTGTTCAAACTCTCCCAAATTTTAGGCGAACCAGGGCAAACAACTCGCCCATGAACAAGTCTATTAGACTATAATTCAATTTTAAATTGATCTCAAATTTTAAAATACTTTATTGAGTCTCAAAATATTAATACCATATCAATTAAATTATTTTTTTAGCTTGGGAGTTATAAGTGAATTCAGATATGATGTGTATTAGGATTTAAGGCTAGTTTCTAATTTAGAGTATAGGATTTTGAACGCAATTAAATTTTGAACATATCATATCTCAATTGATTTAAGGTTCAAACTGATAATTAAACTGATAAAATGATTTAATTGATATGATCTGCTTTGAAGTTCGAGATTAGTTTAAAATGTTAAAATATTAAATTTAACTATTAATGTCGACATCTTTTATCAATTTGAGCTTTATTTTTTTATTGATTTAAATTTGATCATTTATCTTTCGAAAAGAGTCAAATCACTTTTTTAACAATAATGTTTACTAAATTTAACATTATGCGAATTTTTAAAATCTCTCTAAGACATCCCTCCATCCCTCCATACATACATACATACATAAAAGCACCAACTCTAAAACTACAAATACTAAATGACATATTTATTGTTAAAAATTTTAAAATTAATTATTCAATCCTTTTAATTTAAAATAAAGTGTCAATAAATTTATTAGAATTAAGATTAAATTCCTTATTAAATTGGAATTTCTAATAGGTTAAAATATTAATAAAATATATTACCATCGCCATTAACATTAAAGTCCTTATTAAAATGAAATTACTTAAGTGATTATTTTTATTAAATGAAACATAACTTTATATATATATATATATATATATATATATATATATACATTGAATTGAAGGTATTTTTATTAAGGTAAAATATTAATAAAAAAATAACATAATATTATCTCTTCAAAAATTTTAAAATTAAGTAGTTAATCATTATTTTTATTGAAATAAAACATTAATTATTTTTATTATTAAAGTCTCTATTAAAGTAAAATTCCTTAAATGATTATTTTTATAAATTAAATATTAACTAAATTTGTATTTAAATTGAACTGAATTTTTTATTAAAATAAAATATTAATAAATGGTATTTTTTTTATTAGTCAATTTGCTCTTTTGGCACGTCGTAGTTTATAACACCCCCTGATCTGATCAGTCAACCGACATCCAAGGTGTTACCGAAGAGACAGATGCATATGCAAAACATCAAAACCAGGTTCGAAAGTCGCTTAGCGAACTGCCGATTTGTTTAACTCTGACCAAAAGCATTCATTAATAAAAATAAGAAATATCATTTACACAGTGAAAGTTATGTTTGGCGATGTGCCACAATATACAGCTTATACAAACTTCAAGAGACTACAGATTGGATTCACCAAGTACAACAAAAGCAAGCTATTAGCTAGCCAAGCCTGCAATATGTACATGTTTCAAATTTTAAACAAATAAATGGCTCACAAATAAGACCGCGATCTGGCTGAGTCCCTTCCTTTTAAGTCTGAAGTGAGACCTATGGTGCCTGAAAACGAAATGAAGGAAACCGAGTAAGTTCAAATTGAACTTAGTGGGTTTCAGGAATTATAACCTTTGAATTGAAGGTTAATAAATTAATTCAAAACAATAGGACTCTCAAGCATAACATGTGAACAACCAAAACACTCGAACATGCTAACCGCATCTACCATTTCAAGTTGCGTACATTTAGCACGCCAAGGGATAACAAGACGGAAAGTTAACTTAGCTGAGGAACTAAACACAACTAAACCAATACATCATACACATTGCCACTGCTCACACATTTGACATAGCTCGCATATTGTCTTTACGATGAGTTCACTCATACTTACCATACAAAGAGTTCGCACATAAATACTTTTCAAAGTCAGTTCACATATACTGTCGGTTCGCACACATTATACAGAGTCGATTCACATATAATTACCATACAAGTTTCGTGAACCTTTCCTTATGCTAGCCCCTGATCCCGACATATCGTACCTCTGCAAATCCATTATATCATTACCGTACCTCCACAAAGCCAATATATCATTATCGTGCCTCCGCAAAGCCAATTTGAGGTAGAAACATTTGTGTTTCCTTGCAGAATCAAGGTTTTTCGCCAATCACGGTATGCATTTACATGCCCTACCAGAGGCAAAAACATATTAGATCATTATTCTCCATTCACAACACAATTCAATTCTCCCATCACAAACACACTTCAACAACTTCAACAACGACCTCAATTCCCTCCATTCCTCCAACCTCGGATACGAGTCACTAGCATCAAGGAAGGTTTAAACATTTCGACCTTTTCATTTACTTCAGCTTCTAGCTTTATGATTCACTAACACAAGAAGGAACACAACCACAACTAGCCACAATCATCAAATAACATTTAATCAGTCAACATGCAAAAATACAAGCATTGTTCGATGCATCGTAGGGCACTAATATTTCCTTCAGTCGATGCTATTACAAATTTCTATTAGAAATCAAAGATTGTGTTTTGGATAGTCTTAAAAGTTTGCAAAGCTCAGTTTACACAATCAATTTTCCCAAAACCAGACGTCATTTAACAATGCAAAAATCGGATTCTAGTTAAACTTAAAACATCAAGAACCATTAAAATTAAAGACATAATTCAACTATACCTTGATAGTCAAAACCTTCACGCTAACTCAACCATTTAGCAAGCACAAAAGTTAAAAGAACTCACAGAATTCTTCCAATGAGGCGTCTATCTACTCAGCGTGCTCCTTCCCTTTCCCACTATGGCCTTCTCCCACTTCTTTAGCTAAACACATTTAATTTCACTGTTACAAAATGGAAACAGCCACAAACATCATCTAAAATCCTTTAACGAAAAAGAGAAATCTATTCAACCACAATTTCATGCATCAATTTCAACTAGAAAGGAGGTTCCTCCCCTCTCCCAAAACTTTCGATGAAGCCCTACTCAACAAATCCTACCATAAAGTTCATTAAATCTATGGCAAAGGGAGGGCTCAAGATGGTTACCAATAATACATGAAAGAATAACTCCTAAGCAAGCCAAATCTAGGGCTTTCTCCCACATGCAACCAATGTTATCCTCTCCTCTTCCAATCAAAATGAACAAAAGGAAACATAGAAAGCAAATGAAGTTTTCTCTCCCTTACTCCCCATCCCCTACTTTTTCCACTTGTAGAACAAATTAAGATTAAATTAATCTAATTAACCAATACCCTTAACCGACCACTAATCATAGCGCATGCACACACAAATCCACTATTCGATTGCGATTGTTGAGGGGCCACTAGGTCCCATGCACTTGACACGTTCACCTCCCTCAGGCTTGACACATACCTTGAAACGTGTCTCTTCCCGTAAGGTGGTAAAGTGGTCTGTTAAGCTCACGAACTGACGAGCTCGCAAAGCAGAAGTGTCGAGCTCGCGAAAGGGCCGGACAACTACGAGGTAACTCACGAAGAGGTGAGAAAATCAAAATTGGACTAAATTGTCACGAAAAAAATGTGCTCAAACAAGTCCTATATTGATCCCACTTGGTCAAAATATTTAACAACAACCTAAATTACTCGATTTAAACCAATTACTTTGGTTCAATAGCACTCCAAATTAAAGGTCCAAAAATTTTGGTGTGACATATTTTCTTACTGTTTCTTTCCAGCTTTCTTTCTGGTTCCTTCTAGTTTTTCAATCTAACTCTTTCAGAATTCTTGTTGACTTTTCTTTTTCATTTTATTATTTGTGCTTTAGATCTATTGGTGTTCAGGTTTATTGGTTTCAGATCCGGAGTGTGATGTCCATCACTCGCCATGAAGACCAAATGGCTAACTTGTAGATTGATTACAGGGAGGAGGCTTGGGAAGTGAATGTCGGGGAAAGGGAATGTTGTCTCAATGATGGGTTTTGCCTTGTCGGGTGTTTTCTAACCTCTAGTGTAGTCAAATTTCAAGTGATGCATAATACAATTGTGAACCTTTGGCATCCATTGGGGGTGTGGCTATCTCAGATTTAGGGGAGAAATTATATCTATTTAAATTCTTCTATGATATTAACATTGATCAGGTAGTAGATAGGGCATCGTGGACTTTCAATCATCTTCTGGTTTTCCACCAACTCTCTGCAGGTTCCTCTGCATTTTACTGATTCCTGGGTTCAGATACATGATCTCCTAAGCGAGTTAATGTCAGAAACAATGGCAAAGCAATTCAGTAATTTTATTGGTGTCTTTCTGGAATACGATGAGAAATCGCTGAGCCAGGGTTTCAAATATAAGGGTATAAATTGATATCCGTAATCCTTTAAAGAGAAAAAAAATATCGCCCTCCCTAAAGTAAATTTTGTTTGTACCAAGTTTTTTATGAAAAGCTGTCATTACTTTGCTTTTGTGTGGTTGTCTTTGTAACACCGGGTTTAAAATTTTGGCTCATAGCAGTAAAAAGTCTATCTAGAGCAGTGTTATTCGCCTAAATGATAATTTGGCGTGTTCATGTGGGTGTATAGTAACGGCCCCAAGAATAAGTAATAATTTATTTTCCGTTTTTTTTCATATATTAAGGAGAAGTTCGTGTTAAGAGGCCGGGAATAAGTATGAAATGCCAAAAGTATAGCACGTTTGATTTGTTTGGAATACTGTGCTTGTTAGATTTTAAGTAACTTGGTTGGAAAAACTATAGTTAAAAAGACAAAAATTATGATGAGAGTGCTTAGTCACTCACGGGAATCAAGGGGGTTAGTGGTATAATCAGACTTATCCACTAAACCTAGCTTCCGTGTTTAGTTGC
This sequence comes from Kokia cookei, assembly GCA_039519145.1. NCBI lineage: Eukaryota > Viridiplantae > Streptophyta > Magnoliopsida > Malvales > Malvaceae > Kokia > Kokia cookei. The sequence continues at coordinate 23,325,785 of CM076904.1, read as the reverse complement.
ATAAAGTTAGTAATGGCTTCTTAGACAAGTTTTACATCTTCCTTTCATCCATCTTCCTTCCAAACTTTCTCTGCACACACTCTTTCTGAAACTTAAGAACAGAAACCTGCTTGAAGATGGGTTTGTTGCATTCATCCAACTCCTTTGTTTGTTTAGCTCCCTGCTTAAGACACTCTTGAAGGTCCCCGTGATAAGGGCAAAAGTCCTGCCGTTTAGACTTGATGTATTTTCTAGTGAGTTTCTACGGTGACCTTTGTATGTATATTGTTCATACTGAAATATATCTGCATGAAATTGACCAAACTATGAATCTAAAATCAGGGATTGTATAGTATAGTATGGAAATGATACTTATATGACCATAGGAATGAAGTTATGTTAAAATTGATAGAGTACATGAACGATTGATGAGGTCTGGTGAGTCCAAATTCGTGAAGAAACGTGTGTTGAATTGAAATTAAATTAAGTAATACGTGGTTTGGTTAAATGTGAGTTCTCTTATATGAGTTTCTATAAATCTTTGGATAAGTCCTTTATAATCAAAGATTCAAAAATAATGAATGAGTGCATGAATGGTTCTCGAGGATAGTATGAACTTTTGATAGAGAACCTGATGATTCCAAGTATGTGATGGATTGTGTGCGAGTGTTGTGACGTTGAATCATAACCATGTATGTTTTTAGTTGGAATGTATGTTGTGAGATGTGACCTTGTTGATATGTTTGAAATATGTATTGAAGTATAGTTTGGGTAAAGAAATGAGTAGCCTACTTGGATGTGAGTATTTATGTTGAGTCTTGCATGTGTACTGTTTATACCATGATATCTGTAAGAAATTTGTTGAAAAGTAATGCTGAGGTCTTGAAAGATATAGTATGTTATGTATGTGATTATACAAGAGATTACTAAAGGACATCTATGATTGTATGAATGATGGTTGACTATAGCATATGTGTCTGACAGTGAATCTGATAAGTTCAAGTATGTATTTATTGTTGTTTGAGTATCAAAACATTGAAGTGTGATTGCACCAGTATGTCTGGAATGTATGCATTAAGATGTGTGTTTTGTTGGGTATATGTTAGTGAATTAAGATGATTGTGCTTAGTTTGGGTTAGTGCATTAAGGAAGTCCTATATGGCAGTATCTATTGCAATTACGATGGCTAGATCGTAAATTTTTTGAATGGCAGCTCGGCTGCATATTTATGACTGGCATACCACCACGTATTGGTGTGATTGGATGGAGGGGCTCTTGTAGTCTTAATTGGTATGATGGTGTGTAGCGGATGAGATAAGATATGATATGTTATAATATATGTTCTGATATGGAATCTGATATATTGTTTTGTTGGTGTTTACCATATTACATACTGGGCGTAAAGGTCACGCGTTTGTTTGTTTTGTTTTAGGTGATTCTCAAACTTAGAATTGGACGGTAATACGGAGGCTCGATTTTCACTTTTTTTGATTTAGCATGTTATGGACTTATATATTTATGGATATTTTTTTGAACATTTGGGATATTTAATTTGTTTGGGACTTTAAAATTAAATTTTAGGTTTTTCTTATGCAAAAGTTAATCGGTATTAAAAATCAAGACAACAACAATAAACTAAAGGTACATAAAACCGATTGTTTAAATGTTTTCGGCTGCCAAGTCTTCATTTGAAATTCAACAAATGGTTTTATCAATCTAATCAATTGAATAAATTGGATTTGTTTTATTAATGCTATTAAGCCGTGTTCTATTCGTTTATTTACGAGTTTTCAAATTGATACGTTTTTATAAGATAATCGATCTGATTTTTTTTTACTTAAAAATGAGTTATAAAAATAAAGTAACATTGTTTTCATGCACGATGTAACCTCTACAATCCAACTGTAACATTTATATCGAATATAGGGTGTTACAAAATTATTTTTATATTTTTTAGAAAAAAATATTGTTCTAATTTGCCAATCCCTTTTCTATCATATAAATTCTACACCTCCTTAAAGTATATTATTATTGTTAAACTTAAAACATTATAAAAATATTTTATTATTGTATTTTTAATTAACTAAAATTTTAAATAAATAAAATCATTGAATATATTTAACATAAAATAAGTATAATTAAATAAATTTAAAAAATTAATTTCTATTTTTAGGACAAACATTTGAACTAAATCAGAGAAGATAGGCTTATAGTTACAAAAATCCTTAACAGAAAAAAGAAATCATTAAATCCCTCAACTTAAATCGCACTTAGTTGAGGTCTTACCATTAACCTTAGAAATTAATTAAGTTTTTCTGATAATAATTTTTGTCTTTGATTACTTTAACCGTTAAAATCAACTAACAGATTAGTTAGATGTGGACACATAACAATCTTTAATTTAATCATTTGTTTTCCAATAAAAATATAAAAATATATAAAAAAATCATAAAATCATAAAATAGTACAAAAATATTACATAAAATATTAAATTTATATAAACTTATAAAAATATAAAATTTCTTAAAATCCTATAAGAAGTGTAATTTTAATATATATAAAAGTTAGGGGGTTTAATTTCAAAAATGAGGAAGTAATAAATGATTTTTTTTATAATTATTATGCTTTTATAATTTTTATAGTTAATACAAGTTCTTTTATAATTTTTTTAATATGTTTAATATGTTTAACATTTTTTATTATTCTTATAAATTTTTATAATTCATTAGAATTTTATATAAATTTTTATAATATTTTATGATTTTTCTTATAAGTTTTATAGGTTTTTTAATAAAATTTAATAGTTTTTATTAGAAAATTGAAGAGTTAAATCAGGGGCTACCATGTCTCACAATCTAAAAAGTTGATTTTAATGGTTATGAAAATCATTAAGGGTGAGGCTTAACTGATTTGTTTTAGTTAGTGACAAGTGCTCAATTAGTGACTCCAAAATCGAATTAATTGAAAAAATAGATTTCATATTATTTTTTAATTGTTTCAAATTTGAATTGATTAGTTGAAAAATTAATTGAAGCAAGAAAAATCAATTGATTCAATTTTAATGTGTTAAAGTCAATTAAATCGATTTCAAAAAATTTAAATATATATATAAATACGACACTTTTCAACTGCCATGCTTTTAACCCACTTATTGGAGTCTAAAAAACTCTGCAGAACCACAAATTTTGGTTAGGCCTGTCTAGGTCCAACTCTGCCCAAAGTTTCACTTATCCCTGTATTTGGGCCCTTTCCCCCATTTTTGTAAGCTTGACACTAACATTGAAGACATCTGTTTTTTTCTTTAAGACTGTGCTCTATATTTAGGCCCTTTCCCTTTGTTATAGTTGATAAAACTATGCTCTGTAATGTATCACCACACTCTCTAAATATTACTTCAAGAACCCAAACCCTAGCTCTTCCCCACTCCTATCTCTTGTCTTCCATGGTTTTCTAAGGTTCCCTATCCATATATATAATTCAAATTTAAGAAGCCTTTTGGTGGCTTATGCATTTTAGTCCAACTTCTTTAAAAGTTTGCTTTTAGCTCGTGAGACTGAGGCTTCTCTAAAATAGTAAATTTTTAATTTGAGTTCTTTATAATTTATAAAATTTTAAATTAGTAACGGTAAAATTACATTTTGACACAAAAAATGATAAAAAAAAATTCTAATCTTTTAAAAATTATAAAGATATAGACTATTAAAATGATGAAATTACATTTTTATTATCGTAAAAATATATAATTTAATTCCGATTCTCAACAAAAATTTTCCTACTCCTTAACCAATTTAACTATTCTTAATGGTGTTTGGAATAAGCATTGCTACTTTGGTGGATGTTTAAAAGTGATGTTGTTGAAAATGTGAACGAATTATATGTATATCTCTATCAATATCATTTCAAATCTCTTGTACTAAGATCACGTGAAAAAGAACGAGTGTAAGTATTCTAGCGAATATAACAATTGATCATAAATTTGTGTGTATATATGTGAATGCACCTGCTAGTAGGGACCAAATTAATTTATTCCCTATTCTATTATTAAAAATTAAATAATGTTAATTTTTATTGTTTAAAAATTATCATTCATAGTTATCTTTTAAAAGCTTTTTATGATTATCAAAGTGGAATATCTTTTAGGGCTGACGACAGGGTTGGTAGGACCCACCCTCTCTCCCTAAATTAGAAATTTAATAAAGTTTAAAATTAATATATAGTAAAATTACACTTTAACCTTTCAAAAAAATAATAAAAATTTAATTTAATGTTTTAAAATATTATAAAATTATAAACTATTAAAATTATAAAATTAAATTTTAACTTTCATAAAATTATATAACTTAACTCCAACCTTTTTTCTAAAATTTTGTTTTTGACTTTATCCTTAAATATTTTATTTGGAATCAAACTGTAAATAAAAAAAATTCATATGATTATTTATATAGTAATTAGCACAATGTTTGTAGGCATTTTAAATTTATGTAATACATGTATTTTATTTCATTTGGTTAAAGTGTTGAACATGTAATACTAATATATTATTTTATAAAATATGATTTGTGCCTTTAAAAAATTTACAAAGCAAACTTTGAAAAACTTAAATTAGATGATTTCATTGAATCATGTTGATTCAGTTAGATTTTTGTTTATTCTATTGGACATCAAAAGTCCAAAATAAAACGTTTAAAATTTTCAAAAATATTTTTTAAACATATAAACCCAATATATAAACCCATTTAAAATCCAAAACAAAAGATATTGTTTCTTTTTTTTTTTTAAATAATATGCCAGCTGAATTTATTAGAAATTAAAATAAAATAAAAAGATTCCAAACGAAATTAAAATGTAGCAAAAAAAAAAAAAACAAAACAAAGAGAATTTAAAAAAACTAGAAAACGAAACATCAGACCAGCAAAATACGTTTAATGGACTGTTTACCCTATTAACTGTTCGGGCTGAGTCGGATATAGATGCCATGCCATAGGATAGGAAGAGTTCAGAGATTATTTTGACCATGAGTCGATGAGGCACTAGGTGTTAAGTACTTCGGTTTAACCGATGAGACACTGGGTGTCATTTTATTATAGCGCTGGGCGTGATTTATTACTTCGAATTTATCCGATAAGACACTGGGTGTCATTTTATTATAGCGCTGGGTGCCAAATCGGAGTGTTGGTTGGATCTGTGTATCCGTCAGAATCCGAGTCGTGTTAATAGAGAACTTTAAATACTGATAATTATGATCACATAAAATGAGAACACTATGAATGTTGTATAGGAAATCAAAGGAAAATGTGAATCAGTTATGCATGATGATATTATGCATAATGGACATGGAAAATGTATTGGGAAAATTAAGGAATGATATATAGATATGGATGATGATAGCATGTATAATTGGATAGGAATTGGGACTATAAAGTGAATTGTGCATTGATGCTCAAAAAAATGATATTTGTATATGTATTAAAATAAAATGCACAGTAAAATGAAAATTAAGAGTTGAATATTATCAATGATATATATAATATGTGGATAATATAATAGTTCATATGTAAGTGACAAAATATGGTATTTAACTTAATATGGATTAATATTAAATTATAGTCTATATAAAATGCATATATATATATAATGTTTAGTTATAGAAATATCACTGGGTAAATCTCACGTGTACGATTGTTTACCATGCACAGGATAGGTACTTTTATAGATTCGCAACTCAACATCCAAAGACAATCCTGTACTCCTACGTTAGTGAGTTTTGTTTCATTTTGAATTGGCATGTACCTAGGATGAGTCGTGTTTGAGGATGCCCGAAATTTATTGGTTGTAATGTTGTGGACATCCTTAATATTATTTTGGCAAACTTTGTATAATATTCTAGTTATGTTAGTTCATATTGTTATATGTATGTCATAAGGTTTGTAAATTGTTTTGGTAGTCTCACTCTTGTACTGGTAGAACTCTGATGGTTAATTTAGGTTTCGGTAGAACCCATCAGAGTATCGGTAAAAGTTCAGGGGAAGAATGCACTTTAGTTACTAACTTGTTTAGTGTCGGTAGAAGTCTCATTAGTATCGGTAGTTGTATTACGGGTTCGGTAGTCTATTTTCAATTATCGATAGAAGTTCTAGACTTAAATTACTTTGCTATCTAGAACTTGTAGTTTCGGTAGTTAGTTATAATGTATCGATAGAGAAAGAGATTTGTATCGGTAGAATGATAATATCTACCGGTAGAATTTTGCAGGTTTTCCTGAGTCTTCACTGTCTTTTCCTCTACCGGTACCTGCTCATACAAGTATCGGTAGAAGTACCTTGACTTTAGTAAAAATCAATAAATAAAATATTATTTTATTTTTTTAAAATGTTTTTTTAAAGGGTCAATCTTAATTAAGTAGGTAAAAATTTATAATTCAATAATGGAACTAAAATGAGTTTAGGCTTTAAATTTAATTCTTAGGGACTTCTATAAAGTTGTAACACCTTCTGGCTTGAGTTCGGCTACTGGATCGGGTAAGGGGTGTTACATATTTATTATATCATGTTTATTATAATTTGAGACTAATCACGACAACATGAATAGATGGATTTTGATTTGAAATCCACGCATGTTTGCGATAGTGATTGTTGGAGCCCAATTTTGACCGGGCCCTTTTTAAATTTATTTTAAGATTAAATTTGTTTTAAATTTAAATTTAAAATAAATTTAAATTTAAATTAAGTTTAAATTTATTTTTAAATTTAAAATTATTATAAATTTTAATAAATAAATGTCCAACTACAAAGTCCAAATACAAATCAAAGCCCAAATTAACAAACCACAAAAGAGAATCAAACTATTGAAAGACCACCGATAACAGCAAATCAGAGCCGAGCGTTATGAAAACCTATCCACGAACGTAAATCTACCACAAAGATAGACGAAAACGTGCCATAAAGCAAAAGCGTGCAACAAAGCAGAGGAAAAACATGCTACAAGGTAAAGGAAAAGCGTGTTGTAAAGGCAGATAAAAACTAAAAGTAAATAAAAAAATTTGAATATAAAAAAATAAAGGTAAGAAAAATTAACGGTCGACGATCAACATTAAAATTGACGTCGTCGCCGACTAATCAAGAACGAAAGAAAGAAATAGAATGACGCAGAGAACAAATTAAAAAACCCTTAATCTTTTCTCTTTCTTTTATCAATTAAAACAAATTGTTTCTAAATTCTAAATATAGCGTATATTTTTCTTTTACATATTCTATAATTAAATGAAAAATGATAAATAAACCCTAAATCTAATTTCAGTGTTAATTTCTCACGAACTCATTGCTTATTATGTACTATATTCTTTTATTATTTATTATTATTGTTGTTATTGTTGTTGTTGCTATAACTTCTAAAATTTTGGTTATCATTATTAACATTTCCAAGTTGGGGTGCTTTTTTTGCTATATTATACATTAAGAGTTATAAAATACAAATAATTTAAAATTTGATTATATTCAGTGAAGATTGAGAGTGATTAAATTAAGGTTTAATTAGATTTTTAATAAACATTTATAACTATAGATTTTATAAATTATTTTTTAGATAAATATATTAATTGAGATTTTATGTGTAATTGAAAAAAAAATTAAAATTATCAAATAGTGTGAAAAGAACCTAAAATAAAAATAATTTTATCTAATTAAAGTTTAAAAGTTTAAATCCGAAGACAATTTTATTTAAATAAAATCCAAAAGATCAAAAACAATATGAAAACCCGAAACCCAAATTGAGCCGATTTAGTATGGTTTGATAATAAGCAGTTTTTTATGTCCATTAATTTCGTTTTGATTCGAAAAATAAAATAACCAAATATCTCGATTCAATTAAAAAATTAAGAAAATGAATTGAACCGAACTGATCTCATATATATTTGGTACATTTAACATGGTAAAAACATAAGAAAACAAGCATAAAACATAGTTTTCAGACATAGAATAATGTCTTAAAACAATAAAAAAATCCTAATATAAGAATCGGAATCCTCAGACCAATTTCAAAATTCGATGAGCATTTTTTATTAATGTCATCCGAGATATCAATAGCATCTTGAGCATCCTTTTCATCAAAGTAAGGGAAACGTCTAGTCCATATGGCAGCATTTCTATGGCTCTATTAATAACAGTGCATTTAAAACACAATTACACCGTACTAATAGAAGAAGATTCAGTTTTACATTTTTTTATTTATATTTTATTGATTTTACTAAAATTAAATCAAATCTTACTAATAATACTTAATTTCAAGCTTTTAAAATACGAAAATTGATTTAACCAGTTACGTCAAATTATGGTAAATCAATCAATATAGTCATTTCAAGCATTGCGAGGATATGCAAATGAATTGAGAAAGGGACCTTAACGTTTGTTAGATGCAACTTGTGAGGATGAAGGTACACATCATCTATAATCTATAGAAGACTTGGGAGACCTAAGTGTTTGGAAGATCATAGAAAGATGAAATGAAAATTCGTTTTACCACCCAAGTTTCAAGTCGATTACTTGATAGAGATGTAACAAATAGGTTTAATGAATTATTATGCTTTCAAGAGTTTTATACTTCTAACATACAATTTTACAATGATTTGGAATTTAGACTCCAAATGCAACTTTAACAAAATGGAAATGATCATTCAACTATCTAATTTATTAATAGATAAGTTTAGCGAAAGAATTATCGTTATGAAATAAAGCATTACCAAAAATAGAGTTTTTTTGTTTCATTTTTAAACCAAACTAAGCTAAACCCTTTTTTTTGAGGTTTACAAAAATCCACAGCAGTAGGAATATAGTCTTTTTTGAAAAACGATATTAATGTTAGTTGATATTTAATTAAGGTTTGAAGTAAATTATTTCTAATTTGAGTGTGAATTCTTAAAAATTTAAACAAAAAATCATTAAAGCTTCATGAGGTTTATTTATGTTCATGTTATTAGTTATCCATAAATGGACATGTAGAGTATGATTGAAAGATACATAAATCTTACTTTTCAATAGATTGAAAAGAGGATTGAAGCTTAATATCCTCAAATGCAAGCAATGTGAACCATTATAGTACACATGCAAGACGATGTACTTAAAAGCTATACGCACAAGTCACAACATGATTTTTTGTCTTCATGTGCAACTTACGTGCTAACTAATCAATCAAAGAAAAAGAAAGACAATGACGCAAATGCTTAAAAATAATCTAAAGGACTAAAGAGAAGCAATGTAGAAGTAAACACCTGGTGGCACCTTAGAGAGAGGCCAAGGTCGATCATTGACATTCTATGGCAAGTGAAATGTTTTTGGTATATGAGGGAGCGAAATAAGGACAATTTCTACAAATTTTTGTATACTTGTCAGAAGGGATTGATCAGATTAATAATATATAGGGTCGAAAACTCAGTATATAGAATACTACTATGTAAAACGGTATATATTATCTAAATGAAAATGGGTTTTGTTTCCATCTTCTGTACGGAAGAGTAGCAAAGAACTAACACATGAAACCACGGCGACAAGAAAGGGCGCCTGCATTTGAAGTAATGGTGCCAACTAAGGAAGACGATTTGGCTGCTAAGCTAGAGGCCTTAGCGTAGCTGGCTGCTGCTCCTGCTCCTGATGGAGTGAAATATGCTCCATTTAGAAACATGTCTCCTTCTGACCTCCAATTCCAATGTCTCCATTTACTCTTCGATCTCTCCACTCTCTTTGTAACCTCTTTAGCAAAGCGGTTGAAAGGGGCAAGGTATCGATTGCCCTGGCTGTTAATGGTGGGATTTGCACTTCCACCAATGGCATACATCTCCCAGTGGGTGTAGTCGTTGTTCACTACATGAAAATATCCATGTCTACACCTGCAACATTTGGCAAAGAGGGTTGAGTCAAGGTTACAAAAGAGAAATTACACGACCATTTTTAAGGATGCTTTTTTTTTTTTTTTTGTTTACCTTGGCATTCTTTGGATAAGACCCTCACCGAAATGATTATAAGCAACGGTCACTTGCATCTGCTTGTCTCTTGCGTAAGAATCACTATGTCCCAACAACATAACCTATCATCGAAGTACTTGGAAGAATTAGTTTATTCGTTTAAATACATAAATATAGTTCAATATTGGTAAACCGATGTGAATTCTGACCTCGTTGTGGTGGGTGAAGTAGTTGTTTGAGATGGTAATTGCAGTGGAACCCATTATAGCATCAATGAGTCCATCAGCACAGTTAGAGAGTGAGTTATGGTCAACCCAAATATGGCTTGACCCAAAGATGGAAATGCCATCCCCATCAGCCATGGTCCTCCACCCGTAATGAGATGGGGAGCTTCGAACCATGGCGTTGCCGGTGGGCTTACAATCATGAATGTGGATTCCATGGATGATAATATTAGTGACATACTGGATGGTGATGCAGGCCCCATTAGCGATATGCACATTGACACCACGACCATCGATGGTCTTAAAACTGTTCATTATAAGCTCCTGCTTCAACCTGATCACCATGTCACGCTTGAACACGATCCAAAGTGGGCGGTCCTGGATAACAGCATGGCGGAGGGTGCCTGGTTTGGGGTTCACAGGGTCGTCATCCCTAGGGTCAGTCACCTCATAGTACCTCCCCTCACGACCACCAATGGCGTTGCGTCCAAAGCCAATGCCACAGTTGGCAAGGTTCTTTCGCCTGAGATACCAACGCCGATCACATCGCCAGCAATCATCAACCGGGTTCCCTGTTCCACATGAGAAATACCCCAATTTCCTCCTCTCTGTGCTATTTCTTATGCTCCTGCACGATTACCATAACATCATCATATATGTTACTAGATTAATTAAATGAAGTGAAATAATTAAGCATGTGGAGATTGGAATAGGATTAAATGATGATGGACAAAACAATGTGAATGTATCTGTTGAGTTGAGTTGGCCATGTGACATTTCGTGGGAGATGTACATACGGTCCATACGGAAAATTCGATATAATATTATTTTCTAGACTAGATTTTGCTACTTAAGGGAAATAGCAGTAAATGATAAGGAGGAAACCAGTTCCTGCCTACTCCTGTTTCTATGTTTTCCGTCGGTGCGAAAAAAACAATAAAGCCAATTAAAAACATTAAAATTAAATACAATGGTGGCGGTGTCCATGAATTTCAACTAGTTTTGTCAGTTATATGCAGCAAGCTCAGTGTGGAACTTGATTTACCATGCATCAAAATTAAGACAGATCTAGGATCCCTGTCTTTACAAATTTCCTTGTCTCTCTTGACCACCTGGCTAATTATTTTTCTTAAGTAAAATTAGAGATTTTATGCCTTTTACTGCATGGAATTCATGTATGTATAAGTTATAAAGTAAATGCTGTGGAGCAAAAGACAAACAGTCAATTAATTATTAGGTTGCTCCCTGCATTATTGATTTCATTTTTTTCCCTTTAAGGTCATTTTCTTTTTATGAAAGATAGGGAAAATCCAACATGAACCTTGGAGAATGATAAACTGTAAGAGAAACCAAGATTTACAGTAAGGTTGAAATTAGTGGTTAACTCTTAAGTTCCATTGACGGCAACTTAAAACAAAATTAGATATGGACGTGCTAAGTGTGAAGATTCGACCCATCCTTTACTTAGTTTTGACTGAATTCTATTGGATGGAACACATTTTTGACTACTCATGTAAGAAAGAGAAAGAACAGACAGTGGGAAATGGGAAAAAGACCTGTCAGACACAACACATATTAGGGCAAGTGTGAGGGGATCCATGTGAATCAATCAATCCTTTTCTCAAATTTCCAACATTTAATACAATTTTTATCCTGTAGATTAATTTCTTAGGAATGAAATGAAAATATTCAATGAATTTGTTGATCTTAATGCAAAACTAGAATGAAAGTTGAGTTAGAAATATATATGGCGAAACTCACATATCCACCATGGAAGCAATTTCCTCTGGATTGTCGACTGAGTGCTCGTTTATCCATTGCTCATCCTCCAACCTGTTGCAATAAAAAAAAACTGTCAACCCCAAAAAGCATTAAAACGAAACAGTGAAAAGCGAAATCCATGTAATGCAATGCAAAAAATAATAATAAAATAAAAAGGGTCTTTTAGTATTTGTTTTTCAGAGCCAAAGGAGGCTAGTAGGAGTTAGTTGATCCAATCTAACTCACCCCTCTTCCATTGACGAGTTTTTCAAGCCCTGCAACTTGTTTTCTTCACTGACCCTGCCATTACAAGCACCACAAAAATCAGAAGAAAACAAAAACCAGTTGCATTGAGAAAAGTACGTTTAATATTTTCCTTGAAAATGAAACAGAGGGAGAGAGAACTGGAAGACGAGCTGATTGTTTCCCGGGAAAATGTACCTTGAATTCAGCTCTGTTTTCTCTGCTGAGACCCTGACACAAACGAAGAACAAAATAAACGTTACTAGCAAAGCAAACGAAGAGAGCAATCTCTTAGAAATCCCCATCTCTGATAATTGTTCAAATTTTCCTGTTTGGATGATATGAAAACGAAGATGAGAAAGAAAGAAAAAGAATTATGGAATGTATGAAAAAAAATTCGGATAACGCAGTCTTTATATAGGGAGAAAGAAGGAGAAATAAAATAAATAAATAAATAAAAGAAAGTTAGATTGGAACTTCGTCATCGGTGAAGTCAAATTACTTATAGTGGGGAATTACCCTCTCTGTTTTTCTTCATTCAATTAATTAAGTAACCAGGGCCTTCCCATTTGCCTCATTAACCGTCACTAACTGAAAAGAAATTTAAAGCTACAACGTGTCGATGTGTCGGTAGGTCACGTGCCCGGCCATTTTCCCTTCTGACACTTCTGCTCTTGCTCCATTTCTTCCACGCCAGCTTTCTTAAATTTTCATTGGATGGAAAATGCCCTCGTTGATGACGGTGGAGAATTATTCGCTTTACTATTAAGCCACCTTGCCACAAGGCGACGTGGAAGTGTAACTAAATATCAGGTAAATGTACGAATTGTAGGATTTAATTATTAATTTGGGATTAATCGACAGGTGTCCTTTAATCCCGTACGGATTCATTTTTAATTTTCTTTTGCTTTTGTAAGTTTTTTTTTTCTTCTTTTTAATAAGAATTCCCTAAGATGTTTTAATGGAATTAATTAGGGATTAATCAAACACTGAGATGCATGAAGAAATTAAATTGAACTTGAAGAAATTAAATTGAACTTGTAGAAATGCCAAAGAAAGAAGCACATGATGATGCAAAGAAGTGTACATGTTATCCTAGTTGCTCAACTAAAAGAGGAGAACATGTCATTCCAATCAACCCACAACATATGCCTTGTATCATCAACCAATATTTTCGGTAAAAGCATCGTGGAGGTCCCTGTACTAAATGTCAAATTACATTTTATTTTTTTTACTGAAAAAATAAATAAATTAATCTTTATGTATTAAATCAAATAATAAATTGATTATTAAAGAAAACAGTTAACTTCTACATTACACCCTCAAAGAGGAGAATCGAAGCGCCTACTTCATAGCCAAATTGGCTTTTGTAAGAAAAAAAGAGCTACAACTAATCGAAACACCCCCAAAAAGAGTCTTAGCTTTTATTAGAGAAGGTAAAGTTAAAGAATTTTGTATTTTACATTAACCCATGTAACTTAACTTGTAAGTGTTTTTCACCAAAAAAAAAAAAAAAAGAAGAAGAAGGTAAATTGGTCATTCTATTAGAAATATTATTTATTGCTATTGTTAAAAATTGGTCCATGTAAATTAGCATAAGGTAAATATGGCATGCCATGTGTTTGTTTGATTATTCTATCAACCATGCTAGTTTTTAACAATACTGATGAATGAACTTTTTAATAAAAAAAAATCAATTTGCTCTTTAATCTATATTATTAATAAAATCCCAAGTGATCATCAATTTTAATCAAGTCATTAACTCGGTTAAAAAGTTAGAAGAATGTCCTTTCGTAATTAAAATAAATAATATTATTAGAAGATATTTTAGTTTTTTCATTTTTAAAAAAATCCAAAAAATATGTATTTGGTGGGATTTGAAACCATTCCAATTGCATTAATAAAACCTTCAATTTAACCACTCAACTAAAAATTTATTTTTATAAATTTTAATTTAATTATACATACCTTATTACTTCTATCAATTGTACATATATATATATATATATATATATATTTTATTAATAAAACCTCTGATTGAATTGATGTCACTTTCAACTGGTTCAGCTACTCAATTAAGAAGTTACGAAAATATAATTCCATAATTAAAATAAATTAATAAAATACATATTTATATATTATTATTAATTATTTCAACAATGCTTTTATTATTTATTGTATGGTACTTTTATAATTTAAATTTAGGTCCAACTTACTATTTAATATAGAGAATATTATAATATAATTCCGCAGAATGGTAGTTTTTTTTTTAGGAATGTCAGATACAATAACATATTAAATATGTCTATAATCAATTAATTTTAAGTTTTTTAATGTATTTAAAAAATTATAACTTAATGTTCAGATTTAAATACGCGTCAAGTACTGATGATGAATATATGGGTATGTACGAATTTTTATTTTGATGAAAAATAATATTAAGATAAAGTCCGAATAATAAATGTGATTAATGCGATTCAAATTTAAATTACATCTAAAACGATAAATATTTTTAACCATTAAAATATAAAATTTTATGTACGAAAAATTAACTTAAGATAAAAGAAAACAGAGAAACCTTAAACCCATGTTTTGTTAATTGTTAGCAGGAATCTAGCTGCAGGTTTCCCTGGTAATTATATATTTATTGCATGTTAATTCTTCAACGAATCATGTTTGAGAGACTACTATTTATTTATCCAACAATTGAAAAAATAAACAATAATAGTAAATAAATAAAGCATATATTTCAAACCCGAAAATTTTAAGATACAAACATGGGAAATATATGAAATTAATATCTTTAAAAGTATCTGATACAAATATTTTGTTTTGAAAAAGAAAAAGAAATTAGGTAAAAAATATTGGATAAGGATAATGTAAAAAATTGGGTGGGAAACACATCTGTCTACAACTTGCATGAGACATCTCTTGATGCAAGTATCATAATGTTGTTAATTCTTTGTAATTATTTTTTGGCATAATAATTTATTTGCTCTTTCAATTTTTATTAAAAAATTATTTACTTTTTATTAATTTTATCTTTTAATCTTTAAATTTATATTGTTTGTAATTTCTCTCAAAATGAATATAAAAATGAATATTTGTTAATTTTGTTTATGTGGCATCTGTGTGATAGTCCACGTGTATGCCACATTAGCAATTATTAAAATATTTTAAAATAAAAAATATTTAAATATAATTTTTATACTTTTTAAATAATTTTATATATTTTTAATTTTTTTAAAATCTAAAATTAATTAATTACCAATGTGGCCATATTTATACATCACCATAGTTAATAAACATAATTTTTTACATCTATTTTGAGAGTGATTTGACAAGCAAAACAAAATTAAAAGTTAAAAGAAACAAAAAATCAAATAAAAAAATTAAAATAATTTTTTTAAAATTATTATTATTGACTTATTTCTTTTATACCAATAATGGCCAAAAATTTATTCTAATTTTCATTTGTTTACAGTGAATTAGTTATGAATCATATTGTATTGTATTAGTGCTTTGTAGCCGACAAAAGAAACCTAACGCCAAACTTCAAAGCACCTTAAATTATATCACAATTTTTTTTTACACACATATATGTATATGAGAATCAAAATTAAAGGCTAAAAAGGTTGCATATTTTTAGGCATAGAAAGGGGTTCACATGGTTAAATTTTATACGTAGAATGAAATGTTGAGTTGTTTTATCCTAAAAGAGGATGATTCATGAGAGAATTGACTCCCAAGTTGAAACAAATTCTTCCCAAAATTAGAGCCAGACTTTGTTTCAAAACTTGGTGGTGAGAGCTGCCAAAGTTTAGGCTAAACACCTTTCTCCCTCTTTTCCCTTTGAATTACCAAATATAATTATTATTTTCGATTTTCAACTGTCCACCAACATGAATCTATAAAGTACGTGAATTCTTTTTTTTTGGGGTCATATGCATGAATTCATTTGTTAAAAAATTTTACGTATTTACTTGACGATTAAGGTGTTTATCATTTTAAGTGTGATCTAAATTCAAGTCACACTAATCACATTGCTATTTAGACTTTGCACTCCTCTTATAATTAAAAAAAAAACATAAATTCAAATTAAACTACTTGAGTGTTGGAAAATATGTTAATTACAATTATTAATCGGTTTCTGTTTATTTTAATAATTTGACTAATTCAAATTCGAACTTACATAAATTTAAATATCTCGAAAATAAAATAATTTAACTCAAAATTTGTCCAAATTTTACAAAATTCAAACTCATCCAAAAGTGGCAAATATCTTATGTTGATATTAAATCTTTAATTGACATTTTACTCTGGGTTTATATCCCAAATAATTTTTCCCTCCTTCATCAAATATAAATATTATTCATGAATCTTAAACATGAATCATAAAACGAATATGAAAAATATTCATAAAACTATTTTCGAAACATTATTTTAACATAATCCCTAACTTCCTCAATTGTGACTTGTCCTAAGGCAAAGCAATGCGTCCAACCTAGTATGCTTAACTCGACTTGAGCTAAGATTACACAAGAAATTTTCAATTTCATACTAGTCCAATTTAGTATGGATTATTATTTATTAATTAAAAAATAAAATTGAATTATAAAAATATATAATTATTAAACTTAAATGTCGCAAAAGTCTTTGTAAATAATTAAAAAATCAATTAAGTTTCTAATCGAAAGTTGTAATTAGTTGAGCCCTAAATTAAAAGTTAGCATTCAATTGACCCTTAAAATATAGTTTTCAATTAAAACCTTTGATGGGTCATTAAGTGATGATGTTTTAGTTGATGACTTAATTGAATTTTAATTATTTAAGTCTAAAAATTATTAACATATTATAACAATTTTTAGAAAATTATTATAATTATAGAAAAACTATAAAAATTGTAAAAAAAATTTAAAAAAACTTTGTTAAATATTATTAATATATTATAAAAATATGAAAATAATAAAATATTATAGAAATTATAGAAAAATAATATAAAAATTTAGTAAATATGGTAAATATCATTAATATATTATGAACCAAAATATGAAAGAATTATAGAAATATTATAAAAAAAATCAGAAAATTTTAAAATATATAAAAAATTTAATTGTATAAAAATTACTAAATGATAAAAAATTATCTAATCTATTTAAAATTATAAAACATTAAAAATTACTAAAAATAGTAAAAATTATAGAAAAAAAATTGTTATTTTGAAGGTTTAGAGTCTTTGGTTTCAATAAAAAGAAATGGGGACGATGAAGTGTGATGAATTTGAGAGACAATGAGTTTAGGTGAGTGATTAGTAATGATTTTGATTGAGGAGATGATGTGGAGAAAATTGATAAGGCTAGACGTAGGTATAGTACAGGACAATTTGTGAGAAAAAAAAATGAGTTGTAATTTTCATTTTTTTTTTAAATTATAAGAACTAAAATTTAAAAAAAAATTATAGAAAAAAGTTATAAATTATTAAATATTATTAAAAATTAAAAATTAAAAATTAAAAATTACTATTCCTTTTATAATTTTTATCATTTAAATATTTTTATATAATTTTCTATAACTTTTAAAATAGTTTTTAATAACATTTTTTTTTATAATTTTTAAAAATCAATTATTCAACATTACATTTTTTATATGAGATACTACATCAAATATCACATCATCACTTAACGATCTGCTAAGAATTTCAACGTAAAGCTATATTTCTAGGGTTAAATCGATTAGAAGCTCAATTTATTAGTATTGGAAGGAGATTAATTTTTTATTTTTATTTTCCAATTATTAGTAAAATTGTTTATACTTTTAATATTAAATAAATAGTGAAAAAATGGATTCGTAAAAAAAAAAAAAAAAAAAAAAAAGCCACAGGCAACAACGAGTCTCAACGTAAACCACGGATAAGTCGAACAACAACGTTCTATTCCTTTATTAATCTAAAATGAGTAGGCAGTCAAAGTCAAATATATGCCAAATTGCCATGTCTGTTGGTGTTTTTTAATAAATTTAGGGTTCCGACCAAATTCCGGCACCGTCAATCAAGGTCTGTCTTGGTTTCCCTTTATGCTTAATTCCCTGCACGAATTTATAAATCAAGAGTGTCTAGAATGCTACCTAAATTACCACTTTGACCAAATCTTCTCTTTTTGTTGGCCCAGAGTTTGACAATCTAATCAAACCTTCTTCTTTTAATGTTACATAAAACATTTATATTTCAATTAATTCTCAGTCTCTTTCGATTATAGAAAGTTTGGCTAATTGGAGCCTAACTTTTTTTTTTTTTACACGTTGTAATGCTAGTGGAAACTCAGCATCATGTTGGTTTCTTTGCTGCAATTTAAGAAACAAAAAGGAAACTTAACATTTCATATCAAAGAATTTAACCAAAACCTATTTGTTATAATTAACGCTTTCCACAATAAGTTATCTCACATTAAATGTTTTCATTGGTGATTTAATTCCGTATGTTAGTTTGATGATCAAAGTGTTTATCGTTTTAGATATGATTTGGATTCGAGTCGCGTTGTTGTTAGGGATTTACTTTTCTCTTGTAATTCACCAAAACAAAAAATTATTGTAAAACAATTATTGTTTGTTATAATAACAAAGTTGGATCATTTTTCCCAATGGTATGGTTCCACTTTATCCATCCTTTTCAAAGGAATCAAGCAGATATATGCCCAAGAAAAGATCAATCACTTTAAGGCGAATGCCACTATATTTAGATATATTCTTTTGAATTTTAACCAACCATCATAATCTTCTTGGAATTGACCATGGAACAAAGGTAAACGAGGTCTATGCTTTAATATTTTCAAACTTGGTAAAACAAACAAAAGCTCTTTAGTAAATCATTTCGGCTGTTAAGAAAAAGAAGAAGAAGAATTGAAGAGGGATAGCTCCACGCATAATCTCCAATCAAAAGCTTGCTGCCAACCTAACACTAGTCTTTATCTTTAGGAACACTTTAATCTTTTGCCAACTCCAATGGTGGATTGATGATAAAATGTTGGTGTAAACCCTCAATTTTTATGTTATTAGCCTACCTATGATAAAATTGTTATGGAAGTCTTTGCTCCTTCTATCTAAGAAATGGATAAATTAATGTTTGCGCGTTAGATGAAAAGAGCAAATTGGTTCTTTCTTTTAAAAATTTTATCTCTTTGTACTGTTAAAAACTTGCGTGGCTGATAGAATAATCAAACAGTAACACGTGACATGTCACGTGTACCTTATGTTGACGTATAGGGACCAATTATTAACATTAAAAATGGATGAAATTTTTAATAAAAGGATCGATTTGATCTTTGATCTAACATACAATTATTAATTTATCCATTTTTGAGTATAGGAGCCTGTTATGGTGTAAACCTTAACCTACCTGACCCGGTCCCCATACCAATCCACAACCCGACCAGTGAAGCATAGTTTGCTGATATGTAGTTCACCTGCATGGTTCGCATGCAAGCGAACCCCTATCCAAAAAACACGTGTTGATTCTATAATAGGATACGTATTGACCTACATAGGAACCTACTTAATCCTAGTAAGCCAAATCATGGAACTGGGCTATATAAATAAGATATTGGCTTTCATAAAGAGGATACACAAAAACACTCAACAAGTATAAACTACAATCACTTAAATGACTCTTTGCACCAACTAAATTTTACTTCAACAAAATCAAAATGTAATTTATCTTCTAATATAAAGACCTCCACGATACTTTTATCGCCTAACTATCACTTTGATTTAGAAATATTTTTTATTATGGCAACAGCAAACAAGTGCCCAAAACAATACATTTTCTGATTTTTCTTTTAATTGCTAAAGTGCTCATTGTTTTACCTTTTTCCTTCACACATGATCATATGGGGGAAATGGGTCTTAGGAAAGGATAATTGGATAAAGATTTACTTTATATACAAAAATATTGATGCCCAAACATAAAATATTTATGAATCCTCCAATAATTTTTTACTCAAATCTTGTGTTTTCAAATTCTGTCTTCCTTTGTGTAAAAGAAAAAGAAAGACAAGCCATTTCTTGTGGACTATACCCATTGTGGACTATACCCATTATTTCCTTCAATAACAAGATCCTTGTAATGTGTTTGGACCACAAAAAAAAAGGGGTTATATGCATGCCAAAGACATTACATGTGATGTTGGGTTTTAATAATTCACTCAAACTAGGGAAATGATTAAGCCAATCCTTAGTTTTACAAGGTTGATCATCCTCACATGGGTTTCCATTGAAATAAATAATTAAGCTTGTAAAATCTGCAACTGATATTATATATAAATTGCCTTCTCTTTTTCTATATAACAAATACATCACCTATCAAATCATTGCATAGTTGAGTGGTAATGAAGCTGACATAAAAAAAAATGCCATTAAATCCCATTATTGTAGCATAGTGAATTATTAGAAAAACTAGTCCTGCATGCAGGGAGAAATTAAAAAAAAAAAAAACCAGATAATAATATGCATGGCAATGTAATAATTATACATGTATGTGCCCTCGTGTGTAAATATATATATTTTGTCTGCACGTATAAGGACCTTGAATCTTGATAATCAACCTCACATGCACAGATTTGATTTTTTTTTTTTTTAAGGTAATATCCCAGTCTTTTGGCATTTTGCAGCTGAATCTTGATTATCAACACACAAGAAAAGATTTGATTTTTTTCAACAACTAAAGTACAATTTTTTTATATAGATTTTCAGTTTTTTTTTTTTTCATTTTTTTCTCTGATAGATCTAAGTGTTTGTCATTTTGCATTTGGATTGATCGATTTCAACGACCGAAACTTCTCTAACATTACTCCACAAATACGTATTAATCAACCATGACAGTTGGCTCCCTAATTTTTTTAATGGTATAAAATAATGGTTAAACTCTACTATTAATCATTATACTTTATAAAAGTTGTGAATTTAGTCCCTGTATTTTAATTTGATCAATTTTAGTCTCTATGCTTTTCGTATTGGTCAATTTTAATCCTTATACTTTTCAATTTTGAAACTTGAATCTTGTCCAAACAGTAACAGTTAAATTCGTTTGGTTAAATTCAATACTAGTCATGTACTATGTGACCCTTTTGTAATTACAAAAAATTCTAATTCTCTAGACATATTTGTTGCAAAGATTGATTATATCTTAAAAATGATATAAAATAGTTCTAGTCATCATGACTTGAACCCACAAGTGGCTCTAGTGGAAAAGAGGATGTTGTTCACTCTAAAGATCTCAGGTATGAGCACTTATATGTGTAAGGTGTGTGTGTTTGGTTATAAATTATAATTTTTTTACTTTCTATATACAATTTTTTCGAAAAGAAACGGAGAAAAAGACTTGGGTTAATTTAAAAAATATATTTGAAAAATTTTTGAAATATTTATCATTGCAATTAAAAATTACTTTTAAAAATAAAATATTTATTTTAAATATGAGATTGTAAAGTAGAATACATGCTGGACTTCTTTAACAAGGATAAAAAAAATATTTTTAGGCAAAATCACTTTTGAAAAAGCCAAATATTTTTGCTTTATGGCTTGATCTAAAATCCAAGTTTATTTTGCTTTTTACTATGTAATCATGATTTGAGTTGAAAAACATTTTTCAACCTCAATCATAATCAAAGCCCTAATTCTATAGATATTTTTTATAAAAAATATATTATGTATAAATTTAAAGGTTAGTCTTACAAATTTGGAGGTTTTTTTATATTAATAAAAAAAATCACTCTAGATTAGGGAAAAAACAGTAAGAACATAAAAGAGAATAATTTTTTTTATAAATATAGACATGATAATTAATGTTATTACAACAAAACCAACTTTTAATAGTTTTTTTTATATATCCTTGGAGTATAAGTTGTTAGGTTTGGTTAAGAATCAAAAATAGGTATCAAATGATTTAATTTTATCAAAAATAGAATTCTCATCTCGACGATTATTTTTTCTTTTTGCAACGTCGGTTGACAGTAAGTGATGTCATGACGTCGAGTTGTTTGACAACATGACGTGACAAACAATTTGGCAACATCACAACGTCAGACTTGAAATTTTGAAACTTTGCAATTTGGATTTATTTCGTGCTTGAGCCAACAAGAGCTTTCGTAAGCTTGATTAAGACTCAATTTGGATTGTCTAACCATAAATGAATATGTTTGACATTGAATTGCATATGCATGTGAATATTTTACTGTAAATTGACTATAGTTACTTCGAAAATGAATGTAGCATCCTATAGCTCGGACCCGATGATTGGATCGGGCAAGGGGTATTATATAACGGGTTTACAATGACTAATTAATTTAATTTTTATTTTTGAACTTCAATTATTTAATTAAATAATAATTTGAAAAACTTAAATTAATTCTCAAGTCATTTTTATACTCATTGGGAAAACACATTCATTTGCGAATGTGACCCATTTCTCTAACTTTATTATTTCCCTCCATTTTTGTTCATTTGGTTCTACATGAAATTCTTTCTTTTTTTGTTTTAACTGGGTAGTAGAGGGACCAATTAGACATATATAATTATGACTCAAATAATTTATAATAAATTTCCAGCTTTTCACCTATTAATTATAAACTTATTTAGTCACGAAGTCATCTGCTATAGTATCATGATTGAGCTCTCCCTTATTACATACCATTATTAAATCTACTTAATCAGTGCTCGTCCAATGACCTTGTCATAAGTGTGTTACTCTCATAGGATATCCTTAATCTCTTTGAGATGAATTCATTCTTCCAATATGATTCTATTTTATCTCATGGTAATCATTACATCTTTCTTCATGAAAAGTCAATTACTATCAAATAGTAATCAAGTCGTTTATCATAAAGACAAATTACCTATGACTACGTTTATTTTTCATCTATCATGTAATGCTGATGAGAGGATATCATTTACTTACATCAAAATTTATGAGTCACACATATATAGTCCATCATCCAATCAGGATTAAGTTATGCCACACTTTGAAAGTTATAAGTAAGCAATCCATAAATGGATCTCAGATCTATTCTACTTGGGTCTTGTTTAATATATTGTCAACCCAATCAATCACATCTATATCTCTATCTTTTGGTTGTAATCTACTCTGATGCTCAAGACAAAGCAGCTCTCTATTGGACTTGATTGACAACATATTAGTCTTTCAATCAGTTTGCTCATTTTCGATTAGACTAAGAATATGTTTAGGTTCATCTACTAATATAGTTGTCTTTCGTGTTACAATCTGACCACGTAGATAACCAGTGAGCCAATATTTGCTTCCATTTTGTTTGCATGCAAAAAAAATTAAGGAAAATATAGAAAGGGTATTAATGTAATTTATGGATATTTTTATTAAACAAATTTGTTCGAAAAATACAAGTATACTAAATGAATATACTACACTTAAGGCACCAAATCCGACGGTCTCCCACTTGCCCTAGTAAGGTTGATGAGTCATGTTTTGCATTTCTATATAATCTATATGTTTCTTAAAATTCCTAGCTAGTAGATTCTTAGTAAACAAATCCATAGGAATTATCGCTGCAACTATGACTTAATTCAATGGGTATAAGAATTATCGTTCAACAACTTACAAATATTTTCAAGGTTTAATGTAAGACGCATGCATTATCTTAATGCATATCGTTTGTTGCAAAAAGCTTTTTAATATTTGTTTAATACAAAAATTTTAATTGGATGAAAATCTATGTTCTTACTAGTTGATTTCCATGGGCGTAAGAATTATCATTGCAACAACTTACAAACATTCATCCAATTAATACATGAACCTAATCCCTTAGGTATTCGTACGTACTAATAGTCATTCAACATTTGGATAGCATTCTAACTTATGTAGAGCTTCATAGGAAGTTACTTAACTAGAATGATATTGAGTGTGAAACCATCAACTCAACATCCATCACACCATGTACCACAATTCAGTCATCCTGGGATAATTTCAATGAGTAACATGTGTGACTAGTTGTCCTCTATAAAAGGGAAAACTTCTTCAATGAATTCCACATGATAATATTTGCCTCAGGGCCCGCAAATTATCATATGCTATCACAAAATAGTCATCTCTTTTAAGTAAATCTCCTTAGTGAAGTCCACATGTCAATACCCTATCGTAGGGAGTGCAAGTTGTAATGTCATCACAACAGTCCATTAATGGGGGCCGTATCTCTTGCTTAGGGACATTATCCCACTCAATATTTTAAAAAATATGTAAGAATTTTTATTTTCGGTTTCAATCTTGAATGATTAAAATGTCATGACAAGTAAATGAGACATTCTTTTCCTAAACTATATAACTTGCTTATCATACATTTGCATGAACAAACTTTGCACTCAATTTAAATATCATCATGCTATCACAAAAAAAAAAAACATAAAATTAAATGACTCTAACTAGCCAAAGTTTTCATGATTTCGTCCTAGAAAAATAGATAATAAAATTACAATTATAACTCCCAAGCATTCTTTGAATCTTTTGAGTGAAAATCAAATATCCTTGTTTTGGGTTTCTCAAAAACCCAAATGACTTGAAAAACACTTAAAGGATGTACTAACAAACTACTATCGTCACCATGGATCTCCGCTGTCACCAGAGTCAACATCACAGTCACTATCGTTGAGCCACCGTCGGACCACCATTGGTCTGTTCTTTGTCAATATTTTATTAGTTGGCTAGGTCGAGTTTTTGTTGTCTCAATCAGTTCTGAATGTGTCTATTCTTCGAGATTTTTTTGAAAAAATTGGTTACATAAAAAACTTAAGTTTGTTTCCAAATCACATGAATGTTTCTAAAATAAATAAAACTTATGTGGAGATGATTGTCCAAGATCTAATTACATATCTCGAAATTTATTAAAACCTAAAATTACATCCAATCTAAATTCTAAAAATCCCAACTTTGGTAATATTACTTTATCAAATATATAATAAAATACATTCATTCTATATGGGATAGACCCCGTTAAGTAATGAACAAGTAAAAAAACGCAGAAGAAATTGAGAAATTGAATACACAAATTTAACGTGGAAAAACCCCTCCGAAGAGGATAAAAAACCACAACCAAAGATAATTTTATTATAATGGCAAAAGAACGAAGAGTACAAAAGATAAAGATAAAAACTAAACCTTGAAAAAATCTGAAAACAAAGGACCCTCAAAACATAAACACTAATTTCTCTAAAAGTGTTATGAGTTCTAATCTTTAATGGGTGTGTTTTCTAAGGTTCTAAAAGAACCTATTTTTAGGCTAAATTCCTAGGTCAAATAATAATAAAATAATTTAGACTAATTAGAGTTTGATTGAAATAAATAAATAAAGTTTAACTGGAAGATTATTTCTTAAATTTGACTAAAATATGTGTCATACTCAACAAATCTCCACCTTGATTCGTATTTCCACAACGTCATCTTTGCCAAAGTCCGCCACAGACATATCTTGAACTATGTAGGGAATTAGCTAAGTCGAATCTATGCTTAGAAGATGGAAGACTTCTAGCCTTCGACTTGTGTATTGCCAAATCAAAACTAACCTGAGTTTGATTTTCATAAACACGGTGCCCTAACTTTTCAAATCTTGCATAAAAAAAAGAACCTCTCTTCAACGAAGCAGTCATACATTTTTCCCTCTTATGACCAAGTTGCATCTGCTCCAAATGAGTTGACTTCAACTCCGTAACAGACGAGGGACGTACGATTTCACCAGTCACTATAGAACCTTTCAGAATATAAAGATTGTTGGTCCTTTTACCTTTTAACAAAACGAGAGCCTTACGAGACACCTTAATGCCGCTCAACTTGATGTTGATTCTGTAATCTTTTGAGTTTAAAATACTCAAGGAGATGAGATTCTTTCATAAATAAGGTACATACCTGACATCTGAGAGTGTCATGCATATTAATTTTAACAGTACCAATACCGATTACCTTACTGGATGAATATTTACCCATGCGCACAACTCCACCTTCAACTGAACTGTATGTGGAGAACCATCCTTTGTTTGGACACTAAATACCTTCAGCAATATCCTATTCGCATAAAGAGACACATAAAGAGTTTTTAATTGTTTCCATAAGGCGGATGAGGTCTTCTCCATCAATACCTCCTGCAATATCCTTTTCGCGAGGCACAAATGAATTGCAGATAAGGCTTTTTTATCAAGCTCTTCCCATTGTGACTGATTTAAATTCTCGGGCTTTTTCTCGGTAACTACATTTTTAAGGCCGGTCTGAACTAGAATTGTCATCATCCAAACTTGTCACAAATTGAAATTTGCAATTTGTGACAACATCAAACTTCTCAATATTGAACCTTGTTGTTGCCATCACTGAACCAGTTGATCTACAAAAATCGAACTAGCTCTGATATCACTTGTTGGGGATCGACCCAGTTAAGCAACGAATAAGTAAAAAATAGAAGAAGAAATTGAGAAATTAAACGCACAAATTTAATGTGGAAAAATCCCTCTGAAGAGGATAAAAAACCATGGGCAAAAATAATTTTACTATAATGTAAAAAACAAAAAGTACAAAAGATAGAGATAAAAACTAAACCCTGAAAAAACCCAAAAACAAAGAACTCTCAAAACATAAACACTAAATTCTCCAAAAGTGTTATGAGTTGTAATATTTAATGGGTGTGTTTTTTAATATTGTAAAAGAGCCTATTTATAGGCTAAATTCTTAAGTCAAATAATAATTAAAGAATCTAGACTAATTAGAGTTTGATTGAAACAAATAAATAAAGTTTAACTAAAAGATTATTTCTTAAATTTGGCTAAAATATGAGTCGTACTCAACAGATTCACATACATAACTCATAACATGAATATATTTAAAACAATGTTACATCTTATAAAAAATCAATCAAACATGAAGGAAAGAGAAAATTCGGTATCGATTTATACTATAAACATAGCATAATCTAAATCTAATACCAATTATTAGAAAAATTCGATTTAAAAATGATTTTCTTTTACAATGGAAAATTTTGAAATTGAGTCGATTTTATTATATTTATAGCAATAATTTTTTCCTAGATAGTACTTATGCTTTGAGTAAGACGAATACTAGGCGTTCTCGAATTTCAACTGAACGATCTTTTCCATTATTATAGTACAACAAATTGCTTCTAGTATGGGCTTAAACAATAACTAGCCAAACACAAAACCAAAATGATTTATTACTTTTAGTATAAAAGTAAATCTCTCTTAATACAAATCAGTAGAATTGTGATTCCCGAAAAATAAAATTTATACTTAGAAAATAAATTATCTTTTACTTTTTGGCAGAATAAAAATATCTCAAAATTATGTGAAACTTATGTAAAACTTATTGTGTTGATAGCTCTAACAATGCCATCTATTTATAAAGAGAAATAGAAGAATCCTGGTTGAGTTTGTAAAACACAAATAATATTTATTTAATAGAAAAACTTGTCTTCTAGTTGAACTAGAATAGGGGGTGACACATCCTAGTTAAATACACTAGGGTTGTTGAAAACTCATAGAGTTATCTTCAACACTTTTAAACTAGTAATTATGCAAATTTTGAGTGTTTGATAACAAATCTTGGAGTTTTTATTATAATTTTGTTATGTTGAATGATACTAAGATAAATTTTCTAATTTGATCATTTTATACACTAACACACATGATTTTTGTAGTTTTTGAGACAATTGATAAACTGGAGGAAAAAACAGTCTTGAAGCTCACCTTTTGATGCTCAATGTTGTAACATATCTACAACATAAGCCATGCAAAAAAGTGTTGTTATGTGGTCATCTTTGGACGTGCAATTAAAAGCTTATTGGACTTTGAAATTTTTTTTGACCTGGCTCGAGAATTGGTCTGAAAAAATGGGCAACTTACTAAGGAGATAGGAGCCCAAACCATCCACTAATGAGGAAAAGGTCCAACCATCCATAGAGGTGACCAAATCAACCACCCAAGACTTGATAACATTGAAAATCATCCATAAAATTATTACATTTGACCATCCAACTCCCCTCCTCAATTCAAATTTTCTCTCCCATGAATCAAGCAAAAATTTCAAAGTCATCCACTCACTTTCCTTAAAGCAAGGGCTGATCACATAAGAAGAAAAAAAATTAAGGCTCCAAATTGCTAAAAATAGTCTACCTCTACAAGTATAAATAGGTTTTAGCTATTCACTCATTTCATTCATCCCTCACTCACCATCTCTTCTCCCATTCTCTATTCTTTCACTTCCCATTTTAGAGAGCAACAATAGATTTTGAGAGGAGCATTTCAGAAGTTCTCTTGAGCAGTAAAATTCGACATTCTTAAGGGCAATTGTGTGAAGGAGTAAAGCAGAAGGAGGGGGAAAAAAGAACGCAAGCTGAGCTACGGAAAAACACCGAATTTTTCTTCCAGTTTCTTTTCCTTTTAACTTTTTATTTTGTTCTGAATTGATGAACATGATTACTAAATATTTTTCTGTTTTCAGTTTAATTAAATTGACTTAATTCTGTTGTTGTTGTTGTTATTATTGTTGTTGTTGTTGTTGTTGTTGCTGTTATTGTTGTTGCCGTTGTCATTGTCGTCGTCGTTGTTGTTAGATTTATTGCATTCTTTTAGTTTAGATTGTTATTATTAAGTTAATGATGTTATGTGTCTTGTTTGTCTATGCATTCAAATAAAAATATGAACAAGCTATTTATGCATTATGAATGAACGGAAGCAATTGAATTGATTATTTAATCCGAACAAGATTGTAATTAATTGGCACAATATTTGAATGGTGCATGTTTGATCTTTTTTATGATAAATTAGGTCAAAGTAGTAATAGTATTGAAAGAAATTTATTACCTTGCATAACCTTAGATTAATGTGATTAAATTGTTTCAGTATAAATATATTACTGTTACCTCACATAATTTGATGTCTAGTTATGAGATTGTCAAGTTAATCAAACATATGCATATGCTAGAAAAACTTAATAATTAAATAAGTGTGATTTTATGGGTTAATAAATAACCTAGTTGTCATGGATTTCTTCTGTAACATCATTAACATTATTTTAATAATTGTAAGTTAATGAAGGCAACTAATTTAACACATTTATGTCATAGTAATTAAAACTTGTGAATTGTTGCTTAATATTTGTGTTTATATTTCAATTAGCTTTTACATACTTGATAATTTTAGGTTAAATAATTAAGTTAATCTACTCATAATTATTTCATCACCATTTTGCTAAGTTTTTATTTTCACAATATTTGATGACACTTTTTACTTACTACTTTATTACTTGTTGACGACTATGTACACTTGCATATCATCCGAATATTTCGCAATAGATTTTTCACATTGTTGTCGTGGATTACTTGCAGACATTATTTGTGAAGTTAATTATTTTTTCAATTTGGTTTATTTTTCAATTATTCTAACTTAGATATTTTTGTGATTTTTCTTTCAAGTGTTCATGAGCATAGATTGAATTATTGACATACTCCTAAATTACCCTTAAAACAAATGAACTTTTAGACAAAGAAGAAGAGAAAGACAAGTCTAGAGACAAGCTGAAGAGATGGATGCAGAAAATCAAGGAAATAGAGTTACTAATGCTCGCAATTCGATCATTGTTGCTGATGACAAAGATCGATCCATAAGACAGTATGTTGTACCTATCTTTAATGAACTTAATCTGGGGATTGTAAGACTTGAGATCGAGGCATAATAGTTTGAGTTGAAGCCTGTAATGTTCCAAATGCTTCAAAAAGTGGGCTAGTTTAGTGGGATCCTAATGAGGATCCACACCTTCATCTTCGATTATTCATGGAGGTAAATGATTCCTTCAAATTGGTTGTAATGATCAAAGATGCACTGAGGCTAAATTTGTTCCCATACTCGTTAAGGGACAAAGCACAAGTGTGGATGAACTCGTTGTCACCTGATTCTATATCCTTGTGGCAATAATTGACAGAACGCTTTCTAATGAAATACTTCTCACCTAGAAAGAATGCTAAGTTGTGAAATGAGATCACTACCTTTCAACAATTGGATGATGAATCCTTGTATGAGGCATAGGAGAGATCCAAGGAATTAATATGAAAATGCCCTCACCATGGGATTCCACATTGCATCCAATTGGAGACATTCTATAATGGTCTAAACGCGCACACAGTAATGGTGGTAGATGTTTCTGCTAATGAAGCTCTTCTTTCTAAGTCTTAAAATGAGGCTTACGAAATTATTAAAAGAATTGCTTGCAACAACTACCAATGGCCAACCAATCGAGAAGCCACAGAAAGAAGAGTGGTAGGAGTACATGAATTTGATGCTTTTACATCCTTTGCAACTCAGGTATCTTCTATGTACTCAATGCATAAGAATTTTACTGCTAATGGTTTCAAGAGTAATATGATAGGTCAACAAGCAAGCCGAATTGAAAACATATCCTGTGTATACTATGGAGATAGACACATGTTTGAAAATTTCCCATCAAACCAAGAGTCCATCTACTACGTGGGTGACCATAATCATAATAGAAGTGGGCTAGGTTACAGTTTAATTTCAAAAATATTTCATAGAGAAATTAACCAAATTTCTCATGGAATAATCAAAGGGTTGGCCTAGCAACTTGTAACCAATTTCATTCGGAATTTTAAGTCCAATTTTTTACAAAGCCCAAAAATAAAAAAAAAACCTAAAATAAAGATGGAAAAACCTAGCAGTTGGCCTTGGATGCATGACCACCATTGCCCTTGCCCGGAGAATCTCCAAGAATTGAGAATCTGCAGAACTAGGAAAGAAAATCAGAAAAAGATGTAAATTTGGTGTTATAAAAACACAAAATCAAATGTAAAGAGGAGATGATTATTTTTTCAGAGAGGAATTTTTTTAATAAGATTGAAAGATTTTCTTTGAGCATTTATATACGCATTAATAGAATCAAAGCAAAAAAATTGAAGGTATCGATTTATATTTGTATTTCTTCTTTTTTCTTCTTTTGAAACTAAAACAACAAAGATAGATCTAGTTTTTTTTTTACCTTTTGATGTTGATTCGTCCTTGACTTCTTTCGGATATGTGAGACCCATGGCTTCCTTCGGATTTGCTCGGAGCTCATTGGAGTTCGTATTCTTTTTATTATTATTTATATTTAATTGTTTATTTTGACATTTAATTTATTAATTTTTTGTTTATTTATTTATTTGTCATTTATTTTCATGCCCAATCTCAATTATTTTTATTGTTTATTTTAGTATTTAATTTTTATTTTTATTTTTTTGTTTATTTATATTGTTGTTATTTATTTTCATGCTATTTTATTGTTATCTCTTTTATTATTATTTATTTAATTTTCATTTATTTTTATTATCTTGTTTATTTATTTATTTATCATTAAATTTTATGTTTTTTTCTTTTTATTTAATTACAGGTTGATTAACCCTTAATTTAATTATGTTAGATATTTTTATGATTGCATTTCATATATTTATTCATTTATTTGTTATTTATTTGTTTGTCATATTTTGTGCCTTTAAATTAATTACATGCTCTTTAAATTAATTATTTTAGAGTTTTCCCATATTTGTGTTTTATATATATTTATTGTTACTTTTATTATTAATTAGTTAATATTTATTGTCATTATTACTATGATTATATTCTTATTTTATTTAATACTATAATTATAATTTTTTTTGTGTTATTAATTATATTTGATTGTCATAATTTAATTATTTATATTAATGTATTTTATTATTTTTCCATTATAATTGTCAATTATATACATACTCATTCATTTATTTTTGCATGACATTTTAATTTTTTTTTAAAAAGATACATAAATTTTTTTAAAAAATCGAGGTGATAGTCTTTATTTCGGGAATTTGAGAAAATTATGCTTTAACTAATTGGGTGTGATTTTCTTTTTAAAATGAGATAATTGAATACCTTATTTAAAAATTAAAATATACGAGATTTTGAGTTAATAATTAAAAATACTTGTCATTTTCGAAAATTCGAATTGTTATATCCTAACTTACTGGATGTAACTTTTTCTCGATTAATTCGAGATAACGAGCTTTCTTCGTAAAATTTAATTTTTTTTAAAATAAAATAAACATGACAGTCATGCATTTAATGATCACAATTTAAATTTTCTCGAGTTTTTAATTTTCAACAAATAAGACTTTAAATAATTGATTAAGTACCAATTTTTGGGCGTGTGAGGGTTCTAATCCTTCCTCATGCGTAACCGACTCTCGAACCCGTTTTATGATTTCAAAGACCAAAATTATTATTTTAATGATTTTAAAATTTTTAAGGTGATCCAATCACACCTATAAAAAGGTTGGTGGCAACTCTATTTTTCGTTTTCCAAAATATAAGTCGACACTTTTTTTTTTCAAAAAAAATGGTTTCAACAGCTTGGCGACTCCATTGAGGACATTTTTTAAAGAGGGTCAAGCCACAAGTCAATTATTTTTTGTCTTGTTGTTGAAAATTTAAAATTCTATTTAATTTAATTTGTGATCCTTCGCATTTTATTTTTGTTTTATTATGTTGCTTTGAATTTTATTGTATGTATGTTGTATTTAATTTGTAATGTTTATATTTTTGCATACATTTGCATTTGTTACTACACCTTCTAAGTGGAAGTGAGAAGCCACTCCTTCGTGAGGTTTTCACCTCCGTGCAGGATAGTGGATCGCTTTTGGGATATATCTGTACCTATGTTTTCGTGAGGTTTTCACTTCTGTGCAAACATATGAGAAATGTGTCCCCTAAACCGAACTCGTCTGTATGAGCCTATAATGGGTGAGGATTGAGGAATCTGCTAGTTTGGGTACCTTTACTCTAGAACTCAAACTACATGTAGTGAACCCTAAGTACCTATCCTAGGTAGTGCCATGCCGAACTTTTAGTGACTACTCGAAATAGATGCGTAGGTTTTTTTATGCTTTTAATTTGTTGTTAAATTTTTATAATGATTACACTTGTTTTATTTTTTATCTTATTTGCATTGCACCTTTATATTAAGAAATATATTGATTTAAGTTTGATTTCTAGTGAATAGCTAGTCATGAAAAAGGAGTATCTTAATAAGGTGGAGGAAAATGTGGCCGTGCGCATGTGGTCAGAGGCTAAACAACTCGAAAAGGGTGATAGCCTAGCTAAAACTGAGATTTTGCTTGATTTAGTGTGACTTAGAATAATCTGCAGGAGCTGAAAGAGAGATGGGATTAGTGGGATGACGGAATGAAATAGACTTTCTACTGTGAGTATGGGGATTTGCCGTATTTACTTGATGTTAAGGTAGACAAGCATCTCTTTTGAGCCCTTGCACAACACTAGAACCCGACCTACTATTGTTTCACCTTCGAGAACATAGACATGATGCCTACAATTGAGGAGTACACCGCTTTGCTTCGTTGCCCAAAAATTCAGGTAAACAAGATCTACTTGAGAGCTGCTAGTGTGCTAACTTTTCTTAAGAAATTGATTAATATTATGGGGATGAGTAAGTAATGGGTTACAGCTTGAATTAAGGTAAAAGGAGATAACAAACGTATCACTTGGAAGAGCTTACGAGATTTGATCTTAGTACATCGAACGCGAAGAAAAAGGTGGATATATTTGCTCTCAATTTATATGGATTTGTTGTCTTTCCTAAGTTGTTAGGGCATATAGAAGAGGCAGTCACTGATTTATTCGACCGGTTAAAAAAAGGGGTCACACCTACTCCGACAATTTTGGCTGAGACTTTTAAGTCATTGAATGCATGTCGAAGGGAAGGAGAAGGAAGATTCATAGGCTGCGCACCGCTATTGATGATTTGGTTCCATAGTCATTTTTGGAAGGTGGAAAAGGTCTCTTATCGAGTATTTTCTAAGAGTTATTCCCTTTTGAGAGAATTGGTGACTACGTAGAGGCAAGAGAATATTTCTAAGGAGAAGTGAATGACGATACTCCATAGTCTCCGAAACAAAGACATCGAATGGTAAGCACCATGGTATATTCCTGATGAAATACTTTATTGATGTGGAGATTTTGATTGGGTACCATTACTTGGGATAAAGGGAGTTGTAGGATATGCTCCTTTGTTAGTGATGAGACAGTATAGATCAAGGTAGATCATCCTAGTGACACAAGGTTTGGCTCAGTGCGAGTTTACGTATAAGGGTGAGAACAATAAGAAGAAGGTTCGAGAGATATCGAATGCTTGAAATCAAGTTCGCATAATGAAGACGTTTGCTACAAATCCCCTGGTAACCTCGGAGTATGATGAGTGGAGGAATAGAAGAACTAATGACAACATCCCTGTGCTAAATCCAAAAAATGTCCGCCTAGTTCAGGAGCATTTACAAGTAATTCCATCAAAATTAGAACTCATAAAGCAAGATTTTAAGAAAAAAAGTTCTGAGTTAGGAAAAGAGATAGAAAAGCTAGATGTTGTAACTAGGTTAGATGTTAATATTCAAAGATTAGAGGCCCAAAAGCTGAGGAAAGGAAAGAGAAAGGTTGAAGAGAAATTGGATAGTTTGAAGGACTACAAGAAGCTCCGTTTGTCAATGAGAACCATTGGGTTAGGTAAGACATCAGAACAATGGCAACAAGAAATTCAAGAGGAAAAGATTCGAGCGGAACAGTGGAAGAAAAAGTTTCAAGATGCTCAAGTCCAAGAAAATGTCAAGAAGAGTAAGCTGTTGGAAAGTCAATTAGAGAAAGCTGAGTTGAAAGCTCGACTTGTAACACCCAAAACACGAGAACCGTCATCGATTAGGATTTTCAGTGTTTTACTGTTCATTTATCACTGTTCATCTTTAACATTCTTTTATTCCAACTATATTTATTAAAGAAATTCACTTTTCACATTATAAATCAACATTTAATCATAAATGCAATTCAATAAGGATAAAAACGGCATTTTCAATAGTTTAGGAGACTTCTACCGATACCTGCTGGTCAAGTATCGATAGTAGTCAAATTAGTGAACAATTCAGAAACTGTAAAGATTTTTACCGATGCATGTGCTTGTTCTATCGATACAAGTATAATTTCTACCGATACAAGTCATGCTTCTACCAATACCGAAAACTCCAGAGAGCTACGATTCTCACCCTGCAACTTCTACCGATAATAATAAACAAACTACCGATACATCAGTAAACACAACTATCGACACTTGCAATTCATCTACCGATACAAACCTAAGTCAATGAGCAACCTCTCTCCTACCCTGTATTTCTACCGATACATGCATAAGTTCTATGGAAACAAGTATGCATAATCTCAAAAATGAAGTTAAGACACAAGTTTAACATTTCAACACATTCAATACAAATTATGCATTAGGCCATCTCACACCATACATAATTATCCAAGTCTTTACATAGCATCTAAATTCATCCCCAAATTGCACTTCATGCAAAACCACATTCAACATAACAAGATAATGTCATCCTAGTACATGTCAAATAACCAAGTGATGTAAATACTACCGAACAAGCTTCCAAGATAATGTGATGTCTTCAGGATGATTCGATCTTCAAGTCGTAAAAATGAAATCTTCAAAACAACATCAAGTTCACTGGTAAGCATCATAGCTTAATAAGTTCGCAAAGTTCACTAATTTACCCAGTCTTAAATGATAAGCAACTCTATAATCCGTCGAGCTATCACAACTGAACTTCAAAGATCATTATTTATTTTACTCCCTATTGACTCAAAGGTCATAATGCTCATTTACTCTCTGTTGATCCGAAGGTCATGCCTGTTACTAGTATACGATGTTATTCTTAACTTTCGGTACGGTATATCTGTTCTCTATGATGTTACTCACACTAAGCTAATAAGAATATGCAAATTAGCATAAATCTTAACCATCGTAGGGCCTGTAATCCATACTTGGATTCTATTCACCTTACG
This sequence comes from Kokia cookei, assembly GCA_039519145.1. NCBI lineage: Eukaryota > Viridiplantae > Streptophyta > Magnoliopsida > Malvales > Malvaceae > Kokia > Kokia cookei. The sequence continues at coordinate 23,289,683 of CM076904.1, read as the reverse complement.
GTAACTCACAATGCTATAGAGAATTCGTAACAAATGCAAGATCTCCGTCATCGGATCATTTTCTATCTTTGGCACAAGGCCGGGAAATCCTCATATCGTCGTTTCTATCTTTCACGTTTCCAATCGTCGTTTCTCATTTCAACAATCATTAGAAAGACAGTTATAAGCAGTTATTATAAGAAGTTAACACTGCGAACTTACTAGATTGGATTGTAGTTCGAAAAAGACTTTAGGGATTAATCCGTCAATTTTTTATTTTTGTGTTCTGTAACACGATTGTTGTTTACATTCACAAATCATTCAATTCTCACATTAAGTCACATAATTTGATCATTCAACACAATTTAGTCATTTGGGAAAATTAAATGATTTTACCCTTAATAGTTTCCTTTTATTCAATCTAGTCCTTTCAACACAAAACATACAAAATAACCATTCTCTCACATAACCAATCATAACAGAATTCTCTTGGGTTTCTATCCAACCTATTCACATATTTATTTTCACAACAACACATGTAATTTCACCATTTTCACATTTTAATCCTTAAACCCTAATTTCATAAAAAATCACTTTACAAAAAGATTTAACCCAAGCATCAAACATTCAAATATATCAAAAGCCTTCAAGAACAAGCATTTTAAACAATGATAAGTTTCATAACGTTTGATAGATTCACAAATTAGTCTTTGCATAAGCTAGATTAAGCTAATACGGACTCGAAAACATAAAAATTATTAAAAACGGGTGAGAAATCACTTACTTAATGGAGCTTTAAGCTTGGCCGAATTTCTTGCTATGGTTTCTAGGGTTTCTTATTTAACCTATTTATTACTAATTTACCAATTTACCCTTATTTAATTCATGTGAATCCTTTAAATTTAGTCAAAACAATCCACTTCTTCCTTAAAAGGTCTATTTAACTTTTTAGGACCTTAACCTATCCTTCAATTAACATTAAATACATGAAATTCAAATATTGTACCTTTACAAATTAGTCCTTGCTACTCAATTAACTATCTAAATTATAAAATCTTTTAACCAAAATTTAATACGATGTTATTGACGTCATAAGTATTAAATAAATAATATTTACGACTCGACTCGTTTGAGTTGTGATAAAAAAATCACTGTTTTCTACAACACTAAAAATCTAACTGTTACAACTCTCCCCCTTAAGGAAATTTTGTCCCGAAATTTCTTACCAGTAAACAGGTTAGGGTACTATGATCTCATCGAAGCATCCATCTCCCAAGTGGCCTCTAACCCATGACAATTCCATAATACTTTCACCAGCGATACTTTCTTGTTTCTCAATTCTTTTACTTTGCGATCCAAAATCCTAAAAGGTTCTTCTGAATACGACAAATCCGGCTGCATCTCAACCTCACAAAGTGCAATCACATGAGAAGGATCTAATCTGTATCATCTTAGCATCGAAACGTGAAACACATTGTGAATCTTCTCTAATTCTGGTGGTAAAGCCAACTTATAAGCTACAGAACTAACCCGTTCGATGATATCGTACGGCCCAATAAACAGTGGACTCAACTTCCCTTTTCTACCGAATCGTAACACCTTCTTCCAAGGTGAAACTTTCAAGAAGATTCGATCTCCCACTGTAAACTCTATATCTTTCCTTTTGAGATCTATGTATGACTTTTGTCTGTTGGATGCTACTTTTATACAGTCACGGATTACCCGGACCTTCTCTTCAGTCTTCAGTATCAGGTCGGCTCTAACCAGCTTAGGCTCACTCAACTCAGACCAATACAAAGGGGTTCTGCATTTTTACAGTATAGTGCCTCAAATGATGTCATTTTAATGCTGGACTGGTAACTATTGTTATAAGCAAACTCTACTAACAATAAATATTTCTTCCAGCTACCTTTGAACTTGAGTATACAACATCGTAACCTATCTTCTAAAATCTATATCACTCACTCAGACTGACCATCTATCTGTGGATATTATGCTGTGCTGAAATTTAATCTGGTTCCTAAAGCTTCATATATCTTGCCCTAGAATCTCTAGGTAAAGCGTGGATCCCTATCAGAAATGATAGAGGCTGGTACTCCGTGTAGACGCACAATCTCATACACGTATAACTCAGCCAATCTCTCAAGTGGATAATCCACCCGTATAAGAATGAAATGAACTGACTTTGTCATTCTGTCTACAATTACTAAAATCAAATCTTTCTTTCTCGGTGTTTGGAAGACCTGTAACAAAATCCATTGTGACTCATTGCCATTTCTACTCTGGAATAGAAATCGGCTGTAGTAATCCAGACGGTACCTGATGCTCAACTTTTACTTGTTGACGAATCAGACATTTAGTCACAAACTCAGAGATTTCCTATTTCATGCTTGGTCACGAATACATTTTCTTTAGGTCGTTATACATTTTCACACTCCCCGGATGAGTGAAATAAGTGCTGTTATGAGCTTTCATCAGAATGTCCTGTCTCAAGTCCGAATCACTCGGAACACACACCCTACCCTGAAATGCAACATACCCTCTACATCAACTGTAGAATCTATAGTAGTATCACTCTGTATCTGCTCCTTTTTAGCTATGAGTCTTGAATAATTTCTCTGAGATTTCTGGATCCGTTTTAGAAATAACAGTCTCGTCTTAAGCTCCACTGTTATAGAACCATCACGTTCCAATGATAAGTGGTCATTCATTGCTCTCAAAGCAAACATCGATTTTTGACTCAGGGTATCAACAATAACATTGGCCTTACCCGGATGGTAATCAATCACAAGGTCATAGTCTTTTAACAGTTCCAACCATCGGCGCTGTCGCAGATTCAATTCCTTCTGTGACGTCAAATATCTCAAACTCTTATGATAAGTAAATACATGACATCTCTCCCCATAAAAGTAGTGTTACCAAATCTTCAATGCAAAGACTATAGCCGCTAACTCCAGATCATGAGTCAGATAATTCTTTCATGCGGTTTTAATTATCGGGAAGCGTAAGCTACTACTTTCTCATCTTGCATCAAAACACACGCCGATCCCCTTAAAGACGCGTCACTGTAAATAATGGACTCTTTTCTCGACTCTGGCTGCGTCAAGACCGGAGCTTCAATTAACAACCTTTTTAACTAATCAAAACTTTGCTGACACTTTTTCGACCACACGAACTGAATTTTTTTGTAGCAACCTGGTCATCGACAAGGCTAAGAAGGAAAAGTCTTTCACAAATCGGTGATAGTAACCTGCCAATCCTAGGAAACTGCGTACCTCGGATACATTCTTCAATACTTTCCAATCTAGAATAGATGAGACCTTGCTTATATCAACCTAGATTCCCTCCAATGATACTACATGACCTAGAAACCATACCTCTCTCAACCAGAACTCACACTTACTAAACTTCGCATACAATTGTTTCTCCCGCAAAATCTATAACACCTCTCTCAAATGCTGAGTATGCTCTAATTTTGTCTTGGAGTAAATCAATATGTCATATATAAACACAACCATAAATCTATCTAATTGAGGCTGAAATACTCTGCTCATCAAGTCCATAAATGTTGTGGGGGCGTAAGTAAACCCAAACAACATAACCAAGAACTCATAATGACCATACTGAGTTTTGATCACCGTTTTCATTATATCATCATCTTTCACTCGCATATGATAGTAACTTGACCGAAGGTCTATTTTGGAGAACACGATTGCACCTTTTAGCTAATCAAATAATTCGTCAATCCGTGGCAATGAATACTTGTTCTTGATTGTCACCTTATTTAGCTGCCTGTAACCTATACACATCCGTATAGATCTATCTTTCTTTTTCACGAATAATATAGGTACACCTCATGACGATACACTGAGTCGTATGAACCTTTTGTCTAACAATTCTTGCAGCTGAGCTTTCAACTCTTTCAATTCGGTTGGTGTCATTCTGTACGGTGGAATTGAGATTGGAGCGGTATTCGGTAGTTGCTCAATACCAAATTCTACCTCTCTGACTGGCGGCAAGCCCCATAACTGTTTCGAAAACACATCTGTATACTCTTTAACAATCGGTACCTGATTCAACTCTATACCCGAACCTCGAGTATCAAGTATGTATGCCTGGAATACCTTATAGCCTCTACGAACCATCTTCTGTGCTGATATAGTCGAGATCACTCTAATTCCAATGTTCAATCTACCGAACTCTGCTGTAATTATCTCACCTGTCGAACATTTCAAACTAATCTGCCTCTGCTCGCAATTTACTATTGCATCATGCTTAGATAACCAATCCATACCCAATATTACATCAAATTCGGAGAATGGCAATAGAATTAGATCAACAGTAAATTCATAGCCTTGGACTTTCAGTGGACATTTACAACATATTAAATTAACAATGACACTATGACTCAACGAGTTTGTGACTTGCACATCAAATTCAGTCGACTCTACTGATAAATTCTTATCAGTTGCTAAAGAAGTGCATATATATGAATGAGTCGAGCTTGGATCAATCAGAGAACACACAATATCATTAAAAAGGTAAAATATACTGGTCATAACATCAGGTGCGGTAGCCTCTTCTCTAGCTCTGATGGCATATGTCCGTGCAGGTGCCCGTACCTTAGACTGGGTTACATTACCCCTATTATCGCCTCGATTTTTGCCTGTACTATTGCTCTATCATGGGTGTTTACCTTTTGGTAGTGAAATAAAGGGTTTCACACTCTGATCCTTTTTTACCTCTGAGGTTATCGGGCAGTTTCGCATGAAATAGTTTGTACCCCCACATCGATAGCAAGCCCTATCTTTTGACATTCACCCACATGGTATCTTCCACAAAGTTCACATGATGGGTTAGACACATTTTCGACATTAGCTACACTAGCTACATAACGGTTCTGAAATTTAGACTCTTGTGGTCCCGATCTACTCCTACTAAAAAATCCAAAAGGGATAGCCTCACGAGTTTTATTTTCTCTAAATTTCTTTGGTGGTGACATAGAAAAAGTTCTAGTGATACTCTTCTTTCCAGATTCCCTAAACCTCTTCTCTCTTTGCCTCTTATTGTGATAAATTTCTTTCATCTTTTGAGCTCTATCCGCAAGAACCACAAACGGTCGCAGCCCATATCCTATTACCATCATCTTGATTTCATCATTCATCCCATCATCGAAACGAAAGCACATTGCCTCATCTGTCGGTACAATCTCCCGAGCATACTTACTAAATTGTACAAATTCTCACTCATATTCTGCCACTGTTTTGTTTCCTTGTCTCAAATCTAGAAACTCATTCATTCTCTTGTCCATGTACCTTTTGCTGTCATATTTTTTTAATTCTGTTAGGAAAAATTCCCAGGTAACTTCATTTTCAAGCATCACTGCCCAAATCGTTGTCCACTAATTGTAAGCCTCGTCCTTCAACAACAAAGTTGCACACCTCAGATAGTCTTCTAGAGGACAAGCTATCTTGTTCAGGACTCTTAGTGTGTTTTCCAACCAGTATTCAGCTCTAGAAGGATCGTCTTCTATGTTTCCTCGAAATTCTTCTACACCATATTTTCTAACCTTGTCCGTCGGAATACGACGTCTCTATTTCACCACTAGAGGAGGTAGAGGTATAGCGGGAGGTACTACTGATCGGGTGGCAAATTGTGTAATAGGAGGCAAAGGAGGTGGTGCCATCGGGTTGTTCCTCATGAACTCCGAGAACCACTGACCCATCAATCCGAAGAAAATATTCTTTGCTTCGTTTTCGGTCATCGAAAATATAAGTGCCCCATGACTAGCTGTAGAATCATTAGTCGGGACATTACTGTTCACCTCATTAGTTTCCTCTCTTTTTGAATCAGACATCTCACATTTATATACAAGAACTATGATTAGATTAGATCCATCCATATCACAATATCACAGGATCATTTGGCATGTACTTCTAAAACATAAAATACTGTCATTACAGTCCTAAAAATAGTTAAATCGAAATGTTTGATGCCACTAAATGTAACACCTAAAACCCGAGAATCAACATTGATTAGGATTTTTGATGTTTTACTGTTCATTTATCACTGTTCATCTTTAAGATTCTTTTATTCCAACTATATTTATTAAAGAAATTCACTTTTCACATTATAAATCGACATTTAATCAGAAACGCAATTCAACAAGGGTAAAAATGACATTATCAATAGTTTAGGTGACTTCTACCAATACCTGATGGTCAAGTATCGGTAGTAGTCAAATCAGTGAACAATTCAAAAACTGTAAAGATTTCTATCGATACATGTGCTTGTTCTATCGATACAAGTGTGATTTTTACCAATACAAGTCATGCTTCTACCGATACCGAAAACTCCAAAGAGCTACGATTCTCACCCTATAACTTTTATTGATACTAATAAACAAATTACCGATACATCAGTACACAACTATCGACACCTGCAATTCATCTACCGACACAACCTAAGTTAGTGAGCAACCTCTTTCTTAACCTGTACTTCTATCAATACATGCATAAGTTTTACCGAAACAAGTATGCAGAATCTCAAAAATGAAGTTAAGACACAAGTTTAACATTTCAACACATTCAAAGAGTAGAAGAACTTGAAACTTCTTTGAAAAATTACGAGATCCAGATTGAGTTCCTTGAAAGAACCTTAGAGACAAATGATAAGCAACTTCAGCACTCTAAAAGGCAAGTCAGAGATCGAGACTATATCATGGGTGAAGCATTGACTCAACTAAGAGAAGTGGCAGAATATTTAGAGACGTTAGCTATTTAAGTTGACGTTTTGAGCTTAGAGTATGAATCAGAGTCTGATAAGGACCAAAAGTTAGCATGTCTCCTTTGAAAGATTAAGACTCTGAGCAGTAAGACAAGGCTTTATATGTAATTTATCATATGTAAAGACATTCATTTTCTAGTAAAGTTATTCTATCAGAATTCGATCAAGAATCAATACCTTTCTTGCATATATATACATGCATTCATTAGCATTGCATTTCATTACATGCATTAAATTTCAAAAAAAATAAAAAAAAAATCCTCACATATTTAAAACATTCGTGCTAATGGAGTGTTGTCAACTCTGAACAAAAAAACTGAGAGAAAGCAAGATAGTCAAAATAATGGGGGAATGTTGTAAAATTTTGAGTGTTAATATCCAGAAAGGGGAATAGAGGAGGGGCTTCCTTTAGTTTTTAGGACTTGTTCAAATTAATATTCAAAACACGCTTTTTTCTCTAAGCTCGAGAGTAATAAGGATTCTTTTGTAAAGGGCACATGACGACTATCTGTTATTTCAATAAAAATGATGCATTTTGTTCATCCCATTTGACAAACATCTTACTATTCTTTCCATTCGTTTCATACCATAATCCATAATTCCTAAATTCATTTGTTCTTTAATCCCATTTTGTTCATATGTCGGATCCCTTGATATCAATGATATGAGTTACGTTGTTATCGACCTAGAGCCTCATTTTGAACAGGATGTGTGTTCAGAAGAATCTTAGGATTTCGAAGATGCTCAAGATTGTAATTTATCTTTAGATCTGTTGCGGATGATTAAGCAAGGTGAGAAACAAATCCTACCTCACAAAGAATCAATAGAAGTTTTGAGCTTAGGGGACGAAATTGAAAAAAGAGAGGTGAATATTTGGACTTGTATCTCTGTAGAAATAAGACAATATCTTATTGAATTGCTTCGAGAGTTCAAAGATGTATTTGCATGGTACTATCAAGACATGTCTGGTCTAAATACTAATATTGTGGTGCACAAGCTCCCCATAAGAGAAGAATGTAAACCAATCCAACAGAAGCTTCGAAGAATGAGGCCTGATGTACTGAAGAGGTCAGAAAACAATTTGATGCTAGTTTCCTACAAGTGCTTAAATATTCAAAATATGTAGCCAACATAGTGTCAGTTCCTAAGAAAGATAAGAACGTATGAATATGCGTGGATTATAGGGACTTAAACAAAGCTAGCCTGGAGGACAATTTCCCTCCACCTCATATCGACACCTTGGTGAACAACATAATAGGACATTCTTTGTTCTCCTTTATGGATAATTTTTTCAGGTACAATCAGATAAAGATGCATCCTGAGGATATGGATAAAACCACATTCGTTATCAAGTGGGGAACCTTTTGCTAAAAGCCATTCCATTTGGACTGAAGAATGCAGGGGCAACATATTAAAGGGTTATGGTAAGTTTGTTCCATGATATGATGTACAAAGAGATTAAGGTCTATGTCAATGATATGATCGCAAAATCTCGCACAGGAGAAGAACACATGAAGTTTTTGAGAAAGTTGTTCTTAAGATTGAGAAAGTTTCAGATGAAGTTGAAACAAAACAAATGTACTTTCGAGTCTACTTCAGGTAAGTTGTTAGAATTTTTGGTCAGTAAAAGATGAATTGAGATAGATCTTGATAAGGTCAGAGCTATACAAGAGTTACCTCTGCCATGTACTCAAAAGGAAGTTCGAGGGTTCTTGGGCAGATTAAATTACATTGTTCGGTTGATCTCACAACTAATCGAGAAGTGTGATCCTATCTTCCATCTTCTCAAGAAGCATAACCTAGGAGTGTGAGATGATGGATGCCAAAAGACCTTTGACAAAGTTAAGCATTATTTGTCCAATGCTTCAGTTTTAATGCCACCGAATCTGAATAAACCTTTGATCTTGTACTTAGCCGTATTTGAAAACTCTATGGAATGCGTTTTGGGCCACCATAATGAGTCAGGAAAGAAAGAAAGAGCAATTTATTATCTCAGCAAGAAGTTGACTAAATGCGAGATAAGATCTTCGTTAATTGAGAAATTATGTTGTGCTTTGGTCTGGACTACTCGAAGGTTGAGGCAGTACATGTTATGTAATAGCCCGTTTTTCAGTGATGTTGGAAACAGTGACTTCGAGACCACAAACTCGACGAGAAAATTTTTATAATAAGTGTTTAAATTAAATAAGTCGATAATAATTTTATATGGAATTTTGAATTGAAGAATTTTAATTATTGAATTAAAAGTTAGTATAAGTGATTTGGTTTAAAAGTCAAGTGGTTTTAGAAAATGAGGTATTGGGACCTCGTTTTTGAAATTAAGGGCCGTAAATATTTTTATTAAATATTTACAGAGTGTTATTATACGTTAATTGAAGTTCGGTTGGGTAATTTTGATGATTAATTGCTTAATTAAGGAAAAAGGAGTAAATTGTAAAAGAGGTAAAAGTTAATTACTATTGATTAAAAATAAAAGGGACCAAAGTGGTAATTACACCATGGTAAAAAAGTCCAAGCAGTGGAGGATATGATTACCTTCCACTAACTTTTGGGTTATTTATTTATTTAGTCTAAATTGTAAATAAGTTTGTTTAATCGGAATTTAATATAATTGAAGGACCAATTATGGAATTGGACCCTCTTTAAATGGCTTAATAATAGAAATGATGTGACACAAATTTCTTTTAAATCGTAATTAAATGAGAATTCACTGATTAGTCTATTTTTTAGTATGATCGGGAATAGTTGTTTCGAGGCCACAAATTCGATATGTTAGATTGTAAATATTAATTATTTAAAATTTACGAGGTCATTATTATGACATTCAATTTTGGTTACGAAATTTTGTTGATTAGATAGTTAATTAAGTAAAAAGGATTAAATTAAAAAAGTGCAAAAGTTGAATTCTATTAATTAAAGGAAAATTGAAGGATTGGAATGGTAATTAGCCCATGGGGTATTGTAGTGGATCGTTTTGGGTCTTTAATTGGTGAAAAATTGGCTGAATTCATTAGGGGTAAACTTGCAATTTTTAATTAAATAAGTTTAAGTGGAAAGAAAAGAAAACTTTAATTGATTTTTCTTCATCTTCTTCCACAAGAGAATCGAAAAACCTAAGGAGAAGGAAAGAAGCATTCGGCCTAGCTTTTTGTTTCGATTGGGTATGTAAACCTCGTTCGTTTTTAGTAATTTTTATGTTTTTGAGTTCGAATTAGCTTAATCTAGCTAACCTAAGGACTAATTTTTGATTTTTTCAAATGTTATAAAAATTTTCAATTGATGAATAAGCTTGTTCTTGAAAGTTTATGGAAGATTTATAAGCTTGGTTGTTAGATTTAAAGATTTTTGTAAAGTAATTTTTAGAAATTTTTTTGTTAAAGGAATAAATTTGTAAGGACTTAGGGTGAAATATTCAAAAAGTGGACTGTAGAAATGCTCTTAAATATTCGGCAATGCTGGAATTTAAAAATAAAATGGTTAATTTGCAAGTTTAAGTCTTAAGGACTAAATTGAATAAAAATGTAAAGTTAAGGGTAATTTTGTAAAATACCAAAAAGGCTTATTTGCATAAAATGATTAGAAATTTCATGTTTATTTAAAAAATTGAATGAAATTATTGTAATAGATCAAGATCGTGTCCCGATCGTGAAAAAGGGAAAATTACGAATTTGCCTCTGAAGTTCACATTAACTGCAATTTCGTTCGGTAAGTTCGTAAAGAAAAATTTACATTTAAATAGTATATTATTTGTATTCTTTATAATTGTTACAGAATAGATTATGGTACGTGAAATTGAGAAAGATGAAAAAGAAATGAATGAAAGAGATATCAGGCTTTGAGCTGATGATTTGAAATTGACGCGATGGTTGAGGTACCGCATATGTTGTGAGTCCTCGATAGCTCGTGCGATTAGCATGGTGAGTCGGGAAATGAGAAAAAGAAATATGAATCCTAAATGGATTACAGGCACTACGATGGTTGAGATTTATGCATAAGTGCATATTCTCAACAAGTCATGTGAGCAACATCATTAAGGAACAGTTATATACATAGATACCGTATCGATGACTGAGGTACCACATATGTTGCGAGTCTTTGACAGCTCGTGTGAGCAGTATCGTGACTTAGAAAAGAAATATGGGTCCTAACTAGATTACAGGCCCTACGATGGTTGGGACTATGCTTTACGCATACTCTCGACGGCTCGTGTGAGTAGCATCGTTAGGGAACAGTTTATAGTACAGACAAGCACCGTATCGATGGCTAGGGTACTGCATACGTTGTGAGTCCTCGACAACTCATGTGAGCAGCATCGAGTACTGGTAACAGAAAAGCTATAGACAGGAAAGTTGGAACACCAAATATGGCTTGAGGAAGCAACAGTTCATCCTAGCTCGATTGAGATATAATTGCTTTATGCATATGATTGGTAACTCTTTAAACTCTTTGAACTTACTAAGCTTTGATGCTTACCAAAGAGCTTATTGTTGTTTTGTAGATTATTTGTTGTTTGAAGATCGGATCATCTCAAAGAAATCACGCTATCTCGGGAGCTCATTTGGTAGTATTAACATCCCTTGGTTATATGACATATACTAGGATGATGATACCTTTGAAATGCTTAATTTTAGATTTGCTGGTTTCTTTGTTGAACTAAACTTTCATGCTTGTTTGATGTTCTAAACAAGCAAATGTGTTTAGTAATGAGTTAACCTATGAATTTAAGAATCCTTGTCTTGATTGATTGTATTTTGTGTTATATGATGAAACAAATATTGTCATGTATAGATTTTGCAAGATGAGAATTTGAATAAGAGTATTGTATTGAATGATGACTGATAAACTTGAGGACTTGTGTGAATAAATGAATTCTACATACTTGTTTCGGTAGAACCCTTGCATGTATCGGTAGAAGTAGAGGGTAGGAGAGAGGTTATTCACTGACTTGAGTTGTATCAATAGTTTCATATTAAGTACCGGTAGTTTTGCCCATAAGAGTATCGGTAGTTTATGTACTTGTATCGGTAGAAGTTGCAAGGTAGGACATTTTAGCTCTCTGGAGTTTTTAGTATTGGTAGAAGCATGATTTGTTTCGGTAAAAGCTTTACTTGTATCGGTAGAACTGTCATAGGTATCGGTAGAAGTTTGCACTGTTTCTTGCATTGTTTATTGACTTGAAAACTATCGGTATTTGTCCAACAAGTACCGGTAAAAGTCTCCTAGAAGTGTGAAATGACATTTTTACCTTTATTGAGTTGATAAACAAAGTAAGAATAATGAATTATAAATGTATATATTTTTTAATAAATCAAGAAAGATGTTAAAATAAGATTTGAATAGGTAATGATCTGAGGCACGAATGCATGTGATCTCGAAACCCTAACCGACGATGGTGTTGGGTTGAATACTATACAATGATAGTAAGAATGATTTATATAACTTGGATGATATTGTGATATTATGTTGAGATGAAATATAAATTTCGTAATATGTGATATGAATATTAAATTCTTCTTATGATGTAATGATAAGTATGTTTGGGTTATAATTTGATTAGCTAATGGTGAAGGTTGTGTGTTTGAGACATAGGACCATGTGATCCTTGATGGAAAATATCCATACGTGATTCCTAAGTTCTTGTGTGATTGAATTTGATTATTGATTGATTGAAAGGTAGTAAATGAATGTGTAGGTTTAAATGGAGTTAGTATTCTAAGTTGCTAATTAAATAAATTGTGATTGATTTCTATGTATATAAAAAAAACTCGAAAAATTTTGTAAACCTAAGACCCTAGACCGGTGATGGTTACGGTTTTTGGATGTTATATTTAGTAGTATCAGAGCTTACGATTTAGTCGATTCTCGAACTAAGTATAGTGTGAATAAAGTCTAGAAAGTACATGCCATATAAACCTATGATAGTGTGATATTGATTGATCCGATCTAACACCTGTTTTATTGCAGATTTTAAAGATGATATATGAATCTGATTGTGATGAAATTAATGAAGTTAATTGTAATATTCTGACTACTGATTCTGGTATCAATCATAATACATTGGTTTCATAAATACTTGAAAACGAAGAGGTGAGTCAAAGTTTATCAGTTTTACAAATGTCTGATGATAAAGTCAAATATCTTTTGGATTTGATAAGACAATGATTTATTGAAATTGTGCAATCCAATTTAATAGTTTTGCGATTGTTATCCCTGAGTATAGGTAAACAAAGTGAGATCGAAGACATAATGATGGATCTGAAGTTATAGTGCTTGATATTATTTTGGGTATGTTTTATTCTCTTGGTATAATTTAGTGTGAATGTACTGATTGTGATGGGGTTGTTTATTCTCACATTGCATTGTATTAATAATGAAGAGGGATTTATTTCTTAACCAATGAGATTAATGTTTGGATCACAATCCGATAGGTTGGAGTTGGTATGTCAAAGCTATCTGTTGAAAATTTGTGATTGTGATTTCTCTTGATAATTTGATGTTATTATTAAATCATGAATTTGAGACTATTCCAAGAATATATTGAATGAAGTTATATGATACTATAGTGAATTATAGTCTAAAATGAAATGACTTAAATGGCGGATTGGTGTACTTATTATGGTTCAGTCTAGTAAATCAAATAGTATAAATCAGAGTTGTTTAGATGACTTTGTACATGAAATGACCTAAAATGATTGAATATATATATATCATACAGGGAACTTGTTCAATAAGTTAAAAGGGCATAACAGTGTATTAGAAAGCTAATAAAGATTCAATTATTTAGTTCTAATTAAAGATATGAGATGCTGAAGATTTCTTTTGAACTTGAGATAATCATTAAGAATTCTGGTAATATTGTCTAGATTAACTAATGTCTCTGTTGATTTATGAATATGATGAATCAGATTGTTCAATCTTATCTAGATATTTAGATGCAGTCATAATTATGATTATTAATGATATTCTAATAGACTTTAAAAAGAAACTGTGTATGTGTAATATGTGAGAAATGTATTATAGACTATGTGTGAGAAATAATCTACATGAAAACTATCAACAGTGAGTTTTGGTTTAGTGAGATTGGTTTTCTTGGTTATGTAAATTTGAAAGATGGATTTGAATAGATTTAGGTAAAAAGATTTTTTTATTGTAATATGAAAACTTCAGAAAACATCTCTGGAAATTTCTGTTTCGATCTATCTTGAATCTTGGAAGGAAATTGAACATCACATATTGTCTAAATTATTGCTGCTTATTATGATTCCTGAGTAGGGAAAGTCAAGATAAAGTTAGTGTTATTTGAGACTGTTTATTCACTATATTTGGATGAGCTAGTAATGATTTTTGTTGAGAGGAAAAATATTAGAATAAATAGGTACTGCTAGATAAAAATTTCGAGGATGAAATTTTCCTAAGGGGGAGAGTCGTAATAGCCTGTTTTTCAGTGTTTAAATTAAATAAGTCAATAATAATTTTATATGAAATTTTAAATTGAAGAATTTTAATTATTGAATTAAAAGTTAGTATAAGTGGTTTTAGAATTTGGTTTAAAATTCAAGTGGTTTTAAAAAATGAGGTATCGGGACCTCGTTTTTGAAATTAAGGGCCGTAAATATTTTTTTTAAATATTTACAGAGTCTTATTATATGTTAAGTGAAGTTTGGTTGGGTAATTAAGGAAAAAGGAGTAAATTGTAAAAGAAGTAAAAGTTAATTTCTATTGATTAAAAATAAAAGGGACCAAAGTGGTAATTACACCATGGTCAAAAAGTCAAAGCGGTGGAGGATATGATTACCTTCCACTAACTTTTGGGTTATTTATTCATTTAGTCTTTTTTAGTTTAAGGCTAAATTGTAAGTAAGTTTGTTTAATTGGAATTTAATATAATTGAAGGACAAATTATGAAATTGGACCCTCTTTAAATGATCTAATAATAGAAATGATGTGAAACTCTTTAGATTTTGATAAATTTAATTTAAATCCTAATTAAATGATAATTCACTGATTAGTCTATTTTTTAGTATGATCGAGAATTGTGGTTTTGAGGCCACAAATTTGACATGTTAGATCGTAAATATTAATTATTTAATATTTACGAGGTCACTAGTATGACATTCAATTTGGTTATGAAATTTTTTTGATTAGATAGTTAATTAAGTAAAAATAATTAAATTGAAAAAGGTGCAAAAGTTGATTTCTATTAATTAAAGGAAAGTTGAAGGATTGGAATGGTAATTAGCCCATGCGGTATTGTAGTGGACGGTTTTGGGTCTTTAATTGGTGAAAAATTGGTTGAATTCATTAAGGGCAAACTTGTAATTTTTAATTAAATAAGTTTAAGTGAAAATAAAAGAAAACTTTAATTGATTTTTCTTCATCTTCTTCCTCAAGAGAATCGAAAAACCTAAGGAGAAGGAAATAAGCATTCGGCCTAGCTTGTTGTTTCGATTGGGTACGTAAACCTCATCCATTTTTAGTAATTTTTATGTTTTTTGAGTTTGTATTAGCTTAATCTAGCTAACCTAAGGACTGATTTGTGATTTTTTCAAATGTTATAAATTTTTCCATTGATGAATAAGCTTGTTCTTGAAAGTTTGTGGAAGATTTATAAGCTTGGTTGTTATTTAACGATTTTTGTAAAGTAATTTTTATGTTAAAGGACTAAACTGTTAAAGGAATAAATTTGTAACGACTTGGGGTAAAATATTTCAAAACGTGGGCTGTAGAAATGCTCTTAAATATTCGGCAAAGCTGAAATTTAAAAATAAAATGGTTAGTTTGCAAGTTTATGGCTTAAAGACTAAATTGAATACAAATGAAAAGTTAAGAGCAATTTTGTAAAAATGCCAAAAAGACTTATTTGCA
Source organism: Kokia cookei (assembly GCA_039519145.1). Lineage (NCBI taxonomy): Eukaryota > Viridiplantae > Streptophyta > Magnoliopsida > Malvales > Malvaceae > Kokia > Kokia cookei. The sequence continues at coordinate 23,274,053 of CM076904.1, read as the reverse complement.
TAAAATGATTAGAAATTTCATGTTTATTTAAAAAATTGAATGAAATTATTGTAATCAATCAAGATCGTGTCCAGATCGTGAAAAAGGAAAAATTACAAATTTGCCACTGAAGTTCACTTTAACTGCAATTTCGTTTGGTAAGTTCGTAATGTTAAATTTACATTTAAATAGTTACAGAACATGTTATGGAACGTGAAATTGAGAAAGATGAAAAAGAAATGAATGAAAGAGATATCAGGCTTTAAGTCGATGATTTGAAATCGACGTGATGGCTGAGGTACTGCATATGTTGCGAGTCCTCAACATCTCGTGCGAGTAGCATCGTGAGTCGAGAAATGAGAAAATAAATATGGATCCTAAGTGGATTACAAGCCCTACGATGGCTGGGATTTATGCATAAGTGCATATTCTCTATAGCTCGTGTGAGCAGCATCGTTAGGGAACAGTTATATACACAGATACAGTATCGATGGCTGAGGTACCACATATGTTACGAGTCCTCGATAGATCGTGTGAGCAGCATCGTAACTCAGAAAAGAAATATGGGTCCTAAATGAATTACAGGCCCTACGATGGCTGGGACTATGCTTTACGCATACTTTCTATAGCTAATGTGAGTAGCATCGTTAGGGAATAGTTTATTGTACAGACAAACACTGTATTGATGGCTGGGGACCACATACGTTGCGAGTCCTCGATAACTCACGTGAGCATCATCGAGTACTGGTAACGAAAAAGTTATAGACAGGAAAGTTGGAACACCGAATATGGTTTGAGGAAGCAACAGTTCATCCTAGCTTGGTTGAGATATAATTGTTGTATGCATATGATTGGTAACTCTTTAAACTCTTCGAACTTACTAAGCTTTGATGCTTACCAAAAAGGTTATTTTTGTTTTGTAGATTGTTTGCTGTTTGAAGATCAGATCATCTCGAAGAAATCACACTATCTCGGGAGCTCATTCGGTAGTATTTACATCACTTGGTTATATGACATTGATCAGTGTTTTTACGACACAACGATTGTGCAAGCGTACACGCGTCGATGAAATTATAGTTGATAGAAAAATATATCAAATATCGAACCCATGAGGAATGGGTTCTTGATGTCTAATTATCAGAGCAATCACTACTAAAATTAAATGTAATGTGAGTACTGATGTCAGTGCAATATGTTAGATCTGCACACTAAAATAGTCAATCAATGTCAACGCAATTAAAGTTAAATTTCAGAGATTAAATGTTAGCGTACTGAAAATAAATCCAATTATGTTGAGTGTTAAATGTTGAATATTAAAATGCATGAAATATAAATGTGACCAAGTGTAAAAGGTAGAAATGGTTCACTGAATCTTGTTAAGTTGCAATGCTAGATGCGTCGACAAGGTAAAATATAGATGAATTGTCACTGCAATGAAGTCCCTTTGAGTTCATACCAACAACAGCTCCGTACTTAATCTCGACTCAAATACAATCACTCCACCTCTCGGTGCGAGCAACGATGTGTATCTAAGAACAAGTAACTAGTTTTATCACAGTCCCGCGTAGCTCTCGCCTAACCCACATGTTGAACTAACCTGTCACCGCATCTCTTGATGTCAACGTACTGCAATTTCACTTTTGTGTTTAAAGCAATTAAATCCAAGAATAAACAGATAAGCAGTGTAAAGTAAGAATCAAAATGATCTAACGTCAAAAGATACTCTCGTATTCATTTAATATCATCAAAATTCATCATCGTTTAAGAAGAATTAAAGAGTCCAACAAAGCTTCCTATCTCTAGACTACTAGGCTTACTCTCTAATTGTTTCCCTTGCTCGGCATCAAACACCTCTTGTTAGAAGTAGTTACAGACTTGCTTCATCAGCTCCTCGATTTCCAACTTAAATCTCCAATTCACATAGAATTTTTAGAATTAAATCCCTTAGCTCTTGATGATCTCTTTCCTTCTTCGTTTGTCTATTTATAACCTCTAAAATATTTCAGGATTCAACCTTCTCTCTTATATCTAGATCTGGATTTTTCAGTTGTCAAAATTAGTTAGAATACAACTGTGCACTCACACAGTTCTAGTATGTTCTTCACAGATCTGCAGATTGTAGCTGCATCGCTGAGCGCGTTCTGAGATCATAATTGTAGCGACATTTGTGAAATTCCTACGTTAGTGCTTCCAGTAGTGAATTCAGCTTCTACTCATTCAAGGTTCAGTTTCAATGCTGTGACATCTTTAGGTCGTAATTACTAGCTGATCTTATGTTTACGTCCAGCATTAAGCTTTTAGGCTTAGTTCCTGCGTTGACAATATTAAGACGTAATATATTAGCTACTTGCATCGATATTAGTACAAAAATAGATAAAAATAACAAGAATTTAAACTAACTATCAATGAGTTGGAAAACATGAAAACTAAGTATAAAATGCTAACAATGCATGCTAAATGAAATACAAAAGAGGCAATTTAAAAAATAAATTGGGAAGAGAATCTGTCATTTCGTCCAACACGTCTATGTGGTGGCATTGTTCTTTAGGTCCAAACGGTGATGCCTCAAACACACTAAAAGTTACATGATCATCATTATGACGCATCACTAGTTCTCCCTTGAACACATCGATAAGTGTTCTTTCTATTGCAAGAAATGGTCATCCCAAAATAATGGGTATCTCCTTATCTCCTTGTAGACTTTGATGGTTGTGTTGACAACTTATTTGAGCAGACTATAGGCAGAGATGGCACTATAGTTAGTTCTTCAGCATTGGTTTTTGCTTGGCTTCCTTCAGCTATATCTTCTTCTTGTTACTGTGAAGTAGATGCTTCAACATGGTTTTGATCAGAATTGCTTAGCCTTACTGTCTATTTTCCACTCTTTAGTGTGATTGCTTTGCAATGCTCCTTCGCCCTTTGCGTTGCATTTTCAGTATCACTAGGCAGAGTACCTGGTGATCTATTGCTAAGATTAAAAGCTAACTGACCGAGCTGAGCTTCCAATGCTCGTATGGAAGAAGAATTTCCTTGCACTATTACTTTGATTCATGTGATACGCTCACCTTCAAGAGTAGCCATAGGATCTGCCTTTGGTTGAGCAAACTATTGTTGTTAATGCTGATGATGTTGTTCTTGCATTTGTGGTAGTACAGGCTGTTGTGGTTGTAATCACGATTGTGGTTGCATTGGATTATGTGACTACACCTGGTCAAAACGAGAATTTATCTGTGAATTCTGATTATAATTCTGCTTCGAATTGGCATTATAACCTCCTTGTCTATAACCCCCTTGATTTGAGGAATTTTAATATCTATACGTGGAAGTATTGTGATTCCCCCAAGGTTGTTGAGAACGATTGTTGTATGAATTACAAAATGATCCCCCTCGGATGTTATTGACATAGTATGCATTTTCTACATGTTGTGGACATTCCTCATAGCTATGATTGTCGCCGCATATCTCACAGGAAAATTTCGGCATATCCAATTGCTAGGCCACTTGTATAGGAGCAACATCACTTGTTCCTTTTATATTCTTTATGATGTTGGCCAGTGAGGATACTTGCGTTGACAATGCAAAAATAGCATCTAATTTAAGAACTCTAGGGTTAGTTTTTACCTATGCAGAACGAGAGATTGGATATTGGTAGTCGTTCTGGGCAATCCTCTCTAGAATTCGAACAGCTTCATCATATGTACAATCCAACAATGGACCATTTACAGATGCGTCGACAAGATTTCTTGTCTGAGCATTTAAACCATTATAAAAAAAATCTCAATCTGCGTCTCTTGTTAATTTCCATTCATTGGGCAATGTCGAATCAATGCTTTGTAACGCTCCCATGTTGTGTGTAAATTCTCATCATCAAGTTGATGATATGTAGTGATGTCATTTCGCAACCTTGCATTCATTGTCGACGGATTGAAACGCAAAACAAACTGTGTTGCTAACGCATTCCAAGATGTGATAGATATTACCGGTAATCCTAAGAACCATGTTCTTCCTTTACCCTACAACGAATAAGGGAATAATTGTATTTTCAAGGCATCATTAGAAACACCATGTTGACTAAAGGATGCACAAATAAGTAAAAATGATTTCAAATGTTCTCGTGCGTCTTCATGCGAAAAACTTGAATACTGCCCATTGAAGTTGAGCATATGAAACATCACTGGTTTCAGTTCAAAATTACTAGCCTGAATAGCTGGTCTCACAACCCCTGGTTGTAGATCATCGAGTATAGGCACAACAAAATCTCTTATTATCCTATTCTGTATTTGTTCTTCTTGTGGACGTGGTGGTGGTATATCATTAATAATTTGTGGAAGCACTGGAGGAATTCCTTCTTGTGGCAGCAATGGTGGCAAATTATTGTTGTTGTTGTTACCAGTCATTTTCCTTTGTTCTTGCCTTCTCCTCCTAAGTATCCATTCATGTTCCAGATTAAATTTTATAATGTCCTTAGGATTTCTCCTTGTGGACATGCAACAAACTGAAAAAGAAACTAATTAAAGAAACAACGACAAATTAGTAAACATTAAAACTTAAGTAAGTAAAGTTAATTGCAACTACAAAAGTAAACATCAAACAAACGCCAATCCCTGGCAACGGTGCCAAAACTTGATCGATATTTTTACGACACAACAATTGTGCAAGCATACACATGTCGATGCAAGTATAGTTGATAGACAAATCTATCAGATATCGATCCCACGAGGAATGGGTTCTTGATGTCTAATTGTCAGAGCAATCAATACTAAAATTAAATGTAATGTGAGTACTGATGTCAGTGTAATATGTTAGATCTATACACTAAAATAGTCAACAATGTCAACGTAATTAAAGTTAAACTTCAGAGATTAAATGTCAGTGCACTGAAAATAAATCCAATTATGTTAGTGTTGAATTCTGAATATTAAAATGCATGAAATATAATGTGACCAAGTGTAAAGGGTAGAAATGGTTCACTAAATCTTGCTAAGTTGCAAAGCTAGATGCGTCGACAAGGTAAAATATAGATTAATTGTCACTACAATGAAGTCCCTTTGAGTTCTTACCAACAACAGCTCCCTACTTAATCCCGACTCAAATACAATCACTCCACTTCTCAATGCGAGCAATGATGTGTATCCAAGAACAAGTAATTGGTTTTATCCTAATTCCAAGTAGCTCTCGCCTAACCCACTTGTTAACCTAACTTGTTACTGCATCTCTCGATATCAGCGTACTGCAATTTCACTTTCGTTTTTAGAGCAGTTAAATCCACGAATAAACGGATAAGCAGTTTAAAGTAAGAATCAAAATGATCTAACATCAAAAGATACTCTCGTATTCATTTAATGTCATCAAAATCCATCATCGTTTAAGAAGAATTAAAGAGTACAACGAAGCTTACTATCTCTAGACTACTAGGATTACTCCCTAATTGTTCCTCTTGCTCGGCATCAAGCACCTCTCGTCAGAAGCAGTTGCAGACTTGCTTCATTAGCTCCTCGATTTCTAACTTAAATCTCCAATTCACACAGAATTTTCAGAATTAAATCCATTAGCTCTTGATGATCTCTTTCCTTCTTCATTTGTCTATTTATAGCCTCTAAAATATTTCAGGATTCAGCCTTCTCTCTCAGGTTTAGATCTGGATTTTGCAGCTGTCAAAATTAGTTAGAACACAGTTGTGCATTCACGTAGTTCTAGTATGTTCTTCACAGATCTGCAGATTGTCGCTGCATCGCTGAGCGTATTCTGAGATCATAATTGTAGCGACATCTATTAAATTCCTGTGTTGGTGCTTCCAGTTGTGAATTCAGCTTCTATTCATTCAAGGTTCAGTTTCAATGTTGTGACATCTGTTGGTCGTAATTACTAGCTGATCTTGTGGCTGCATTCGTCCAGCATTAAGCTTCTAGGCTTAGTTCCTGAGCTGACAATATTAAGATGCAATATATCGACTACTTGCGTCAATATTAGTACAAAAATAGATAAAAATAAGAAGAATTTAAACTAACTATCAATGAATTGGAAAACATGAAAACTAAGTATAAATTGCTAACAATGCATGCTAAATGAAATACAAAAGAGACAATTTAAACACTAAATTAGGAACAAAATCTATGCCATTTGTAATACCATCAGGCATGTACTAGGATGATGGTACCTTTGAAATGCTTGATTTTAGATTTGCTGGTTTCTTTGTTGAACTAAACTTGCATGCTTACTTGATGTTCTAAACAAGCAAATGTGTTTAGTAATGAGTTGACCTGTGAATTTAGGAATCCTTGTGTTGATTGATTATATTTTGTGTTATATGATGAAACAAGTATTGTCATGTATAGATTTTGCAAGATGAGAATTTGAATAAGAGTCTTATATTGAATGATGACTAATAAACTTGAGGACTTGTGTGAATAAATGAATTCTGCATACTTGTTTCGGTAGAACCCCTGCACGTATCGGTAGAAGTAGAGGGCAAGAGAGAGGTTATTCATTGACTTGAGTTGTATCGGCAGTTTCATAATAAGTACCGGTGGTTTTGCCCTTAAGAGTATCGGTAGTTTATGTACTTGTATCGGTAGAAGCTGCAGGGTAAGATATTTTAGCCCTCTAGAGTTTTTAGTACTGGTAGAAGCATGATTTGTTTTAGTAGAAGCTTTACTTATATTGGTAAAACTGTCATAGGTATCGGTAGGAGTTTGCACTGTTTCTTGCATTGTTTATTGACTTGACAACTACCGATACTTGTCTAACAGGTACCGGTAGAAGTCTCCTAGAAGTGTGAAATGACATTTTTACCTTTATTGAGTTGATAAACAAAGTAAGAATAATGAATTATAAATGTATATATATTTTAATAAATCAAGAAAGATGTTAAAATAAGATTTGAATAGGTAATGATTTGAGGCACGAATGCATGTGATCTCGAAACCCTAACCGACGATGGTGTTGGGTTTGAGTACTATACAATGATAGTAAGAATGATTTATATAACTTGGATGATATTGTGATATTATGTTGATATGGAATATAGATTTCATAATATGTGATATGAATATTAAATTCATCTTGTGATGTAATGATAAGTATGTTTGGGTTATAGTTTAATTAGTTAATGTGAAGGTTGTGTGTTTGAGACACAGGGCCATGTGATCCCTGATGGAAAATATCTGTACGTGATTCTTAAGTTCTTATGTGATTGAATTTGATTATTGATTGATTGAAAGGTAGTAAATGAATGTGTAAGTTTAAATGGAGTTAGTATTCTAAGTTGCAAGTTTGTAATTAAATAAATTGTGATTGATTTGTATGTATAAAAAAAACTTAAAAAGTTCTGTAAACCCTGAAACCCTAGATCGAAGATGGTTACGATTTTTGGGTGTTACATGTTATACCATACAACTTAGTTGATTTCAAAATTGGATCCTCTTAAGTTCATAATGGGGTCGATCGCTTTAAATGGAAGGAGGCTAGATGACAAATGTTGCTCTCTGAATTCGACATAGTCTATGTTAATCAAATGGCGATATAAAGGAGTGCAATAGTAGATTTTCTAGGTATCAGAGCTCTTGAAGACTATGAGCCATTAGACTTTGATTTTCCAAATGAAGATCTAATGTATGTGGCGACCGCAAAAGAAGGGCACCCATGGAAGATGAATTTTGATAGCGCTTCAAATGCCATTGGTAAACGGATTGGGGTAGTTCTGGTATCCTCGGAAGGAGATTATGACCCTCTCACAAGCAAACTAGAATTCGATTGCACAAATAACATGGTAAAATATAAAGCATGTATCATTGGTCTCCGTGTAGTTATGGAATGCAAGATCTAGGTTTTTGAAGTGTATGGAGATTCTACATTAGTAATTTACCAACTCAAGGGTGAATGAGAAATGAGAGACTCTAAGTTGATTTATTATATGAAATTGGTTCTCGAGTTAATTAAAGAATTTGAGGACATCACCTTCCATTAGCTCTTGTGAGAAGAAAACCAGATGGCTGATGCCTTGGCCACCCTTACCTCTATGATTACAGTTAATAAACAAGAGGATATGAAGCCCATTCAGATGAGCATTTATGATGTTTCAGCTCATTGTTACAACATTGAAGAGAGAGAAAAGGATAATCATCCTTGGTACCAGGAAATATTGCAATACGTAAAGGACCACAAGTACCCTGAGCAAGCCACTAAGAACGATAAAAGGAAGCTGAGAAGGCTCGCAATTCATTATGTCCTTGATGGGGATATTCTGTACAAAAAGAGAAAGGATTAAGTTTTGTTGAGATGCGCCGACACCATTGAGGCTCAGAAAATTCTAGAAGAAGTCAATGAGGGCGTTTGTGGAACTCATGCCAATGGTTTTACAAATGGTTAGGCAAATCATGAGATTTAAATATTATTGGTCAACCATGGAAGAAGATTGCATTAGATATGCTAAGAAATGTCACAAATGCCAAATTTATGGTTTTACAAAATTCATGTACCTCTTTCACCTCTTCATGTTATGATTTCCTCATGACCTTTTTCTATGTGGGGCATGGATGTCATTGGGCCAATTTCACCAAAGGCTTTTAATGGGTAGAGATTCATTTTCATGGTTATCGATTACTTCACTAAGTGGGTAGAAGCTGTTTTCTATGCTAATGTTACGAAATCAACAATCAGCAAATTCCTGAAGAAAGAAATCATATGTCGGTACGGAATGCCAGAAAAAAATCATATCCGATAATGCTTTGAACTTGAACAATAGCACGATAGTAGAGGTCTGCAGTCAGTTCAAGATCAAGCATCATAATTTAGCACCGTATCACCCGAAAATGAATGGGGTAGTGGAGGCAACTAATAAGAACATCAAGAAGATCGTTGAGAAAATGACAAAGACCTACAAAGATTGACATGAGAAGTTACCATTGGTTCTCTACGCCTATAAAACATTTGTCAGAACTTCTACTGGGGAAACACCGTTCTCATTAGTAAATAAAATTAAGGCAATTCTACCCATTGAAGTCGAGATTCCTTCTTTTCGAGTCTTATCAAAAGTAAAGTTAGATGAAGAAAAATGGATCTAGTCAAGATATGACCAACTAAACCTGATTGAGCAAAAGAGATTGAAAGTCATCTAATACGGTCAGATGTACTAAAAACGAATTATGCGAGCTTATGACAAAAAGGTTCGCCTTAGGGAATTCCATGAGGGAGACCCAGTTTTGAAAAAGATTCTTCCTATACAAAAGGACTTCCAAGGAAATTGATGCCAAATTGGGAAGACCCATATGTAGTAAAGAAAGCCTTTCTTGGAGGAGCTTTAATTCTAACTGGGATTGATGGCAAGGATCTGTCGAACCGTATGAACTTAGATTCGGTAAAGAAATACTTCACCTAAAAAAAAGAAAAATAGGGTTTGAGTTGAAAACCTGAAAGGGCGACAAAAAAAAAGTTCAAGTTGAAAACTTGCAAGGGCAGCTCAAACTAGCAAAAAAAAAGAAAAAGAAAAAGAAAAAGAGAGAAAAGGGAAAAAAAGAGAAGAAAACAAAAATGAAAAGGTCGAGATGAAAACCCGCAAAGGGTGGCTTGAAGCCTAAAGGAGATTTGAGTCAAAAACCCGTAAAATGTGGCTCAGATTTGGACCAAAGGATTGGGTATGAAATGGTCTTCTCTCTCAAAAGTAATAAGATAGAGAGATGCTACATCTGGGGCATCGATGAAGTACAATAGTTTCCATGGGTACACATTAGGTTCAAAATTGTTCTCATCAAGTTTGCTCGAAGAAACTCATATGTTGATATCTAAGGCATCTAATTGTATTCCTTTTTGCTCACTGTAGAAACTTTTGATTGATGTTTGCCCTTTTTTTATCGACATTTTCTATTTTGACCAATGTTTGTAATCTTTTGGCCATTATCTAATCAAATCGACTTTTTGATCAATGTTGATATTCTTGACCAATGTTTGCTATCCCTATTTAAGCCTTATCTTCAATAAACTTCAATTTTATCTATGTTTCATAACCCTATTCAAGGCATTCTTTGCATTGGAATAACAGTTAGTGGACTAGAAGATATAAGGTATAAAAGGATTTTTGCATATTGCTTTGGAAAATTTCTAAAAACTACAGAAACTTGAAACAGGACTACTAGTTGGAAATAACCAAATCCGAGGATCGAAAGGACCATAAAACAGTAGCTCAGAGTATAACTACCTTTTGGATTTCTTGTTGAGGACACTAGACTTGAAAAGAAGACAAGGTAATGTATCAGGAAGGGAACTTAGGCAAATGATGAACAATGTGAATTTAAGGACCAAAACAGAAAATCATTTTAAAATATGATCTCTTTGCATGCATATCAAGATCATTCATGTACATTTAGACAAGAGCATTTGATTCATCCAGATCATGACATCCTAGTTGCATGGCCTAGATAGAAGCCCATAAGACAGATTCTACAGGTCATATCCCTAGAGAATGTTCAGCATGGAATACAATCATGAAGTTGAAAGTGCCAGAGATTTCTAGGGGCATACCATCAGAAAAACTTCCTTGACCAATTGGATAGATCAAGAAAACAGCAGTAGCAGCTGCAACAGGAGCTGAATATGCAACAGTGATCCAAGGGCGCATACCCAGACGGAAACTAAGTTCCCACTCACGACCCATGTAACAAGCTACACCAAGTAAGAAGTGTAAAACAATTAACTCATAAGGACCGCCATTGTATAACCATTCATCAACAGATGTCGCTTCCCAGATCGGGTAAAAGTGCAAACCTATAGCTGCAGAAGTAGGATTTAGGGTTTAGGGTATTATGAACAACTCTCATAAAATGGCAAAAGGGGGAGTAAAACAAGTGACAAATTTCAAATCTCCATGGAAGTTACAGTGGAATGGAGTGAAGCTACACCAATTCATAGAGTTTGAAGAAGGATAGGTTGAAGCCGCAACGGTGGACCTAACATCCTAAAATCGAACAGGGAAAGGTTGAAGCCGCAACAGCGAACCTTACACCTTAAAACTGACGAAAGATAGGTTGAAGCCGCAACGATGGACCTAACACCTTAAAACTGAAGAGGGAAAGATTGAAGCCGTAACGATGAATCTTACATCTTAAAATCGAAGAGGGATAGATTGAAGTCGTAACGATGGACCTAACACTCTAAATTCGAAGAGAGATATATTAGAGTCGTAATGGCGGATCTAACACCCTAAAATCAAAGAGAAAAAGGTTGAAATCGTAACGACGGACCTTACACCTTAAAACTAAAGAGGGATCGGTTGAAGCCGTAACGGCGAACCTAACACCCAAAAATCGAATAGGGAAAGATTGAAGTCCCAACGATATATCTTACACCTTAAAATCAAAAAGGGATTGGTTGAAGTCACAACGACAGACCGAACACCTTAAAATCGAAGAGGGATTGATTGAAGCTGCAATGGTGGATCTAACACCCTAAAACCAAAAAGGGAAAGGTTGAAGCCTCAATGGCGAACCTTACACCTTAAAACTGAAGAGGGATAGGTTGAAACTGTAATGGCGGACCTAACACCCTAAAATCGAAAAAGGATAGGTTGAAGCCACAACGACGGACCTAACACCCTAAAATCGAAGAGGGAAAGGTTGAAGTTGCAACAATGAATCTTACACCTCAAAATCGAAGAGGGATAGGTTGAAGGCAAGACGACGGACCTAACACCTTAAAACCAAAGAGGGAACAGATTGAAGTCGCAACGGCGAATCTTACACCTTTTGAAAAAAAAATGAAATGATGATGAAAAGGAAATAGATTGAAGCCGCAACGAAAAATTTTACACCCCTAAAAAAATAGTGAAGGGACAAATTGAATCCTATTTGCTTGAAGTTGAAGTGAAGCGAATCAAACAGCAACCACTCTGGAATTTCAGAAATTCAGGATGAATGGGGGAAATTGAAGCTGCATCTTGTCTTCCTAAATGGTAGTGAAACAAGTGCAGTGGAGTAGAATCACCAGCGAGATGAAAGAACGAAGAAGCACCGGAGGCTGAAAGATTGGACAAAATTGGTCTTCCTTTGTGTCTTTGCTCCATTCCCATTACACGACAACGAGTAAAGAGAGACAGCTGTTACTGCCCAATTTCGTTCGGGCTTTTAAGTCCAATTTTTTAAAAAGCCCAAAAATAAAAAAAAAACCTAAAATAAAGATGGAAAAACCTAGCAGATGTCCTTTGATGCATGGCCACCGTTGCCCTTGCCAGGTGAATCTCCATGATTTGAGAATCTGCAGAACTAGGAAAGAAAATCACAAAAAGATGTAAATTTTGTGTTATAAAAACATGAAATCAAATGTAAAGAGGAGATGATTATTTTTTCAGAGAGGAATTTTTTTAATAAGATTGAGAGATTTTCTTTGAGCATTCATACACGCATCAATAGAATCAAAGCAAAAAAATTTGAAGGTATCGATTTGTATTTTTATTTCTTCTTTTTATTCTTTCGAAACTAAAACAACAAAGATAGATATAGTTTTTTTTACCTTTTGATGTTGATTCATCCTTGACTTCTTTCATATATGTGAGACCCATGGCTTCCTTCAAGTTTGCTCGGAGTTCGTCTTCTTTTTTATTATTATTTATATTTAATTGTTTATTCTGAGATTTAATTTATTGATTATTTATTTATCATTTATTTTCATGTCTAATTTCAATTATTTTTATTGTTCATATTTGTTTGTTTATTTTAGCATTTAATTTTTATTTTTATTTTTTGTTTATTTATATTGTTGTTATTTATTTTCATGCCATTTTTGTTGTTATCTCTTTTATTATTTTTTATTTAATTTGCATTTATTTCTATTATCTTGTTTGTTTATTTATTTATTTATCATTAAATTTTATGTTTTTTTATTTAATTATATGTTGATCAATCCTTAATTTAATTATATTATATATTTTTATGATTGCATTTCATATATTTATTTGTTTATTTGTTATTTATTTGTATGTCATATTTTGTACTTTTAAATTAATTACATGCTTTTTGACTTAATTATTTTAGAGTTTTCTCATATTTGTGTTTTATATATATTTTTATTATTGCTTATATTATTAATTACTTAATATTTATTGTCATTATTACTATGATTATATTGTTATTTTATTTAATACTATAACTATATTTTTTTGTGTTATTAATTATATTTGATTGTCATCGTTTAATTATTTATATTCATGTTTTTTTATTATTTTGCCATTATAATTGTAAATTATATGCATACTCATTCATTTATTTTTGCATGACATTTTAATTTTTTTAAAAAAGATGCATAAATTGTTTTCAAAAATCGAGGCAATATTTTTTATTTCGGGAATTTGATAGAATTATTCCCTAACTCATTGGGTGTTGTTTTCTTTTTAAACTTTGATAATGGAATACCCTATTTAAAAATTAAAATATACGAGATTTTGGGATAATAATTAAGAATATTTTTTATTTTCGAAAATTTGAATTGTTATGTCCTAACTTACTAGATGTGACTTTTTCTCAATTAATTTGAGATAATGAGCTTTCTTCGTAAAATTTAATTTTTTTTTAAGTAAAATAAACATGATATTCATGCATTTAAGGATCACAATTTAAATTTTCTCGAGTTTTTAATTTTCAACAAATAAGACTTTAAATAATCGATTAGATACCAATTTTTGACCGTGTGAGGGTGCTAATCATTCCTCATGCATAACCAACTCTCGAACTCATTTTATGGTTTCAAATACCATAATTGTTATTTTAATGACTTTAAAATTTTTAAGGTGATTCAATCACATCTATTTAAAAAAAGTTGGTGGCGACTCCATTTTTTGTTTTCCAAAATATTAGTCTACACTTTTTTTCAAATAAAAAAAAGGTTTCAACATAATTCTTATATGTAATCCCAAATAAACCAACCACCAGGGTTTCTACAACAAATTTAGAAACCTCCACCCACTAAACCCTCAAGTAATCTTGAAAATTTACTAAAGGCATATATGACGAAGAATGACGCATTGATTCAAGGCCAAGCAACAACGTTGAAGAACTTGAAAAATTAAATGGGACAATTATCCAATTAACTACGAAGTAGACCCCAATGTGCTTTGTCCAGTGAAACGAAAAACCTAAGAAGTTTGGGCAATGAGCACTGCAAAACGGTAACTTTACAAATTTGAGGGCATTGGGGCCGAGAGTTCTCGAGATTGAAGATGAGCCTACTATTACTCAAGACAAAGAGGAAGTTCAACCGAGTGTTGAAACTCCTACTTCATAAAAGCTGAATTCTGTGATCCTTGATGAGGTACATAAAAAATCAATTCTAATAATCTAACATCTGTGTCAAATATAGAAAAAGTGTCGTAGAGAATTGTCCAGCAAAAGTTAAGAATCCACCGCCTCTTTACCCTCAAAGACTCTAACCAAAAAAGTAAGATGTCCAATTCAAAAAGTTTTTAGACGTACTCAAGCAACTTCACATCAATATCCCGTTGGTGGAAGCTTTCGAGCAAATTTCAATTTACGTCAAATTTATGAAGGACATACGTTTCAAAAAGAGAACACTTAGAGAATTGAGACATTGACGTTGGCAAAAGGGTACAATGCATACTTGCAGAACAAGATGCCCCAAAAAATGAAAGATCTAGGGTGTTTTACCATACCTTACAATATTGGAGAATCCTATTGTGAAGCATTATGTGATCTAGGAGCGAGAATCAACTTAATGCCCAAATTCGTATTCAAAAAGTTGGGTATAGGCGAAGTTAGACTAACAACAGTTAAGCTTCAATTGGTGAAAAATCAAGGATGTACTAATACGTGTAGAAAAATTCATTTTTCTTGCTGAATTTATTATCTTAGATTTTAAAGTACATAAAGAAGTATCAATCATCCTAGAAAGGCCTTTTTAGGCAACCGACAGGACCCTAATTGATATGCAGAAGGGTGAACTCATCATGCGAGTTCAAAATGATCAGGTAATGTTTAACATATTTAAATCTATAAGGTTTCCCAATGTAGTTGAGGAGTGTTCCACAATGTTCGAGATAGAATCCTTGACTACAAAATAGGAACTCAATTTTGTAGAGTACCATTAGAGCGAGTCTTTATGTTTGACTCACCAAGTGATGAAGAAGAGGAGGAATAATTAACTTTGTTAAAGGCTAATTCAAAGGGATTTGTTCCGTAATCCCGATTTGAATCTTTGGAGTTGACGTCCCGTGAACATTTTCAACCAAAGGCATCAATAAAAGAGCCACCTAAATTAGATCTAAAGGTACTTCCTACTCATTTAAAATATGTTTTAGGTAACTCTTCTACTCTGCCTATGATAATTTCAACTAAGATAACCTAGAGTTAGGAGAAAAAATTGATTGATGTGTTGAAGACATTTAAAAAGGTAATTGGGTAAACCATAGCTGATACCCGAGGTATTAGTCCATCTTTGTGCATACAAAAGATCATACTAGAAGTTGGAAAGAAAGGAACAATTGAAGGGTATAGAAGGCTAAACTTAATTATGAATGAGGTGGTCAAAAAGTAAATTATAAAGTGGTTAGATGTGAGAATTATTTACCCCATCTCAGACAGCTCATGGGTAAGCCTGATCCAGTGTATGCCAAAGAAAGGAGGCATTACAGTCATGGAGAACAACGAGTTGATACCGACTAGAATGATTACATCATCGAGAATCTATGTAAACTACTAGTAGTTGAACAAGGCAACTCGGAAAGACCATTTTTCGTTGTCGTTCTTAGACCATATGCTAAATGGACTCGCATGGCGAGACTATTATTGTTTCCTAGACGGATACTCTGTTTACAACCAAATCACAGTAGCTCAGAAGGATCAACACAAAACAACATTTACCTACATGTACGGTACGTTTGCTTTTAACCGAATGTCTTTTAGTTTATGTAATGCACCTGTTACTTTTCAAAGATGTATGATGACTATTTTTACTAACATGGTTGAAAAGTGTTTGGAAGTGTTTATGGACGATTTTTAAGTGTTCGGAGATACTTATAATGATTGCTTAGAAAATATAGCCAAGACACTAAGATGATGTGAAAAAATGAACATTGTCCTTAACTGGGAGAAGTGTCATTTCATGGTAAAGGAATGTATTATTTTGGGGCACCGAATAACGAGACAATGGATAGAAGTTGACAAGGCGAAGGTGGATATCATTGAGAAGCTCTCACCTCTGACGTCTGTTAAAGGCATTAGATGTTTTCTGTGACATGTTGGGTTTTATCGGAGATTCATCAAGGACTTCTCCATAATCTCCAAACCTTCATGCAAATTGTTGGAGAAAGACACAACATTCAACTTTGATGAAGAATGCTTGAAGGTTTTAAACGAATTGAACAGCCGATTAGTCTCAGCACCGATAATGTCACACCAGGTTGAGAGTCTCCTTTTGAGTTGATGTACACCGCAAGTGACTTCGTTGTAAAAGTTGTAATGAGACATCGAAGGAACAAATTATCTTATTAATTAATTGCATTGATTTTCAGTTGATTAAATGCATATTTATTTTAATTTTATATGGTTACAATATTTTAGTCCTATGTGATCATTTTAGTATTTTTTTTCTTCCATAATTTTGTTCATATATTTAATACAAAAAAAGTCATATTTAGAGATCGTGGAAGAGATCGTTAGAATGTTCAAAACTCAAATATCATATATCGATCAAATCCTTGGTTCATCTCTTCGTTTAAAATGGTGAAGTGAATTAAAATTTAAGAACTAAGGTTAAAATGAGTGTTTCATATTAGAAAATTGATTTACATATTACTGCTTGAAAGAGTAATTTACTAACATTTTAGAAAGTATTGTCATTACAATAGTAGTTGCTTTGTGGGCTTATGAAATTTGTATCAAAGTTCGGCCAATAAAAAACGATAAATTTATTAAAATAAATCAATAATTAATAATTCCAATGGTTTAAGAAAGAAAATAATTATCAATAAATAACCTGATCATATCGACACATTATAACATATTATATCAATAATTTTGATTAATACTCATTTATTTCAAGCATAGGAAAGAGGAATACCGTCATGTTTTTAAAAGATGAATGGAAGACTCAAACCTACATAGACTGTAGCTCAAAGACTAAAAACAATGGGCATTCTACCTTGGAGACAAAAGAAATTGTGTTTCACACTAAAACATGTCTCGACTGTTAAAACAATTGCAGCTGGGATGGGGATATGAAAAGAGGGACGGATTATGAATGTTGGGTTTCAGATTAGGAAAGATAACACCATGGACACGGCTTGACACACAACCGAACAACTTACAACGAAGACACAAGCATACATACAAGATTCACGAACATCTGAAACATCTACTGATGGAGAATAGACTGGACTGCACTGGTGATGGCTCGCGCTCCTGCTTCTTGTGATGAAGATGCTTAAGAAATGCTTTTACTGCTCCAGTCACCCCATCCTCATTCTCCATTGCCTTGGCAAGTTCAATGGCCTTCTCCTTCACCTGACATATTTCATTGCGAAAGTTTTCAATATCCTCAATAAATCATCACACTACAAGTTTCGCCAACTTATATATATATATATATATATTCCTTGTGATCATCATAAAGGAACAAGATGATAAATCCACATCTCAGCAAGCCAGTTAAACATAAAATGCCAAAGCGAATATAAACTGAACTAAGTCTGGCATCTCAAATTCATAATTACCTTTGGATTTATCATGAATTTTATTGCACCAACCAACTTGGGAAGTGAGAATTCGTCAACTGGGATGGGTGCAGGTCCCACTCCCCTGGCATGCACCTGATCTCCCCAGAAAGGTTGATCACCAAAGAACGGTACAATGGTAGTCGGGCACTAAAATTTAGGACATAATGTGTGGAACAGAAGGCAGATGGACATGAAATGAAACCAAAGGCACCAAATTTTTTGCAGGCAAAACAATGTAAGCACTTAGTCACATAAGTACAAGCACGTAAATAACCACAAGGATCAAAATATTTGTCCTTACCGCAGCTTTAAGACCAGCAGCAGTTGTTCCAGCACCTCCATGATGAACCTGAAAGCAAGTCAAACAAATATTTGTTAGGCCATGAACATTCAAGAGAAACTATTCTGAGGAGGCAAGGAAAGATGAAAATTTGAAAGTTAATTCGCATGATTAAGAACTTGCACATCCTTGTATCTCACAAGCATGTTATATTGCCAGATACATGCCTATTCTGCAACTTAATTTATTATATTGTGTTAATAGCATTCTTGGCTTCTCCTTTAATCTTTTTCCCAACTTCACCTAGCCATATATGCCAAACTTCTTCGGCATACCATCACAGAATCGAGCAATCACCTTACCTTAGATATGCACATTTTGATTTCCAAGATGTCATGTTTCACCTTTTTCTTTTTTCCACCTTTTTTAAACAAACACCACATAACAGATCGTGATGTCAAAATGTTAAGTATTGACAATGCATTTTTGCATCTGTTTCTTCCAACAATAAAAATAGTTGGATCATCTAAAGTCCATAATTGCTTAAGACAAAACATAGGGAACTCCTTGCCAATAGAGTAACCATCCCATCAAAGAATGACACCATAAAAGATCACTGTTCTTCCAAAAGTAATGACAACCAATGTCATTCCAAGCAAAGCCAAAGTGATAATTAAGTCCAAATATTTGGTAAAATTTCCCCCTCTTTTCTTCTAGACTAGATGGAGGGGAAAGGGATTTGCAAATCTGAAACCTTAAATGTGGAACTTGTAGGACCTAGATAAGCTGTGGCCAAGTTATTGACCCAGCATTTCAAGCCCATCCCAGTGAAAAGAGGTCAGGCCAGGAGTTATAACCCATACATTGTAGACCAGCAGTTTATGTATAAAGAAGCTAAAAAGATATAACAGGAAAGAATCCTCAGACACATGCTACCCTGTAATGTATCAACTCACCACAGCCTTGCATCGCAAGAATAGCCAATCATGAGGGACATTGTCCAATAAGTACACAAAGTCCTTGGGTTCTGCCACTAAAATAAATGAAAAACAACAAAGAAAATATGTTAGGTTGATAAGAAACATTTAAAGATCCAAAAGTAGAAGAAAAGGAACTTACAATTCCCAAGGCCACCCCAGCCTTTATTGATGATACCTCTCTGTCCTGTTTGCTCCAATGCATTCACGATTATTCGGGTCATTCTTTCAGGTTCTTGAACAGGCTGAAATGATAGAAGAGATAGTTCAAAAGGACATATTTTCAAGAAAATAGAAAGCAGCTATATAATGACAAGTGAGAACAATATCTCATAGCAACCTACTTAACTTTGCATTCACACACTATATTAAGGTTCAAACCAGTCTATTTTCCTGGTCAATGTAATGAATCTCTGCCCTAATGAGAAAGATGAAAAATGTGCATTATAATTGCATTCATCAGGCTTGTGTTTATATTAGCAACACAAATACAAAATTTGCATGAAAAGAAGTCATTAGTAAATCCTATGCTTAACAGAATGGGAACAGTCATATTCTCTCAGAACATCGACAGAAGGTTATTTTATAACAGGAAAACCAGCATTTGATTCGAACCATTTTGCTATACTGCTAAAATAATTTGAGAATGCAAAGAAAAAAGTTAAAATTCTCACATAAAACTGCTAGAGATATCTGCTACTTAAAGGGGATTAACAAGCAATGACGACTTGACATAAGAAAATAAACTAAGAAAAGAAAGATATAGTAAATTATGATGAGAAAAGAAAACAAACTCACAAGGCTACCAAATCCAATATAAATAGGCTCAGGACCAGCTTCAAGCCACTTTACAAGTGATTCTGGGGGTTCATAATTTGTTGCAAGATCAAGAAAGCAAAACCCTACCACATCAATCTTAGGTCCCCAATCTGAAGGAGAAAAATAATTATTATCCTTCAATTTGAGAAATCCTTGCCATGTTAAGTCATTATATATTTTATTATTTGATTTAAAGAAATATTCTCATGCTTTATTACAAAGCTGGCGAGAATATGAACTGAAACTACAACATCTACATATTTATAAAGACAAACTCCAAGTGTAAATGAAAGCCCATGTTTATTTCTTTTTATGTTCTAGAATCTGCAACTAGATTCTAAGCCAACCACCTTTTGGTTTAGGAACAAGGTGAGGACTCCAAATATATCCATGTGGCACATCAGAATCAGAGCCTTGGGAACCACTCAAATATGTGACTGGTCGTAGCTTCAGCTTTTTCTTTCTAACATCATTGATCATGTCCCGTATCCCAAGCCAAATCATTGAGTCAACAATCTGATATGAAAGCTGCAGCAAACACAAACAAACAAGATGAGAAAGTATACGACAAAACACATAAAAATATATTTGAATAAACTTCACAGAGCTCACTCGATATCCAGCTGATTGCTTCACACGGGACAAAGGATGCGGAAATTCACTTGTTGGCCTGGAGGAAACAATAATGGATTGTGCAAAGCAGTCTGAGAGTGCCCATTAAACCATGTAATAGAACAACAGACTGATGCAAAAAAAGAAATGACAAGCTTGTAAACTGCTAGATTTTGAGATGTTAAAGCAACATCCAACTCAGCTATAGATAACACTATGCAAACAAGACTTACGTCCACGGCATAGTGAAAAATATATGAACAGGTACTTTTAGTGCTTCTGCCACATGGGTATGCCCTAAAGATAATTGCCAAAGTTTCTATCAGAATATTGAACCAGAAATTACAAACATGAAAAAAATACTTCTATTCTGAAAACAATAATATTATAGTTGATAGTAAGAGAAATTACAAGACATTTTCCCATCAAACTCGTCTCTCAAATGAAAATAAATAAATAAACAAATTCAGCATTTAAGTTCAAACCACCATTTATTATAAAAGGAGAAGCAACCCCCACCCTTGTTTGTTTTTGAGCCCGTAGAGGACTACAGTGACATTCATCACCATGTCAAGGCCATCTTTTCTTATACTGGATTTGGATACAAATCATCATCCTTTATGAATAAATTTATAGAGATGAAATTCAAATCAAAACTTATTAATATAAAACTTAGCAAATGCTACAAATTATCCGAATCATTCAACAAAGCCGAAGTTTGACTTCTTATCTCATAATTACTCATTCCAACAAACATGGGAGAGAGGAAGTAAAAAGTATTAATATATATATGAAAAGTTAAGTCTCCAACAAGATCGCAGAACAAAGATTCTAATAGGAACTTCTGTACATTCTAGCCTTTTAGAGTTTGAAATAGAGTAAGGATAACTGCTCTGTAAGCACAATCAATAATTCATGAAACACCATAGCTATGATTTAGCCCTTTGCAGCATATTCTTTACCTGAACAGCATTGTTGTTATTATGGATGCTAGGGGATTCCCAAATGTCATAAATCAGATCCCGATAAAACGGGAAAATGTGTTCCTGATTTTAAGGTAGAAGATCAAGGACATTTTGGTAATTAACTAACAAGTGGTTCTTGTTTCCAGATTTTTTCTTCCTCTCTGTACTATAAATAAGGCTGCGTAGCTTATGCAATTAATAAAGACATAAAATACAGACAACATTCTCTCAGCCTTTTGTTTTCTCAATTACATCATGGTATCAAAGCTTTTTTTTTCTAAAACCAAATCCCTCTTTTTTTTCCCGTAAATTCCTCTTATCTAGTAAGTTCTCATGGCAAGCGGAAGGAGAAGCTCGCCCACTTATTCCAAAGTCAAATCTAGCCAAGATCCTGTAAACCAAACACCAATAGAGAATCCAAAAGGAACTTAGAGCTTATCACCCGCCACAAACCTATAGCCAATCAGTGATGATGTTTACTTGCAGCATAGGAAAGGATGATTTAATCCCCAAAGCAGCTATTCTCCTCATAGGTTTAATCCCTGATTTATGGCGTGGAAGACCTTAAATGATAGGGTAAACTACAAAAATAGTCACACAACTATTACCATGTTTCTGTTTTGGTTTAAAATTTTTTATTTTAATCACTAATGCTATCAAAATTTAATATTTTGATCACTCCTCCATTAAATCACTAACAGTGTTCCCTTTTTATTGGGATAATAACAAATTTAACCCTTCAATGTTTACAGCTTGTATCAATTTAGTTCTAGTTCTAAAAAATTCAATAAATTTAGCCCTCAACTTTACACATTTTATCAATTTAATCCTATTAAAATTTTAAAATTAAAAATTAAAAAACTTTAAAAATAAAAAATTATTTAAAAATTCATTTTTCGATAAACATACATAAGGTTTTATAAAAATACATACAAAATTATACATAAATGAATACCCATTTTTCTTTTCTTTTTCGAACATGAAATTTATTTATTAAATAATACTTGTATAAATAAAATATATTTTTTTAAAAACCCACAAACAAGACTTACACTATATTCAAACATTTTCCTTTTTATTTTAGTTTATTTTGTAAATAATAAATTGTACTATACGCCTGGGCTTATTATTTAGTCCTCGTCAAATTTGTCGAGCACTAGACCTGCCTTCGCCCACAACCACCGGCGCCAATAATCTTTACTTTGAAACTTCTCGTTTTCACATCATCATTGTGCCACTAACTAGGAATAGGTTGTGGAGCTACCAACGTGGCCTTCCACCAACTAGGTCTCTAAGACCTCATCCTCACCTATATATCCTTAATCATGCCCATCCTCAAGTCTTAAAAGGTTCAAAAAAACAAAAAGGGGCCTCAACTTTAAGAGGGACAGGCTCAAAAAAAAAAAAAAGATAAACAATAAACTTCTAAATCCTGTACTTCAGTTGAGGGAATCTTGTCACCGGGTGAAGCAACAAACAGGTTGTAGTATCTAAAAGTAGCACTGAGGCAGAAATTACATCGATGCCTCATGGAATATGTGAAGGATTATGACTTGAAAGGGTACTAAAGGAATTAAAGGTTGAAACACAGTCCTATGAAAATACTCTGTGCCAATCAATCATCCATCAAGATTGCGAACAATAATGTACATCATGACAGGATCAAGCACATAGAGGTCGATCATCATTTTATAAAGGAGAAACCAGAAAAAGGCAGGGTCAAATTACTCTATGTTCCTACATTAACTCCGGTTGTTGGTATCTTAACCAAGGTGCTTCCAGAAACATATTAGAGAATCTCAGTCACAAGCTTAGCTTGTTTTACATCTACAGCCAGCTTGAGGGGGTGCTGTTATTATGGATGGTAGGGGATTTCCAAATTCCAAAAAAATCAAATCCCATAAAATCTGGAAATAAATAGGAATTATGTTCTGAATTTAAGGAAGAAGATTAAGGAAAATCTTGTAATTGGACTAATTAGTGATTCTTTTTCCAGATATTTTTTCTTCCCTGTGTAGCTTATGCAGAAAGCCAAAAAATAAAAAGCAAAAAGCATTGTCTCAGCCTTTTCTCTCTATTATCACCAATTGTTCCACATTATAGTTATGATTTAGTCATATACTTTCACTATATCAAACTCTAATGTGTAAGAAACTAAAGCAGACTGATAAAAGAGTAAATCTAATATTTTCTTCTTCAATGTTGAAGAGTGGCAACAATGCAGCAACACATCAACTTAGCCAGCTGCACCAGCAAGTGTCAAGCAGCTGCAGTGTGCAAGATGGCAGCAGGCAGATTTAGTCTAGTTCACTTTTAGTTTATTTAGTTCAAATGTAATCAAGTTTACTTTTGATTTGTAACTAGTCATCTAGGATAGTACAAGTCTTATCTTTGATGTTTTTAAGAATTAGTCAGCCATGACAGCTTATATTTTCAGATTTTAGGATGGATAATTTTGATTTAACAGCTTGTCTACTTGTACAAGCAATGTCTGTTTTTGTTTTAAGCTTTTTACTACTTATGTAGTTTTTTATTTATCATCAGATTTTAATGAAAAAGTTGTTCATCATCTTCTCAACATTTTTGGAGAGCTTTTGGTTCTGTTTTTATTCTTTCATTTTGCTGGTTCATTGTTTTTGCTTATTTGAGAGCTGTTAAAACTCAACATTCAATATCGCTGGAGTTCGTTAATCTATACGTGAGAAATGAGTGCAAAATCAAAGATCTATAATAAGTAACTTTAAAGCAAAACACCATAATCTTAGACATGTATATTTCCATTATCAGACTCATAAATGCATACTTAAGCATGTATTTACATCCATACAGCTGTATATTGAGACACATTAAAGCATGAAAAGAAAAGAAAACTAACCGTATGCAGGAGGATTTGCAATGATTGCATCTGCCTTAAAAGGAATACCAGAATCAGGATCAGGTTCGTTGCAAGCAGGAAGTAGAGAGTAGATAATTTCCTTCATTTGATTTCGCTGAATAGGAATCTCAGAAGGGTTTGATGGCAAAAAGCCCTTATTTTTAACCATATCTGCTCAGGGGAAAAGGTCAAGAATTAGGTCACATATTACTTTGGGCATAGTGGATAGTCTTCAACTTAACACCTATATACTCTAACTGAAGTTGTGGTAAGCAATTGAAAATAAAAAGGGTCCAGTGCTACACATATGCATCAAGAATATCTAGCAATTAGGAAATATTAAATGCTATTCAAGGCCCTAATTTGAATTAAATATAGGAACCGACTAAAAATAATCTTAATAGAATCCCAGTAAGGTTAGACCAGAAAAACATAAGATAATAAGTTAGGTACATACAACCCGCAAGAACTTTTGGATCTCCACCTAATGGATAGAACTCAAGCCCAGCAGTTAGCACAAACTCTTTGAAATTTGAATGAGTTGCCAATCTTACACGATGGCCATATTCCTGCATGCAAAACATCATTTCCCGTGGAACATTTGAAACAAGCAATAAAGTGGATTGAACTTAAGGCTTTCACATTTCTTTTCCATTTCAAGTGAGCAAAAGCAGTATGAATATAGTTGCCAATATGCAAGGTTTCAAAAAGAACACATACCTATTCTAACAAAATGAAAAACCGGTACTGCTTATAAAACCATGATTTGCACTTATACGCCAAAAAAGATTTCAAAAACTTAACCTCATTTCTTAAAATAAAAAATAAAATTAAGTCAAGAGCAATGAATTAAGACAGTGGCAGAAAAGAAATTCAGCAAAGCCTAGCACTCTCCAGTTGGTACGCAGCAATATTGATTAGTAAGGGCAAGCAATGCTTTGATCCTCAACAATTACAAACCCTAAATGATCATCACCAAAATCCAACACTTAAGAGTCAATAGACTATAAGCAAATTGCTCATACCAGGGCTGCCTTCTACTAACTAAAATAGATGTTTCTTTCATCTCGTTTACCTTAGTCAATGTGAGGACTAAGAAGCATTCCCTTGCTCAACTTTAAATACTGAGAATCTGATTTTAATATAATTTACATGGTTATATATATATCTTTTTTTTTTTTGTGGGGAGGGGGGGGGCGGGCAGGAGAAACAAGAGTAATAATTCAGTCTTCAACTAACTGGTCTCAAAAGAAAATTGCTCCATTTTTCTAAGCACAAGCATGCTACCAGAAATCGCATGAAGTTACAACAAAGTTAAAGAATTTAAATAAACAGAAAATTATTCACATTAACAAAATAGCAAAAATGGAAAGAGGACCAAATAATAAAACACTATCTCAACCTGGAGGCGCTTGCCAATGGCAATAAATGGCTGCACATCTCCACGTGTGCCAACTATAAGCATCACTACTTGCAGTGGTGGAATACACTGAATATCTGTTTCAAGTGACTCTTCTTCAGCAACTTCAATATGTTCATCTCTTAATCTCCCAGCAAGAACATGGGGCTCAACATCTACTGGCACTTCGAACTCCACAGTCCCATCATCTTTCACGGTAGCTATTCTGTTCAACAATTTAAGCTGCATAGATTTATAAATATAATAATATTACCACTTACACAAATCTGAAAAGATCAAGCTTTCACACCATTAAGAAACCACCCATTATTAAGCTAAACCATTTAGATGGAGAATATGTATGCCTTTATCTGTGCTAAATGCTAATAATCCTAGCCAGGGATTTAAATAGTGATAACTTTTCAGTCATCACTATTGTGAATGAAGTAGTTGCCATTGCAGTCATGAATTTTTTCAAATTTGCACAATTTCTTATAAAACATAATAATAGTTCTGAACATTAAATTTTATTTTTAATGATTTTTAAAGTGCTTATAATATTTTATAATATTTTATTTATATGATTTTTAAAGTGTTCATAACATTCTAATTCATAAAAGCCCCTCGAGTAAGAAGCACAGATGTTGACATGCAGGTTCAGACAATTATATGTGCAACATAACATGGAAACTCACAAAAATTCAGGTTACCAATTACCTTTCATTGGACCTTTCTCATAAGCACCCTTGTGTTTTCCCCCCCTCCAAATAGCCCCCAATGATAAAGCTCCACTCCCCCACAGAATTATACCATTAATTTCATCTGGTAAAATCACCAAAATACCCCAAATTCACACTTAAGACTTTCTTCTTCTTTTTTAACTTTATAAGAATGGAACATTACCACAATGGCCTATTTGAAGAAATAAAATAAGAAAAAAAATAAGCACAAGGTGCTATGTCAGAAAGGTCCAAACTACAGGGGGTGTAGATGGAGATTACCCAAAAATAATTAAACATTTATTCTAGTCAATAAACATGAACAATGAAATCCTTCAAACTACTGGAAGATATCAACTAAGTTTAAAAAGTTGAAACCTCCTGTATGTAAACTCATCTTTTTCTCCTGGCAAAGTCAACTAAGTTTAAAACCTACTATATACATTCATTTTTTCTCCTTCAAAGATGCAGCCCGCTTTTCATAGATGATAAGATGCAAGGACCACTACACCACATCGTTTTCAATTTCTCTAAGTTTTCTGTGTTTCATCTCTTATCCAATCCCCTCGAACATAGATCAGATCCACCAAAGACCAAAGGATGGTCATTTTATCTCTTCTTGTGTAACAAGGTATCTAATTCTTTTTGGTAAATAACAGCTGTTTTCATTACCTCCTCAACATATCCATCCCCTGACTGTATGAAATAAAATTTTCCAAAAGCTTTCAAACATATTCAGCAGCATATGCACATTCACATGTCACAAGTACAAGTACAACAGCTACACCACAGGGACCCATGAAAGTGCTTCAAAATCCTTGACCAATGGATGGTTTTGAAACTCCTCTTTAACCATAAGTTCTTCAATTCTACCCCCAAGAACTTATATGCATCTTTGTATTTAAAAGTTCTTAAGATAGAATTATCTAACTGAGACGATATTAAATCAACCAGCATCAAGCAATCATTCTCTGAAAACATGTATCATTCAGAAAAATTTGTACCTTCTTTTCGGCAGACATCTTATTGTCAAAAATCTGTGCCGCATCTTCAGCAAGTATGCTCCGATGTCTTGGTGCCTCAGTTTTTGATTTTACCAATTTAGGCTGGCTTGAATCCAATTTTTCAAAGTTTGAAGTGCCCACACGCAATGTTCCAATTTCAGAAAAGCTTCGGTGAACAATGCCTGAATGTAGTAAAAAATATAAGAAATTTTAACAATTAGAAAGCATATCATAAATTTCAAGCTTATTTATATAGATTATTCAGGTGAAAGCTTAGAAATAGGACTATGGCTCATGACAGAATTGCAAACACTTCCCAACAGTTCTTTGTTAATCCTAACTATAAGAACTTACTTTTTGTGTACTGTTTAATTCAAATGGAGGCAGGATTTACCAGTTGGGGAAAAATGAAAACTTTCCACTCATTAAAATGAAAATTCTATTTGACGTTCTATTTTCTTTCCTACAAACCACACAACATGCTGAAAGCATTGATCTTCGTGCTACATGCATATCCTTTATGTCTTTTTCTTTACATACAAAATTTATATCATTGACATCAGAAAAGCAATATCCAATAGAAAGGCTCCAAAGCCTAAAATTATAACCCCACAAAGACACCTAAAATAAACTCTCAAACTTTAAATCCTTTAGATGCGTAAGCCAGTAGTCCATTGTATTGCAGCTAATAAAGAAATGTGGTACCCAATAAATAGCAAATTACACCATCAATTTTAACGACAACATATGAATATTCACCTACGATAATATGTAATTACAATTCCCAAATAATCAAAGTAGAAAGTAAAAAAGAAATAACAAAACGGAGGAAGTCAAATCTGGTCTAAATTTAAGTCAAACTTGACCGAGCTAAGCGTAGAAAAGTCCAGAAAGAAACCGTGCAATAAAACGCTCGAATTTCGAATTAGATTACTAAAACGAAGAGAAGATCATGAATGGAACTCACTATAAGGCTCATCAGCACCGTTATTCAATGCAAAATCAACTTCGGCGCGGGAATTGCCGACACTGGCGGCTTCCCGGAAGTCTCCGCCACTATCTATCTGTTTAGCATCGGCGCATATTTCTAGCTCTTTTTTGACCGGAACTTCTACGGAAGACAAGGAGGAGGAATCATCACGATGCTCCGGCGACGCCGCCATCACCGACTCCGGAGAGCTCCCTCGGTCGACGCGGCAAACGCCCTGTTCGTTCTCCAGATCTATTCAAATTCGGTGAATCAAGTGTTGGCCGTGATCTGATGAGAGTTTGGATGAAAGGAATATTAAATATTTTTCTCGCAAAAAAAAATGGGGACCTCAAAAGAGAGGTATGAGCACGTTGGGATCGAAAGTGTGGGGAACGGGTCTGAGACGTAAATATTTGGTTGCGGGGCTGCCTGAGAATAAGACACGTAAGTAAACTGTCTATCTGAAGGGGTATTTTGGTCAATACAAGTCTTGTAAAACCATGTATCTGAGGTGAAAAGATTTCGTAATGTCGCCCCTTTGTTAAATTTTGGTACATAAAAGTAAAGTTCCTTCACTTTTTACTTTCTACTTTCTTTTTCTCTAACTGTAACGCAGAAAGGAGCTTCTAGATAAATGAAACATATGAGATCCGGCAGAAAATGTTCTTCATACTTTTTTCTTTAGCTTTTTAGAAATACTACTTTTTATGTCACATGCATTTTTATATTTTGACTTAGAAAAAAATTATAGACGATTCGAAATAAAAAAATTATAGATGATTCAAAATTAAATAATTTATATTTTTATAATTTTTAAGATTAAATTAAATTTTTAATATTTTTAGAGAAGTTAGAATATAATTTTATCTTTATTAATTTAAAAATTTTAAAAATTTAAAGAATCAAATAAGAGATTAAAATTCCTGTCAACATTCCTAAATCTATCTCTAATCATGTAGTGTTAAAGTTTTTGTATACTTATTTAATACAGATTCAAATCATGTTATTTTATCCCTTAATGTTAATATTGTATCAAAAAGATGAAGTAGAAAATAATATTATTAAAATATTAAGTAATTAAGCAAAACATAAATTAATTTATTTGTAGAAATGGATAGATTGTTGAATGAACATTAATAATACAAAATTATACAATGTAAAAAAAAATATTATTAAACACCTTAAAATAACACAATCAGTACCTAACTAATAATTAATTATACTTTTATTTTATGCTTAAACTCATTAAAAATATATTACCAAATAAAACAATTACTTACATATGAGTTCAAACTATAAAATTAATCTCTATTTTTTTTTTTAGTAAAAGAGACGATTTATAGCTTTAATGCAAAAGTCTTACACAAAATTAATATTCAAGACATCTAATGAAAGCAAACTATGAATAGCTAAATCAAGTATATTTATGATTCTAATATCAATATCCTTTGAATCAGAAATTTTGACAAGCCGATCCGCAACCGAATTAATCTCCCTTTTCTCATGTTGAAATCGAACCATTTGAACTATTTGGAGAGAGATGTTATGCGTCGAACGAGTGTATTTGACAAAGAGCTCTTTAGACAATCATGCACCATACTCACCGCTACCATATAATCGTACTCAATAATAATCTTATTATGCCCTCGTGCTTTTGCAACTTGAAGACCATGTAAAATGCCCCAAAGCTCTGCTGTAAGAGCCGATCCTCGTCCCACAAAATGTTGAAAACCAACAATCCACCGTCCACACGAGTCCCTCAAAACCCCACCAGCAGCAGCCCAATCTGCCGACAACCCAGCTGCCCCGTCGGTATTGAATTTCAGCCAGCCAGGTTCAGGGGGACACCATGAAGAACGTGCAATGTTGCTTGGCTTTTCAGGCTGTCGTTTGCAGTATCCATCCCACACATTCTTAGCCATGCAACCAGCTATCCGGATTACATCATCAACCTGCCCTGCATGTTGCTGAAAAATAAATACATTTCAGGCTTTCCAAAGAAGCCAACAAACCATACCAAACAGCACCGATGACTCACCCTCATTACAGCAACCAATCATTTTTAATTATATTTTTATTTTACGCTTAGGATCGTTAAAAATATAATACCAAATAAAACAAATGATATTGTTGTATGAATTTAAAGTTAAAATTAATCTCTATTTTATATTTACTTAGAACTCTATTCTATAATTATTTTTAAATTTTAATTTAATAATATAATAAAAGATAAAAGATATTTTTTTGGATTTAAGTTTTTTTTAAACTCATACTTTAAATTAGATATTACTAATTAAAAGCAACATTTAATGCTAATAATCTCATATTTTATAGGTTTAATAATTTAATTAATTTTAAAAAAAATGTGTTTTAAGTGTGATGCAATATTTGCTAACATAATTAAAAATATTAAATTATTTAAAAATTCAAATATTATAACAATAAACAAATTTCAAATCATAATTAAAGTATTTTTAATATACTCATTATATAGTGCTTCAATTAAGTGAGGACATTAAAAACCGAAAAAACTCTCTATTTTTTCTTTCTGTTTTGTCAAGAGTGCTCTTTTTTGTGTCTCAAAGAAACAGTAAGGAGCAAGGTGGTGATTCTACAGGAGAATGTAGAGGGATGTGGTTTCTTTATTGGAAGATGAACTTGTATAGTTATCAATTAAGAGTTCACTAGTGATTCCACCTGAAAAACCATCGTTGATTTGTTCTCTATGGTCAAAAAAGGTCTTTCAATCCCGATAGTTTCCGTGCTCAACTGAAGAGTATTTGGAAAACTAAGAAAAAAGTAGAGATTTTTTATTGTGGTGGAGCATAATTTGGTCTTGATCTCTTTTAAAAATGAGGAGGATTTGAATCGTTGTGGAGGAGCGTCCATGGTTTTTTCGATGCCAACTCATTATTTTCGAACGACTGTCGACTCCAATAGAAGGAAGAAGATTCGAATTGTCTTGTCACCCTTCTGGATGAAGATTGGGCCTTGCCCATCGGAATGTAATAAAGAAGACCTAATGAATGCGATAGGAAATACTTTTGGGGGCTAATCCGTTCAGAAATAAAAGGTGAATTTTACCATTTAAAAGTTATTCTGGATGTTCAAAAGCCTTTAAGGAGGGGCCTGTTTGTCTCGATGGAATCCCAAGAGAAAATGTGAGTACCTTTTAAGTATGAAAACCTCCCGAACTTTTGTTTTGGGTGTGGACAGATGGGACACAGCTTGGTGGATTATTGTGAGGTAGCATCAGATGTCAAAGAAAAATCAGAGGAGGATCTTCCATATTCCCTAGCCTTTAAAGTTGAATCAAACTTACGAGGAAGTGAGAGTTTCCAGTTTAAGGATTACGATAAAAAATCCATGAAATAGTGTTTTTACACTGGTATTTTTGAGGAGATGAGTGGTACGACGGCCATTCATGTTGAGGTTGCTCTTATAAATCAAAGTTTGAATAAGGAAAGTGATGCGACGCCCATGGTGATTTCGAGCTCAGATCTGGGGGGATAGGGACGTTCCAAAAGTTACATCAGCAAGAGGAATAAAGATTGATAAATGTGAACTTTGTAAATCAGGAAACAATGTTGAAAAACACAACTTTAGGGGAAATAAATATTAGGGAATCGGGAGCGCATTATGATAAGATAGAGAATTCGGTTGAAGGAAGGTCATTTGAAGTAATGAAGAAATCGTGGAAATATTTAAAAATGATATTATGGTTGACCATCCCACGTTGGAATGTAGCGTTGAAAAAAGGAAAGTGGGGATAGATGTTCCTGATGATATGAAAGATTTTATGGATTGTATGCCATGTACCAAAAGAATAAAAATTGATTGCAATGATTACATGTTAGCTGAGGTGAATGACGTTTGGGAGGAGATGGATGGTAGGTCTTTTGACCAAAATACTTTGAGATCGACGGTTGCCAAAAGGCATGCCGACCGGGCACAATGAAAATATTATATTAGAATGTCCATGGGTTGGGGAAACCACGGACAATTAACCATCTTATGAATAAACTGAGAGAAATTTGTCCCCAAAATTTATTTACGGAGACAAAAGTTAGTGCACGAAAGATGGAAGTTGATAAAGTGCAATTTTAGTAACGGGATCGATGTGGATGTAGAGGGTTCTAGAGGTGGTTTGTCAGTTCAATTGCGTAGTTATTCTCAGTTTCACGTAGACGTTAATATTCAAGGTGAACACGATGACAATGTTTGGCGTTTTATAGGTTTTTACGGACATCTTGAAGAATGGTTCCATGTTAATTCTTGGAATTTATTACGTCAATTAGGGCAAGATCAGTCCATACCTTAGCTCATAACAGGGGATTATAACGAGATAGCTTACTCTTTTAAGAAAAAGGGAGGTCAGTTACGACTGGAGAATAATATGAAGGGTTTTTTATATGCTTTACAATACTATGATCTTAGTGATTTGGGTTTATGGGTCATTGGTTTACGTGGAAGAGAGGTCGATTGACTTCGAATAATATTAAGGAAAGGCTTGACAGGGGTGGCTAATTCGAGGTGGTGGCAATTATTTCCCTATTATTTAGTTATCCACTACACACATTCTTTTTCGGACCATTGTCTGGTGCTAATGGATACAGAAGAACGACGTCAACGACAAAGGTTAGGCCCAAAAAATTTTAAATTTGATGCAAACTAAATATTGGAAGAGTCGTGTAAGGAAGAAATACGTCAGGTCCGGAGTTCATCTGATGTGGATATGCCTTGGAAACTTACTAAACTTGTATCAGAATTACTTAGATGGAGTCCCAATTGTAAAAGAAATAGACAGTCACGCCGTACAAAGCTTGAATCTAGACTTATTGAGCTATATGAGAAAGATCCTAAAGATGAGATTTTAAACGAGCTTATCGAAATTCAGCTGGATCTTAACCTTGAAGTTAATAAAGATGAGTGCTTTTCGGAGAAAAGGGCTCATGTCAACTGGTTAGTGAATATGGATAGAAACACCACGTTTTTTCACAAAATGGCAACTGATCGGAAGCGACGCAGCATGATAATTGGTTTGGAGGATAATGAAGGTAATTAGATTACGGGTGAAAAAGAGCAATTGGATGTTACAATAGCTCATTTTATGGTTTTTTTTGCTTCACACATCGTATATGCATCCAGTATTTATGATAAGGTACACTGCAAGGTGTCTCAAAGCAAGAATGATGAATTGCTTTTGCCTTTTAAAACTGAGGAAATTTGGAACGCAATTAAGGTCGTGGCTTCTATTAAAGCATTAGGTTTGGATGGATTCCCCATTCTGTTTTACCAAAAATACTGGCAAAGGTAGTGGTGAATAGAATGAGTTCCATTTTAAAAGATTGTGTGGATGAAGCTCAGGGTTCCTTCATTCCGAGGAGGCAAATATTAGATAATGTACTCATTGCGTACGAAAATTTGCACGCTCTTAAATCCAAAAGATCTGGTAGATACAGTAATTTTGCGCTTAAGCTCGATATGAGCAAAGCGTACGACAGAGTGGAATGGGTGTTTTTTGGAAGGTATGATGCGAAAGTTGGGCTTTAATGATAAGTAGATCTTTTTGGTAATAGAATGTGTAACTTCGGTCTTTTATACTATAGGGGTTAACGGATGTGCTAGTAATCTATTTTTTCCCTCATGAGGTCTAAGACAAGGTAACCCACTTAGTTCCTATTTGTTCCTTCTATGTGTAGAGGGTTGTCCTGCAGTTCTAAATGAAGCTAAGAGGAATGGAATGATTCGGGGAGCACAAATTGGTCGAGAAAGATTAACGGTTAACCACTTATTTTTTGTCAATGACTACATAGTATTTGGTGAAGCTACTAGAGAAGGTACTTTGAATGTTTGTAATGCCATCTCGAAATGTAACACCCAAAACCCGTGACCGTCGTCGATTAGGGTTCTAATGTCTTTTCGATCATTTACAGTTGAATGATTCTCAAATCACTTCATTTTGATATAATTAAATAAATTATTATATCATACATGATATTAATTATAAAATTAAATAACAATACAACCCATTTAGGGCAAAAATGTCATTTCACAATTCTGGGGGACTTCTATCGGTACCTGTTAGACATGTATCGGTAGAAATCAAGTCAATAAGAAATTCAAAAATAGCAACAGTTTCCTACCGATATTGAGAAGGTTCTACCAATAGAAGGGTGACTTCTACCGAAACAATACATGCTACTTGATCGCGTCTGTAACGTCACAACAGTTGTACAAGCGAACGCACGTTGATGCAAGTATAGTTAATAAAACAATTCTATCGGATATCGATCCCACGAGGAATAGTTTCTTGATGTTCAGTTGTCGAAGCAACTAATACTAAAATTAGATGAAATATGAGTAAAGATGTCAGTGCAATTAAGTCAGATATGCACACTAAAATTGTTAATACTGTCAATGAAATCAAGGTTAATTGTTAAAGCAACAGAAAGTAAATCAAAGTGTTGTTACAGTGTTGAGTATTTAAATGCATAAAAGTAAAGGTTTGATCAAGTGTAAAGGATTAGAGTGGATCACTGATTTTGCTAAGTTGCAATGCTGGATGCGTTGACAAGGTATTGTATAGATGAATTATAGCAGCAATAGAGCTCCAATGAAATCTTACCAATAACAGTCCTCTATTTAATCAAGACTCAAGTAACCACATTCACCCCACCTCTCGGTGTGAGCAACATTATGGACTCAAGAACAAGTGACTAGAATCTCTTTTAATTCCAAACACCTCTCGCTGTCTTGCTTGTTAACCTAACTTGTTACTACATCTCTCGATGTCGATAGACTGTAAATGCACTCTCGTGTTTGATGCAGTTAGATCCAAGAATAAACAGATGAAAATCGTTAAATAAGAATCAAAGCAATCTAACAATGAAAGATACTCTCGTATTCATTCAAATGTCATTAAAATTCATCAGCATAAAAGAGGAGTTAACGAATACAACCGAAGCTTACTATCTCTAGACTACTAAGACTATTCCTCAATAGCTCCTCTTGCGTTGCATTGAGGACCTCTCGTTAGAAGTGGTTGCTTCTTTTCTCCATCAGCTCACCGATTTCCAACTTAAATATAAAAAACACACAGTAATTGCAGCATTTAATTCCTCCACCTCTTGATGATTTCTTCCATCTTCTTTCATCTATTTATAGCCCTCAAAATTTGCAGGTTTCATCCTCCTCTATTCTCAGATCCAGATCTAATTTTTACAACTTTAGTTACAGTACATCTGTGCACTCAAGCATATTTGATGTTTTCTTCAGAGATCTGTAGGTTGTCGCTGCATTGCTAGACGCAATCTAAAATCGTTAATGGCGGCGACAACATGTGATTTTCCTGCGCTGGTGTGTCCAATTATATTTTCAGCTTGAATTTACTTATTCAAAGTTCAGGTTCTGTGCGATGACATCTCTGGTCATAATTCCAAGCTGATCTTGTGGTTGCATTCTTTTTCCAGCATTGATTTTTTGAGCTGAGTTACTGTGCTGACAATTCTAAGGCACATCGGTTGCTTATGGTGACATTAGTACAAAAAGAGATAAAAATAACAAGAATTTAAACTAAATTACAATGAGTTAGAAAATATAAAAACTAAGTATGAAATGCTTACAATGCATGCTAATAAGATACAAAACAGACGATTAAAACATCAATTTAGGGAAAAAATATGTCATTTGTAATGCTATCACACCCCCAAACTTGAGTTTTTACTTGTCCTCAAGTAGACAAAATTAGCAAAGTCACAAGCAAAAATGTCACCGTAATCATTATTCTCACAACTTGAATTTTCTGAAATCCTAATGCACAAATTGTATTTACATGATAGAATAATGCGTCGACAATTTATAGGCATCAACAATTAAAAACTGTAACTTCATAAGTGTTAGTATCATGCATTGAATCTTAATCTTCCTTGAACCAATATAGCATTTA
The DNA here is from genome assembly GCA_039519145.1 of Kokia cookei. Taxonomy (NCBI): domain Eukaryota; kingdom Viridiplantae; phylum Streptophyta; class Magnoliopsida; order Malvales; family Malvaceae; genus Kokia; species Kokia cookei. Next base: position 23,237,796 of record CM076904.1, on the reverse strand, counting down.
TCATAAATTTTTTTCTTATTTTTCTTTTTCTTCCTTTTTCCCATTTTTCTTTTTCAAGTGACTGAGAGATGTCATTGCATTACCCTACCTTTGTTCCTGGGCAGTAACGATGGGGTGTAACAAATCCCCAGGAGATATGTAATTGCACCGACACACACTCTTGCAATGATAACCTTTGGCTAGATGATTTTTCTAAACCTACAGTGGAGTGTTCTCACTTGAAAAGTCACAATGCACTCACATTGGAGTGTCTTTTATTCATACAATGGCGCTGCAACTGGTCAGTTAGTTCAAGATTCAAACATTCACACTATTCATTCATTACTGAAGCAATTCCAATCATTCATTCAAAAATAGAAGACTTACTATCCATTTACATTCATCCAATTTACACATCAACATTCCAAACAAATCAAGATTTACGCATAAAAATGAAAATTATGGGCACATTTTTGTTGAAATTCTGCCTATTTTCATTAACACAAGAAATAAGTAAAATTCAAAGATGTGGGTGTAATTGCATTTCCATTTCACAATATTCCCCCAAACCTAGTGTTTGCATTGTCCCCAATGCACTGACAATATTATATAAATATAATAGAAATGCAATAACAATGCAACTAACTTAACAAAAAGGCAATGACAAAATAAAAATGCATGAAAACTATCTACAGAGAAATGTACCAACTTATTCTTCGATAGCCGATTCAAAGGCTACTTTTGTTTTTTTCTTCTTTCTTGGGCATTCACCCTCTTCCTTGTGCTTGCGCTTCTTATCCTTGCGTCATTTCCTATTTTTATCCTTCGAACCAACCGGCTCGGCTGATTGTTGCTCTTCAGCAGGTTGGGTAGTGACTTCATCGGTAGTTACTTCAGATGAATGAATTTCAGCTAATGGTGCCACATAGGGCATAATTACAAGAGGATTAGGCTTCTTAATGCTACTCGTAACAACCTCACCAGGCTCGAATTAGGTAGAGCCTCGTCAGTGTTAGATGCCCCCACACTCACAAGTGTGCCGATAATATCCTCAACGATAGTTGTCGAGGCATCTTCTTCCTTCTTCTTCTACTCTACCATAGGGTCTTTCATGTCATTCTTTTCTTCTTTTTCTTCCTTTTCCTTCTCTTTCTTCTGGTCATCTTCTTGTTCAGCACCTTCATCTGCATGTTGCTCTTGTTCGGTTGTGGCCATGTCAGTACCTTCCACTGTATCTACACCCACTAGGCTATGCATATCCTCAATGACAACTCTCCTACTTGCCATGGTCGCCCCAAGGCTATTCAAAAATTCTTCGAATAGGCTGGCAATTGTTTTGTAGCAATCTTTCATGGTATTAGAATATCCCTCGCTCTCCTCGTCATCGGATATATGAATTCTCATTTGGGATGGAACATTCTGAGGCCTACCATCACGAGTAGGCAGATCGGAGGAAGAGGCTTATATCGGACGAAAACTAGAGGGAAAGGTTGAGAAGTTGAGAGTGCGTATAATGTGTGTATCAATTTGGTCAAGGTGGACTTCCATAATAATTAGTCTCTTTGCCACTTGGGGATCTGTGGGCGCATCAGTTTGGTCTTCATTATTCTTTCTCTTGCCCTTATCCTTCTTCTTTGGAGCCTCTTTTGCCACAGACATCTCTTAGCCGCGAGTCATCCTTTCAATTGATATGTCATTGATGGGACTATTGTTCTCCAATAATTTCTCGTTTTCCCTAGGCACAACGCCCTTCTGTTTGCAAAGCAACATTATCAAAGAAGGGAATGAGAGTATACCATTTTGTTTTACCATGGCTTCCGCTATTTGGTTGTGGAGGATTTCCCCAATATTAATGTGACGGCCCTGTAGAATGGAGTGCAGAAGACTCATACGATCCGGTGTCGCTATATTGTTGTGCGTGGACAATAGAATGCGACTATTCACGAAGTGAAACCACACAATGTTGAAGGTTGTGAGATACCTCCTATGCATAGTATAGTTATGGAAACCATTACCTGTCCAAGCAGCATCATCAATGTAAAGATCCCTCATGACCTGATCAGTTACTTCATTATCCAATTGCTGTAAAAATGGAGAGTGGTCGTCTACCCTCTCAAGAATTCATAGCAGAACATTTATTTGAGCCGTACTCCATGGGATTAAACCCTCCTTCACAAACACAGACTCTTGTTCCGAATCAACAAGGTTTGCATAAAACTCCCTTACCAGTGTTGGGGAGTAGCGAGCGGAGTGTTCACAAAAGAACTCCTAACCCAGACGGCTTTTAGTCCTCACGACTTGCTTTCCTAAGGTTTCATGTGAGGACAATTATAGACCTTGCTCTGGGTGGATATTCTGCTTCAACATAACATTTTGATAGCGATCTTTGACTGTAGTGGTAAAAAATAAGACCGACCCTGTGGATGGTGGTGAAGTTATGGTCGAACCCACTGTGGTTGAAGTTGAAGGTGTTGTTTTAAAAGGAATTTTGGAAGGATTCTTTGATGCTCTGGTTTTAGCCATGGTAACTGAAAAAGGAAATTAGAGGAACTTGCAGAAAAAAAAAGTTAAACTTGTGAACGTAAGGAAAAAATAGAGGTAATAAAAGAAAGAAGATGTAGCAACAATGACGACTGTGAGAAGAAAAGAAATCTGCAGCGAGGTGTTTTATAACCTAACCTTGGAAAAAATCATGATGAATGCAAAAGATTATGGGAAAACGTTTCGTTTGCAGCCATTAAATGCCAGGCTACAGATCGTACCTTATTATCTAATCGAACGGTTGGGAGAGGAAAGAATTCAATCGACGCGATTCTTGCTGAAAAGACTTTGCTAACTCATCACAGAATGCGTCGACGAGTTGTGTTTCGATGCATCGACAAAAAGATGATTTTTATTTCTACATAGAATGTAAACAAAACAAGTAAAGGTGAAACAAATAAAAGAAAATGTAAAAAAGTGTCGATATTATTTAAATGTGACCAGATCGATGGCCTCGTTTGGTTCCTTGACATCTAGGCTTACATAGTGTTTCAATCGTTGGTCATTCAACTTGAATTGTTGTCCATCCTTTAGATTCTCAATTGTCACCACACCACTCTAGAATGCTTCGACAACTTTGAAAGGATCTAACCATTTTGATTGCAATTTACCTGGGTGCAGTTTTAAACGAGAATTAAACAAAAGCACTAACTGATCAGGGCTAAATTATCGACGCAAGATGATATTGTCGTGCCATCTCTTAGTCTTTTCTTTATATATTACGGTATTCTCATAAGCATGACGGTGAATTTCTTCCAGCTCAGCAATGTCCAACAATCTTTTTCTTCCGGTAGCGTCGTAATCCATATTCACCTACTTGATAGCCCACATGGCTTTATGTTCAAGCTCAACTGGCAGGTTACAAGACTTACCAAATACTAACTGTTATGGCAACATTCCTAGCGGGGTCTTATAAACAGTGCGAAGCGCTTACAACGCGTCATGTAATCGAAAAGGCAATCCCTTCTAGATGGATTAACCACCTTCTCAAGAATGCTTTTGATTTGGCGATTGGATACCTCGGCTTGGCTAGTGGTTTATGGGTGGTATGTAGTAGTCATACGATGCTTCACACCATATCTCTTTAATGTTGTCACCACTTGATGGTTGTGAACATGAGTACATTGATCACTTATTAACGCTTTAGGTGTTCCAAATCTCGTAAGAATGTAAGTGTAAAAGAATTTCAACACCGTTCGAACATCACCTTTTGGCACCGCTATTGCCTTGATCCACTTCGAGATATAGTCAACCACAACTAGAATGTACTCATTCTCAAAGGAGTTAGGAAATGGTCTCATGAAATCTATACCCTAAACGTCGAAGAGCTCTACCTCTATGATAGGTTGTTGGAGCATTTCATTACGTCGAGATATCGAGCCAGTCGTTGATATCTATCACATTATTGAGCAAAGTTGTGGGCGTCTTAAAACAATATGGGCTAATAGAATCCTAACTATTTGTAACAGTCCTTACACCACCAAAATGTCCGCCATAAGGGCATCATGGCAATGTCGTAGGATTGAAGTCATTTCTTCTTCAGGTACGCAGCGACGGATTATATTGTCAGCGCATACCTTGAATAGGTATGGCTCGTTCCAATGATATTTTGCAGCGTCACGCAAGAATCTAATCTTCTTGTGACCAATGACACTTAGTGGTAGCTTTCCACACACAAGATAGTTGACTACATAGGCATACCGGGGCGACGCATCGACAAAGAACAGTTGCTCATCTAGAAATGCATCGACAATTTGGGACGACCTCCCATCTTCAGTTACAACTTTCAATCGAGATAAGTGATCAGCTACTTGGTTTTCAGATCCTTTTCTATCTTTGATCTCGATATCAAATTCTTGAAGGAGTAGGATCCATTTAATTAACCTCGGTTTGGTGACTTTTTTCTCAAAAAGGTATGTCAATGCTGAGTGGTCTGTGTTTACTATAATCTTTGCACCACCAAGATATGAACGAAATTTATCAAATGCAATGACTATTGCTAGTAACTCATTCTCCGTAGTTGTACAAGTAATCTGTGCTTCAGTTAGAGTTTTACTAGCATAATAACTGGAATGAAATACCTTTTTTTTACGTTGGCCTAGTATAGCTCCCACAGCAAAATCACTTGTGTCGCACATTAGTTCAAATGGTTACATCTACTTCGGTACGACGATAATCGGAGCTTGTACAAACTGCTTCTTTATTGTCAGAAATACGTCTAGACAAGCATCATCAAACACAAACTTTTTATTTTGCTCTAACAGTAAGCATAATGGTTTAGCAATCTTGGAAAAATCTCGAATGAATCTCCTATAAAAACCAACATTTCCAAGGAAGCTTATTATTCCTTTCACATTGGTGGGCAGTGACAATTTTTTGATGATTTCAACCTTTACTTTATCAACCTCAAGGCCCTGACATGATATGTGATGGCCGAGGATAATGCCTTTAATTGCTAGGAAGTGACATTTCTCCCAATTCAGAATTAGATTTGTGTCCTCACATCTCTTCAGAACTTTTGCCAGGTTGTCAGCACATTGATTAAAATTTTATCCATAGACAAAGAAATCATCCATGAATACCTCTAGAGAGTCCTCGATCATGTGCAAGAAGATCGCCATCATGCATCTCTGGAATGTTGCTGGCGTATTGCACAACCCAAATGACATACGTTAGAATGCAAAGGTTCCAAAAGGGCATGTGAACGTAGTTTTTGCTTAATCTTCCAGCACAATGGCTATTTAGTTGTATCCAAAATAGCCATCTAGAAAGCAATAATAGGCCTTACCAGTTAGGCTATCTAGCATCTAATCAGTGAAAGGTAGTGGGAAATAATCCTTTTTTGTGGCCACATTCAATCGATGATAATCCATGCATACTCGTCAACCAATCGTAATGTGAGTAGGGATCAACTCGTTCTTGTCATTGCTCATAACTGTGAAACCACTTTTCTTGGGCACACATTAGACGGGGCTTACCTAATTGCTATCAGAAATGAGGTAGATGATTCCCACGTCTAGCCACTTGATAATTTTCTTCTTCACTACTTCTTTCATATTTTAATTAAGTCTCTTTTGTTGCTCAATTGATTGCTTCTCTTTATCTTCCAACCTAATCTTGTGCATGCAAAAAGAGGGACTAATGCCTTTGATATCTACAATGCTCCAAGTTATGGCTCTTTTATGCTCTTTCAAAATTACGACGAGCTTATCTTCCTACGTTGCGTCGAGAGATGCAATGATAATAACATGTAATGTATCATTGTCACCAAGAAAGACATACTTTAAATGCGTAAAAAATGGCTTCAACTCTAGGGAAGGAGCTTGCTCAATAGATGGTTTAAACACCAGGATTATCCAATTCGAAAAATCCAAGGACTCCAATTGCCAATTCTATCTTAGCTCACAATTATTAACATCCTTTTTATGGTCACATTCAGCTAGGATTTCATCAACAGATGTTGTCGCATCTTCATTTAGGATTGTTTCTTCCATAATAATTTTGTCCAGCACGTCGATGTGCTGACATTGCTCTTTACTTTTAGACGGGGATGCTTCGAACACACTGAAGGTCACATGATCGTCGTTATGACACATGATAAGCTCTCCCTTGAACACGTCGATAAACGTGCATCCCGTTACTAAAAATAGTCACCCAAAATAATAAGCACCTCCTTGTCTGCTTCGCAATCAAGTATTATGAAATCGGTAGGTAAAACGAGCTTATCTACATGAACAAGGACATCTTTAATTTGACCTTCAAGTTGTGCTAAGGATCTATCCGTAAGTTGCAATGTCACCGTAATGGGCTTCATTGATCCTATTCCTAACTTCTTGAAAGTAGATAAAGACATAAGGTTAATACTTGCTCCCAAATCACATAAAGCTTTACCTAAATAATGATTCCCAATGGAGCATGGGATTGTGAAGTTACCAGGATCTTTTATTTTAGGTGGCAACTTGTTTGTAAGCACAACGCTGCACCCCTCTATGAGCGCAATCATTTCTATTTCGAACAATTTCTTCTTCTTTCATAGTAGCTCCTTTATAAATTTCCCACAACTGGGTATCTGCACAAGAGTATCTACAAGAGGTATGTTAATGTGTAATTGTTTAAAGTAAAAACAAACTGTTGATATTCTTTATCATGGATTTTCTCTTTAAATCTTTTCGAAAATAGCAAAGGTATCGTAACAGTGGGTTGTTGCGAAAAACTCAGTGGTGTCGACATTGACAATTACGTTGAGAACTACGTTGGGCAAACTATAGGCACAGATGGTACTACAGTTAGTTCTTCCTCATGTGCTTCTACTTTGCTTCCTTCAGCTGCATCCTCTTCTTGTTGTTGTGGCTTAGATGTGTCGACATTGTTCTGATTAGAACTGCTTGGTCTAGTCATTTGCTTCCCACTTCTCAGAGTGATAGCCTTACAGTGCTTTTTTCCTCTCTGTGTTGGGTCTTCAGCATCACTAGGTAAAGTACCTGGTGATCGTGCATTCAAATTAGAAGCCAACTGTCCTAGTTGGGCTTTCAACGCCCAGATAGAAGAAGAGCTTCTTTGCACTATCGCTTTAGTCCTCGTGTTATGCTCTCGCATCAATGCTTCAATAGCAGCCATAGGATTTGACCTATGCTGAGAAAACTACTGTTGTTACTGTTGATGCTGTCCTTGCATATGTGGTAATGTGACTGCATTCAAGATTGTGACTGCATTCGAGATTGTGGTTGCATTCGGATAGAAGAAGAGTTTCCTTGCTGCTGATGCTGTCCTTGTAGACTATTGTGACTGCATTTGAGATTGTGGTTGCATCTAGTTATGTACTTGCATCTGATCAGGGTGCGAATGTACTTGTGAATTCTGATTAAAATTCTGCTATTGATAGTTATTGTAACTCCCTTGTCTATAACTTCCTTGAGTTAAGGAATTACCATATGTGTATGTGGAAGCATTTTGATTCCCTCAACGCTGTTGAGTTATGTTATTGTATGAGTTACCATATGAATTCCCTCTGATGTTATTGACATAGAAAGCATTTTCAACATGTTGTGGGCAATCCTCGTAACTATGGTTGTCACCGTAAATCTCATAGGAAAATGTCGGTGCATCCATTTGTTAAGCCACTTGAATAGGGTCAATATCACTTGTCCCTTTCATATTCTTTATGATATTGGCTAATGAAGATGCCTGCGCACTCAAAGTAGAAATAACATCTAATTCAAGAACATCAGGGTTAGTCTTTACCTGTACAGAACAAGAGATTGGATACTGATAATCGTTCTGAGCAATCTTCTCTAGAATTCCTACAACTTTATTGTATGTTCAATCCAACAAAAGACAATTAGCCGATGCGTCAACAAGATTTCTTGTCTGAGCATTCAAACCATTGTAAAAGATTTTTATCTGGGTCTCTTGTTGAATTCCATGCATTGGGCAACGTCGAAGCAATGTCTTGTAACGCTCTCATGTTGTATGTAAGTTCTCATCATCCAGCTGATGATAGGTTGTAATATCATTGCGCAACCTTGCATTCATTGTCGGTGGATTGAAATGCAAAACAATCTATGTTGCTAGCGTATTCCAAGATGTAATAGATCCAACCGACAATCCCAAGAACCATGTTCTCTCTTTTCCCTGCAATGAATAAGGAAATAATTGCATGTTCAAAGCATCATCAGGGACATCATGTTGAAATTTAGGTTAATTTGTTCATTTGGTCATTCTAATTAATCAACTCAACTTTTGCACCTTTTACTATTTAATCCTTTCTACTTAATTAACTATCTAAACATTAAAATTTCATAACCAAATTTTAATACGATGGTAACGACATCGTAAATATTAAAATAAATAAATTTATGACTCGACTCATCAGAGTTGTGATCCCAAAATTACTGTTTTCGACACAATTGAAAACCATACTGTTACAACTCTCCTCCCTTTAAGGAAATTTCATCCCAAAATTTCATCCCGAAATTTCTTACCAGTAAACAGGTTGGGATACTGTGATCTTATAGATGCCTCTTTTTTCCAAGTTCCTTCTTCTAACCCGTGACGATTCCACAAGACCTTTAATAATAGCACTCTTTTGTTTCTTAACTCTTTCACATCACGAGCTAGAATTCTAACCGGTTCTTCTAAATACGACAAATTCGACTGTATTTCAACCTCACACGGAGTAATCACATGAGAAGGATCTGATTTGTATCATATCAGCATCGAAACATGAAATAAGTTATGAATCTTTTCAAGTTCTGGGGGTAAAGCCAACTTATAGGCTACAGGGCCAACCTACTCGATAATCTCATACAGCCTAATAAATCGCGGACTTAACTTTCCTTTTGTTTCAAATCGTAGCACCTTCTTCCAAGGTGAAACCTTCAAGAAAACTCGATCTCCAATTGCAAACTCTATATCTTTCCTCTTAGGATCTGCGTACGAATTCTACTGTTCAGACGTTGCTTCTAAACAATTACAAGTTACCCAAACTTTATCTTCTATCTCATGTATTAAGTCAGTCCCAATCAACTTAGGCTCACTGATCACGTCTGTAACGTCACAGCAATGTGCAAGCGGACACAAGTCAAAGCAAGTATAGTTGGTAGGACAATTCTATCGGATATTGATCCCACGAGGAATAGGTTCTTGATGTTCAGATGTCGAAGCAATTAAAATTGGAATTAGATGAAATGTGAGTAAAGATGTAAGTGCAATTAAGTAAGATATGCATACTAAAATGATTAATATTGTCGATGCACTCAGAGTTAAATGTCAAAGTTCAAATGACAGAACAACTGAAAGTAAATCAAAGTGTGTTGAATGTTGAATATTTGAAAGAAGAAAATGTAAATGTGATCAAATGCGAAGATCTAGAGTGGATTACTGATTTCGCTAAGTCGTAACGCAAGATGCGTCAACAAGGGTTTGAATAGATGAATTGTCACAGCAATGAAGCTCTAATGAAATCTTACCAATAATAATTCCCTGTTTAGTCATGACTCAAGTACCCACAATTACTCCACCTCTCGATGTGAACAACATTGTGTACCCAAGTAAAAGTGATCAGAATCTCTTCTAATCCCAAGCAGCTCTCGCCTAACTTACTTATTAACTCAACTTGTCACCACATCTCTCGATATCGGTAGACTACAATTCCACTCTTGTGTTTAATACAATTGAATTCAAGAATAAACAGATGAAAAGCATTAAATAAGAATCAAAGTAATCAAATGCTAAAAGATACTCTCGTATTCATTCAAATATCAATAATAGTTCATCATCAATAAGAAAGGAGTTAACGAGTACATCGAAATATAATATCACTAGGCTAATCGGATTACCCCCTAATTGCTTCTCTTGCTCAGCATCGAGCACTCCTCGTCAAGAGCTACTGCTCGTCGGCTCAGTCAGCTCACTGGTCTCCAGCAATAAACTTAAAAAATATAAAGTAATTTGCAAATTTAATTCTTCAGCTCTAGATGATTTCTTCCATCTTCATTCCTCTATTTATAGCCTTCAAAAGTTACAGATTTCAGCCTCCCATTCTCAGATTCAGATCTAATTGTTGCAGCTGTCAAAGTTAGTTACAGTACAGCTGTGCTCTCACGCAGAAGTGATGTTTTCTTCAAAGATTTGCAAGTTGTTGTTGCGTTGTTGGGTGCAATAGCTTGCAGCGTCAATAGTACAAAAAGAGATAATAATAACAAGAATTTAAACTAACTAGCAATGAGTTAGAAAATATAAAAACTAAGTATGAAATGCTCATGATGCATGCTAAATAAGATACAAAACAGACAATTAAAACACCAATTTAGGGAGAAAATATATGTCATTTGTAATGCTATCGCACCCTCAAACTTGAGCTTTTACTTGTCCTAAAGTAAACAAAAGTTAGCAAAGTCACAAGCAAAAATGTCATCGCAATCATTATTCTCACAACTTGAATTTCTGAAATCCTAATGCACAAATTGTATTTACATGATAGAATAGTGCGTCGACAATTTATAAGCATGAATAATTAAAAACTGCAACTTCATAAATATTAGTATCATGCATTAAATCCTAATTTTCCTTAAACCAATACAACATTTGTCATAATTTTTTTCTTTTTCTTTTTCTTCCTTTTTCTCATTTTTCTTTTTCTTCCTTTTTCTCATTTTTCTTTTTCAGGTGACTGAGAGATGTCATTGCATTACTCTACCTCTGTTCTTGGACAGTAACGATACGGTGCAACAAACCTCCAAGAGGTATGTAATTATGCTGGCATACACTCTTGCAGTGATAGCCTTTGGCTAGATGATTTTTCTAAACCTGCAGAAGAGTGTTCTCCCTTGGAAAGTCACAATGCACTCACATTGAAGTGTTTTATTCATACAATGTCGCTCCAACTGGTCAGTAAGTTCAATATTCAAACATCAAAACTATCCATTCATTACTGAAGCAATTCCAATCATTCATTCAAAAATAGTAGACTCACTATTCATTCATATTCATCCAATTTACACATCAGCATCCAAACAATTCAAGAATTACGCATAAAAATAAAAATTGTGGGCACATTTTTGTTGAAATTTTGCATATTTTCATTAACAAAAGAAACAAGTAGAATTCAAATATGTAGGTGTAATTGCATTTTCATTTCACATTATCTCCCTCTAAACTTAATGTCTGCATTGTCCCCAATGCACTGACAATATTATACAGATATAATGGAAATGCAACGACAATGCAACTAAGTTAACAAAATGAATGCAATGACAAAATAAAATGCAGTAACAATAAAAATGCATGAAAAAACTATCTACAAAGAAGTGTACTAATTTATTCCTCAGTAGTCGATGTAGAAGCTGCCTTTGTTTTCTTTTTCTTTGGGCGTTCACCCTCTTCCTTAAGCTTATTCTTATTTTAATCTTTACGCCTCTTCCTTTTTTTATCCTTCGAACCAACCAGATTGGTGGATTGCTCCTCCCCAACAGTTTGGGTGGTGGCCTTATCGGTTGTTACTTCAGATGGGTGGATTTCAGCGAGTAATGCAACATAGGGCACAATGGTAAGAGGATTCAGTTCCTCGACGCTACTAGTAACAATCTCAGCCCACCTTGAATCAGGTTGAGCCTAGTTAGTACTTGATGCCCCCACACTCTCAGGTGTGCCGACAACATCCTCAACGATCATTGTTGGGGCATTTTCTTTCTTCTCCTCTTGCACCCTAGCAGGTTCCTTCATTTTATTCTCTTATTCTCTTCTTCTTCCTTCTCCTTCTATTGGTTATCTTCTTGGTCCTCACCTTCATCCACATGCTGTTCATCCACTGCGCCTATACCCATAGGTATAATCGGGGTAGTCACTCCTCCACCATAGCTGCATAATCAACCATATTTGCACCAAGGCTGTTGGAGAACTCATCTTCAAATAGACTTGCAATAATGCGATGACAATCCTTCTCAGCATTAGAGTGCCCTTCTTGTTCTTCATCATTAGAGATTTGAATTCTTATTGGTACATGGGCAGACCTACCATTAGAAGTAGGATGGTCGGAGGATGAGGCTTGCATCGGGCGGAAAATATCGAGAAAGATTGGGAAGTCTGGTAGCGGATTGGGACTTATTCTGCGCAAGGCGACGACAATGGCCTCATTCCATACCTTTGTATATGCGTAGAAGATATGTTGCTTGTAGTCCATATCTTCTAATATGCTGATAGCACGAATAGTGCGTATGTCGATACGATCAAGATTGATTTCAATTGCAGCCAGTCTTTTCTCCAATCGAGGATTTGAGAGCGCATCAGTTTGGTCTTCCTTCTTCTTCCCTTTACTCTTATCCTTCTTCTTTAGGGCCTCTTTTGCCACAAGCGTCTCCTGGCCGTGAGTCATCCTTTCAACGGAGATGTCGTTGATGGGACTTTTGTTCTCTAACACCTCCTTCCCATCCTTAGGCACAATACCCTTCTATTTGCAAAGTAACATAATCAGAGAAGGGAATGGGAGTATACCAGTCTGTTTGGTAGAGACTTTCGTAATTTGGTCATAGATGATTTCTCCAATGTTAATGTGTCGGCACTGTAGGATGAAATGCGGAAGGCACATACGGTCTAGTGTTACCGTAATACTGTGTGTGGACGAAAGAATATGACTGTTGATGAAGTGGAACCACACCTTGCAGAAGGTTGTGAGACACTTCCTATGCATAGTGTAGTTATGGAAACCATTACCTGTCCAGATAACACCATCAACATAGAGATCCTTCATAATCTGAGTAGTGACTTCTTCATCTAGTCAGTACATAAATGAAGAATGGTCGTCCACCCTCTCAGGGATCTGTAACAGCACATTGATTTGGGTGGCACTCCACGGAATGAGCCCTTCCCTCACGAACAAAAATTCTTGTTCAACATCAACGAGGCTTACGTAGAACTCCCTTACCAGTGTGGGAGCGTAGCCAGTGGGATGTTCGTAGAAGAACTCCCATTCTAGACAGTTGATGGTTCTGGTAACGTGTTTTCCCAAGGTCTGATGCGTGGACAATTACAGACCTTGCTCTAGGTGGAGATTCCACTTCAGCATGATATTTTGATAACGGTCATTGACTGTATTCGTCAAAAAAAAGATCGACCCTGAAGATAATGGTGGCGCTGTGGTCGGAGCCACAGTTGTTGAAGTTGAAAGAGTGGTTTTATAAGTTTTGGAAGTGTTGTTTGATGCTCTGGTTTTCGCCATGATGACTGAAGAAGAAAGTGAGAAAAATTTGCAGAAAGAAGTTAACTTGTGAACGTAAGAAAAATAGAAGCAATGGAAGAGACAAGATGTAGCAACAATGGAGACTATGAGTAAAAATAAATCTGCAAGAAAAGGGATTTTACAACCTAGGTGTTGTAAAATCATGATGATTGCAAAGGTTATAGGGAAATGTTACGTCTGCATTCATTAGTTGTCAGGCTACAAATCAAACATTTTCAATTGATCTACCGGCTGGGATAGAAGAGAGATCAATCGGCGCGATTCTTGTTGAAAAAGTTTCGCTGACTCATCGCAGAATGCGCCGATAATTTGTGCTTCGATGCATTGACAAAAAGATAATTTTTTATTTTTGCAAAGAATGTAAAACAAAATAAGTAAAAGTGAAACAAATAAAGGAAAATGTAAAAATGCATCGGCATTATTTAAATATGACCAGATCGATGGCCTCGTTTTGTTCCTTGACATATGGGATCACATAGTGCTTTAGCCGTTGGCCATTCACCTTAAATTGTTGTCCATCCTTCAGATTCTCAATTGTCACCGCATCGCTCTGGAATGCTTCGACAACTTTGAACGGGCCTGACCATCTTGGTCGCAGTTTACCTGGATGCAATTTTAAATGAGAATTAAACAAAAGCACTAACTGACTAGGGCTAAATTATCGACTCAATATGATATTATCGTGCCATCTCTTGGTCTTTTCCTTGTATATTATGTCAGCGTATTTCTTCCAGTTCAGTGATGCCCAACAATCTTTTACTTCCGGCAGGATCATAATCCATATTCACCTGCTTGATTGCTCACATGGCTTTATGTTCAAGCTTAACTGGCAGGTGACAAGATTTACCAAACACTAACTGATATGGCGACATTCCCAGCAGGGTTTTATATTTAGTGTGAAACGCCCACAATACGTTCTGTAGCCGCGAAGACCAATCCTTTCGAGATGGATTAACTAGGTTTTTAAGGATGCTTTTGATTTGTCGATTGGATACCTCGGCTTGACCATTTGTTTGTAGGTGGTACGTAGTAGCCATACGATACTTCACACAATATCTCTTTAATGCTATCACCACTTGGTTGTTATGAAAATGAGTTCCTTGGTCACTTATTAATGCTCTAGGTGTTCCAAACCTTGTAAGAATGTAAGTGTGAAAGAATTTCAACACCGTCTGAGGATCATCCTTTGGCACTGCAATTGCCTCGATCCACTTCAAGATATAGTCAACAGCAACTAAGATGTACACTTTCCCAAAAAAGTTGGGAAATGGTCCCATGAAGTCTATACCTTAAACGTCGAAGAGTTCTACTTTCACAATAGGTTGTTGGAGCATCTCATTATGTCGAGATATCAAGCCAGTGCGTTGAAATCTGTTACATTATTGAGCAAAGTTATGGGTGTCTCAAAACAATGTAGGCTAATAAAATCCTGACTATAAGACCTTTGTAGCAGTCCTTGTACCACCAAAATGTCCTCCATAAGGGGCATCATGACAATGTCGTAGGATTGAAATAATTTCTTCTTCAGCTATGCATCGAAGGATAATGTTGTCGGTGCATACCTTGAACAGGTATGGCTCATTCCAATGATATTTTGCAACGTCGCGTAAGAATAAGACTTTCTTGTGACCAGTAGCACTCAATGGTAGCTTTCCACACACAAGATAGTTGACGACATCTGCATACCAGGGTGATGCGTCGACAAAGAATAGTTGCTCGTCTGGAAATGCATCGACAATTTAGGATGTCCTCCCATCTTCACTTCCAACTTTCAATTGAGATAAGTAGTCAGCTACCTGGTTTTTAGATCCTTTCCTATCCCTGATTTCAACATCGAATTATTGTAGGAGTAGGATCCAATGGATTAATGTAGGTTTGGCATCTTCTTTATAAAAAAGGTATCTTAATGTAGAGTGGTTTGTGTACACTGTAATCTTTGCATCGACAAGGTATGAGCGAAACTTGTTAAATGCAAAGACTACCGCTAGCAACTCCTTCTCAGTAGTTGTATAATTGACTTGCACTTCAGTTAGAGTTTTACTAGCATAATAAATTGAATGAAATACCTTCTCTTTTCGTTGGCCTAATACAACTCCCATAATAAAGTCGTTTACATCGTACACTAATTCAAATGGTTGCATCCAGTCCGGTACGATGATAATTGGAGCTTGTACCAGTTACTTTTTTTATTGTCATAAATGCGTCCAAACAGGCGTCATCGAATACAAACTTTTTATTTTGCTCTAATAGTGAGCATAATGGTTTGGCAATCTTGGAAAAATCTCGGATAAATCTCCTATAAAAACCAGTATGTCCAAGAAAGCTTATTATTCCTTTCACATTGGTGGGCAATGGTAATTTTTTGATGATTTCAACATTCTCTTTATCAACCTCAATGCCCTGACATGATATACGATGAGCGAGGATAATGCCTTCAGTTGCCATGAAGTGACATTTTTCCCAATTCAAAACTGGATTTGTGTCCTCGCATCTCTTCAAAACTCTTGCTAGGTTGTCGACGCATTGGTTAAAATTTTACCCATAGACAGAGCAATCATCCATGAATACCTCTACGGAGTCCTCGATCATGTCCGAGAAGATTGTCATCATGCATCTTTGGAATGTTGTTGGTTCATTGCACAACCCAAATGGCATACGTCGGAATGCAAAGGTTCCAAAAGGGCATGTGAATGTAGTTTTTGCTTAATCTTCCAGCGTAATAGCTAATAGCCATCTAGAGAGTAATAATAGGCCTTACCGGCGTAATAGCTAATAGCCATCTAGAGAGTAATAATAAGCCTTACCAGTCGCAATACGAGTAGGGATCAACTCTTTCTTGTCATTGCTCACAACTGTGAAACCACTTTTTTTGGGCACATATTGGACGAGGCTTACCCAATCACTATCATAAATAGAATATATGATGCCCGCGTCTAGCCACTTGATAATTTCCTTCTTCACTACTTCTTTCATATATTCGTTAAGTCTTTGTTGTTGCTCAATTGATTGCTTCCACTCATCTTTCAGCCTTATATTGTGCATGCAAAAAGAAGGACTAATGCCTCTGATATCAGCAATGCTCCAGGCTATGACTCTTTTATTCTTTTTCAAAATTGTGATGAGCTTATCTTCCTGTATTATGTCGAGGGATGCGTTGACAATAACAAGTAATGTATCGTTGTCACCCAAAAAGACATTTCAGGTATATAGGTAATGGCTTCAACCCCAAAGTAAGAGCTTGCTTAATTGATGGTTTAAACACCAAGATTATCCTATTCGACAAATCCAAAGATTCCAATTGCCAATTCTATCTCAATTATTAACCTTTTTTTTCTCATCACAGTTAGTTAGGATTTCATCAACAGATGTCGCCGCATCTTCATCTAGGACTGCTGAACTCCTTGCATTGATTTTTCCATAATGATTTTGTCTAGAACGTCGATGTGGTGACATTGCTCTTTATTTTTGGAAGGGGATGCTTCGAACACACTAAAAGTCACATGTTCATCGTTATGACGTATGATAAGTTCTCCCTTGAAACGTGGATAAGCGTGCATCTCGTTGCCAAAAATGGTTGCCCCAAAATAATAGGCACCTCTTTGTCTGCTTCGTAATCTAGGATTATGAAATCGGTAGGAAACACGAGCTTATCTACTTTAACAAGAACATCTTTTATTTGGCCTTCAGGTTATGCTAAGGATCTGGCCGTAAGTTGCAATGTCACCGCAGTGGGCTTCATTGATACTATTCCTAACTTCTTGAAAGTATATAAAGGCATAGGGTTAATACTTGCTCCCAAATCACATAAAGCTTTACCTAAATAATGATTCCTAATAGAGCAAGGAATTGTGAAGCTGCCATGATCTTTCATTTCAGGTGGCAACTTGTTTGTAAGCACAGCGTTGCACCCCTCTGTGAACGCAATCGTCTCAATTTCGAACAATTTCATTTTCTTTAGTAGTAACTCATTCATAAATTTCCTATAACTGGGTATCTACGCAAGAGCATCGACAAGAGGTATATTAATGTGTAATTGTTTCAAAGTAGAAACAAACTTTTGATACTCTTTATTATGGACGTTCTCTTTAAATCTTTACGGCTATGGCAAAGGTTTTATGACATTGGGTTGTTGTGGAAAACTTGATGGTGTCAATATTGGCAGTTGCGTCGACAACTATGTTGGGCAAACTATAGGCACAGATGGTACTACGGTTGGTTCCTGTTCATTCACTTCTGCTTTGCTTCCTTCAGCTACATCCTCTTCTTATTGCTGTGGCTCAGATGCATAAACATTGATCTGATTAAAATTGCTTGGTCCAATTGTTTGCTTCCCACTTCTCAGTGTGAGAGCTTTACAATGCTCTTTGCCTCTCTGTGTTGGTTTTTTAGTATCACAAGTTAGAGTACTTGGTGACCGTGTACTCAGATTTGAAGCCAACTGTCCTAGTTGGGCTTCCAACGCTCGGATGAGAGAAGAGTTTCCATGTATTATCACTTCAGTCCTCATGATATGCTCTCGCATCAATGCTTCAAGAGTAGCCATAGGATCTGACCTTTGTTGAGAAAACTGATGCTGTTGCTGCTGATGTTATCCTTGCTTATGTGGCAATGCAGACTATTGTGACTGCATTCGAGATTGTGGTTACATCTGGCTATGTACTTGCATCTAATCAAGATGCGGATGTACTTGTCAATTCTGATTAAAATTCTTCTGTTGATGGTTGTTGTAACTCCTTTGTCTATAACCCTCTTGGTTTGAGGAATTGCCATATTTGTATATGGAAGCTTTTTTATTCACCCAAGGTTGTTGAGTTCTATTGTTATATGAGTTACCATATGAATTCCCTCTGATGTTGTTGACATAGAAGGCATTTTCAGCATGTTGTGGGTAGTCCTCATAACTATAGTTGTCGTCATAAATCTTACAGGAAAATGTCGGTGCATCCATTTGTTGTGCCACTTGGATAGGGGTAACATCACTTGTCCCCTTCACATTCTTTATAATATTGGCCAACGAAGATACCTGCGCACTCAAAGTAGAAATAACATCTAATTCAAGAACACCAGGGTTAGTCTTTACCTGTGCAGAATAAGAGATTGGATACTGGTAATCGTTCTGTGCAATCCTCTCTAGAATTCTTCAAGCTTCATTGTAGGTACAATCCAATAAAGGACTATTAGTTGATGCGTCGACAAGATTCCTTGTTTGGGCATTTAAACCATTGTAAAATATTTCAATTTGGGTCTCTTACTGAATTCCATGCATTGGGCAGTGTCAAACCATTGTAAAATAGCATTTATCCCATGTTGTATGTGAGTTCTTATCATCCAGTTGATGATATGCTATAATATTATTGCGCAACCTTGCATTCATTGTATGTGCATTGAAACGCAAAACAAATTGCGTTGTTAGCGCATTCCAAGATGTGATAGATCCAGTCTTTAATCCCAAAAACCATGTTCTCACTTTACCCTGCAACGAATAAGGAAATAATTGCATTTTCAAGGCATCTTCAGGGACATCATGTTAACTAAAGGATGCACAAATAAGTAGAAATGATTTTAAGTGTTCTCTTGCGTCTTCATGAGGCGAACCAAAATATTACCCATTTGAATTCAAAATCTAAAACATCATCGGTTTTAGCTCGAAATTTCCAGCTTGAATAGTTGGTCTTACAACCCCTGGTTGTAAATCATCAAGGATAGGAACAACAAAATCTCTTATTATCCTATTTTGAACTTGTTCTTCTTGTGGAAGTAGTGGTGGTAAATTATTAACAACTTGTGGCGGCACTGAAGGAATATTATTTTGTGGCAACAATAGTGGTAAGTTGTTGTTGTTGTTATTGTTACCTACCATTTTCTTTTGTTCTTGCCTTCCCCTCCTTAATGTCCTTTCAAGCTCTGGATCAAAGCTCACAATGTCCTTAGGATTTCTCCTTGTGGACATACAATACCTAAAGATTTCTGAAAGAGATTAGAAGGAAAGAAAACAAATCAGTAAAAAATTAAAAGTTAAGTAAAAATAATTAATTGCAACTACAAGCATAAACATCAAACAAACGTCAGTTCCTCGGCAACGACGCCAAAACTTGATCATGTCTGTTACGTCATAGTAATGTGCAAGCGGACACACATCAAAGCAAGTATAGTTGATCTGCATACTAAAATGATTAATATTCAGATGTCGATCCCTCGAGGAATGGGTTCTTGATGTTCAGATGTCGAAGCAATTAATATTGGAATTTGATGAAATATGAGTAAAGATGTCAGTGCAATAAAGTAAGATCTGCATACTAAAATGATTAATATTGTCAATGCACTCAGAGTTAAATGTCAAAGGTCAAATGTCAGAACAATTGAAAGTAAATCAAAGTGTGTTGAATGTTGAGTGTTGAAATTTTAAATGCAAAAAATGTAAATATGATCAAGTGCGAAGATCTGGAGTGGATCACTGATTTCGCTAAGTCGTAATGCAGGATATGTTGACAAGGGTTTGAATAGATGAATTGTCGTAGTAATGAAGTTCTAGTGAAATCTTACCAATAACAATTCTCTGTTTAGTCACGACTTAAGTACCCACACTTACTCCATCTCTTGGCGTGAACAATGTTGTGTACCCAAGAACAAGTGATCAGAATCTCTTCTAATCCTAAGCAGCTCTCACCTAACTTACTTGTTAACTCAACTTGTCACCGCATCTCTCGATGTCGGTAGACTACACTTCCACTCTCGTGTTTAATGCAATTGAATTCAAGAATAAATAGATGAAAAGCATTAAATAAGAATCAAAGTAATCAAATAATGAAATATACTCTCGTATTCATTCAAATATTAATAATAGTTCGTCATCAATAAGAAAGGAGTTAATGAGTACATCAAAATATACTATCTCTAGGCTAATCGGATTACCCCGGAACTACTTCTCTTGCTCAGCATCGAGCACTCCTCGTCAGGAGCTGTTGCTCGTCGGCTCAGACAGCTCACCGGTCTGTAGCAATAAACTTCAAACACACAAAGATATTTTCAGATTTAATTCTTTTGCTTTTGATGATTTCTTCCATCTTCATTTCTCTATTTATAGTGTTCAAAAGTTGCAGATTTTGGCATCCCATTCTCAGATCTAGATCTAATTTTTGCAGCTGTCAAAGTTAGTTACAGTACAGCTGTGCACTCACGTAAAAGTGATGCTTTCTTCAAAGATCTGCAGGTTGTTGCTGCATTGCTAGGTGCAATATATGATCGTAAATTGCGATGACTTGTGTTTTTCCTGTGCTAGTGCTTCCAGGTGTGAATTCAGCTTGACTTTACTCATTCGTGGTTCAAGTTCTGTACGGCGACATCTCTGATTGCAATTCCAAGCTAATCATGTGGCTGCATTCTTCTTCCAGCATTGATCTTCTGGGCTGATTTCTTGCGCTGTCAATTCTAAAGCGCAATACATCGACTGCTTGCGGTGACATTAGTATAAAAAGAGATAGAAATAACAAGAATTTAAACTAAATAGCAATGAGTTAGAAAATGTAAAAACTAAGTATGAAATGCTCATGATGCATGCTAAATAAGATACAAAAGAGACAATTAAAACACTAATTTAGGGAGAAAATATTTGTCATTTGTAATGCTATCACTCACTCAACTCTAACCAATATAAGGGTGTTTTACATTTTCTACCATATAGTGCCTCAAATGGTGTCATTATAATACTGGACTGATAGTTGTTATTGTAAGCAATTTCTATCAATGGTAAGTATTTCTCCTAACTACCCTCGAACTCAAGTATATAGCATCATAACATATCTTCCAAAATCTATATTACTCGTTCGGACTAACCATTTGCCTGCGGATGGTATGCTATGCTAAAATTCAACCTGGTTCCCAAAGCTTCATGTAGTTTACCTCAAAATATCGAGGTAAAACGTGAATATTTGTCAGAGATAATAGATATCGATACCCCGTGCAGTCGTACAATCTCAGATACATATAACTCAGCCAACTTCTCAACTAAATAATCTACACGGATAGGGATGAAGTGAGCTGACTTAGTCAATCTGTCAACTATAACCTAGATCAAATCTTTCTTCCTAGGTGTCACTAGTAGTCCTGTAACAAAGTCCATAGTGACTCATTCCTACTTCTACTCCGGAATGGTAATAGGCTGCAACTATCCAAACGGTACCTAATGCTCAACTTTTACTTGCTGACACACCAGACATCTAGTCACAAACTCATAAATCTCACGTTTCATACCTGACCACCAATACATCTTCAGATCATTATACATTTTCACACTACCTGGAAGAATGAAATAAGTTTTGTCATGAGCTTCTTCCAAAATGTCCCATCTCAAATCTGGTTAATCAGGAACACACACTCTACCTTGGAAATGCAACATACCTTCAGCATCAATAGTAAACCTAATAGTGGCATCACTCTGCATTTGTTCTTTCTTAGCCATAAGCTTTGAATCACTGTTCAGTAACTCCTGAATTCTTTGTAGGAATAATGGTCTCGTTTTGAGTTTAGCGATGACTGAGCCATCACTCTCTAATGATAGATGAGCATTCATTGCTCTTAATGCAAACAACGATTTTTGGCTCAAAGCATCTACAACAACATTAGCCTTTCCCGGATGGCAATCAATCATAGTATCATAATCCTTCAATAGCTCTAACCATCGACGTTGCCTTAAATTCAGCTCCCTTTGCATCATCAAATACTTTAAACTCTTATGATCGGTAAATACATTGCATCTCTCACCATAAAGATAATGATGCTAAATTTTTAATGCAAAGACTATGTCAACTAACTCCAAATCATGATTCGGAATTTTTTTCATGCGGCTTTAACTGTTGGGAGGAATAAGCTATCACTTTCCCAGGTTGCATCAAAATGCAGCCCAAACCATTCAAGGACGTGTCGCTGTAACAAAAATTCTTTCTCCGACTCAAGCTGTGTCAATACTAGAGCTTTTGTTAACAATTTCCTTAGCTGATCAAAACTCTACTGACACTTTTCTGACTAAACAAACTGGACATTCTTCTGTAACAACTTCGGAACTTTACTCAGATCAACCCATATTCCCTCCGAATATACCACATGACCTAGAAATCCCACTTCTCAAAAGCAAAACTCACATTTCCTGAATTTCGTGTACAATTATTTTTCTCGTAAAAATCTACAAAACCTCTCTCAAATGCAGAGTGTGCTCTAACTCTGTCCTAGAATAGATTAGTATATCATTAATAAATACCACTACAAATCTATCCAGCTGGGGTTTAAAGACTCGGTTCATTAGATCCATAAATGCTGTTGGAGCGTTGGTCAACCCAAACGGCATCACCAAAAACTCATAATATTCATATCGAGTCCTGAACGTTGTTTTTGACACATCATAATCTCTTACTCGCTTTGGTAATGACCCGATCAAAGATCCATTTTGGAGAATATGGTTGCACATCTCAACAAATCGAACAACTCATTAATACGAGGTAATGAATATTTATTCTTGATCGTCACCTTATTCAACTATCAGTAATCTATGCACATCCTCATCGAGCCATCTTTCTTTTTCACAAACAATAAAAGTGTACCCTGAGGTGACATACTCGATCGGATAAAACCTCTGTCTAATAATTCTTGCAACTATGCCTTTAGCTCTTTCAATTCTGTCGATATCATTCTGTATGGTGGAATCGATATTAGTGTAGTGACAGGTATTAAATCAATGTCAAACTCTACTTCTCTGATCGGTGGTAATCTTGGTAACTCTTCTAGAAACACATTTATAAATTCATTAATAATCAGTACTTGTTTCAATTCTGTTCTTGAATCTCGAGTATCAAGTATATAAGCTAGAAATGTCTCATTGCTGGACTCAATTGTGATTACCTTACCAGTAGGACATTTCAAATCAATATGTCTTTGTTTGCAGTTAACCACCGCATCATGCTTAGATAGCCAATCCATACCCAAAATCACATCAAACTCGGTGAAAGGTAATAGCATTATATCAATAGGAAATTCAAAACCCTGGACTTTTAGTGGACACTTACGACACACCAAATTAACTATGATACTATGACCCAATGGATTTGTGACTTGTACATCAAATTCAGTTGACTAAACAAGTAAGTTTTTATAAGTTGCTAAAGCAGTACAAATATATGAATGAATCAACCTTGGGTCAATCAAAGCACACATAATATCATTAAAAAAATAAAATATACCAATCACGACATCGGGAGTAGTAGCCTCTTCTTTAGCTCTGATGGCATATGTCCGTGCAAGAGCTAAGACTTCAAATTTGCTTACATTATCTCTGCCATCTTCTCGATTTCCACTTGCACTACTACTTAACCTCGGCGACTACCTTTCTACAAAGTAACTGGAGGTTTCACACTCTGATCCTTTTTCACCTCAGAAGCTATAGGACAATTTTGCATAAAGTGACTAGTACCCCTACATCTGAAATAGGCTCCTTTCACCATTCGACACTCACCCGAATGGTATCTTTCGCAATGCTCGCATGCTGAATTAGGTGCATTACAAACACTGTCTTGTTTCCTTGTATTAACTCTAAGAACTCTTTCTTCTTTTAAGCCAAGTACCTTTTGTTGACGTATTTATTTTCGATCTAGTTAATTTCATGCTTAAAAACCATGGCTAAGATCGTCGTCCACCAGCTATAAGCCTCGTCTTTCAATAACTGCACATCTTAGATAGTCTTTCGAAGGACCATTTCATTCAGTACCCTCATAGTGTTTTCTAACCAATATTCGGCCCTGGATGGATCATCCTCTGTACTTTCATGGAATTCTTTAGCCTCATATTTTTTAACTTTGTCTGTCAGAATATGACGCCTCTACTCTATCACTGGGGGAGGTAAAGGCACTACTGGAGGTGCTACCGATCGGGCAGCAAGTTGTGCAACAAGAGGTGGTGCTATCGAATTGTTCCTCATAAACCCCGAGAACCATTGTCCTATCAGTCCGAAGAATATATTCTTTGTATCATTCTCTGTCATTGGTAGTATCGACACACCGTGACTTGCCTTAGAATCAATCGTCGGTACATTACTATTCAACTCATTAGTCTAATCTCTTTCAAAATTATACATCTTTAATTATCTGCAAAAACTATAAGTTCATATGGCATGTACTTCTAAATCACTTAACACAGTCAATGTAGTCTAAGAATCGACTAAATCATAGCTTTGATATCACTAAATGTAACACCCAAAACCCGTGACCGTCGTCGGTTAGAGTTACGAGGTCTTTTTGATAATTTACCGTTTAATAATTCCCAATATCACTTCATTTTAATATAATTAAATAAATTATTATATCATACACGATATTAATTATAAAATTAAATAACAATACAATCCATTTTGGGAAAAAATGTCATGTCACAATTTTGAAGGACTTCTATAGGTACCTGTTGAAAAAGTATTAATAGAAGTCAAGTCAGTAAGAAATTCAGAAATAGAAACAGTTTCCTACCGATAGTTCAGAAGGTTCTACCGATACAAAGGTGACTTCTATCGAAACAATACATGCTACTATGGATACTACAAACTCTACAGAGCTAAGAATTTTACCCTGTAACTTCTACCGATACAAGTACTCAGACTACTGATACTATTATGAGCAGAATTACTGATACTTCAAATTTTACTACCGATACAATGCAAGCCAGTAACCAAAGTTCAAATGCTTTGTACTTCTACCGATACATGCAAGAGTTCTACCAAAACAAGTGTGCATAATTCAAATATACACAATAAGTTTCCAAGTTCACCAAACATTCTTCATCACATAACCACAAAGTACAATAAGAACAACTCAAGTGCTCATGAATTCGCTTGTCATTACATTTCAATGCATATTGCCTACTTTCAACATTAAGCAAGCATACAAACTTAAGTTCACATTAAACTAAAGTTTCAAAAATGAACCAATCAAACCAAAATCAAGCATTACAAAAGATAACATCATCCTAGTACATGCTATATAACCAAGTGATGTAAATACTACCGAACGAGCTCCTGAGATAGTGTGATTTCTTCGAGATGATCCGATCTTCAAGCAGCAAAATAGAATATACAAAATAACAACAATTCATAGGTAATCTTTCATAGCTTAGTAAGTTCGAAGAGCTTTAAATGAGTTACCAATCATATGCATTGAATAGCTTATAACTCAACCGAACCAGAATAAGACTTTGCTTCTACAAGCCATAACTAGCTTTTCAACTTCCTGTCTATATCATCTCTATTACCAGTACGTGATACTGCTCACACAACCTGTCGAGGACTCGCAACATATGCGGTACCTCAACCATTGGTACGATATATGTGCATATAATTGTTTCCTAACAATGTTGTTCACACGAGTTGTCGAGAATATGCATTTATGCATTAATCCCAACCATCATAGGGCCTATACTCCATTCTTGGATTCATTTCTCATTTTCTTGACTCACGATGCTGCTCACACAAGCTGTCTAGGACTCGCAACATATGTAGTACCCTAGCCATCGAGTCAATTTCAAATCACCGACTTAAAGCTTGATATTTCTATCGATCCTTTCCTTTTCATTCTCCTTGATTTCAAGTGCTATCATTTGTTTACAACAATATGAAATAGGCACAAGTAATATTTAAATAAAAAATTTACGTTATGAACTTACAGGACTAAATTGCAGTTACGGATAGGCTCCAAGGACTATTATGCTAATTTTCCTTAGATTTATTGAAGGTTACCTTTTGGAGTTAGGTACTTTGACAGTGCTTAAGCTGATGTCTTTCGAGGCTAACCAGGCGATTTGGGAACCCTGTGCATCATAATAGTAAATTTCAACTGTGATGCCTCTTTCCAGGCTTCTACGAGATCATCTAGTTCTGGTATTCTGGTTAGAAATGAATTGAGACAAGTAATGGCAGCTTGTGTTTACCTTCATAATGAATGGCTGATGCTTTCGTTGTTGAAGTAAGAGCTTCTGAACAGGTAGTGATTTTTGCTGTGGATCTAGGTTTTCGCTCCATCCTGGTAGAGACTGACTCACTCATGGTGGTCAAAAAATTGAACTCATTAAAGGTAGATAGATCAGTACTGAGTCCTATTATTCAAGACATAAAAGAAATGAATGGTCGTTTTGAAAACATATCCTTCGATTTTATGAAGAGATCTGGTAATTCAGTGTCACATGCTCTCGTGGAGATGGGAAGGTGTTTTCTGGCTCCGTAGTACTGGATTGAGGAAGTTCCCCCATCTATAGAATGTATTGTGCGATCTGATTGGCAAAAGTGGACATCCTATAATACCGATGAGGAGATCCAATTACCTTGGGTATTTGGAAATCTGTTTCCTTTCACTCCAGATGAATCCCAAGTATGCTCCTTTTGTGGCTGGCGCTTTGTCGTTACGTGCAGCCTGATTTCTAAGGTTTCAATGAGAGCTCTATGCTGGCTTTGTTTTAATGCTTCATCAATTGGGAAAAGGGTGTTTTTAGTGGTTTTTTTTTTTGCTTTTTCATATGATTTTGTTGGGTCTGTCTTTTGAATTTCTTTCTTTATTTGTGGTTTTCTTTATTTTATTTATAGTTTCTTGTAACTTGTTTTGAGAGCAGCTTTGATATGCATGCTCCTTTTTTCCCTTCTTTAATAAAACTAGGATATTTAAAAAAAAAAAAAAATACTAATTGTATATTTTATCTATTAACAGTGGCTCATTAATCTAATTAGTAACTTACACTTGGCACAACTTTTCCAAACTCTAACAGTCCTTTCCTCTTCTCTTCTTTCCTCTTTTTTTGTTTTTTGTTATTGTTCAATGAAGAACACAATAAACCACCACCACCATCTTTGAGTTTGAAATGATCTTCCTACTCTTCTCCTTCATTATTTCCTTCTTATTCCTCCCGCCACGACAATGGATGTAAAGTCGGTTTGTAATATCTTTATACGTAATTTTAGATAACCTCATGGAACAAATTGACAAAAAAAAAAAATTATTGGTTTATCAAAAAAATAAATTTACTAATTATTCAAAAAAAACTTCAAATTAAATTTTATTCAAAATAATTTTTTAGTTTCATTTTGATATTGTGATAATATTAGTATATTGTATTTTACTAATTATTAAAAAATTAAATTTATGATTTCTTTAATCTGATACAAATGTTAAATTAATTGATCTCGAAAAACCTTGCAAATTTCGTATGGAAAAAGCTATCACACCGTAGTTTAGCATTGTTTTTGAAAAGTGTTTTTAAAGCGTGCTATGAAAAAATGTGTTTTTAGAAGTTTGGTTTAATATTTGAGTGTTTAACATTGCTGTCAAAAAGTATTTTTGAGAAATAAAATATCCATTTTAGACATAGTATTATCAAGTAACAAATATGCATTTAAATAATGTCAAAATTAATTAATATTATTATATTTTAGTAAGAATATAAAAAATAATTTATTATAACTTGTTATATATTTTAATATATGAAATATAAATTTTAAATATTTTTAAGTAATAAATATTAATTATTTATAAAATTTAATTAGAATATATAAACTATATTTTAAATAATTAAATATAACCATTAAATATTTGTAATTAGATACTAACACATTCATATTATTTTAAAAAATATTTTTTATTTTTAATTAATGATTTTAACATATTTGTAATTAAGCACCGAGAAAAAAGAAGGGGAAATACCATATTGTTGAAGGGATGAAAAAGTAATTAAGCATCAAAAGTGCTTTTGGTAGAGTAAAAGCTAAAAATTTTATTCTCCTTTTCAAAAGTTCCTTTCAAAAGTGTTTTTTAAAAGCCAAAAAATTCAACCAAAAGCATCTTATTTAGCATAGATTTTCTTCCAAAAATACTTTTCAAGTCAAAAGTGTTTTTTAAACAATGCTAAACAAAACCCTAATTGATCTCAAAATACTTTTTAATATAGAAAAGCTATCACACTTATTAAGAAAACAATGCTTCCATAGGTAATATTAGGGAAACTAGGCATCATAAAAAGACAAAGCACATTGATCGCAAATATCATATTATAAGAGAGGTGAAAATTGACTCATTTACTTCATTAGTGTAAGTGGAAGATTGTTAGTATTTATTTCCTGGTGTAGTGATTTAATTAGTGCTTATTTGTAATTTTTCAAACTAATTGAATAAATAGATACTTTTGTAGGAGTATTTAATGGTTTTTTTTTAATGTACTCAATGATTTTACATGTAAAGTAAAATGTGTAAGCAAATATTGACTCACTAGTTTCTTAAGATTCAACTACTATTAAGTTGCATTACATGGATGGTTTGCATGTTGAAAATTTTGTTTATGAAAATGGTTTTCTAGGATAGTGAAAATTTTAATTTTTTTTACAAAACCTGAACCTTTGTTGTGTAACAACCTGATTTTCATTGGTGTCAGAAACAGTAGTTTTGGGGCCACAAATTCGACAGGTGAATCCTTAAATATTATTATTAAATATTTACAAGTCAAAAATAGTATTATAATGAATTTTGAATTGAAAATTTATGCTATTTGATGAGTAGTTAGATTTATGTGGTAAATCCTTAAAGTCAAGTGATTTTAGAAATTGAGGTATCGGGATCTCATTTCTATAAATCAAGCTCGTAAATATTTACGGAGTGTTTTTAGGGATATATTAAATTTTGGTTAAGGAATTTTAACGTTTAAATAATTAATTGAGTGA
Source organism: Kokia cookei (assembly GCA_039519145.1). Classification (NCBI taxonomy): domain Eukaryota; kingdom Viridiplantae; phylum Streptophyta; class Magnoliopsida; order Malvales; family Malvaceae; genus Kokia; species Kokia cookei. Next base: position 23,208,814 of record CM076904.1, on the reverse strand, counting down.
AAAGGGCTAAATTGTAAAAGATGCAAAAATTGAATTTTATATGTTAAAAGAGTCTAATAATTATGAAAATGTGACTTGGTGAACATTAATGGTAATTATACCATATCTAAATATAGTGGATATTCTTGGATAGGTTGCATGGTAAATTTCATGAAGTTTAAAGGCTATAATAGTAACTAAGCATTAAAATTAAAACAACCAAACAAAAAAATAGTGGAGTTATCTTCTCCATTTGGCTATTCCACCGAAAAACACCATGGATGTGAGCTTGGGAAGTTTGGCTATTTGTATTCATGCATGTAAGTGTTTTCTTGATCCATTTTTAATGAAATTTGTATTTTTGTGATTGTTATTTTAGCATCTAACTAGTCTGAGGACTAATTTGAAATGTTGTCAAAATTTATAAAATTTTCCAAAGATATTTTGTAATGTTCTTGATGTTAACTTTTGAACTTGAGTCTTGTTGATGGTTTTGATTAAGTTTGTAAAATGATTTAGGCTAGTTTTTACGTTTAGGGATTAAAATGAAATTAAATTAAAATACGCATGGTTTTCTTTAGAAATTCCAACATTGGTGGACTAAATGTGTGTATAAAGAAATTCGGCTAACATAGATTTTGGCTAGAAATGGTAAAATTTCTTGTTTTGGATTTTAAGGACTAAATTGCATAAAAGGAAAAATGTTAGGGTAATTTTGTAAAATGGTGATGGAAGGACTTAACTGAATAAAACTTATTATTTAAGTGATGAAATTGTATTAATTGAATGAAAATTATTATTTAGATAAAGAAGCATTACGGTTGGATTTAAATCAGGGAAGAAGCTAAAATTTTCGGACTAGTTGTTGACTCTATTTTAGCAACTGTTTTAATCGAGGTAACTTCATATAAGGATTAAGTTATTATATGTTATTTTGTATGTCATAATCATAATTACTATGTATAAATAAATTAGATTGATAATTAGATAATATTTTGTTAAGATAGACCAAAATATGATGTTAATTAAATTGAATGACATAATGCTTTGGTTTGGATAAAATATTTAAAAAGGAAATTACAGTGAATGAAATGTATATTGGAAAAATGATATAATAGAAAGCAAAAGTAAAGGAAATGGATTTTGGATGGATTATTATTATAACGGTTAGTTGTGTTGTATTTAATAATTAAAGTGAGCCAAAGATTAATTTATGAGCATGTAAATTACATAAATGGTTATATGAGAATGAATGTCATGGATATGAATATGGAAAGAGACCCGTTTGAGCCTAGAGAATACTTAGAATACAAACGACATGTCATTTGGAAGATTATGTATTGGGTGTTGGTCGTGGAGGTTCTATAAATGGTTGAGATGCAATATTAGTTGCAGATTCTCCACAGCTTGTATGAGCAGCATCGTGTAGCTACCATCTCGACCCACACCTCGTGTGAGTAGACCCATGATCGTGTCTGTAACGTCACAGTAGTTGTGCAAGCGGACACACATCGATGCAAGTATAGTTGATAGAATAATTCTATCGGATATCGATCCCACGAGGAATGAGTTCTTGATGTTCAGATGTCGAAGCAATTAATACTGGAATTAAATGAAATGTAAGTAAAGATGTCAGTGCAATTAAGTCAGATTTGCACACTAAAATTTTTAATACTATCAATGCAATTAAGGTTAATTGTTAAAGCAACAAAAAGTAAATCAAAGTATTGTTGAAGTGATGAGTATTTAAATGCATAAAAGTAAAGGTGTTGATCAAGTGTAAAGGATTGAATTGGATCAATGACTTCGCTAAGTCGAAACGCTGGATGCACCGACAAGGTATTGTATAGATGAATTGTCGCAGCAATAAAGCTCCAATAAAGTCTTACCAATAACAGTTCTCCATTTAATCGAGACTCAAGTACCCACAATCACCCCACGTCTCGCTGTGAGTAATGTTGTACACTCAAGAACAAGTGATTAGAATCTTTCTAATCCTAAGCAACTCTCATTGTCTTACTTGTTAGCCTAACTTGTCACCACATCTCTCGATGTCGGTAGACTACAAAGCCACTCTCGTGTTTGATGCAGTTAGATCCAAGAATAAACAAATAAAAAACATTAAATAAGAATCAAAGTAATCTAACAATGAAAGATACTCTCGTATTCATTTAAATGTCATTAGAATCCATCAACATAAAAGAGGGATTAACGAATACAATTGAAACTTACTATCTCTAGACTACTAAGACTTTTCCTTAATCGCTCCTCTTGTGTTGCATCGAGCACTCCTCGTCAGAAGTGGTTGTTCCTTTGCTCCGTCAGCTCATTGTTCCAGCTTAAATCTCCAAAACACAAAAAAATTGCAGAATTTAATTCCTATACCTCTTGATGATTTTTCTTCATCTTTTATCCTTTATTTATAGCCTTCAAAAGTTGCAGATTTCAGCCTCCCATTTTCAAATCCAGATATAATTTTTGGAGCTATCAAAGTTAGTTACAATACAGCTCTGCACTCACACAGAAGTGATGTTTTCTTTAGAGATTTGCAGGTTATCGTTGCATTGTTGGGTGCAATCTGAGATCATTAATTGCAGCGACAACTTGTGATTTTTCTGTGTTGATGCTTCCAGGTGTGATTTCAACTTGAGTTTACTCATTCATGGTTCAGGTTCTGTGCCCCGACATCTCTGGTCGCAATTCAAGCCGATCTTGTGGCTGCATTCTTCTTCTAACATTGATCTTTTGGGCTAAATTCCTGCGCTGACAATTCTAAAGCATAATACATCGACTGCTTGCGGCGACGTTAATACAAAAAGAGATAAAAATAACAATAATTTAAACTAACTAGCAATGAGTTAGAAAATATAAAAACTAAGTATGAAATGCTCATGATGCATGCTAAATAAGATACAAAGGAGACAATTAAAACACCAATTTAGGGAGAAAATATTTGTCATTTGTAATGCTATCACACCCTTAAACTTGAGTTTTTACTTGTCCTCAAGTAAACAAAAATTAGCAAAATCACAAGCAAAAATGTCACCGAAATCATTATTCTCACAACTTGAATTTTCTAAAATCCTAATGCACAAATTGTATTTACATGACAGAGTAGTGCGCCGACGATTTATAGGAATGAATAATTAAAAATTACAACTTCATAAATGTTAGTATCATGCATTGAATCTTAATCTTCCTTGAGCCAATACAGCATTTAAAAAAAAAATCTTTTTCTTTTTTTTTTCTTCTTTTTTCTCATTTTTTTTCTTTTTCAAGTGACTAAGATATGTTATTGCATTACTCTACCATTGTTCCTGGGCAGTAATGATGGGGTGCAATAAACCCCCAAGAGGTATGTAATTGCGCTAACACATACTTTTACAGCGACAGCTTTTGGTTAGATGATTTTTTTAATCGTGCAGTTGAGTGTTCACCCTTGAAAAGTCATAATGCACTCACATTGGAGTGTCTTTTATTCATACAATGTCGCTGCAACTGGTCAGTTAGTTCAAGATTCAAACATCAACACTATTCATTCATCACCGAAGCAATTCCAATCATTTATTCGAAATTAGCAGACTCACCATTCATTCATATTCATCCAATTTACACATCAGCATTCAAACAATTCAAGAATTACGCATAAAAATAAAAATTTTGGGCATATTTCTGTTGAAATTTTGCATACTCTCATTAGCAAAAGAAACAAGTAGAATTCAAATATGTGGGTGTAATTGTATTTCCATTTCACAATCTTCCCCCAAATTTACTGTCTATATTGTCCCCAATGCACTGATAATATTATACAAATATAATGAAAATTCAACAATAATGCAACTAAGTTAGCAGAATGAATGCAATGATAAAATAAAATGTAGTAACAATAAAAATGCATGAAAAATTATCTACAAAGAAGTGTACCAATTTATTCCTCAGCAGTCGATGTAGAAATTGCCTTTGTTTTCTTTTTCTTTCCCTTTGGGTGCTCACCCTCTTCCTTGTTCTTCTTCTTCTTTTTATCTTTGCGCCTCTTCCTTTTTTATCCTCCGAATAAACCAGATCGGTGGATTGCTCCTCCTCAGCAAGTTGGGTAATGAACTCATTGGTTGTTACTTCAGATGGGTGAATTTCAGCGAGTGGTGTCACATAGGGCACAATGGCGAGAGGACTCAGTTCCTCGATGCTGCTAGTAAAAATCTCAGTCCAGCTCAAATCAGGTCGAGCCTCGTCAGTGCTTGATGCCTTTAGACTCTCAGGTGTGCCGATAACATCCTCAGCAATTGTTATCGTGGCATTTTTTCCTTCTCCCATTGCATGTTCCTTCATTTCATTCTCTTCTTCTTTTTCTTCCTTCTCTTCTTCTTCTTTCTCCTTTTGTTGGTTATCTTCTTGGTCCTCACCTTCATCCGCATGTTGTTCATCCACTGCGCCTACACCCATGGGTATAATCGGGGTAGTCACTTCCTCCACCATAGCCGTATGCTCAGCCATATTTGCACCAAGACCGTTGGAGAACTCATCTTCAAACAGTTTGGCAATGGTACAATGACAATCCTCCTCGGCATTGGAGTGCCCTTCTTGTTATTCATCATTCGAGATGTGAATCCTTATTGGTGCATGGGCAGGCCTACCGTCAAGAGTAGGCTGGTCGGAGGATGAGGCTTGTATCAAACGAAAAATATCTGGAAAAATTGGGAAGTCTGGTAGCGGATTGGGACTCATTCTGTGTAAGGCGGCGACAATGGTCTCATTCCAGGCCTTTGTATTCACATAAAAGTAATGTTGTCTGTAATCCATATCTTCTAGTACGCTGATAACATGAATAGTACGTATATCAAGGCGATCAATATTAATTTCTATTGTAGCCAGCCTTTTTTCCAATCGAGATTTGTGGGTGCATCAGTTTGGTCTTCCTTCTTCTTCCCCTTACCCTTATCCTTCTTCTTTAGGGCCTCTTTTTCCACAGGAGTCTCTTAGCTGCGAGTCATCCGTTTAACTGATATGTCGTTGATTGGACTCTTGTTCTCTAGTACTTCCTCACCATCCTTAGGCACAATGCCCTTTTGTTTGCAAAGCAACATAATCAAAGAAGGGAATGAGAGTATACCATTTTGTTTAGCAGTGGCTTCCGTTATTTGGTCGTGAAGGATTTCTCTAATGTCGATGTGACGGCCTTGTAGGATGAAGTGTAGAAGACACATGCAGTCTAATGTTGCCGTAGTGCTGTGAGTGGATGGAAAAATACGGCTATTGATGAAGTAGAACCACACTTTGCTGAAGGTTGTGAGATACCTCCTATGCATAGTGTAGTTGGTGGAACTCATTACCTGTCTAGGTTGCACCATCAACACAGAGATCCTTCATAATCCGAGTAGTGGCTTCATCATCTAGTCGGTGCATAAACGGAGAATGGTCATCCACCCTCTCAGGGATCTGTAATAGCACATTGATTTGGGCAGCACTTTACGGGATGAGCCTCTCCCTCACAAACACAAATTCCTGTTCAGCATCAACGAGGTTTGTGTAGAACTCCTTTACCAGTGTGGAAGAGTAGCCAGTGGGATGTTCGTAGAAGAACTCCCATCCTAGGCGGCTAATGGTTCGGGCAACGTATTTTCCCAAGGTCTGATGTGTGGATAGTTGCAGACCTTGCTCTGGGTGGAGATTCTGCTTCAGCATGATATTTTGATAACGGTCATTGACTGCATTCATCAAAAAAGGATCGACCTTGAAGACGGTGGTAGCGTTGTGGTCGGAGCCACAATTGTTGAAGTTGAAGGGGTGGTTTTAGAAGTTTTGGAAGTGTTCTTTGATGCTCTGGTTTTCACCATGATGATTGAAGAAGAAAGTGAGAAAAACTTGCAGAAAGAAGTTAACTTGTGAACGTAAGGAAAATAGAAGCAATGGAAGAGACGAGATGTAGCAGGAAAAGGGATTTTATAACCTAGTTGTTGTAAAATCATGATGATTGCAAAGGTTATAGGGAAACGTTGAGTCTGCAGCCATTAATTGCCAGGCTACAAATTCTACATTTACATTTGATCTAACGGTTGGGATAGAAAAGAGATAAATCAGCTTGATTCTTGTTGAAAAAGTTTTGCTGAATCACCGTAGAATATGCTGATAATTTGTGCTTCGTTGCATCAACAAAAAGATGATTTTTATTTCTGCAAAGAATGTAAAACAAAGCAAGTAAAAGTGAAACAAATAAAGGAAATGAAAAAATGTATTGACATTATTTAAATATGACTAGATCGATGGCCTCGTTTGGTTCCTTGACATTTGGGCTTGCATAGTGCTTCAGCCGTTGTCCATTCATCTTGAATTGTTGTCCGTCTTTCAGATTCTCAATCATCACCACACCGCTCTGGAATGCTTCGACAACTTTGAACGGGCCTGACCATCTTGATCGCAATTTACTTGGATGCAATTTTAAATGAGAATTAAACAAAAGCACTAACTGACCAGGGCTAAATTCTTAATGCAAGATGATATTGTCATGTCATCTCTTGGTCTTTTCCTTGTATATTATGGCATTCTCATAAGCATGTCGGCGTTTTCTTCCAATTTAGTGATGTCTAACAATCTTTTTCTTTCGGCAGCATCATAGTCCATATTCACATGCTTGATTGCCCACATGGCTTTATGTTCAAGCTCAGCTGGTAGGTGACAAGACTTACTAATCACTAACTGATACGGTAACATTCTCAGTGGAGTTTTATATGCAGTGCGAAGTACCCACAATGCGTCTTGTAGTCGTGAAGACCAATCTCTCCTAGATGAATTAACCACTTTCTTAAGGATGCTTTCGATTTGGCGATTGGAAAAAATGGCTTGGCCATTGGTTTGTGGGTGGTATGTAGTAGTCATATGATGCTTCTCACCATATCTCTTCAATGCTGTCGCTACTTGATGGCTGTGAAAATGAGTTCCTTGGTCACTTATTAATGCTCTAGGTGATCCGAATCTAGTAAGAATGTAAGTGTGAAAGAACTTCAACACCGTTCGAGCATCATCTATTGGTACCACAATTGCCTCGATCCACTTCGAGACATAGTAAACCATAACTAGAATGTACACATTCCCAAAGGAGTTAGGGAATGGTCTCATGAAATTTATACCCCAAACATCGAAAAGCTCTACTTTTATAATCGACTGTTGGAGCATCTCGTTGCGTCGAGATATTGAACCAATGCGTTGACATCGATCACATTATTGTGTAAAGTTGTACGTGTCTCGAAACAAGGTGAGCCAATAGAATCCTGACTGTAAGACCTTTGCAGTAGTACTTACACCACCAAAATGTCCTCCATAAGGGGTATTATGGTAATGTCGCAGAATTGAAGTCATTTCTTCTTCAGGTACACAACGACGGATGATATTGCCAGTGCATGCCGTGAACAGGTATGGCTCGTTCCAATAATATTTTGCAGCATCGCGTAAGAATCTAACTTTCTTGTGACCAGTGACACTCAGTGGTAGCTTTCCACACATAAGATAGTTAGCTACATTGGCATACTAGGGCGATGCATCGACAATGAATAGTTGCTCGTCTAAAAATGCATCGACAATTTGAGACGTCCTCCCATCTTCACTTCCAACTTCCAGTCGAGATAAATGTTCAGCTACTTGGTTTTCAGATCCTTTACTATCCCTGATTTCAACATCAAATTCTTGTAAGAGTAGGATTCAATGAATTAATCTAGGTTTGGCATATTTTTATCAAAATGGTATCTTAATGCAGAGTGGTTTGTGTATACTATAATCTTTGAGCGAAATTTGTCAAATGCAAATGCTACCACTAGCAACTCCTTCTCAGTAGTTGTATAATTGATCTGTGCTTCAATTAGAGTTTTACTAGCATAATAAATTGAATGAAATACCTTCTCTTTTCGTTGGCCTAGTACAACTCCCAAAACAAAGTCGCTCGCATATCACATTAATTCAAATGGTTGCGTCCAGTCTGGTGCGACGACAATAGGAGCTTGTACCAGTTGTTTCTTTATTATCATGAATGCGTCCAAACAAGCATCATCGAACACAAACTTTTTATTTTGCTCTAACAATGAGCATAATGGTTTAGCAATCTTGGAAAAATCTAGGATGAATCTCTTATAAAACCCAGCATGTCTAAGAAAGCTTCTTATTCCTTTCACATTGATGGGCGGTGGCAATTTTTCGATGATTTCAACCTTCGCTTTATCAACCTCAATGCCCTGACATGATATGCGATGGTCAAAGATAATGCCTTCAGTTGCCACAAAGTGGCATTTTTCCCAATTCAAAACTAGATTTGTGTCCTCGCATCTCTTTAAAACTTTTGCTAGGTTATCAGCGCATTGGTTAAAATTCTATCCATAGATAGAGAAATCATCCATAAATACCCCTAGAGAGTCCACGATCATGTTCGAGAAGATCACCATCATGCACCTCTGAAATGTTGTTGGTGCATTGCACAACTCAAATGGCATACATTGGAAGGCAAAGGTTTCAAAAGGGCATGTGAACGTAGTCTTTGCTTGATCTTCCGTCACAATGGCTATTTGGTTGTATCCAGAGTAGCCATCTAAGAAGTAATAATAGGCTTTACCAGCTAGCCTATCCAGCATCTGGTCAATGAAAGGTAGCAGAAAGTGGTCCTTCTTTGTGGCCGCATTCAGTCGATGATAATCTATGCATACTCGCCATCCAGTCGTAATGCGAGTAGGGATCAACTCGTTCTTGTCATTGCTCACAGCTGTGAAATCACTTTTCTTGGGCACACATTGGACGGGGCTTACCCAATCACTATAAAAAATAGGATATATGATGCCCATGTCTAGTCACTTTATAATTTCCTTATTCACTACTTCTCTCATCTTTTCATTAAGTCTTTATTGGTGCTTAATTGATTGCTTCCCCTCATCTTCCAGCATGATCTTGTGATACAAAAAGAAGGAATAATGCCTCTAATACAAGTAATGCTTCAGGCTATGGCTCTCTTATGTTCCTTCAAAATGGTAACGAGCTTATCTTCCTGCGTTGCGTCGTGAGATGTGTTGACAATAACAGGTAATGTATCATTATCACCAAGAAAGACATACTTAAAATGCGTCGGTAATGACTTAAACTCCAAGGTAAGAGCTTGCTTAATAGATGGTTTAAACACAGGGACTGTCCTGTTCGACAAGTCTAAAGATTCTAATTGCCAATTCTACTTCAGCTCACAATTATTAACCTCCTCTTTGTCATCATAGTCAATTTGGATTTCATCAACAGATGTCGTCGTATCTTCATCTAGAACTGCTGAACTCCTTGCATTGAATTCTTCCATAATGATTTCTTCCAGCACGTCGATGTGGTGACATTGCTTTTTTACTCTTAGACGGGGATGCTTCGAACACACTGAATGTCACATGTTCGTCGTTATGATGCATGATAAGCTCTCCCTTGAACACGTCGATAAGTACGTGTCTAGTTGCCAAAAATGGTCACCCCAAGATAATAGGCACCTCCTTGTCTGCTTCATAATCAAGGATTATGAAATCGACAAGAAACACTAGTTTACCTACTTGAACAAGGATATCTTTTATTTGACTTTCAAGTTGTGTTAAGGATCTGTCCGTAAGCTGTAATGTCACCGTAGTGGGCTTCATTGATCCTATTCCTAACTTCTTGAAAGTAGATAAAGGTATAAGGTTAATACTTGCTCTATCTTTCATTTTAGGTGGCAACTTGTTTGTAAGCACAATGCTGCACCACTCTGTGAGCACAATCATCTCGATTTCGGACAATTTCTTTTCTTTGATAGTAACTCCATAAATTTCCCATAACTGGTATCTGCACAAGAGCATCGACAATAGGTAGTAGAAACAAACTTTTGATACTCGTTATCATGGACTTTCTCTTTAAATCTTTGCAGAAATGGCAAAGGTATTGTGACATTGGGTTGTTGTGGAAAACTCGGTGGAGTCAACATTGGAAATTACGTCGACAATTGCGTTGGGCAAACTGTAGACACAGATGGTACTACGGTTGGTTCCTCTTCATTCACTTCTGCTTTGCTTCCTTCAGCTGCATCCTCTTCTTGTTGTTGTGGCTTAGATGCGTCGACATTGCTCTAATTAAAATTACTCTGTGTTGGGTTCTTAGTATCGCTAAGTAAAGTACCTGGTGATCGTGTACTCAGATTTGAAGCCAACTTTCCTAGTTGGGCTTCTAACGCTCAAATGGAAGAAGAGTTTCCTTGCACTGTCGCTTCAGTCGTCATGATATGCTCTCGCATCAATGCTTCAAGAGCAGCCATAAGATCTGGCCTTTGTTAAGAAAACTGCTACTGTTGATGCTGATGTTGTCCTTGCATATGTAGCAATGCAGACTGTTATGACTGCATTAGAGATTGTGGTTGCATCTGGCTATGTACTTGCATCTGATCAGGATACAGATGTACTTTTTAATTCTGATTAAAATTCTACTGTTGATGGTTGTTGTAACTCCCTTGTCTATAACCCCCTTGGTTTGAGGAATTGTCATATCTGTATGTGGAAGCATTTTGATTCCCCCAAGGTTAATGAGTTCTGTTGTTGTATGAGTACCATATGAATTTGCTCTGGTGTTATTAACATAGAAAGTATTTTCAGCATGTTGTGGGCAATCTTCGTAACTATGGTTGTCGCTGCAATTCTCACAGGAAAATATCGGCGCATCCATTTGTTGTGCCACTTGAATAAGGTCAACATCTCTTGTCCCCTTCATATTCTTTATGATATTGACCAACAAAGATACCTGCGCACTTAAAGCAAAAATAGCATCTAATTCAAGAACACCAAGGTTGGTTTTTACCTGAGCAGAATGAGAGATTGGGTATTGGTAATCGTTCTGTACAATCCTCTCTAGAATTCTTACAACTTCATTGTAGGTGCAATCCAACAAAGGACCATTAGTAGATGTATCGACAAGATTCCTTGTTTAGGCATTCAAACCATTATAAAAGATTTTTTTCTAGGTCTCTTGCTAAATTCCATGCATTGGGCAGTGTCGAAGCAACGTCTTGTAACATTCTCATGTTGTATGTAAATCTTCATCATCCAGTTGATGATAGGCTGTAATATCATTGCACAACCTTGCATTCATTGTCGACGGATTGAAACGTAAAACAAACTGCGTTGCTAACGCATTTCAAGATGTAATGGATCCAGCCGACAATTTCAAGAACCATGTTCTCGCTTTACCCTACAATGAATAAGGAGATAATTACATTTTCAAGGCATCATCAGGGACACCATGTTAACTAAAAGATGCAGAAATAAGAAGAAATGATTTTAAGTGTTCTCTTGCATCTTTATGAGGTAAACCAGGATATTGCCCATTTGAATTAAGCATCCGAAACATCATCGATTTCAGCTCGAAATTTCCAGGCTGAATAGCTGGTCTTACAACCCCTGGTTGTAAATCGTCAAGGATAGGAACAACAAAGTCTCGTATTGTCCTATTTTGCACTTATTCTTCTTGTAGAGGCGATAGTAGTGGATTATTAATAACTTGTTGCGACACTAGAGGAACTACATCTTATGGCAACAATGATGGTAAATTGTTGTTGATATTGTTACCAGCCATTTTCTTTTGTTCTTGTCTCATCCTCCTTAATGTCCTCTCAAGCTCCGGATCAAAGCTCACAATGTCCTTAGGATTTCTCTTTATGGACATGCAACACTTAAAGAAATTTGAAAGAAATTAACAAAAAGAGAGCAAACAAATTAAAAAAAATTAGAAGTTCCGTAAAAAGAATTAATTGCAACTACAAACATAAACATCAAACAAACGCCAATTCCCCGGTAATGATACCAAAACATGATCATGTCTGTAACGTCATAGTAGTTGTGCAAGCGACACACATCAATGCAAGTATAATTGATAGAACAATTCTATCAGATATCAATCCCACGATGAATGGGTTCTTGATGTTCAGATGTCGAAGTAATTAATACCGGAATTAGATGAAATGTGAGTAAAGATGTCAGTGCAATTAAGTCAGATCTGCACTCTAAAATTGTTAATATTATCAATGCAATCAAGGTTAATTGTCAAAGCAACAAAAAGTAAATCAAAGTGTTGTTGAAGTGTTGAGTATTTAAATGTATAAAAGTAAAGGTGTTGATCAAGTGTAAAGGATTGGAGTGGATCACTGACTTCGCTAAGTCGCAACGCTGGATGCGACGACAAGGTACTGTATAGACAAATTGTCACAGCAATAAAGCTCTAATGAAGTCTTACCAATAACAGTTCTTCGTTTAATCGAGACTCAAGTACCCACAATCACCCCACCTCTCGGTGTGAGTAATGTTGTCCACTCAATAATAAGTGATCAGAATCTTTCTAATCCCAAGCAACACTCGTTGTCTTACTTGTTGACCTAACTTGTCACCGCATCTCTTGATGTCGGTAGACTGCAAAGCCACTCTTGTGTTTGATGTAGTTAGATCCAAGAATAAATAGATAAAAAGCATTAAATAAGAATCAAAGTAATCTAAAATTGAAAGATACTCTCGTATTCATTCAAATGTCATTAGAATCCATCAGCATAAAAGAGAGATTAACGAATACAATCGAAGCTTACTATCTCTAGACTACTAGGACTATTCCTTAATCGCTCCTCTTGTGTTGCATCGAGCACTCCTCGTTAGAGGTGGTTGCTCCTTTGTTCCATCAACTCACCGTTCCAGCTTAAATCTTCAAAACACAAAGCAATTGCAAAATTTAATTTCTCTATCTCTTGATGATTTTTCTTTTTCTTTTCTCCTCTATTTATAGCCTTCAAAAGATGCAGATTTCAGCCTCCCATTTTCAAATCCAGATCTAATTTTTGTAGCTATCAAAGTTAGTTACAATACAGCTGTGCACTCACACAGAAGTGATGTTTTCTTTAGAGATCTGCAGGTTGTCGCTACATTGATGGGTGCAATTTGAAATTGTTAATTGCAGCGACAACTTGTGATTTTCCTGCGCTGGTGCTTCCAAGTGTGAATTCATCTTGAGTTTACTCATTCGTGGTTCAGGTTCTGTGCGTCGACATCTCTAGTCGCAATTCCAAGCTGATCTTGTGGCTGCATTCTTCTTCCAGCATTGGTCTTCTGGGCTGAGTTCCTATGTTGACAATTCTAAAGAGCAGTACATCGATTACTTGTGGCTATATTAGTACAAAAAGAGATAAAAATAATAAGAATAAACTAATTAGAAATGAGTTAGAAAATATAAAAACTAAGTATGAAATGCTCATGATGCATGCTAAATAAGATACAAAAGAGACAATTAAAACACCAATTTAGGGAGAAAATATATGTCATTTGTAATGCTATCAACCTACTTCACAGCTTGTTTGAACAGTATTGAAAAGGAAAAGGAAAGGTTACAATTACATCAAAAGGGATTTCGAGTATTCGATGTTATTCGAAAGGGTTCAATGGGTAAGAAAAGGTCAATGGAAAGGCATGAATAAAGACTTAATGTTTATATGATATGGAAAGATGAATATACATATACAGAATGAAAATGGATGATAATTTATCATGTGATGAATAAAATATGCATGGAATCCATTTCTTAATATATGTTATGTTTTATAGATGTTATGATTACTTACTATCTATTAACCGTTTGATTTTAATGGGAAGTATGTGTAAAAGATATATGTACAGGTGATGGATTGTGGATAAAGCCTAAATGCTTATCATGTATAAGCCATGAGTTACTTAAGATTTATATGTAATGCTATATTCACTAATCTTGTGAGGTGATGTGTATAGGAAGGAAAGTTTGGCATAAGACATGAGGAGAGTAAATTTGATTGTTTAATTTAATATGTTCAGTAAGTTTCTCTTATATGAATTTACTAAGCATTAAATGCCTACGTAATTGTTTATTGTCTTGTAGATTATCAGAAAGCTCGATCGGTTGGTATCTCTTCGGAGTATCATCACATTATCTATTCGACAAATTGGTATTTATGATTATTTTGGTTAATGGTTAAAATGACATGTGTCAGGGTTAAAAGGTTTCTCAAGTGAATTTACTTGCCTTGAGTTAGGCCAAGCTTGTTGTGGTTAATGTTTTAAATGTGACATGTAAATAATAGGTGCAAGTATAGGTGAATAAACCCTCATGCATAATCTATAGATATTAGATGTCATATGGTATGATGACATGTTTTGAAATGATTATTTTGGCATGGTTAATATAGGTTTAAATTAGAACATTGAGATGTTGAATGGTTCTTGACATGTAGAGGTGTTATGTTTTGTAAGGAATGATGTGAGTTAAGCTTGGTGAATGTTATGGTCTACTCACACTTTGTGTATATATATGTGGTAGGTTGGTAATGCCTAGCATGGTACGTATTTTTGGTCACTTCTATGAGCTTAAATATGTGTTTGGTTCAAGTTAAGAACATGTACGTTTGAATGCATTGTGTTGGTAAATTGTGGTGCCTATGAATGGTACATTGGGTAAAGATTTAGATAAGTTGTTTAATATGTGAGAAGGTGTCTAAATGGTGATTTTGAGTCATGGAATTGTATGCATAATTGTGGTGTCTTGTTGGACAAGATTTAGCTTTGTTTTGGCTAGAGTTAGGGTCATTTGGTGGACACACGGTCATGTGCCACACACGGTCACCCACACGACCATGTGTATTTTATAATTTAGGTGTAGTACTCACATGGCCTGGTACACGGTCGTGTGACCCATTTTCGAATCCATACACGGTTTGACACACGGTCAGCGACACGGTCGTGTGTCCCTTTTTCGAGTTCTTACACGGGCTGGGACACAACTGTGTAACCCAATTTTGAGACCATACACGGACAAGCACACGGGATAGAACACGATCGTGTGCCCTTATTTCACTTAAATTTTCAACTTTTTCTTAACCTTTCTGATTTGTTTCAAATTAGTCCTGAATTGTTTCTAAGCTATTTTTAAGGTCTCAAAAGCACGATTTAAGGCCAAATGTATATGTTTATTATGATACATGTGAATGTATGATTTAAGTTGAATTTACGTAATATGAGTTTAAATATTGGATTTGACTAGTAATGCTCCTTATCCTTAATTTGACAATGGAGACAGGTTAGGGGTGTTACATGTTGTGTTGTGTATGCAATAAATTTTACCAAATTTAGTACTTGTGTTTTTGAACTAATAAGACTGGTTGGATCTTGACTTTTTACCAAACAATCTTCTTTTCTATCCTTAAACCTTCGGTTGCTAAGAGAGTTAGCTCATATCACAAACCTAGCACAGAATCAAGTCTGTAACTTTCCAGTGGAGAAAATTCACTTTCTCTCCAAGAAACCAAAACCAAAATTTTCTATCACGAGTATTCACAAAAAATCGAATTTATTTTGTATTTAAAAAAATTTCCATAAATGTTGGTAGAGTAGTCACATATCAATTGTGTTTACTCAATTACCTTATAGCCCCTGTACATAAGGAAAAGCAATAAGAGTTATACTAAAAGATAGTAAAAAAATATTTTTTTAATAGAAAACCTAAAGTCCCTTTAGGACTCAATGTGGTGGGCGACACACACACCCTTATATCAAATGGGTTTGTTGGGCCTTTTCATGCATTAGGTAAAAGTATATGTGCAGTTCAGATTTAAATTAAATTTAAGTAAGCTCATATAATTATTTAACTCAATAATCAATTTTCTATTCACAAAATAATATTTATCTAATTAATTTAAAACTAATTATTTCAATTTAATTATTTTCTCAACCCAATTATAATCCTATCAAAATCATGATGACTCTATCGTATTAAAATTTACGAGTAAATAAATTTATTTGTCATGTTCAGTAAAACTGCATTGAGTAATTAATTTAATTTTTCATTTTGAACTCAATTATTTAATTATTATCAATAAAATATAGTCCAAATAAATTAAATTAATTTTTAAATCATCTATTGTTCCTTTCAAGAAAAAGCATTTAATGTGGATAATAATTCATGCAATATATTTCTCTTTCATCGTTTTTATTAATTAACGCATCGATTCTAATTTGTAATTCATACAAGGTTGTGTTGAGTTAGCGGATAGACCTCATATATATATATATATATATATAATTTGGGATTAAAATGATTTTCAATTAAATTTCAACTCTTCATCTAATAATTGCAACATTATTTACTCGTATATTCAATCCACTAAAAGTACCATGATTAATCCCCACATTACATACCATTATGAAAGAAACTTAGATTTATGTTTTGTCCAATGACATTGTCATTATTTACTCGTATATTCAATCCACTAAAAGTACCATGATTAATCCCCACATTGCATACCATTATGAAAGAAACTTAGATTTATGTTTTGTCCAATGACATTGTCATTAGTGTGTTGCCCTCATAGAATATTCTTAATCTTCTTGGGTTAAATATATTTTCCCAATATGATCATATTTTATCTAATGATCATCATGTTTTTTCTCCTAATTTATGCAATACTAATGAAAGGGTGTCATTTACTCTTTAATCGAGCTAGGAATTTCACCATTGTAGGTGAAATGATGTCATACATAAATCATATACCCAACATATCAACTTTCAACCTTAATACCAACTAAGCACATCTTTGAGCATATCAAAGTATATGAGTTATATACACATAGTCGGTCACTTACTCAAGATTGAGATAAGTCACACTATGAACGTTACAAGTGAATAATTTTATAAACGGATCTAGGATAAATTCAACTCAAGTCCTATCTGGTGTATTTTCAATCCAAATAATCACATCTATGTCTCTATCTTTCTGGGAGTCATCCGCTCTAATACCCAAGATAATGTATCTCCCCAATAAGACTTGATAGACAACATAATAGTCCATTGAATCAATTGTTCATTTTGATTCCTCAAACTATGAACAAACTATCTTCTATGCTATTCTCGTATCACGAGCTGCTTCGAGTGTGAGCTCGAGCCCATTAAATCGAAACACAGAACTAAGAAAAGCTTTCTCTCCTTTTGGGGTGAAAATAAAAATTCTCTCTTCTTAATAGAAATCGATAAAATTGTTATTCCGAAAAATATATGTAATAATTGAGAATAAATTCTCTCTATTTTTGGTAAAATAACAATCTCTCAAAGTTATATTAATAGCTGTATCTGTGTCATCTATTTATAAAAAGAGAAAGTAGAAATCTGGTTGAGTTGTAGTGATTCATTTCAAATAGAAAAAAAAACATCTACTTAGAATAGAACTAGGGTGGATGGCAGGCCCAAGTATTCCTACTAGGATTGTCACCCCTTTCATGTCCATCGGGGTTATGGGGTCTCTCTCTCATCGGGTCTAATTTTTAACCTAGTACTCTGTAATGTGATCCAAACCGATTCAATTTTTTCTATTTCCCAAAATAAACTTTATTATTTATATATAAAACAATTTTCTCATCCCTATTTTAACCTAAGTAAAATTTTGACGATTTTACCCCAAGTAAAATTTTGAGAAAATATGTTCAATATTTCACAAGTAAACATGTTCACTATGGCTGAATGATTTATTTTCATTTTCAGGCTTCAAAACAGTCCAAAAATATAAACTTATTCTTCCGATCATTTTTAAGTGATTCATATAGGATTATAAATAGATCATTTCCATTTTCATTTTTGGAAACCTACATTTATTTCAAAATTTTTCCATTTTTCCATTTCGGAGAAAACCATAATTATTTTTGAATGTTTCTCATTTCTATTTACCTATTGATTCCGTTCATTTATATTCAAACACTTAATTCATTTTTTGTTTAAACCAGCTAATGGAGGGACCGATTAGACATATATAGTTAAGACTCAAATGATTTATAATTAAGTTTTGACTTTTCACCTATTAATTATAAACTCATTTAGTCACGAAGTCATTCCAGTATAATATCGTGACTGAGCTCTCCCCATCGACAAACAATTACGAAAGCAAATACTCAGTGCTCGTCCAATGATCATTTCATAAGTGTGTGTTACCCTCATAAGTTATCCTTGATCTCTTTTGGATAATATCTCTTCTCCCAATATGATTCTATTTTATCTCATGATAACCATTACATCTTCCTCCATGAAATGTCAATCACTATCAAAGTGATCAAGTCATCCATCATAAAGAGTGATGATCTGTGGGCACATTTACTTTTCATCAATCATGTAATGCCAATGAAAGAATATCATTTACCCATGTTTTGAGCTATGAATTCCACTGTTATGAATGACACTACATACTATTGAAGTCGTACACCCAATGCACTAGCTTTCGATTCCTTATCTATTTGAACTCAAGCTTTTACTTACATTAAAGTGTATGAGTCACACATACATAGTCCGCCATCCATTCAAAATTTAGATATGTCACACTATGAATGTCACAAGTGAATAAATCCATAAACAAATTCAAGATCTATTTTGCTTGGGTTGTAACACTCAAAACTTGAATACCGTCGTCGATTAGGTTTCCGATGTTTTCTATTCATTTACCATTGTTCATCTTTAGACATCTTAATAATCAACTTTATTTATTAAGAAAATTTACTTCTCATATTATATATCAACATTTAATCATAAACACAATTTAACAAGGGTAAAAATGACATTTCTAATATTTTAGGAGAATTCTACCGGTACATGATGGTCAAGTATCGGTAGTAGCCAAGTCAGTGAATAATTTAGAAACTGTGCAGATTTCTACCGGTACTTGTGCTAGCTCTACCGATACAAGTCATGCATCTACCAATACCAAAAACTCTAGAGAGCTAAAATTTTCACCCTTAAACTTCTACATATATAAGCATATAAACTACCAATACATCAATACTAATAACTACCGATACAACTCAAGTCAGAGAACAACCTCTCTCCTACCCTATACTTCTACTGATACATACATAAGTTCTACCGAAACAAGTATGTAGAATCTCAATAATTTTACCTAGACACAAGTTTAACATTTCAAACATCTCCAACACAAATTATGCATTTGGCCTTCACACAACATTCATAATTTCTAAATTTTTAAAAAGCATCTTAAGTTTAAACATTTAATTTGTACTTCATGCATACACACATTCAACATAGTAAGATTTCAACATTTTTAATACAACAACAAAAGTTAATATCATCCTAATACATGACATAAGACCGAGTGATGCAAAAACTACCGACAAACTCTGCGATAATGTGACTTCAAAGAGATGACGATGATTCGATCTTTAGTTAGCAAACGATCTACAAAACAACAACAATAACTGTGGTAAGCTTCATAGCTTAGAAAGTTTGATAGTCTAAGGAGTTACCAAACATTATAATAAGCAACAGTAACTCCATCGAGCTAACATAATTCTGTTGTTCTTTGAGTTATTTACAACTTCTTTCCTATCCATAACTTTCAGTTACCAGTACTCGATGATGCTCACACGACCTGTTGAGGACTCGTAACATATGCAGTACCCCAGCCACCGGTACGGTACGTACCTGTACTATAAACTGTTCCCTAACGATGCTGCTCACGCGAGCTGTCGAGAGTATGCATAAAGCAGTCCAAACCATCGTAGGGCCTATAATCCATTTAGGATCCATATCTCTTTTTCGAGTCACGATGCTGCTCACACTAGCTGTTGAAGACTCGCAACATATGCGGTACCCCGACCATCGCGTCAATACTATTTCAACGGCATAAAGCCTACTATCTCTTTCGTCTAATTTCTTTGATCATCTTCAATATCAAATGCTTCTGATTTGCTGAACATTGACAATGTATATATCCAAGGAATAATAAGTAATATTTACATTACGAACCTACCGGACTGGATTGTAGTTTAGGAAAGACTTTAGGGACTAATCTGCCAATTTCTCTTTTCCACGATCTATAGCACGATCGTAGTCGACATTCACAAATCAATCAATTCTCACATTAAGTCATATAATTTAGTCATTCAACACAATTTAGTCTTTTGGGAAAATTACGATTTTACCCTTAATAATTTTCTTTTATTCAATCTAGTCCTTTCCACACAAAACATGCAAAATAACCATTCTCTCACACAACCAACCATAGTCGAATTCTCTAGGGTGTCTATCCAACCCCTTCACATATTTATTTTCACAACAATACTTGTATTTTCATCATTTTCACATTTTGATCGTTAAACCCTAATTTCATCAAAAATGCCTTTATAAAAAGAATTAATCCAAGCATCAAACACTCAAATATTTCAAAAGATTTCAAGAGCAAGCATTTTTAACAATGGCAAGTTTCATAATATTTGACAGATTCACAAATTAATCCTTGCATAAGCTAGATTAAGCTAATACAGACTCGAAAACATAAAAATTACTAAAAACGATCAAGGTTTACTTACTCAAATCAAAGCTCAAAGATTGAATGTGTAAACCCTAGCTTTTATCTTCTTTGTCGTGGAGAAGATGAAGAAAATAATGAATTCTTCATTTTTTCTATTTTAATTTATATATAGTCAATGGTAATTTTGTAAATAATAAGACTTCCATCATTAATCTTTAATTAATCATTTTTAATCTTAATTAAACCTATTTATAACCAATATAAATCATGCTAATCCACCCACTAAAGTACCTTAGGTCAATTTGCTCATTTGGTCCATCCAATTATCATCTCTACTTTTGCACCTATTACGATTTAGTCATTTCTATTCATTTACCTATTCAAACGTCGAAATTTCATACCCAAAACTCGATTCGACGTTGATGACATCACTAATATTAAATAACTAATATTTATGACTTGACTCGTCGGAGCTGTGGTCTCGAAACCACTATTTTCGATACCACTAAAAATTGGATTGTTACATGGGTATTGTTTGATGAACTATAAGTCCAGTCAATCACATTTTGTATTTATTTTTTGGGAGTCATTTGCTCCAATGCTCAAGACAAGACATCTCCCCAATTAGACTTGATAGATGACATATTAGTCTTTTAATCAATATTTTATTTTCATTTCGGATTAGACTAAGGACATGTTTAGGTTCGTCTACTAATTCAATTTATCTTTTCGTACTACGATCCGATCACGTAATACCACTTAGTATTAGTTAAAGATTTATAAAACCAATGAGCAACATTTGCTTCTATTTTGCTTTGCATTAAAAAAAAGTGAGGACAATTATACAAAATATATTAATGTAATCAATGAATTTGTTTTATTAACCAACCTGTTCGAAAAAATTATAAGTTTACAAGCGAATATACTACACTTAGGGCACCAAATCCAACACTGTCATAATATAGTATTTAGAGAGTAGCTAGCTAGACCTCCTATTTGCATGCTTGTTGCACTTTGATCACTTTGTCACCGTACTCTCTTGGGTTCGATCCTTGGAATACTTGGGTATTCTATTGTAACATTATAAATATTACAACTCGGCCTATCACACTTGTAGTAAAATCACTATAGTTATATTTGTATTTGTTTTGATCCATAGCCTCGGTGCATGTATGCCAACACGTGAACAAATTCAAACGCGCATTTACAAGAAGTTATCTTTTAAATATTTTTATCTAGATTTATTTTAATTTTAATTCATAATTAATTTTTTTTATTTTTATTTTTTCGAGGGTGGTGAAAAATTTGAATTCAATATTGATTTTGATTATTGATCTTGGATTTTATCGAGCAAATTTTAGATTGATAAGGAGCTTCCATGTGTTTTTTAGTTGAGGTATGATTATTATTTATTTTAAATCTAATCAAATTATTAAGTTATATTATTAAATATTGATGGACTCGTAAGGTTTATTAATTAATTTGATAGTATATTATTTTCAAATGGTTTTCTAATGTCTTATAATATTTGAAAAAAATAATGTCGTATAATATTAATACCATGTTGCTTTATATTTGAGTATATATTCTTTTCTTATCAAATGTTTTTTCGTTTATATATATTGATTACATACTCAAACATAAATTCTTATGCTATTGATTTTTTCTAAATAAAGAATTTATTAAGATGTTTAGAAGTTGTCCTACTAGATCTGTTGCATTTCCAAATAGAATGCAAGCATTAAAAAAAAATTAGGGTTATAATTATGGATGTGATAAGTGGCATAATAATAACCCTCGACAAATAAAAATATGGTAATAAATAAAATAACAATGAGAGTTCTCAAGATAACCCTTTCAATGATAGAGATAACTTCTCTCATCAATGTAATATGAAACATCATTGGTCACATACCTATCTTATACCCAAATATTTTCTTCAAAATCTGTTAATTTTCTTTAAGGAAGAAAACAAGTCTCATTGACAATGTAACAATGAACAATATCTTTGCAGGTTAATAAACAAATCAATATTAATGCATTATTTGCTAGTGCAAAATTAGTTGAAAGCTCTATAAGAGCTAATATATCAATATTTGAAGGAACAAAATTAGTATGGTTAAATTATATGATATGGTAAACCAGAAATAAACATTAGTATAGTTGAATCACGTGCATAGTAAACCAAAAGTTTACTAGTTCAAATAAACTAATTGTTGGCATGATCGAGTAGATCATCTCAATCAATGATGATGAAAAAGATAAGAATTTACATGGATATTTATTAAAGAACTTGAATATTCTTCATTTATCAAGTGTTACTTCTTCTCATAGAAGATTATTAAACCTCACTAGCAAAAGTTAAGATTGGATCTTTTGCATTTCTGAAAGAAATATGAAGTCATTTATCCAACAAGTGGATATTTTGATAAATGCATCTAAAAGTTAATCATATGCGAGTTATCAACTCGCAACTTGTTGTTTGTGAGATTACTTGTATAATAATTTGTTTAAGAACAAAAACTTTCAAATTATGCAATCGAGACAATTCTTGCTAATGTTGGTGAGTCTTATTTCTCATGCATTCAATTATTATTGAATGTTAGATTGTCGGTATGAGTAACTATCGCAAAAGCCTATTGTTTATATGTATAAATTGATTTAGCATAATTTATAAAGTACATGCCTCCAATTAATAACTAAACCACATCTGTTGAGAACAAAAGTTTTTGTAAATGTACAAGGATATTATATTTTACATGAATTGACACATATACGCATCATGTCAATAACTTGTAATAAATACTCCTCATTACAATTGGCTTTTAGTCAGGAGCTAAATTCAATCCATTTTAGAATTTTTGAATGTGTGATATATGTTCAAGTTGTTCCACCACAATACACAAAATGAGTATTCAAATAAAGTAAAAAATATATATTAATTATTAGTCTCCTTGTGTTATTAAGTGTTTCAAATGAATTAGAGATTCAATTATGACATGAATTGTGATTACTATATGATTTGATAGTTTTTCCAACATTAGGAAGAGTGAAATAATAGTTAGATAAATAAATTACTTGGAATGAATTATTATTATCTAGATCCTCATAAAAAAGGATTTGAACTAGAAGTTCAAAAAAGATAATTCACTTTATTACAAGATAATTGTCAAATGCATTTACTAACTTAATGAGAATAATAAGTGTTATATACCAACTAATGTTTTTATTTGAATTGAACTCCCAATAGGACAACTTGTTAGAATAAAATGAAAGTAATACATACCTGAAGTATGGTAGATTGATTGGTTTCAAAGATAAAAATTATCGTAAAAGAAAATGATAAATATAGATGGCCATATAGTGGGGCGAATGTTCCAGTAAAGAGATCTCGATAAGTTATGTCAATACGAGAAAATATAAAACCTTGAAAATAGAAAGTTTTTAACAACAATTTTGCATGAATATTATATTGAAATAATGAAAAAAATAAGGATCCTGAATAAAATTATCAAGAAATATAAAAAGACGCAATTCAAGTAGAATTAAATTCGTGAAGTTTCTATACCAATAATCCAAACATTTAAAGGTATAAAGTCAGTGAGGTATAAATGAGTAGTTTTGAAAAAACGAAATAAGAAAAATGAAATTTTTCGTTAAGTCCTGCCATTGATATGCGAAAGTATAATATTATTTAATGGTAGATGCAATAACCTTTAGATATCTTTTTAGTCTGACAGTTAATGAAATATTTGACAAACGTCTTATGATTGTAGTTACAGTCTTTATTTAAATCACTATATAGTGAAAGTTTATATTAAAATTCTTGAAGGATTTAGAATGTTGGAAGCATATAGGAATTCCTTGAAAAATGTTCAAAACAATTGTGTAAATATTTATATGAATTGATTTGAACATGTGTATTAGCATAGAATGGTCATGATCAAAATTTTGTTATCATTGTTGAAAACTCCTAAAGAGATCAAAATATATTTTTCCAAACGAATTGTGATATAAATGCTTAGCAAATACGTTTAAGTGATCATTTAAAAAGTTAGCATTCAATATTTGAATATGTAAAATATAATATATTATGTGATGTTATCATGAGGAGAAGTAAATACCATCTATACTCTTTTTTCCCTTAATTGAGGTTTTGTTCCAATGGGTTTCTCGGTAAGATTTTTAATGAGGTAGCATGTTATATATATTAAGATAAGTGTACTCTTTTTACTTCATTAGGAATTTTTTCTCCACTGAGTTTCTATCTTAATAAGGTTTTAACGAGATACATTATCTACCAGTGGACATCTAAGAGGAGTGTGATAAACATTTTATTATTAAGTGGATGTCCATCAATATCAAGATAAGTTTGATATACAATAGAAATTTAGGGTTCGTTTGTTTAAGTGTAAAAGGTTTTATGGAAAATATTTTTCTGTATTTGTTTCACAGAAAACAACTTAGTCAACGGAAAATGACTTACAGGTCAACGTAAAATAAATTCTTTTCTTGGAAAATGACTTACCTTTTTGAAATGCATAAATCGTTTTCCGAAAAAGAGCTCATCATAAGTAATTTTATTTTTATATAAAAATTAACTTAAATCAAGCTTAATATTATTATATTGATAATAAATTTTATTTTTATTTTTAAAAATATTAAAATATTAATATAAAATATTATATTTTTTCAATATTATTAAACATACATATTTAATTATTTATATTTAGTCATATAATTAAATTATCATATAATTGATTATTTTAATAAATTATTTAATATTTTAATTTTATTTTAATAATAAATTTTAAAAATAACAATTTTAAATAATATTCTTCACATATTATTAAAAATAATCAATATTAATATTTTAATAATAAATATTTATTACAATTATAAATATATTAATAATAAATATTTTGTAGTATAAAGGTTAAAATATGTCATAAGTCTATGTACTCTTCACAAATTTGCAATTTAGTCTCTGTACTTTTATTTTCAAGAATTTAACCCCTCTACTTTTTAGATTTGAAGATCAAGTCCAATTGTTGACATTGTTAATTTTTTTTTTGTCAATTTTGTTGATGTCACATTCTTAAATAAAAAATATTCACTTGATAGTCATGTAACTAAAAAATGACGTTATAATGAACTTGAATTTAACAAAATATTTTTAATATATGCAAAAACAATGTAAAATATAAATTTATATATATAAAATAAATTCAATTAAACAATGAAAAAAAAAGAAAATATTGAATCTATGTTTGTTTAATTGAAAACAGTTTTTATGAAATATTTTCAAGAAATTTGTCAAATAACAGAAAATATTTTACATAGATTCATCCAAACACCGAAAAATATTAGCTTTTCTAGAAAAATAAGTCATTTTCCAAAAACCATTTTTAGTGAAACAAACAGACCCTTAATGTTTATAGAAGTAGAATTTTATACCATATATACTTATTACGTCTATAAATATAGACCTTAGACAAATACTATAAATATTTCTATTAATCAATAAAATACGTTCTCTTTTACTCTCTATATTTTTTTCTTTATTCTTTACCCTCTTTATTTCTATTTATTTCTTAACAATTAGAACAACTGTCATTTAATTAATAATCATATCAATATTAAATTAAAATTTCGTTTATATTAAATTACACTATTATTTTAAAATGATGAAATAAGATAATATTATGATATTCAATTACCACATATATATTTAATTTAATTTATAAATATTATGTCAAACTCACCCTTATTTATATATCTCTCAAAATCCTCCATTTAATTTTTCTTTTAGAGTTCTACTTTCCTTGCTTAAGATCATAATTGGTAAAATACTTTAACTAATTATTACTAGATTTCTTGAATTTTCTAACATGTATTTGATTAGTTATTTAAAATAAATATTTTCTTTGTTTTCTTGTAGAATCTAGTGAATTTTGAGATAAAATGAGTGATCTCAGTCAAAATGGGTATACTATAATTTTCATCGGATCAATTATTTTTAGATTTTTTAACTTTTATTTGATTATTTACTTCTGAAAAAATGTTATTATTTTATTTCTCTGAAATTCATCTACTAATTAGGAGTCACTAACTCAATCTAGATTTTTTTTTCTCAAAAACTAAATTTGAACACGACAAATTCTGCTATGCTGACAAAGACAAGTACGTAACGTCGAAAACTTGACCCTTTAAAAATCATAGAACGCAAAAGTTAATCACTTACCACAATTCTGTTTCTTAGCCACATAATTTCTTCGGCAATGTCGGGGCTTCATTAAAGTTTTATATTACTATCCGTCCATCCTTTTAATTAAAGGCATAATGGCCCTCGAATTTAAAAATAAAAAATATATTTTAGTTTCATCTAATTTTTTGTATTTTTTAATCTTTAAATTTGTTTTATTTATTAAATTACATATAAATAAATAGAAAAATTTAAAAAAATTATTACATAGACCTTTCTCACCATCTTATATATGATCCTATTTAATTATTTTATATCACAAAAACAATTTTTTTTCAACTTAAATTTTAAAAAATTAAAACAATTTTCACGTCAAATTTAATTTTTTGAAAATTTTTTCTTGATTTTTTTCTCTCATCGTGTTTTCACTACTAGAATAAAATGATTTATGGTTTGATGATTTTTTTTATTTTTTCCTTTCCTCATCATTTCTTCATTGTTTGGAAAAAAGTTATTGATGTGACATGAAATAATTAAATAGGATTATATAAGAGGTGGTGAAAAAATCCATTAAATAATTTTTCGAAAAGTTTTGTTGATGTAAGCAATTAATTAATATTTTAAAATTTAAGAAAATATTATTTTTTATAATTTTTAACAATTTTTAATTTTAAAAATAATTTTAAATTTTTTAAAATTTTAAAATAATTAATTGTTTACATGACATCTACATGTATGACATGTCAACAAAGTTAACAAACGTTATTTTTTTCATCCATTTTGAAATGATTTGACAAGCAACACAAATCTAAGAACAAAAAAAGGTAAAAAAATTTAAATAAATGACTTAATAAGTCATTATGTCTCTAATGAAAAGATACCAATTCAATTGGAATATTATTTATATTAGATACAAATTAATTAATATTAATATTAGAGTATTTTTATTTTTCATGTTTTTAGTAAAATAATACTATAATAAAATTTAAATTTGGACATATGCATATCCAAATTTCAACTTTGTCATTTTAACTAAAGTAATAATTGATTTTTATATTAATAAATAATTTGTTACATAATTTTTTTTTCACTTACATTATAAATGTGTCTGTACTATAAATCTAGTAACATATTGAGTTGGGCAATTATTGAAAACTTTTACTTCTATAAAATAAAACACATTAATATAAGAAAATTTTCAATAATTTAACTTTACCATTACAATTAAAATCTCATTTGATTTTAATATTAATTTATTAAATATATGTGTCACATAATTTATTTTCATGGATCTCCGTTGAAGAAGAGAAAAAGGCTCAATAGGTCCCATTGTCAAAGCCCTTTATTGGATCTAAATCTTTCTCCAATTTTCCCATTCACAGTAATCGAATACAAAACCGAAGATATACACCTCATAATAGTTTCTATCCATCTCACAACAAATCCCATATGTTTCATCATCTCTCTTAGGAATTACCATTCGACCTTGTTAAACTCTTTGCTCATGTCTAATTTCAAAGCCATAAACCCTTTTTTTCCAACTCTCTTTTATCGAAAAGTATGCAATATCTCATAAACTAAAAGCACATTATCCGATATTAATCTCACAAGAAAAAAGCACTTTGAGCACTATCGATACATATTTCTAACACATCTTTGAATCGATTGACAATCATCTTCGCTATTAGCTTGTATAGAACATTGTATAACCTAATATGCCTAAAATTTGCTAAATTTGTTAGATGGGGAATTTCGGGAATCATCACTATATTCGTAACTTTCAGTGAATCAAAATCCATACCTTCATTTATTATTTTCAAACAAAAGGCAAATACATCACTCCGTACAATGTGCCAACATCTTTGAAAGAACAAAGCCAGAAAACTATCATCTCTAGACACTTTAGTTGGACCCATTTCTTTTAAAGCCGCAAGTACTTGACACGAGCCTTAAGTTTACTTCATTTGAAATGCACTGTTTTACCCCCGAAAGAATATGATTCGAATCACCAACACCACCCAAGGAGAAAAGATTTTGGAAATACCTTCGAGTTATTTCCTTCATTTCACCCTCATCTTTAGTTTCCCTCCCATCTTCATCTTTCAAACTCTGAATAAAGTTCCTGTGTCTGCAAAAAGAGGCATAAGGTGGAAGAAAGTTGTGCTTTTGTCCCCCACTTTTAACAAGTTTTCCCAAACTCTCTGTTCCCAACACAATTCGTCCTTATCGTTCACCAAATTTAACTAGACTTTCATGTCAATAATTTGTGCGAGATTCTCATTATCTAATTCTTCTTGTGCCAACTCTTCCAACATTTTCGTCAACTCCTATTTTAGGCCAATTCTTTTGGATCTAATCGAACCTGTCCATTTTACCAACCCATTTTTTAATCTCTCAAGTCTACTCAATAGCTCACCAAATGTAGACTCTCATAAAAGTTTAACCTCTTCTTCAAAAGAATTCTCCATAAACCACCAAGCATTAAACCGAAACTTACTTCCTACCAATCTATTTGTTTCCTATTTTGTGCGAATAAGGAGAGGGAAACAATCAGAGAAAGAGTGTGGGAGGTGTTGAATCGTTGCAACAGAAAACACCTCCACCCATTTAGAATTAGCCGCCCCTATCCAATCACTCTCTAATATTTGTCTCAGGCAAATTCCCCCTTTCCCATGTGAACCACACCCCAAAATATCCAACACAATAAACTAACACTCCTCCAATACTCCTCTAAAAGCTTCCACTCTCCTTTAATCTCTTGGCACCCCTTTTACTTTTTCAAAACCGTACATAATATTGTTAAATTCTCCACAAACCAACCATAAAAGCTCCTGAGTGTGCCCTAAACCACACAACAAGTTCCACGACTCCTGTCTATTTCGTGCGTTTAGTGACATATAAAAACCCGTCAACCTCCATCGCAAACTCTCATCACAATTTTCCACCTCAACCTCTATGTGATTACTAGAGTATCTTTTGAGACTAATTGAAACATTTGCCCTCCAAACCAGAAACAATCCTTCTCTCAAGCCCATCATCGAAACATTAATACCATTCAAGAAACCACAACTCCTATGTACCTTCTCCATTTGTATCTTACTTAATTTATTCTCCATAAAGAAGACTAATTGAGGATTATACATCTTCAGCATATGTTGAAGCCTTCTAACGACCTGTGAACTCCCCAAACCACCACCGTTCCAACTTATTATTTTCATTTCAACCGGTTGACTTGTCCTTTAGCAGCTGTCGATAAAATATTATTTCATCCCAATACCCTCCCATATCTAACTACTAATTTCCCCGATTCTAACTCATCCTCGCAAACATCTTTATCCCTTTTGGCCCTCTACTTTCCATCACCACTTTCTATAGCATAATTTTTAAAATCATGATCCATGTCCGTTTAACCCTAAGTCTTTGTTGACTCCCCCGTAGGATACGATGCAAGACTTAGATCACCTTCTATATTTAAGCCAAACATAGGGTCAACATGAGTTACCGAAACTCCTCCATCCTTGACCCATCAATTTTGTTGTCCAAAACTATGCCTTCCAAAGTATTCTCCCCTCTTCGCCCCTGTTTCTTCCTCTTAAAGCCACACACTACTCATCACCAGAGCTATTCTAGACTGAGCTTTTAATGAAAGATCCAAGCCCATCTCTGCTACCTTGACACCTAGTTCATAGTACAAATACTTTGAAGAGGGATAAACGAATTGTTCGAGAATTCTAGGAATGAAATTTTCGAATGACCTTGAAAATATCTTGGGCTGCCTAATATGATGGGAAGATGTAAAAAGTCTTCATTCTAGATTCTTAAAGACTAGTTTAAATAGAGGATGGGAAGTTGAAGTGTTAAATTTCTATCCTAAAGAAGAAATAAAGTTTTTATTAAGATAGTATTGTAAGCTATCCCTACTTACTCGATGGCGTGTTTTCTACTTCTTAAATCTTTTTGTGGTGAGTTGGATAATAATTTATGGCAAAATTTTGATGGTAAAAAGGTCTTGGTAAGAAAGGCATTCCTTGGTGTGGGAGCATTTGTGCGATTTTAAAGATTTTGGGGGGATGAGCTTTCGTAATTTAGCAAGACTTAATATCACTTTGTTAGCTAAAAATGGTTAGCGCTTTATTAATTATCTCGATTCTTTTTTGGCTCGAGTATTGAAGGTAAAATATTTTCCAAATTCAGACTTTTTACATGCAATGTTAGGTAATTTACTTTCGTATACCTGGAAGAGCTTATGGGCAGCAAAAGGGCTTTTGCAAAATGGGCTATACTGGAGAGTGGGTTCAGGGGAAAGAATTTATATTCAAGTGTGGCTTCTTAGTTCTGCTTGTTACAGAATACACAAGCAAGTAAGTAATGATGAATTAGTGTTTGTCTCGGACTTAATTGACAATCATATTAGAGAATGGAAAACAGACTTGGTAAACAATACCTTTTCAGAGGAGGTTGCGACAAGGATTCTCCAAATCCCTCAACATAAGAAGCTCATGATGACTTGATAGTTTCGATAGGTGAGTTGTTTGGGGAGTTTTACCTTCAGAGTGCTTATAAACTATTAAATGAAAATGTCTTTTCCCCAAATAAAAACTCTACACAAGCTAACATTACAAAATTTTACAAAAAAAATTATGTAGATTACAGATTCCCTCAAAAATAAAAATTTTGATATAAAAAAATTTTGGTATTTCCTTCTAACATTAGCTAATCTATTTTCTAGAAGGATAGGGGTGGATGTACATTGTCCCAAATGTGGTGGAGCAGTGGAGAACATTATACATATTTTTAAGAGTGTCCTACAATAGTGGAGGTATGGGAAATTTTAAATCTTAACTAGATCCTATTAAACTTAGTTATGAATTATTGAGAGTGGATTACTTAGATTTTTAGAAGTAGTATAAATAAATAGTGCAAGATGTTTTGTTGCTTCATATGGGTAATCTGGACAAACAGTAATCAGTTTCTGCATGAAAGGAAATAGTCCACTGGAAAGGAAATCACTGAGTGGATAAATCGATATATTCGAGAACTCGAAGGAATAAAAGAAAGAAAGCTTACCTGCTCTGGAGGAAATGAGGAGTGGAATCCCCCAACTGATTCATATATCAAAGTCAATTTTGATGTCGCCTTCAACCAAACCCAGATTAGTTCGGGTTCGAGGGTTGTTGCTTGAAACTCATTGGGTGTGATTGTAGCCTTGAAAATGGTTCTTCACAAGGCAGTTGCGTCTTTGTTTGCAGCGAATGGCCATGCATGCTTTTGGGCATTACTTTTAGGGCTTTAGTTAAGGCTCTCAACATTGATAATAGAGGGTGATGTAATGAAAATAATAAAAAAGTGTAAGACAGACAAATCAGAAATAAGAGCTATTATCCGTAGCATTCAATAGTTAAAAGGAGGTTCCAAAGGATATGTTTCAAGCATGTGATCAGATCTACTAATTTCCTAGCTCATTTCTTAGCCACCAAAAGCTTAAAGGCGGAAAGAGAAGGTTACCTGGAAGGAGGAGTGCCAAACTTCATTGTTGAAGCAATGGGAATAAGGAGATCGAGAGAACCAGACTAAGGAATGGCTACAACGAAGAAGGTTCTAGAGAGGAAATCGACAACTAAAAGGGTTTGATTTTGGAAAGTTGTTATCTTTTGGAAACTAGACCGATTGATATGGGAAAATAAAAATATTTCGGTAGTGGGTGCTAGTGTCTTGTCCTTAAAAAATTAATTCTTGGAGCGTGCGACCTTAGGCGATCCTTTCTTTCAAACACGCCTAAGTCAGCCTAATTACCAAGGTTGAGGATTCACCAAGAGAATTCCTCCAAGGCACCAAACTTGTATAGCGGAAGCGACTAGCCAAAAGAGGGCTCAAAAGATAATAGAAAGCAACAGAAAATAAGAACAAGAGAGAAAAGTTTAAGTAAATGCTCTCTATTGTATTCACAAAGAAACAATACAAAGAATGGAATGTGTTTTACAAATGAGGGGAGGCTCCCTATTTATAGTTGAGCTCCCCCAAAATCGACGATCAGGATCGAATTACATCGACGGATGAGATTAGCCTATCCCTTAAATTATGGGATTTACAAAGATTACATCCAAATCAAATCCTATCTAATCCTAAAGATATGATTCTCCCTTATCTTCTAAGATTAGTTCCCATATTTGCCAAGATGCCTTAAGTTTCCAAAGCTTTATAATTAGGCCACCCAGACTTCAATCTGATAGGATTGACCAACAACTCTCTGAATTGGGCCAACTCATGTGGGCTAAATGATCTCAAAGTCAATGACAGACCTCCATAGGACTCATTGTGTGCAATGGTCATGGGCTTTGAACTCTGGCCCGTGACATTCTCCCTCACCCATTCTCGTAACGCCCTCGTTGTGGCTCCTGCACTGACTTGATTCACCTCGGTCTCGTCTATTTGCCTTAGCATTTTTTTTATGTCTTACTATCGGGTCGTCCCTATTTTCAGAACTTTCGCCTCGACTTTCGTCACCTTTTAACTCGAACCGTCTCACTTGTTGGTACATCACTTTAGCAAGAAATCTTTACACTCACTTGCCCACATTTTGACTAGCTTTGATCGGAATCTTCTTGATTCACATCACTTGGTCTCGAATCACCCACAGTCCCTCGGCCTCCTTGCTTAAGAACTCTGAAAGGGTTGTTACATTCTTACCAAGCAACCAAGTTAGAATGCAAAACACTATCAATGTGTTTCGAATGTACCTTACTCGTCGCATTTACTCTGGTCAACTGTCCATCTTGCATCGTCATTCTCGTAATCTTTGATGCACCACCCACTTTTCACATAAGTGGAAGCTCCTCCGATATGTCAACAGAAATGAGCCTTACTGAACCTAGCTTCCAAGTTTGCATCACAACTTCTTCCTCTAAGTTTGATGCCAAACTCACCCCTTCCATGGGCTAAAGCCTCATCGATGACTCGATTAACTCCGTCGCTTTCCTCGAATTGAGCCTCATTAGTCCCAGCTTCACTATTTTCATTACGGCTTTCTCCACTAAGTCCGATGATAAACTCACCTCTTCCTTAGGTGGAAGCCTCTCTGATGACTCGACAAGCTCTGATGTTGCCTTTTTTTTAACCCTCACGGATTTTGCTTTGGACAGTTCCGCAACTTATGCGGACCATAGCGACTTGACTCGCTTCTTTTTGCTCCTCTTCACCCCCTTAGCTTCGCTCGTACCAAGCTTATTGGGCACTTTGTCTGCCCTATCAAAGATAGACTTTTTCAGATATTTTCGCAACCTATGCGGACCATGACAAAAGAAGCACTCCACTGGCTTCTTCTTCTCACTCTCGGCCTTCTTGGCTTCGACACCCCTTACGCTTGAACCAAGTCTTATGGCCTTACCTTCCGACTTGCCCCTTTTAGACAACTCGAATTTCCTTGGACATTTCTTCAGTAAATGTGGACCATCATAAAGAAAACATTTCAACTTGCCTCGCTTTTTGTTGGGTTTCTTCTTCCCAACTCGTGGTTTTCTATTACCACCATTGTCGTCGTTGCCATCGCCATTATCATCTTCCTTGTGATTCCCTTCACATGCGCCCCTTTCCTCAAACTTGGAAGATCCAAGCTTATCTTTTTCTAGACCAAGCTTGACCACAAACTCCGCTACCGTAATGGCTTTTGACAATTACTAGACACCTCCTTGTTCCATTTCCTGTCTGACCCATGGCTTTAATCCATTCTTGAAGACAAGCAATGCCTCTTTCTCGGTCACATTTTTAACTCAGAGCATTGAACTCTCGAACATAATCTCTAACTGTACCTCGTTGCGTTAGCCATCGTAACTTTGCCCGAGCTTCTTCCTTGGCATCATCTGGGTAATATTGTCCCTTCAATTCATCTTGTAACTCTTGCCACATTCCAATCTCACTATGCCTTTTATCTGTGGTCTTGTCCCGCCACTATAAAAACGCACTATCAATAAGAAACATTGAAGCAATATTTACCTTACTCGCATCATCCTTGATGCCTTTGGCATGGAAGTAGTTCTCTATCCTCCACAAGAAACTATCCACATCGCATGCAGACTTTGTCCCCACAAACTCTTTCGGCTTTGGGACATCATTGAGTACTGCACTTGACACTCCTTCATTCTCTACGGCTACTCGACACAAGGCAAGCTCTCTCTCGAGCTCCTCTAGTCTTGTGCTCAAAGCCTTCGTCATGGCCATTTTTTCTCTTTCAAAGCCAACAGCATGGCTTCGAGAGCATCGCTTCTTTTTGTTAGCTTAGACCTATGAGAATTAAGTAACTTTTTTACCTCATCCCTAGTGTCATTGAGATTCATGATCACATAGTCCCTCGATTGTTCCCTTAAGTCATCTATGCGCTCATGAGCTCCATCGATGAACTCCTTCGTGTCCCCCATGGACTCGTCAAGTTTGTTCACTCGATCCTCTATAGCCGACAACATGTCCCTCAATGATCTCCAAGGCAACTTCTGTTTAGTAACTTTTTTCGACATCACAGACAGTGCCTTCGCAACCTTAGCTCGGATACCACTTGTCACATCCCTAAAAAATTAATTCTTGGAGCATGCGACCTTAGGTGATCCTTTCTTTTAAACACGCCTAAGTCAGCCTGATTACCAAGATTGAGGATTCACCAAGAGAATTCCTCCAAAGCACCAAACTTGTATAGCGGAAGTGACTAGCCAAAAGAAGGCTCAAAAGACAACATAAAGCAACAGAAAATAAGAACAAGAGAGAAGAGTTTGAGTAAATGCTCTCTATTGTATTCACAAAGAAACAATACAAAGAATGGAGTATGTTTTACAAATGAGGGGAGGCTCCTTATTTATAGTTGAGCTCCCTCACAACCGATGGTCAGGATCGAATTACATCGACGGATGAGATTAGCCTATCCCTTAAATTATAGGATTTACAAAGATTACATCCAAATCAAATCCTATCTAATCCTAAAGATATGATTCTCCCTTATCTTATAGGATTAGTTCCCATATTTGCCAAGATGCCTTAAGTCGCCAAAGCTTCATCATTGGGCAACCCAAGCTTCAATCTGATAGGCTTGACCAATAGCTCTCTAAATCGGGC
Organism: Kokia cookei; assembly: GCA_039519145.1. Lineage (NCBI taxonomy): Eukaryota > Viridiplantae > Streptophyta > Magnoliopsida > Malvales > Malvaceae > Kokia > Kokia cookei. The sequence continues at coordinate 23,173,205 of CM076904.1, read as the reverse complement.
CATCTCATGTGGGCTAAATGATCCCAAAGTCAATGATAGACCTCCATGGGACTCATTATGTGCAATGGTCACGGGCTTTGAACTCTGGCCCGTGAAACTAGTTGGTGTATCTGATTGGAAGTTGCTTATTTTTGGTTAGGCTATGGCTTTCGTTGTTTGGGTTGAGACACTGTGTCTTGGGCCAAATAAGGATTCGTACATTTTATTCTCATAGATTGTTTTTCATTTTTCTTAGGATTTATTACTTTATTTCATTTGAATAAAATCCAGTCGGGTACTTCTCAAAAAAATTACATGCTTTCTTTATCTTATAATTTAATTTTAATTTGCTTGAAAACAAAGAGCAAAAATATCGATACCTGTGATTTAAAAATTCGACCCTAAGTTTCAAGATAATTAACATTATTTTCATTATTCAAATCATAATTTGAATTACTAAAATGATGAGCATGAGGTGAAATTTTATATTTAGGAAAAAAAGAATATCAAAAATATATATTAACTTTGATTTAATATATAATTTGATATGTACATATCTATATACATATACATACATATGTATGTATATGTATAAATGTATGTATATGCATATGTGTATATGTATGTATATGTATACATATACATACATATGCACATATGAATATACATACATACATATATATATATTAAACTTTGTAGCTAAGTGTATATATGAAACTTTTGAGCTACTAATGTCAAGCATTTTGAAATAGAAGCAATCAAAATAAAAGTTTCTATCTAACCTCTACCTTTGCATACTATGGACGACCAATCACTTGTTGCTGGTGGTTGGTTATTTCTCATCCTCTTCTTGCACTATCATTTTGCCCTCCTCATTTTAAAAAAATAAAATAAAACCTCAAATTATCAACACGAATCAGTAATTACAAAATTTTGGATTTCACAAGGATAATCCAAATTAAAAAAGAAATGAAACTTTCTATCTAAGGCCATTTTACTTAAACAGTTAGTAGCCTTATTACATACACAGTGGCTCCACCTAACAGTACAAGAGTTAAACTCTCTAACAAAAGATTGACATTGACGTAACACGTGTCCCACTGTCGAAACATCATCTATTTTCCTATTCAAATGATTTATTATTGTCGCACTGTCTCCTTCGATAATAATGTTGTCCCAACTATTCTCCCTCGCCCATGTGATGCTTTGCATAAAAGCCAAAGCCTCAACCCAATTAGGATTAGCCATGTTCTCATGAAAGGTCAGACCCCCTCCATGCACAAACCCCTCGTGGTCAGGTAAAAGGAAGGCAACCCCCGCCTCTTGATTTTTCCATGCAGCGTCGAAGTTAACTTTGAAATAGCCAACAGAGGGCTTCAACCATCGAGCTTGGGGGATCACTCTATTGATCATGAGGGTATTGCACAAGTTATGGATCCGAAATTCCTCATTGAAATCCACAGCTTTTTCCCATATAACTTTAGGATCCTCCATTATACCCATAAAAATCAAATTATTCCTAAAGTTCCAAGAGTTCCAAAGAATAGTAACCAAACATTCAAAGGCTTTTTTGTCAACTAGACACATGGAGCTCTTAAGCCAATCGACTCCAGTATCCCACTCTAACATCAAGATGTGCCTATAACCTCCCCGTGTCTTAGAATGGCTTTCGCGTGGTCATAGTCTCTGATCTCATGAATAAGAGTCTTAGTTTCACTATTGCATCGATGACAAAGCTTGTTGTGAGCAGGGTTAATAGAAGCAATTTTGCTGTTCGTTGGAAGGATATTATACTGATCCTCCACACAAAGACCTTCAGCTTGGGAGGGAGCTTGAGTTTCCAAATAAGATGCCAAAAGAACTTGTAAGAGCCAAGACCGATCTTTTTTAACACCAATCACGAGTATCCAGATTTCGTGGTATAGATACCGCACAGATTATGAAACCACACAATCTTGTCCTCCAGGCTATTCTGAATCAAGGGAAGCTCACAAATCTTCCTAGCCATCTTGACCCCGTAAAGCTCACTAATACGATCCTTGTCCCACGTACAATCATTTCGAAGCTAGATATCTCTAACAACCTCAGCATTATTAACATCAACATTTTGTAACAATGAGTTGTCAACCAGCCCTTCAAACCTCACCTTTAATTTTGAATAAGGATGCTCATTCCATCTCCCACTTGCCATTCAAACTCGAGCCTTAGTGCACTGGAAGCCAAGCATAAGCTGGACCAACTATAAGAAGGCTTGTCAACACTCTTAGGGCAGAAAGAATCCCCATCCAAAAAGTATTTTGAAGATAACACGTGATAACACAACATATCCCTATTGTTGACCAACCTTCATAGCTGTCTGCCCAAAAGCACAATATTAAAGAGTTGCATATCCTTAAATTCGAGGCCCCCCATGTCCTTAGGCATACACAGCGTATTCCATACAAGCATAGCCCACCCACACCCTTTCTTCTTGCTCTCCCACCAGAATCTACGAGCTTTGGCCTCCAAACTATCAATGATCCCCCTTAGAAGCATGAACACCAAGAAAGGATAAGTAGGCAGAGATTGTAACACGGCTTTGGAGAAGACTTCCTTGCCCTTTCTGGATAGGAACCTCTTTGTTCCCTCTTTAATCCTGTTATCAATTCTATCCAAAAGAAAACAGAAGGCATTAGTTTTATTTCCCCCCACATATAGGGGTAACCCGAGATATTTGTCTATTCTTTCAACAACTTGCATGCCATCTATATTGCCATATAAAGTCTTTTAGCTATTCAGGGTTTTAGCACTAAAGAGAAGGGAAGACTTAGCCATATTTATTTTTTAGCCTGATGCAGCTTTAAAGGTAGCCAGAATCTCATGCACATGCTCTACATCCCTTTGCTTGTTTCTTATAAACAATAAGGCATCATCTGCGAAGAAGAGGTGGTTTATACGATTGCAATTCTAGTTGGCTCAACTCTCTCACATAAGACCTACATGTTGTGCATTAATCAGTAATCTAGATAATGGTCCATGCATAATAGAAAGAGATACGGGGATATAAGGTCTCCTTGTTAAAGGCTATGCTCGGGGTAAAAAGTCTCCGAGAGCTTAGAGTTGCATTTCACCATGTAACGTACCGATCTGACACATCCCATGACCTTAAAGACCCACGTCATATCGAATCCCATGCAAAGTATAATCTTCTCCAAATAGCCCCACTCCACGCGATCATACGCCTTGCTCATGTCGAGCTTGGCTATGAACCCTTTGTTAGGGTCATTCTTGGCACTCTATAGTTAATGAGTTAATTCATGGGTAATGATAAAGTTGTCATGGATCATCCTATCGGGCACGAATACACTTTGATTAGGAGATATGTAGCACGGAAGAAGCACTTTGAGGCAGTTGGCCCACACCTTGACCACCATTTGTAAATCACCCAACACAAGCTTATAGGTCGATACTTGATCATGTCCTTAAAGTCATCACCCTTGGGAATAAACACCACAATAGTATCATTCACATCCTTTATGCTTTGTTCTCCGGCCAACATTTTTTTGTAATATTTCACCACATCACGGCCAACAATGTCCCAATTTTCCTTGAAAAAGATACCAGACAGACCATTACATCTAGGAGCCTTACTAGTGTCCATCTGGTTGAAAGCTTCAACGATTTCTTTGTCCTTCACAGGCTTAGTGAGAGTGTTGTTCATCTCTTGGGTGACGCACCTAGGTATAACCAACATTATCTGCTCCACACTTGAGTTGTCCATAGTCTTAAAAAGATCCTCGAAATATTTTTTTAACCACATTATACACCCCTTCTTAGTCGGAAATCCACCTACCATCCTTGTCTTTTAAAACCTCAATCATAATTTTTTTTATTCTTGTGCGAAGCCCGGACGTGGAAAAATTGGGTGTTTCTGTCACCCTCCTTCAACTATCTAACACATGAGCGTTGGGCCCAGTAGGTCTCCTCAGCATTGTACAACTTGGGAAGTTCCTCCTTAGCAATACGCAACCTTTCAATACTCCCCTTAATATCATGCCTCTCCTTAATCTTGTGAATCTCCCCACAAAGATCTTTAATACGACACTTGTTGCCATTGTATCTACTACACTGCCACCTGCCCAAGGACGTACGAACCATGTTGCAACCCGTCAGAACATCACTAGAGCCCTTCTCTCACGCCTCACGAATTACATCTTTAGCTTCCCAATCTTTAGCCCAACAAGCTTCGAACTGAAAGCTTAGTCTCAGGTCCTTGGTCGAGTCCATAGGTTTCCTTCTCATCGTATCTAACAGTATAACATCATGGTCTAAATAGGCCTGTCGAAGCACATTCGAGGATAAGAAGGGATTTTCCTGAGCTAACCATGGGATATCACAAATCTGTCTAACCGTTCTCTGACCAGCCACTCACCTCTACGATTGTTGGTCCAAGTGAACCAACCGTTGTCTGGTTTCAAGTTGGCCAGAGCCAAATCCAACAAGGTTTTGCCAAAGTCCTCCATAACAGTTCGAGTCTTATGCTTACCCCCAAGTTTCTCAGAGTCATCCAAAATTTCATTGAAATCCCCTATATGATCCATTCCTCATTGACACGATTGCCAATCTCCCGAATCAGCCTCCAGGTAAGGCAACGTTGTCCCAATTCAAGAAAACCATAATCCCCCTAAACCGAAAGTTCTCAATGTTCCTAGCTTTAACAAGCATGTCCATATGGTTGAGAGAATAAGACTGTATGTCCACATCTATTTCATCATCCCGCATTACTGCCAAACCCCAATTTATCCCATTTAGATCAATAATAAAGTAGCTAGACGTGTTGTACCTACGTTTTATCCTGTTAAAACAACATTTTTCGTTTTAGTTTCACTTAAAAAGACAACATTGCGGCGGTTGGCAGTGAGGAGCTACCTTAACTCACCCACTGTCGCGGGGTTCCTCAACCCACGACAGTTTCAGCAAAGAAGCTTTATGGCTTCTGGCGAGGCTAGTGATGTACCCTCCAACAACTTTCTGCGCACAACACGTACTGAACTTCCCTCAAAACCTTCACTCGAGCCTCTAGACTTTTTCCTTTTCCCCTTACTCTTAGCGTCCTTACCCCTTATGCAAAGCAAAGATCTCTTAAGAGCTTGAGATGAAGACGCTAAAGCTTCCTCGGATGACTTAATTGTGTCCCTCACCCCTTTTACAGGCCCCTTTTCCTACTTTTTCATAGGCATCACCCGATTCCCACCGTCCACTTGTATCACCTCATCATCCACCAACTCAACACTATTTCTTAATCTCCCACCATATTGACTAGCTGGCGTGAGTTGTACTCTCATTCATTTACTACATTGATAGGAGGCAAGGTTGTCATCTTACGAATATAGCTAGTACTTCTTGGTTCCATGTCCTATCATCCCACAAATATAACAAAATATAAGCAGCCTTTCATATTTCAGTAAGAAAGTACACTCACGACCTTTTTTATCCACTAGATAGGTTACCCTTCTAAGAGGTTTTGTAGTATCCACAAGGACACGGATTCTAATAAAGTCAACCTAGCCCCCTCCTCTGTCTCTTCAATCTATAGCTAGGGTCTTACCCACAGCTCTACCAACTTCTATTAGAAATCAGTTTCCTAACTAAAGAATATTGTGTGTAATTACTTAGGAGATACTGTAAATATCTCAGTAGCTGTAATCCCTAACTTTAAGGTTGTAATTTTGGGTTAACATTCCTAAAATTAGTTAGTTTCCTAAGTTAGGTCCACTGTTTGTATATATACTAGTGCAATTTCTTATGAATAATATACAAGTATAAAAAGCATATTTTTGACATGGTATCAGAGCTTTTTCAGCTCAAATATGGGATCTTTTATTTTTTTATAACCTTTATCACTCCCGATCCTTTCTCAAGCCTGTAATGTTCGTTCAAGAAGAACATGACTGAAGTTATTGAAACCAACAATATCGAGACCACTTCAGAAGTCTCAATGAATGAAGGAAATCACTCAAACCCAATAAGTGAGTTGTAGAACATTTAAGCACCCTACAGACTAAATGGGAAGAACTACTTGAAGTGGTCTCAATTGGTTCACACGTTCTTGAAGGGGAGAGGAAAATTGAGTTATCTACTCAGAAAAGGACCTAAAGAAGGGGATTCTAAGTTTGATGCTTGGGATGAACAAGACTCTATGGTAATGTCCTGGTTATGGAACTCTATGATGCTAAAAATTAGTGATACATGCATGTTTCTCAACACAGCCCAAGAAATATGAAAAGCTGTGAGCAAACTTATTCGAAAGTTCGAGATGCTGCCTAAATCTATGAAATCAAGAGTAAGATTTCATCTACCAAGCGAGGAGGCAGATCAATTACAGATTATTTCAATTTGTTGCAAAGTCTATGGCAAGAGATGGATCATTACCAGTGCATTTAGATGAAATGCAGTGAAGATGCAGCACTCTTGAAAAGGTTTGTTGAAAAAGATCGAATTTATGACTTTCTTGCTGGACTAAATGTTGAGTTTGATGTAGTAAGAGTTCAAATACTTGGAAAAGAGGATCTGTCCTCACTAAATGAGACGTTGTGGTTGTTCGAGCTGAGGAAGGAAGAAGTGGAGTTATGATTGAGAATAATCAGGTGGATAGTTCAGCCTTGGTCACGAAGGCTGTAAATGAGAGGAGATTTGGCCTGGAACAGCCAATTAACGAAGATAGTAAGCAAATAGAACTCACAAGGCCAATCAACAAGGATTCCTTATAGTGCACCTACTGCAAAAAAATCCCGTCACACTAAAGAGAAATGCTGGAAACTCCATGGGAAGCCACAGACAGCAAATAAAGGCTTTTCAAAAAAAGGGGACAAGGACGAGCATATACGGTAAAGCAGCTGGCTGGAGAAGGTTCTCAAGAATCACCTGTTAAGTTCAACAGAGAAGAAATTAAAAAGTTGAAGAATATGCTGTGGTCACTGGAAAAGCTTTCCTCAACAAGTACTTGTACTTTGGCGTTCTTAAGTATATCCTCTTCTCAAGACTCTAAAGCCTTGGGCATATTCATCAAGAGCTCTTGGGTCATTAACTCAGGGGCTACAAACCACATGACCGATTCCTTACAAAAAATTATTACCTATAAACCTTGTCCTAGTAATAGAAAAATAACAGTAACAGATGGCTCTGTAATTATAGTGGTTGGTCAGGGTGATGTTATTGTAAGCGAAAATCTCACTCTCAAAAATGTTCTTCATGTGCCAAAATTATTTACCAATCTTCTATCCATCCAAAAGGTTACCAAAGACTCTAACTACAGTGTACTCTTCTATCCTACTCGATGTGTTTTTCAAGAACAGGGTACAAGGAGGATGATTAGACATGCTAAGGAAGTAAATGGCCTATACTATCTTGAAGAATCTAGTGGATAAGTTAGTGCTCTGAATTCCTCACTATTATCCTTCCTATCAGAATCTAAGACCAATAAAGACCAAATTTGGCTCAATCACCTCTGCCTTGGTCATCCATCTTTTAGGGTCCTTAAAATTATGTTTCCTTCTCTGTTTAAAGGGTTATTTGTTGAAAAGTTTCATTGTGATGTTTGTGAACTTGCAAAACGCAAACGTACCTCTTTTTCAATAAGCAACAAAAGAACATCCACTCCTTTTACTCTTATTCATAGTGATGTTTGGGGACCATCCACTATTTTAAACATCTTTGGGGCTTGGTGGTTTGTCTCCTTTATTGATGACTATACCCGTGTATCTTGGATATTTCTCCTAAAACAAAAGTTTGCTGTGAGTTTCACCTTCCAAACCTTTTACAACATGATCAAAAGCCAATTTGGTGCTGAAATAATGAGGTTTCGATTTGACAATGCCAAAGACTATTTCAATTAGGTTCTTTCACCATATTTTCAAGAAAGAGGCATCATACATAAGTCATCTTGTGTTAACACACCCCAGTAGAACGGTGTAGCCGAAAGAAAGAATGGTCACATTCTAGCTATCACAAGGGCCATATTGTTTCAAAAAAATATTCCTAAACAATATTGAGGGGAAGCTGTCTTAACTGCTACTTATATGATAGATAGACTACCTACAAAGGTCCTTGAGTCTCAAAGCCCTATACAAGCCCTAACAAAGTTCTTTCCCAATTTCAATACTTCCAATAATCTTATTCCCAAAATATTCGGTTGTGTTGCCTTTGTCCATGTACATTCTCAAAATAGGCAGAAACTTGATCCATGGGCAGTCAAATGTGTCTTTCTTGGCTATTCTTCCACTCAAAAAGGTTACAAATGTTATCATCCTCCCATAAAAAACACTTTGTATCGGTTGAAATCACTTTTGCAGAAGAAGAGAACTACTTTACTCGTCTTTATCTTCAGGGGGAGATTTCATTTAGAGAAGATAAGGGCAAAGGTTTTTTTCTTCTTGATTTTCCAGCTCCAACCACTATTTTCCAGCCAACAACTCAGTATTCCCCAGCCAACCAATCTGCCAAAAGCTTGATCCAGCCCAACCTTTTTTTATACAACCCAAGGAAACCGAGTCTAATACACCCAAGTCACAAGAAGGGGTTCAGGACACTACTCGTCCTTTACTGGTTTATTCAAGAAAAAAAGGCACCAAAGCAAGTTCAATCATCCTCTGCCCCTATACAATCCGAGGAAATTGTTGAACCTATTTCTAATCAAAACAATGACACTGAAAATTATGATCAAAGTGATTATAATCTTCCCATTGTAATTAGAAAAGGAACTAGAGCATGCACAAAACACCCTTTGTACCTATTCATGTCATACAAAAACTTGTCCTATAACCATAAAACCTTTCTTACTAGCCTAAACTCCATCTCTATTCCCAAAATCGTATCTGAGGCATTAGAAGATGAGAATTGGAAGAATGCCATGCAGGTTGAAATAGAAGCACTCGAGAAGAACAAGACATGGGACTTGGTAAAACTACCAAGAGTGAAGAAATCAGTGGGATGTAGATGGGTGTTTACAATGAAGTACAAGTCAAATGGCTCATTAGAGAGGTACAAAGCAAGATTAGTTACTAAAGGGTATTCTCAAACATATGGGATAGACTACCTTGAGACATTTGCTCCTGTTGCGAAGATGAACACCGTGAGAATACTGTTGTCATTGGCTGCCATTCGAGGATGGAAATTACAGTAGTTTGACATCAATCATGCTTTTTTGCATGGTGACCTTAAGGAGGAAGTTTATATGGATGTAGTTCAAATACATGTCAGGTAGTATGCAAGTTGGTTTGGAAGGTTCACCAAGGTAATGCTCAAGTTGGGATATAAACAGAGCCAAGGCGATAAAACATTGTTTGTGAAGCACTCATCTTCAAGGGGAGTAATTGCTCTATTAGTCTATGTAGACGACATTATAGTCATAGGGGATGATTTGGAAGGAATGGAGAATCTAAAGAAGTGCTTAGTAAAGGAATTTGAAGTCAAAGAGCTCGGTAGACTAAAGTATTTTCTCGGTATTGAAGTGGCATATTCTCAGGAAGGGATCTTTACATCTCAGCAAAAATATGTAATAGATTTGTTGACATAGATGGGCAAGTTGGGATGCAAACCAGCGGAGACGCCTATAGAAGTTAATCACAAACTTGGAGATGCACTGGAAGATACAACAGTAGACAAAGGCTTCTATCAGAGACTTGTGGGAAAGCTTATCTACTTGTCACATACTAGACCAGATATTGCCTATGCAGTTGGTGTTGTAAGTCAATTCATGAACAACCCCAAAAAATCACATCTTAGGGCTATGAATCAGATCCTACAGTACCTAAAGGTCATACCAGGCAGAGGAATTTTATTCAGGAAAGGGGAAAAGCTAACTCTTGAAGCTTATACTGATGCAGATTATGCAGGGTCTGTAGTTGATAGAAGATCAACCTCAGGTTATTGCACATTCCTAAAAGGCAACCTTGTGACTTGGAGGGGCAAAAAACAAAATGTTGTGGCTAGATCTAGTGCAGAAGCTGAATTTAGGGCTATGGCACTTGGGATTTGTGAGTTGTTATCATTGAGAATTATTTTGGAGGATTTGAAAGTCAAATGGGAAGATCCAATGAAACTGTACTGTGATAATAAATATGCCATCAATATTGCACATAATCCGGTCCAACATGATCGAATGAAGCACATCGAAGTTGACAAGCATTTTATAAAAGAAAAGCTTGATAGTGGCCTAATTTGCACTCCTTTTTTATAAAAAACGAAAGCGAACGAGGATAATAAAGTTGTCAAGTCGCGGATCTACCCTAAAGCTCTAGAAAAATGTAATCTGAAACGAAAACAAAGAAGACAGATTAGCTTATAAGAAGAATAATCAAACAAAAAGTAAAACACAAGAAAGATGAATGGCTAGTAAATGATCCAATAGAGAACGAAATTAGGGTTTCTTGGATGAAAGAAACCATCCTTGGACCTCAAGAAAACGTCCCAAACAGATTTGAAAAATAAAAAACACAAACAGATTCGTTAGAAGTGATTTAAAAGATGAAAGCAAACTGTTTGGCAAGAACGATTGAAACAACAAGAAAGGATTTTTTATGTGTTTCCAGATGGATCAAGGTAGGAGAACGTTCCTCTCGAAGAAATTTTAACCTAGAACGAAAATCAATTAACAGCAACACAAAACAATAAGAAATAAACTAGATCAAACAAGAACGATAGATTAAAGATACAAAAGAGAAGATAACGTCCTAAGAAGCCTTGGAAACAATAAGAATCCACAACTCCCTTCAATGGCTCTAATTCCCCCTCTAAGAAAGAGATCTTGGCAAGAAAAAGCTTGAAGATGATTCCCACAACTTAAAAGATTGTTAAAAATAACTTCAAAAAAAAACTCAAAAGCAATTCTTGAAGAAAAACTCAAAGAGAATTATTATTAACTCAAAAGAATCAAAATCCAGTGTCCTCTCTCAAAGGGGATGACCATGCTAGTTATAAGCCCCCAAAATAAGCTTTCCTAACCCTAATTGAATTCTAACCATGACAACTAATCAAATAAAATAAAAATAAAATAAAATAAATTTAAGTGTGGATATGGGGAATTTCGGCCAAAGGGCTTGAATGGGCTCATTGGCTGAATTCTTACATGATAATCCACTTATTAAAAAAAATTAGACCTAAATCAAAATACTTTCCAATTTGGGCCACTTTAATAAATTGGCTTGATATTCAATTAATTACTTTCTAAACTTCAAGATGAACTTGTAGATATCTTAATAGGCCTTTTTGCAATAACTTGGTCTTGTGATCCGTTTGCTCTCGAAATTGGCTCATACAAGGTCGTACAAGAAATCTAATGTTCCTTGGCTGCAAGATTCGGTTTCTTTTTCAAAGAATTGAAATCTTGATTTTCTTGAGTCTTGAAATTGTTTGAAACAGCATAATTGGACCAAGATTTGGTTTCTTGAAAACAAGAAAGTGAATCTTGATTTTTTTTTGATCATGTGCGCATCTAAGGCCTTGGTAACGAAGTCTTGGATGGTCCCATTAAATTTTGCTCGAATTTGCTTGGCTTTTGACCTCGTTATTAGTCCTTGAGGAAGATTGAGTCTATCACGTTCATAAGCTGGATTTTGGGTCTTACGACTCGTATCACTTTTGTATCCACTGGTGATCAACTAGCATATATACTTACCAAGGGATTACCTGGGAAGTATTTTTAGAAATTAGCAAGCAAGCTAAGAATGGATGATATTCACTTCCCAGCTTGAGGGGGAGTGTCAGAAATCAGTTTCCTAACTAAGGAAGATCGTGTGCAATTATTTAGGAGATACTGTAAATATCTCAGTAACTGTAATCCCTAACTTTAAGGCTGTAATTTTGGGTCAACATTCCTAGAATTAGTTACTTTCCTAATCTAGAGTTTCCTAAGTTAGGTCCATTGTTTGTATATATATCAGTGTAATTCTTATGAATAATATACAAGTATAAAAAGCATATTTTTGACAACTTCCATTGTTATTTTCCTATCCATTAACTCTAGGGGGATGTTGTGGATTCTTATCCAAAATGGAACTAATGAGAAATCATAAGAATCCCATTCCTTATTTCTAACATAAGGGACCATGGACAGCACCTGCTAAATATCCTCTCCTGATCATCTCTTAAACCAAAATTTTTCAAGAAGTATCCCTCACGAACGTCCACAAAGTTAACCTACTCGAAAGTATACCACAACTACCGGAGAACCCTATACATCGCATCTTTATTCACCTTTTCGGAGGTTAAGAGTTTTCGAACTGCCTAAGATTCCCATCCCTTCATATCAACGTCTGATGAACTTTCTGTTAGGATCTTTTTTTACTCTTCTTCCGAGAACTTCAGCCTAGCCAACATTTCACTAACTTCCTCCTCCATAATATCAACCCACCTTCTCAAATCGTTGTAAATGCACCACCCCACTACAGAACCCACCGAGCACGAGGAAATAACGGAACAACCACACGCCACAAGAACATCGATCGTAGAGAAAAATAAAGAACCAAAAGACTAAAAGCTAAAACTTAAACAAAACAAAGAGAAAAGATTAGCCAAAAAAGCTTTTCTTGAGCTAAAAATAAAGAAAACGAAAACTGAACAGTTAAGGGAGAATAAGAAATTTCCTGAGAAACTGGTCATAAAAATACACTGTTAGCATGCAAACACATGCAATGTTACGTAAAAAGAATAGGCCTGAGACCCACTTTCCAGAAGTTGACAAAGGAGGGATATTATTGACCAAGAACCAACGAATAGGTTTTGAACACGCCACCACTTTTGACGCCCGCACTGCTTCTTTTTTCGAAATTATTTCTGAAGATAACACGTGATAACATAACATATCCCTATTGTTGACCAACCTTCATAGCTGTCTGCCCAAAAGCACAATATTAAAGAGTTGCATATCCTTAAATTCGAGGCCCCCCATGTCTTTAGGCATACACACGTATTCCATACAAGCATACCCCACCCACACCCTTTCTTCTTGCTCTCCCACCAGAATCTACGAGCTTTGGCCTCCAAACTATCAATGATCCCCCTTAGAAGCATGAACACCAAGAAAGGATAAGTAGGCAGAGATTGTAACACGACTTTGGAGAAGACTTCCTTGCCTTTTCTGGATAGGAACCACTTTGTTCCCTCTTTAATCCTGTTATCAATCCTATCCAAAAGAAAACAGAAGGCATTAGTTTTATTTCCCCCCACATATAGGGGTAACCCGAGATATTTGTCTATTCTTTCAACAACTTGCATGCCATCTATATTGCCATATAAAGTCTTTTAGCTATTTAGGGTTTTAGCACTAAAGAGAAGGGAAGACTTAGCCATATTTATTTTTTAGCCTGATGTAGCTTTAAAGGTAGCTAGAATCTCATGCACATGCTATACATCCCTTTGCTTGTTTCTTATAAACAATAAGGCATCATATGCGAAGAAGAGGTGGTTTATACGATTGCAATTCTAGTTGGCTCAACTCTCTCACATAAGACCTACATGTTGTGCATTAATCAGTAATCTAGATAATGGTCCATGCATAATAGAAAGAGATACGGGGATATAGGGTCTCCTTGTTAAAGGCTATGCTCGGGGTAAAAAGTCTCCGAGAGCTTAGAGTTGCATTTCACCATGTAACGCACCGATCTGACACATCCCATGACCTTAAAGACCCACGTCATATCGAATCCCATGCAAAGTATAATCTTCTCCAAATAACCCCACTCCACGCGATCATACGCCTTGCTCATGTCGAGCTTGGCTATGAACCCTTTGTTAGGGTCATTCTTGGCACTCTATAGTTAATGAGTTAATTCATGGGTAATGATAAAGTTGTCATGGATCATCCTATCGGGCATGAATGCACTTTGATTAGGAGATATGTAGCACGGAAGAAGCACTTTGAGGCAGTTGGCCCACACCTTGACCACCATTTGTAAATCACCCAACACAAGCTTATAGGTCGATACTTGATCATGTCCCTAAAGTCATCACCCTTGGGAATAAACACCACAATAGTATCATTCACATCCTTTATGCTTTGTTCTCCGGCCAACATTTTTTTGTAATATTTCACCACATCACGGCCAACAATGTCCCAATTTTCCTTGAAAAGGAGACCAGATAGACCATTACATCTAGGAGCCTTACTAGTGTCCATCTGGTTGAAAGCTTCAACGATTTCTTTGTCCTCCACAGGCTTAGTGAGAGTGTTGTTCATCTCTTGGGTGACGCACCTAGGTATAACCAACATTATCTGCTCCACACTTGAGTTGTCCATAGTCTTAAAAAGATCCTCGAAATATTTTTTTAACCACATTATACACCCCTTCTTAGTCGGAAATCCACCTACCATCCTTGTCTTATAAACCCTCAATCATAATTTTTTTTATTCTTGTGCGAAGCCCGGACGTGGAAAAATTGGGTGTTTCTGTCACCCTCCTTCAACTATCTAACACATGAGCGTTGGGCCCAGTAGGTCTCCTCAGCATTGTACAACTTGGGAAGCTCCTCCTTAGCAATACGTAACCTTTCAATACTCCCCTTAATATCATGCCTCTCCTTAATCTTGTGAATCTCCCCACAAAGATCTTTAATACGACACTTGTTGCCATTGTATCTACTACTGCCACCTGCCCAAGGACGTACGAACCATGTTGCAACCCATCAGGACATCACTAGAGCCCTTCTCTCACGCCTCACGAATGACATCTTTAGCTTCCCTATCTTTAGCCCAGCAAGCTTCGAACTGAAAGCTTAGTCTCAGGTCCTTGGTCGAGTCCATAGGTTTCCTTCTCATCGTATCTAACAGTATAACATCATGGTCTAAATAGGCCTGTCGAAGCACATTCGAGGATAAGAAGGGATTTTCCTGAGCCAACCATGGGACATCACAAATCTGTCTAACCGTTCTCTGACCAGCCACTCACCTCTACGATTGTTGGTCCAAGTGAACCAACCGTTGTCTGGTTTCAAGTTGGCCAGAGCCAAATCCAACAAGGTTTTGCCAAAGTCCTCCATAACAGTTCGAGTCTTACGCTTACCCCCAAGTTTCTCAGAGTCATCCAAAATTTCATTGAAATCCCCTATATGATCCATTCCTTATTGACACGATTGCCAATCTCCCGAATCAGCCTCCAGGTAACGCAACGTTGTCCCAATTCAAGAAAACCATAATCCCCCTAAACCGAAAGTTCTCAATGTTCCTAGCTTTAACAAGCATGTCCATATGGTTGAGAGAATAAGACTGTATGTCCACATCTATTTCATCATCCCACATTACTGCCAAACCCCATTTTATCCCATTTAGATCAACAATAAAGTAGCTAGACGTGTTGTACCTACGTTTTATCCTGTTAAAACAACATTTTTCATTTTAGTTTCACTTAAAAAGACAACATTGGGGCGGTTGGCAGTGAGGAGCTACCTTAACTCCTATGTCACCATCCTATGTCACCATATCACTCAAAAGACAATCCATATCCAGAGTGCAACGTCTAGGAATTATATTAGCCAACAATCCTACTTTCGGGATCCATGGATCACACTAACATCTAATGTTAGTACCATCCCCTACTGACCTAACCAAATTCTCTCGAATAAGTGGCCAAGCTTTAGTGAGGGCTAACCATAGGAAAGAACCTCTTCCCCATGGCAATGTTTTTGGTAATCCACTTGAAATCCCATACTTGGACCTTAGAACTTGCACTCAAAGAGCCTTAGAATCAGTTACAACACTGTAGCTCAATTTCATTATAAAGGAAGTGTTGTGATCTTGCAGCTTTTGGAAACTTACAACACCATGATCCCGAGGTTGACAAATGTTGTCCCAACTTACCAAAGCCAATTTCTTCTCACCATTAGAAGATCCCCATATGAACTTTCTAACCATTCGTTCTATTTCCTCACAGAGCCCTTTGGGAATCATCATTGATTGCATAAAATAGCTGGGAATCACCATTAAGACTGACTGGGCCAAAGTGGCCCTCCCGAAAAGTGACAACTTCTTACCGTCCTAACTTCGCAATTCACTATGGACTTTATTAACAACAAAACGCAAAGAACAATTAGTCACTATGTTGTGAAAGAGAGGTACC
The DNA here is from genome assembly GCA_039519145.1 of Kokia cookei. NCBI lineage: Eukaryota > Viridiplantae > Streptophyta > Magnoliopsida > Malvales > Malvaceae > Kokia > Kokia cookei. Next base: position 23,157,138 of record CM076904.1, on the reverse strand, counting down.
CCAAATATTTTCCAAGATTCTAAACTTTATGAAACCCAAAGATATGACATAAGCATCTTGCTAACTCATCATCCACTCCTTTTGAAAAACATATATTTGTTTTAGAAGCATTAATCTTATGCTCAGAATAGTCACATTAACTTTCCAACACTTCTTTTACAACCTTAGCTTGCCTTTCCTCAGCTTGACCAAAGAGAATCAGTTCATCAATAAAGAAAATATAAGAAAGAGAGGGACTTGAGTGAGAAAGGCGATTAGGGATCCATTTCTCAGAGTTGATGTCAGAAAGAATAGTATGTCTTAGCCATTCTATACATAGGATAAATAAATAAAGAGACAAAGGACATCTTTGATGTACACCTTTAATCGGTAACGTCTATGTTGGAGTTCCATTCCATAAGATCTGTGTGGTAGAGTTAGTAAAGGAAGACATAATAATACTTTGAAGCAAATTCGGAATACCTGCTGTTGAAGCCCAATTTGCCTGGGCCCAATAAACTTAAATTTATTTTAAAATTAAGTTTATTCTAAATTTAAATTTGGTTGAAATTTAAGTTTATTCTAAATTTAAATTTAAAATTTATTTTAACTGTCCAAATTACAAAGCCCAATTGGGCCCAAACTCAATTAACCCAAACCTAAATTTCAAATGACCCAAATACTAACCTAAGCCCAAATTGGGCCCAGATTCAAAAGATCCAAATGTCAAACTAAACCTAACGGGCCCGATCCTAACAAACCCAAAGGGCCCAAAATACCAAACCCATTTCCCTAATCTGCTAAGTGATACTGTAGCCACCTCCATCTCAGCAAATCAGAGGCCGCCACGTCAGCATCCAAGTTGCTCATCAGCAGCTAGCATCGGTCACCCCAACTTGGACTGCACCAACCGCCACTGCATTTTTGAAACCTGCAAAAGGAGAAAGTAGACATACATTAAGTGATGTAAAACAAAAAAGAATGATGGTAACACTGGCTATAAAGCCAGATTCCATTTTTTGTAAATGGTTACGAACTCCATATAATACATCCACATTGATAAAAAATTAGGGGAAGCAATACTCGTTTTACCAAAAGACAAAGAGCTGTTAGTAATCAGAGGTCTGAATAGTCATACCAAGATCAGGAATACAAGCCAAAATCAGAAACATTCAAGGCATTCAGGTGCATATTAATATATATTCTGTCAATATTTAATACCTCCATTAACTTCAAACTTTTGATTAATAATAACATTAATAACAATAAATATGATGCTGATAGCATTAATGATATTAATAATAATAAATAATAACTGCTATAATAATAATAATAATAATAATAATAATAATAAATAAATAAATCGAAAAGTCAGAAAAGCACTTCCCTGACCCGCGTCGCCATCGCCGGAGCTCGCATCGAATGAAACCTTCGTTGGAACCCTGTACCTCGCCACGCACAGATCTGCAAAAAAAAAAGAGGGAAAGGATTCAAGTTGTTAATAATGAGTTTAATAAAAATTAGTTTTACAAGGAAGTTTTTTTAAGAAATATTTTAAAAAAAGGAAAAAGAAAAAAGGAAAACAAGAAGAAAAGGGATGGTTTACCTTCGACGGAGGCGCGTGGCGCGTGGAAAGAAGCGCACCGACGGATACATGGTCGAACTGACGCGCTTAACTAGGCGTGGAGACGACGCGCGATAACGTGCGGCCGTGGACCGAGGCTCGTGGTGGCTACGCGCAACGGACGGCAACCAACTCGACCGGTCGGAGCATGGCTGGCCAAGGAGGGGGGAGAGGTTTTTTTGGAGAGTTTTCTGATTTTTTTTTAAAAGGTTAAGAAATGATTGAGCCGAGTTTAATTGCAATTCAACAAACCGACAGTAATTACTGGATTACAAAGTATCATTGCTTCGAATTCAAATTTGATTTATGAAGCTGGTTTATCTAATTTATCCACTGCGTCGAATTCAAATTTGATCGCCTTCCATACTTCACAAGCAGCAGCTAGTTCAGGACTCCATTTGCTAGCCTCGCGGATAATTTCATTACCCTCGCGGGCAAGGTCACGTCCCTCATTACGAGCTTGTACACATGCTTCTAAAGCTACTCGATTAGCTACGGCACCCGGTGCATTTCCCCAAGGGTGTCCTAAAGTTCCTCCACCGAATTGTAGTACGGAATCATCTCCAAAGATCTCGGTCAAAGCAGGCATATGCCAAACGTGAATACCCCCCGAAGCTACGGGCAGAACACCTGGCATAGAAACCCAATCTTGAGTGAAATAAATACCACGGCTTCGATCTTTTTCAATAAAATCATCACGTAGTAAATCAACAAAGCCCAAAGTTATGTCCCTCTCTCCTTCAAGTTTACCTACTACTGTACCAGCGTGAATATGATCTCCACCAGACATACGTAAAGCTTTAGCTAGTACACGAAAGTGCATACCATGATTCTTCTGTCTATCAATAACTGCGTGCATTGCGCGATGGATGTGAAGAAGTAGACCATTATCTCGGCAATAACGAGCCAAGCTAGTATTTGCAGTGAACCCACCTGTTAAGTAGTCGTGCATTACGATAGGAACTCCCAATTCTCTGGCACACACGGCCCTTTTGATCATTTCTTCGCATGTACCTGCAGTAGCATTCAAGTAATGCCCTTTGATTTCACCTGTTTCAGCCTGTGATTTATAAATTGCTTCGGCACAAAATAAGAAACGGTCTCTCCAGCGCATAAATGGTTGGGAGTTCACATTCTCATCATCTTTGGTAAAATCAAGCCCGCCTCGTAGACACTCATAAACTACTCTACCGTAGTTCTTAGCAGATAACCCCAATTTAGGTTTAATAGTACATCCTAATAGGGGGCGACCATACTTGTTCAATTTATCTCTTTCAACCTGGATGCCATGAGGCGGGCCTTGGAAAGTTTTAATATAAGCAGTAGAGATTCGCAGATCCTCTAGACGTAGAGCGCGCAGGGCTTTGAACCCATATACATTACCCACAATGGAAGTAAACATGTTAGTAACAGAACCTTCTTCAAAAAGGTCTAAGGGGTAAGCTACATAACATATATATTGATCATCTTCTCCAGGAACGGGCTCAATGTGGTAGCATCGCCCTTTGTAACGATCAAGGCTGGTAAGCCCATCGGTCCACACGGTTGTCCATGTACCAGTAGAAGATTCAGCAGCTACCGCGGCCCTTGCTTCCTCGGGCGGAACTCCGGGTTGAGGAGTTACTCGGAAGGCTGCCAAGATATCAGTATCTTTGACTTCATATTCAGGAGTATAATAAGTCAATTTATACTCTTTAACACCAGCTTTGAATCCAACACTTGCTTTAGTCTCTGTTTGTGGTGACATAAGTCCCTCCCTACAACTCATGAATTAAGAATTCTCGCAACAACAAGGTCTACTCGACATAAATGAGGAGTTAATGAAACCTTTTCGAAGAACTCTTTCAAAAAATTATCAACGAATCCGAAAGGTTCCTTATTAGACCATGGTATTTGATTCGCCAAATACATCATTATTCTATATTCTTTCATATGTATGGCGCAACCCGATCCGTGTTTTTCAAGTTTATAATTCCTTACTTTTTTTTGAATCAAAATTCTAAATGCAAATGAAATAAATGAAATAAAAATAGATAAATAATATAAAAAGGAAATAACTAAAATAGAAATATATCAATAATATAAAAATAATATTAATATAATATTCTAATATATTAGAAATAAAATATATAAAAAAATTAATAAAATATATAAATAAATTCTAATATATATTAGAATATATATATAATAGAATATATAAATATATAATAGAATTAATATTCTAACATCTAATATAAATTATATATTATAAGCTCAATAATAAGAAATAAGAAATTCACCCTTGACAGTAATATATGTTGTATATGTAAATCCTAGATGTGAAAACAGGCGTAATTCGGCCCTGAAATGAAAAAAAAGGGAATATAGATGGAAAAAGGGGGGAGAGGTTGGACGTAAAGTAAAAAAAAAATCGATATGCTAAAATAAAATACGAAATGAAATTGAAATAAGGCTAATGAGATAGAAATAAGGAATCATAAATAGAGTTCGGGTTCGAATTCCATAGATAATATGGATGGTGTTGCCTATAATGATGGACAAATGAAAGACTCTCTCAAAATTTTTATTTATCCACTTCCTATTTTGAAAATTGGTTGGTTGAACTTAAAAATTCCTTCATTGAATAAGGAAACAATCCAATTGAATGCACTTGAATTGGATGGGACCAACGAAATCGAGCGCTAACCCCCATTTCTTATTGAATTAACCGATCAACCTCCTGTCGAAGATTTATTTTGTATTAGATAATTTTCGAAAAAAAAATTGACATATTTCACTTTATTATATTATGAAAATAAATCCTACTACTTCTGTTCCTGGAGTTTCCACGCTTGAGAAAGAAAATCCGGGGCGTATTTCTCAAATCATCGGTCCAGTACTAGATGTAGCCTTTCCCCCGGGCAAGATGCCTAATATTTACAACGCCCTAGTAGTTAAGGGTCGAGATACCGCCGGTCAACAAATTAATGTAACTTGTGAGGTACAGCAATTATTAGGAAATAATCGAGTTAGAGCTGTAGCTATGAGCGCTACAGATGGTCTAACGAGAGGAATGGAAGTGATTGACACGGGAGCTCCTCTAAGTGTTCCAGTCGGTGGAGCGACCCTAGGACGAATTTTTAACGTGCTTGGGGAGCCCGTTGATAATTTAGGTCCCGTAGATACTCGCACAACATCCCCTATTCATAAATCCGTACCCGCTTTCATACAATTAGATACAAAATTATCTATTTTTGAAACAGGAATTAAAGTAGTTGATCTTTTAGCTCCTTATCGTCGTGGGGGAAAAATCGGACTATTTGGGGGGGCTGGGGTAGGTAAAACAGTACTCATTATAGAATTGATCAACAACATTGCCAAAGCTCATGGGGGCGTATCCGTATTTGGCGGAGTAGGTAAACGGACTCGTGAAGGAAATGATCTTTACATGGAAATGAAAGAATCTGGAGTAATTAATGAACAAAATCTTGCGGAATCAAAAGTGGCTTTAGTCTACGGTCAGATGAATGAACCGCCAGGAGCTCGTATGAGAGTTGGATTGACTGCCCTAACTATGGCGGAATATTTCTGAGATGTTAATGAACAAGACGTACTTCTATTTATAGACAATATCTTCAGTTTTGTCCAAGCGGGATCCGAAGTATCTGCCTTATTGGGTAGAATGCCTTCCGCTGTGGGTTATCAACCCACCCTTAGTACCGAAATGGGTTCTTTACAAGAATTACTTCTACCAAGGAGGGATCCATAACTTCTATTCAAGCAGTTTATGTACCTGCGGATGATTTGACCGACCCATCGAATCATACGAATCGATCTAATAATGATGGAATTGAATTTCTATTCTGTTTACTGAATCACATGAAATTTTATCTAACTCCATATACCATATAATATATGTGGAATGTATGAAATATGAAATACGTATGAACGGAAGAAGAAAAATTATACTCAAATTTGAATTTATATTTATAACAAACAGATACAGAAAAGAATTGATAAATGCCATTTAGCCGCATGGAGTTTTGTATAGAATATAAAAAAATAATAATTCAATTTCTACCATTATTATGATATTACATATTCCAATCCGATTGAATACCAGAAAAATGAAAGGGATTCCTGATTTGATCTGTTCGTTGAAATAAAGACAAAACAATCATAAAATATATATAGGGAGAGAGCTGATTTTTCTAGCGCTTAATTTTTTCATGGACTCCATTGTTCAAAAAACGATTCGCAAAGAAGATAGATGTTTTACCCACTTTTTAGTTTTTTATTTTTTAGTAGAATATTTAGAATATGATTGAAGTGCGTACGAAAAGAGGGCTTATATTTATTAAACATGTGCAGATATAGCATTTCTATTTATATATGTCTTTCTTTTATTCCATTATAACGCTCTAATGGAGACAAGACATGGCGTGCTCTATCAAAAATTCTATTTTTTCTTTTATTTTAATCTATTCAATGAAAAATTGAAACACGATAATTTCTTGCTGATTCCCTATGGACATCATATCTAGATAGATAAAATACCTCATTAGATAACTATAACTGTGTAACAACTTATGCTCTAGGGTTTACATAGACTCATAATTGCTGTTATATTATTATAATATACTTGAAATTCAGAAAGTTTTTTTTATTGAAAAAAAAATCAATACTGATTAGTTATGTATCCAGTTTTATTTTCTTATACCATTAGAAAAAGACAAGTGAAGAAGAACCGTCCATAAATTTGCAGTCAATAGTTAATGGTTCCAATTTATTTGTCCTGAATTTTAACTTTTGTAACTGAGAATCCCCATTTTCTTTTTCAATAGAAAAGAAGGGGAAAGTTTTTAGATATTGTGTGTCTTGAGATACTATAACCACTTGAAGGTAGGGATCCGATCTAAAAATGAAAAATAAAAGGGGGATACTCTCATTTTTTTGTTTGTAGCCTTTTGGCGACATGGCCGAGCGGTAAGGCGGGGGACTGCAAATCCCTTATTCCCCAGTTCAAATCCGAGTGTCGCTTGATCAACAAAAAACTCGAAATCCTAACGTCTCCTAACGTCTAGGATTCAAGGAAAAACTAAAGTAGTGGAAGGGAATCAGTAAATCTTGATATGGGAGCCCCCCTTACTAACGGAGTGGCTACTAGAGGAGTCTTGAATTAGATTGGATAACGGGAGTGTCTAATTAACTAATGAATGGTTGTAGAAGGGTTGGAAGATACTTTGTATACAGACGGATGAAAGTCTCTGAGCGTTCAGGCATCCGATTAATATTAGATTGGATAGATAATTGGCTTTTACTTAATGAGGGACACCAAAAGAAAGAATAAGTCTTATTATTGATACATGTGAGTAACATTCTTTTGATACTTCCAAAAGTGTTACTGCGCATTTTGCTTGTGCTTAATGGTTCTCGATTTTACTCGACATCATATAAGAGCTTGGTATAAGCGGATTTATTGAAGTGATTCATCAACGGTGGCGTGTCACAATTCCCTTCTCTTTTTTACTCTGCGCCAGTAATTCCACTATTATTAGTGAACAATAATGGAAAAATTGAATTCCTTCATATTTGTTTCATATTCATAGAGATAGGGGACATAATACACATGGATATAGTAAGTCTTGCTTGGGCTGCTTTAATGGTAGTCTTTACATTTTCCCTTTCACTCGTAGTATGGGGAAGAAGTGGGCTCTAGGGGTACTCCTAATTGGGTTGAGGAATCAAACCGTATCAATTGTTTTCTAGATCGTTTTGCAAAGCCTTTTTTTAACTATTTTATTAGTCTTCATTTCGAAATTCTTGGATTCTAGTGGAGTAATGTACTAAAAAGGGGGATTTATAGGCCCTAGAACGGTGCCGTTTTAGGGGCTGAGTTTCAGCCCTAAAACAATACCGTTTTGAGCTATTACCCGAATCCGACCCGAAATCCGATCCGACCCGACCTAGGATCCGCGTGTTTTTGAAGGAAGGGTTATTTATGCATTCGATCCTTCCGTTTTTTCCCAAATCTTCAATCAGGTCCTTCTTATAATTTTAATTAATTCTAAATTGACCCAATGATTTTCACGGTTTTTCAATTTAGCCCCTCGACCTTTTAAAAGCAACAATAGTTGCCACGTGTCATGATTTTGGCTTATTTATGCAAATGGTCCCTTTTATTTCAAATTTATTTTAATTTAACCATTAAATCAAGTTCGCTTTAATTACAAAATTTCCCCAAAAAATTTCCATGATTTTCAAAATAGTCCTCTGACTTCAGGATGCTTGGGGGGCTACCACGTGTCACCTGTTTTTGGTTTTATTATCACGTAAGTCCCTAAATTGTCCAAAAATCCCATTTTTAACCTCGAAACTTTCAAAAATTCTATTTTTACCACCAAACTTCTAAAAATCCCATTTTTAACCCCAAAACTTTCAAAAATTCTATTTTTACCCCCGAACTTCCAAAAATCCCATTTTTAACCCCGAAACTTTCAAACATTCTATTTTTACCCTCGAACTTCCAAAAATCCCATTTTTAACCCCAAAACTTTTAAAAATTCTATTTTTACCCCTAAACTTCCAAAAATCCCATTTTTAACCTCGAAACTTTAAAAAATTCTATTTTTACCCTCGAACTTCCAAAAATCCCATTTATAACCCCAAAACTTCCAAAAATTCTATTTTTACCCCCAAACTTCCAAAAATCCTATTTTTAACCCCGAAACATTCAAAAATTCTATTTTTACCCCCAAACTTTCAAAAATCCCATTTTTGACTCCAAATTTCCCAAAATTATCGTTTCGTTCCCGAGAATCCAAAATTATCATTTTTGCCCCCAAAAATCCGTAAAGTCTCATTTTGAACTCCGATTGCATCATTCTTCTTTCTCATTAATATTTGCATTTATTTTTAAATTATTAACGCACTCGTATTTTGTATTTTTTATTCTTTTTCGTAATTAATTTATCTTTTTATTTATCTTACTTTGCGTTTAATATCTATTATTAATTGTTTATTCATATTTAACTCGCATGCTTGTTTTCAAAATTGTCTTTCTTCATAAAAACTTTAAAATCAAGGCAATATTCTTTCATTTCGGGTTTCGAAAATTTGCGCCTTAACTCACTAGGTGCAATTTTTCTTCAAATCGAAATAATCGAATACCCTAAATCGAGGCAATGTTTCCTTATCTTCGATTTCGAAATATTGCATCTTAACTTACTAGGTGCAACCTCTCTTCAAATCGAGATAATCAAATATCCTTTTCGCAAAGATTTCAAAAGGTTTTACAAAGGAAAGCTCATTATTTCTGGATCTTGAAATGTCGTGTCCTAACTTACTGGACGTAGCTTTTCTTCCTCGATCACTTTGAAATAGCGGGATTTTCAAACAAACTCGATATCTTTTAAACTTAACTCATGCATTCAAGGATTGTATTTTAAGCTTTATTTGAACTTTTAAATGCCACAAATTAAGACCCGAAAAAAATCAATACGGTACCAATTTTGGGCGCATGAGGGTGCTAATCCTTCCTCATGCGTAATCGACTCCCGAACCTATTTTTCTGGATTTCAAAGACCTACATGTTTTCAAAACGGCTTTTAAAACGTTTTGTGGTGATCCAATCACACCGAATAAAGGATTGGTGGCGACTCCCATTATTTATCAATTTCAAAATGATTTTTTCGAGACACGTCGTTTTCCAAGAAAAGGATGGTTTCGACAGCTGGCGACTCCCTGGGGACTTTTAAAACAAACGAGAGTCAAGCCGAAATTGATTATTTTTGGGTCTTCTTTGGAAATTTTTAAAGCCTCAGTTTTGTTTAAAAGGCGATCCTCGATATCTTTTGTAACATGTGATATTGCTAGTGTAAATTTGCATACATTTGCATTTGATATTACCCTAATAAGTGGAAGCCTGAAACTACTCCTTCGTGAGGTCTTCACCTCCGTGCAGGATAGCGGATTGCTTTCGGGATTACAAAGTACCCTTGTTTTCGTGAAGTTTTCACTTCCGTGCAAACATGTGGGAAATGCGTCCCCCTAAACCGAACTCATCCGTATGATCTTGTAATGGGTGAGGATTGAGGAATCTGCTGGTTTGGGTACCTCTACTTTAGAGCCTAAAATCACAGGTAGTAAGACGTAAAAACTTGCTTTAGAAGGAGTCGTGTTAAACCATTTAGCAACCTTCCAAATTAGACTCTTAGGTTCTATGCTATAATTGTATATTGATATTGTTGTATTTCGCTAACTAGTTTATTTTGTCTCTTTTTTGCATTGCATTTCATCATCATATAAAGAGAAGGTATAGACTCAAAAGTTCAATTACTGATAAGATAATTAATCATGGAAAACAAGTACTTTGATAAAGTGGAGGACAATATGGTCGTGCGCATGTGGTCGGAGGAGACTCAACGCCAAAAGGGGGACGGTTTAGTGGAAGGATATGAGTCCGAGCTTTGGTATTACACCAGGATCAGCACGGCTCAAAATAATGTGCTGGAATTAAAGGAGATTTGGGACAGTTAGGACAACATGAAACAGACCTTTTTCCAAGAATATGGAGATCTGCCATACTTATGCGAAGTTAAGGTGGACAAATCCGTTTTTAGAGCCTTAACACAGTATTGGAATTCGGCCTATAATTGTTTCACCTTCGGGAATATAGACATGACACCAACTATAGAAGAATACACCACTTTGCTCTGTTGCCCGAAGATGTCAGTAGATAAGGCCTACTCTAGAGCTCCAAATCTCCCGACCATGGTTAAAAGATTAATAAACATCACAGACATGAGCGAACAGTGGGTTGCAGCTCGAGTTAAAGTCAAAGGCGATAACAAGTGCATCACGTGGAAAAGCCTGCGAGATTTGATATGGGCTCATCCAGATGCGAAGAAGAAGATCGACATTTTAGCCCTAAGTATCTATGGGTTGGTCATTTTTCCAAAGGCCTTGGGGCATATAGAAGACGCGGTGATAGATTTGTTTGATAGATTAAGTAAAAGAGTGACACATGTCCCGGCTATACTAGCTGAAACTTTCAGATCCCTGAATGCATGTAGAAAGGAAGGCAAAGGTCGATTTATCGCCTGCGCACCGCTACTGATGGTATGGTTTCATAGTCACTTTTGGAAAACAGAAAAAGTCTCCTATCAGTACTTGTCTAAAGATTACTACCCTTTGAAAGAGTTCATGGCCACGCAAAGACAAGAAAAATTCTCAGAAGAAAATTGGATGGCCATACTTCAAAGCCTCAAAGACGAAGACATAGAGTGACGAGCATCATGGTTCGTTTCTGATGAAATATTGTATCGGTGCGGAGATCTTGACTGCGTCCCATTGGCAGGAATATGGAGCGCAACCGGATATGCACATTTGTTGGTTTCAAGACAATACAGATCAAGACAGTTCATACCCGCAACTCAAGGGATATCACAGTGTGAATTCGTGTACCGGGGAGAAAATAATAAGAAAAAGATTAGGGAAATCTCAAATGCATGGAACCAGGTTCGAAAAATGAAAGCATTCGGCGCCAATCCCATGATGACTGCAGAATATGATTGGTGGAGAAACAGAAAGATCAATGATAACATCCCCGTGCCGAACCCAAAGATTGTCCACCCAATGGAAGAACACTTGCAGGTAGCTCCGACTGAATTAGAGATAATTAAACAGGATTTTGAAAAGAAAAATGCTGAGATGGGGAAAGTGATAGAAAAACTGGAGGAAGAGAAGGTGCTCTTAGGACTAGATGTTGATCTTCAGAAGCTGGAGACGGAAAAATTAAGGAAAGGGAAGAATAAGGCTGAAAAAGATCTGAGCAGCCTAAAGAAGGACTATAAAAAACTTCGATTGTCAATAAGGACCGCCGGTTTGGGTAAGACATCAGAGCAATGGCGGCTGGAAGTCCGCGAAGAGAAAAATAAAACAAGTCACTGGAAAAATATTCCAAGACGCCCAAGTTCAGGAAAATGCTATGAAAAGCAGCCTTCTGGAAAGCCAAGCCGAAGTAACTGAATTAAAAGCTCGAATAGGAGAATTGGAGGAGTCCTTGTATAGGCATCGTAGCCGAAATTCAGTAATGGAGTTAAAGGCAAGCCAAGCTAAGATCGAGAGATTAAATGAGAGGTTGGAAGAGTTAGAGGCCTCTTTGCAGAATAGTGAAATACGAACTGAGATTCTGGAAAGGACGTTGGAGACAAATGATTGGTATCTTCAGCAAACTCAAAAGGAGGTCAGAGAAAGGGATTATGTTATGGGTGAAGCTTTAAATCAAATCCGCGGAGTAGCTGACCACGTGCAGACACTGGCAGTTGAAGCAAAAGAGCTAAGTATACAGTATGAGACAAAGACGGAACGAGGACAGAAGCTGTCAAGCCTTCTTAAAAAAGTTAAGGCACTGAGCATCAAAGCAAAACCGTTTATGTAATTTGCTTTATGTTAAGGAACTTGTTATCCAAATGAAGTTTTCTAAATGGAAAATGAATTATAAGTCAATACCTTTCTCTTGCATACATGCATCTTATTCATATCACATTTTGCATACTTCTGCATGACATTCCTAACTTATTAAAAATTTATTCAGCTACATCAGTAACCATTGAAACCTCACACCGTTATAATACTCGAAAGAAAACTAAAGCCATGAAACAAAGACTTGAACAAATTCAAAAGGAGTTACAAGACCAGATGCAAGATCGCATCTAAGAGCAAATGAGCATGATGTTCAGAGAAATGAAGAATCAATTCATGGAAGTACAGAAAAGCCTGATGAACGAATTAGCGCAAGTAAAACAAAGCATGGCTGACAAAGGAAAATGCCCAGCCATTGAGGAAGAAGAAGACCCGATAGTCCCCCCAAGCTTTACTCCCCTCCATAACCCAACGTCGTAGGAAATACCGGCACGGGAGCCCATCATTACTGTAAGGGCGCAGCAACTAACCACAGGCACGTCACGACCGGCTAATTATCCAACTGGATCAGGGTCAAATCCAGAGGATAATGCCGTAAATCTGGATGTTCCAGACTTTGACGAAATGATAAGAGAATATCTTCCCAGAAAAATAGAAGAAAAATACAGGCGTTTAGAAGAGAAAATTGACGCGATGCAAGGGGTTGAAATTGCCTATGGGGTAGATGCCAAAGAACTAACTTTGGTTCCAAAACTAGTGCTCCCTCCTAAATTCAAAGCTCCGAAATTTGAAAAATATAGCGGGACGAGCTGCCCTGAAGCTCACCTAACCATGTTCTGCAGTAAGATGGCGGGGCATGTACATAATGACCAGCTGTTAATTCATTATTTTCAAGACAGCCTAGTCGGGTCGGCGATTAGATGGTATAATCAGTTAAGCCGATCAAAAATCCATTCGTGGAAAGATTTGGCACAAGCTTTCTTAAAACAATACGGCCATGTAATAGAAATAGCCCCTGACCGGCTTACACTGCAGAACATGGAAAAGAAGTCAAATGAGAGCTCTAGAACATATGCACAGAGGTGGCGCGAGGTGGCAACACAAGTACAGCCACCGTTAACAGAAAAGGAGATAACAATGTTGTTTGTCAATACACTCAAGGCTCCTTACCTAAATCATCTGCTAGGAAACGCTACCAAGAGTTTCTCCGATATGGTCATGTCAGGGGAAATGATTGAAAATACGATCAAAGCCGGTAAGATTGAGATCGGAGAAAGCCCTAAAAGGTCTACCCCTAGAAGAAGGGATAACGAGGTCAACAATGCAAGCATATACAGACGTAGTTACACCAGACCCTTTGTGACAAGTCAGCCAAAGACTCCAATGGGCAATTATCAAAATGCCCCGCAGCAGGAGACAAGCACTAGGCCGAATAGGGGAAAAATTCAATATACTCCCCTTCCAATGTCATATGGAGAACTCTACAAGATATTATACGATACGCATGAGGTAGCTCCTCAACATGTAAGACCATACAAACCCCCATTCCCGACTTGGTACGATGCAAAAGCTCATTGTGAATACCATGTAGGGGCAGAAGGGCACTCGATTAAAAATTGCCTCACCTTTAAAAGATGAGTCGAAGGACTCATAGATCACAGGATCGTAAAGTTAGAAGAGCCAACAAAACCCAGTATAGTTGGAAATCCTCTGTCTAATCACCCAAAGTAGGGGGTGAACGCCTTGTTAGAAGAAGGAGACCGAAAAATTAAGAGAAATATTGAATAAATCCAATCTCCACTTCGGTGGGTATAGTAGGAGTTGGTTAAAGAAGGGATAATCTTAAGCGATAAAGAGAGTATGATAATCAGGGATGATGACCACTGCGAGTTTCACGTCGTCAAAAGGCATAAAATTCAAAGTTGCGTCGAGTTCAAAGCCGTGGTCCAGATGATGATGGACAATCGAGAGTTGGAATTCTTTGAAGAGGGAGTGGAAGCTAATGATGTTTGCGCCTCTGAGGACGGGACAGCTAAGACTTACGGAAGCAATCGTCCCAAGGTGATTATTCGTGGCACGACAAGAGAACAAATAACTCCCCGCATTATTATACAAAAGCCCGCGATGTTTTCTTACAAAGACAGCAAGAGGGTCCCATGGAGTTACAATTGCAACGTGACCGTGCCAAAGGAGGGGGAACCCAGGAAGGACGTTAATCTTGTTACCCGGAGCGGTAAGAATTATGACCCTGTGAATAAAGAAAAAGAGGTTAATAAAGGGAAAGCTAGAATGTGTGAGCCTGAGGAGGAAATGACTAACAAGCCGGAAGCACCCATCACCGAGCTTGTATCTGAGAATGAGGCAAAGGAGTTTTTAAAGTTCTTAAGACATAGTGAATATAGTGTAGTAGAGCAACTACACAAACAGCCTGCTCGTATATCAATCTTGTCATTGCTTTTAAGCTCGGAAGCCCATCGAAGCGCACTAATGAAGGTGCTAAACGAAACATATGTAGCAAATGACATCTCCGTCAGCAAACTAGATCGATTGGTCAATAATGTGAGTGCTGATAACTTCATTTTCTTCAACGATGATGAAATCCCAACAGGAGGAATAGGGTCTACCAAGACTCTACACATCACTACTCGTTGTAAAGGGTATACGCTACCTAGAGTACTCATAAACAATGGTTCAGCCCTGAATGTGCTACCACTAGCTACACTGCAAGATTGCCAATCGATAGCTCTCACATGAAAGGGTGTAATAACATAGTAAGAGCATTTGAAGGGACAGAAAGGAAGGTAATAGGGAAGATTGAAATACCCCTTCAAATTGGGCCAAATACGTATGAAGTAGATTTTCTAGTAATGGATATTAGGCCCAATTATAACTGTCTGTTGGGAAGACCATGGATCCATTCAGCTGGGGCAGTACCTTCCTCTTTGCACCAAAAAGTGAAGCTAATAAATGAAGGGCTGCTGATCACGATTAATGCTGAAGAGGAAATAATCGCGTCCATAACAAGCGATTCACCCTACGTGAGAATAGACGAGGAGGCCGTGGAATGCTCGTTCCGCTCACTGGAGTTTGTTAATGCAACCTTCATTTCGGAAGGGAGGAAAATACCTGTGCCTACAATATCATCGACCACCAGGATGGGCTTGAAATTAACGGTCGAAAAAGGAGCGAGACCTGGGAAAGGACTAGGAAAATACCTCCAAGGAAGAGTTAATGTGCCGATGCTAATAGAAAAACGGGATCGTTATGGCCTGGGGTACAAGCCAGATGCAAAACAAAAGAGAAAGGAGTTGGAGAAGAGGCAAGAAAGAAGGAGGGTCAGACTGGTTGGAAGGGATATCTCATGGGAACCCATGGTTTTCCCGCACATCTACGAGACTTTCGTCTTAGGAGAGGTGATCAACCGGCAGGAAAAGTAGCGAGTGACAATTAGAACCAAAGAAGGCATCGTAAAAGATCCAAGCATCAATGCTATATCAGACGAAGGAAAGGAAATGAATCTATCGAGAATTGGTCCGTGTGCACCAGGAAGCACCTTGAATAATTGGACCGTGGAGGAACTCCCTGTAATTTTTAAGATTTCCTCAGAGTAATGCTCGAAAACACCTATTGCTTTAGGCTCGAAAGTAATATGGATCTTTTTGTAAAAGGGTCCATGGTCATTATTCAGTTATTTTGAATGAAGTGCACTTTCCATTTTATACTCTTTTCGTAATTATTCTTTCATTTCTTAAATTCGGCTTAATAAACCATTCGTACATATCTAAAAACAAGATTAAATACATACATACTCATACATATACCACATAGTCATTCTTTCGTAAATTTATTTTGCTCTTTGGACCTTCCTTACAGATCCTCGGATATCAATAATATGAGCAATCCTGACGCTAAATTAGAACCCCACTTCAAGCAAGATGCATGTTTGGAAGAACTTCAGGACCTTGAAGATAATCAAGATTGTGATTTACCTTCGGATCTGTTAAGAATGATGGAACAGGAAGAAAAACAGATCCTGCCTCATTCTGACCCAGTGGAAGTTATTAATCTGGCGAACGAAGATGAAGAGAAAGAGGTGAAAATTGGGACAAGTATCTCCATAGAAACCAGAAGGAATCTTATCGAGCTGCTTCAAGAGTTCCAAGATATCTTTGTATGGTCTTACCAAGATATGCCCGGCTTAAGTACTGACATTGTGGTGCATAAACTCCCTATAAAGGAAGAAAGCAAGCCAGTGCAACAAAAACTCCGAAGGATGAGACCGGATGTGTTGTTAAAAATAAAAGAAGAAGTCAGGAAACAATTTGACGCCGGTTTCCTCCAAGTGGTTAAATACTCTGAATGGGTAGCTAATATAGTCTCCGTTCCCAAAAAAGATGGAAAGGTGCGTATGTGTGTGGACTATCGAGATTTAAATAAAGATAGCCCAAAGGATAATTTTCCTTTGCCCCACATCGACACTATAGTCGACAACACAGCAGGACATTCCCTGTTTTCCTTCATGGATGGCTTCTCTGGGTATAATTAGATAAGGATGGACCCTGAGGATATGACCAAAACCACTTTTGTCACGCTATGGGGAACATTTTGTTACAAAGTGATGCCCTTCGGACTCAAAAATGCAAGGGCAACTTATCAGAAGACCATGGTGACCCTGTTCCATGACATGATGCACAAAAAGATTGAGGGTTACGTCGATGACATGATTGCTAAATCTCAAACGGAGGAGGAACATGTAAGAATCCTGAGAAAGTTATTTGGAAGGCTAAGGAAATATCAACAAAGTTAAATCTAGCAAAATGCACTTTCGGGGCCACATCAGGAAAATTGTTAGGTTTTGTGGTCAACAAAAGAGGAATTGAAATCGAACCGGATAAAGTCAAAGCTATACAGGAATTAACACCACCCAGCACGCAAAAAGAAGTTCGAGGGTTCTTAGGAAGACTAAATTACATCGCTCGGTTCATCTCACAGTTGACTGAGAAATGTGATCCTATCTTCCGCTTACTTAGAAAGCGCAACCCGGGTATATGGGATGATGAATGTCAGGAAACCTTTAATAAAGTCAAAGACTATTTATCCAAAGCTCCCATCTTGGTACCCCCAATTCCTAATAAGCCATTGATCATGTACTTATCGGTCTTTGAAAATTCCATGGGATGCGTACTAGGCCAACATGATGAATCCGAAAAGAAAGAAAGGGCGATATATTATCTCAGCAAGAAATTCACTGATTGCGAGACACGATATTCACCTATTGAGAAATTATGTTGTGCACTAGTCTGGACTACACGTAGATTAAGACAATACGTGCTATATCACACCACTTGGTTGATTTCGAATTTGGATCCTCTGAAGTATTTGATGGAGTCAGCAGCATTGAATGGGAGATTAGCTCGATGGCAAATCTTGCTCTCAGAATTCGACATAGTCTATGTCAATCAGAAAGCAATAAAAAGAAGTGCGATAGCAGACTTCCTAGCAAGTAGGGCTTTAGAAGACTATGAGCCTATAGACTTCGATTTTCCGAATGAGGATTTAATGTATGTTGCGGCTACTGAAGGGGCAATCACGAAAGAACGACCTTGGAGGATGAATTTCGATGGAGCTTCAAACGCCACAGGCAATGGGGTCGGGGCAGTCTTGGTATCACCAGAGGGAGATCATTACCGCTTCACCAGCAAGCTTAATTTTGATTGCACAAACAATATGGCTGAATACGAAGCATGCATATTGGGAATCCGTGCGGCCATAGAATGGGGAATCAAAATTTTGGAGATTTATGGAGACTCTGCACTGGTAATCTATCAACTAAAAGGAGAATGGGAAACAAGGGATTCCAAGTTAATGAATTATCGCAAATTGGTCCTCGAGTTGATCACCGAATTCGATGACGTCACATTCCATTATCTCCCACGAGAAGAAAACCAGATGACCGATGCTCTTGCCACTCTAGCCTCGATGATTAAGGTGAGTGGGGTGGAAAATATAAAGCCCATTCAAATGAGTATCTATGAAGCTCCTGCTCATTGTTGCGATATTGAGGCAGAGGAAGGAGAAGGAAGAAATGATCACCCATGGTACCAGAATGTTCTTCAGTTTGTGAAAGATCGAAAGTATCCTGAGCAAGCCTCAGAAAATGAAAAGAGGACGTTGCAAAGACTAGCCAGTAAATATGTCCTAGACGGGGAAATCTTGTACAAAAGGAGAAAAGATCAAGTGTTGCTAAGATGCGTCGATGCAATTGAAGCTAAAAAGATCTTAGAAGAAGTTCACAAAGGCATTTGCGGGACACACGCTAACGGTTTCACGATGGCTTGACAAATAATGAGGTTTGGGTATTACTGGGCTAGTATAAAGGGCGATTGCATCAATTATGCCAAGAAGTGCCATAAATGCCAGATCTATAGAGACAAGATCCATGTACCCCCATCACATCTTCATGTCATAACCTCTCCCTAGCCTTTTTCTATGTAGGGCATGGATGTCATTAGGCCAATTTCTCCAAAAGCTTCCAACGGCCATAAATTCATCTTTGTGGTGATTGACTACTTCACTAAATGGGTAGAGGCAACCTCATATGCGAATGTTACCAAGTCTGCGGTTAGCAAGTTCATGAAAAAGGAAATTATTTGCCGATATGGGATGCCCGAAAGGATCATATTCGACAATGCCCTCAATTTGAATAACAGCACGATAGCAAAAGTTTGTGAATAGTTCAAAATTAAACATCATAATTCCTCTCCCTATTGCCCAAAAATGAATGGAGCTATGGAGGCAGCTAATAAGAATATCAAGAAGATTGTGGCCAAAATGACTGAGACTTATAAGGAGTGGCACGAAAAATTACCATTTGCCCTCTTTCCTACAGAACTTCAGTCAGAACTTCTACTGGGGCAACACTATTCTCGTTGGCATACGGTATGGAAGCAGTCTTGCCTATTGAGGTTGAAATATCTTCCCTTCGAGTCTTAACAGAGCTTCAACTTGACGAGGCTGAATGGGTCCAAACTCGATATGACTAGTTGAATTTAATCGAGGAAAAAAGATTAAAAGCCATTCGCCATGGCCAGATGTACCAGAAAAGAATGATGCGAGCTTACGACAAAAAAGTTCGTCCTAGGGAATTCTATGAGGGAGATCTAGTTTTGAAAAAAATACTTCTCATACACAAAGATTTCCGTGGGAAATGGATGCCCAATTGGGAAGGGCCTTACGTGATAAAAAAAGTTTTCTCAGGAGGAGCTCTCATCTTAACAGAGATAGACGACAAGGAGCTGTACAACTCTGTCAATTCAGACTCGGTGAAAAAATACTTCCCCTAAAAGCAAAAAGGGAATTGAGATGAAAACCCGCAAAGGGCGTCTCAAAAAAAAATGGTGCAGGATGAAAACTCTCAAAGGGCGTCCTGGAACCAAGGAAACTTTAAGTTGAAAACCCGCAAAGGGCGGCTCAGGTCCAAGAACGGGTCGACGAGATCGAGGAAAGTTACAACTTGAAACATCAACAAAGCACTCTAGATCTTCTAGACACACATCAGAGTTAGGAATGATTCACAAGCAAATTGGCGCAGAGTAGCTCATTTTGCGATATCTGGGGCAACCAATTATTCTTCACTGTATACTTGGCAACTTTCAACTAATAATTATTTCCTTTGATCCTCTTTTTAATATTGTATCTTCTGATCCTCTTCTTAATAAAATTTTTTGAAATACGACTTTGTTTCTGCATAATTTTGCCCAAGTATTTTGCATCTAAATAACGGGTAATGAACTAATAAATCATACAAAAGGTTATGAGCATTATTCTAGAGTTTTCAGAAATTACAAGAAGTCCGAGACAAGACCACCAACTGGAAGACAAGCTTAAAAACAAGCAGTTCCAGAACAACCTAGAAAAGACAGAGCAACACATCAAAGACAGAATTTGGACAGGCGACAAACCATGCCGACCTGAATAAACACAACAAATCTGACATTCATCATACATACAAGTTAGAAGCATTTAATTCATTCTAATCATGACTTTCTAATTTAGGCCTACATAGAGGCCCATAGAAGCATATTTCACAGGTCACACCCCCGCCACATGGCAAGATGAATCATTAAGATCACCAACTTGAGCCCGAATTGGGCCCAGATTCAAAAGATCCAAATGCCAAACTAAACCTAAACGGGCCCGATCCTAACAAACCCAAAGGGCCCAAAATACCAAACCCATTTCCCTAATCAGTGATACTGTAGCCACCTCCATCTCAGCAAATCAGAGGCCGCCACGTCAGCAGCCAAGTTGCTCATCAGCAGCTAGCACCGGTCACCCTAACTTGTACTGCACCAACCGCCACTGCATTTTTGAAACCTGCAAAAGGAGAAAGTAGACATACATTAAGTGATGTAAAACAAAAAAGAATGATGGTAACACTGGCTATAAAGCCATATTCCATTTTTTGTAAATGGTTACGAACTCCATATAATACATCCACATTGATAAAAAATTAGGGGAAGCAATAGTCATTTTACCAAAAGACAAAGAGCTGTTAGTAATCAGAGGTCTGAATAGTCATACCAAGATCAGGAATACAAGCCAAAGTCAGAAACATTCAAGGCATTCAGGTACATTCAATGAATTTTGTTATTATTTGAACTTTAAATCCATCAGTTTCCGATATACATTAGTGCATATTAATATATATTCTGTCAATATTTAATACCCCCATTAACTTCAAACTTTTGATTAATAATAACATTAATAACAATAAATATGATGCTGATAGCATTAATGATATTAATAATAATAATAATAATAAAAAAACCAAAAAAAAAAATAATATAATAATAATAATAAATAAATAAATAAAAAATCGAAAAGTCAGAAAAGCACTTCCCTGACCCGTATCGCCATCGTCGGAGCTCGCATCGAACGAAACCTCTGTTGGAACCCTGTACCTCGCCACGCACAAATCTGCAAAAAAAAAAAGAGGGAAAGGAATCAAGTTGTTAATAATAAGTTTAATAAAAATTAGTTTTAAAAGGGATTTTTTTTAAGAAATATTTTAAAAAAAGGAAAAAGAAAAAAGGAAAACAAGAAGAAAAGGGACGGTTTACCTTCGACGGAGGCACGTGGCGCGTGGCGCGTGGGAAGAAGCGCACCGACGGATACATGGCCGAATCGGCGCGCGTAACTAGGCACGGCGACGACGCGCGACCGCGGACCGAGGCTCGTGGTGGCTACGCGCAACGGATGGCAACCAGCTCGATCGGCCGGAGCATGGCCGACCAAGGAGGGGGGAGAGGTTTTTTTGGAGAGTTTTCTGATTTTTTTTTTGAAAAGGTTAAGAAATGACCTTTTTTTTTTCTGAAAAGGGAGATTTATAAGCCCTCAGAACGGTGCTGTTTTGGGGGCTGAAACGATACCGTTCTGAGCTATTACCCGAATCCGACACGAAATCCGATCCGACCCGACCTAGGATCCGCGTGTTTTTGAAGGAAGGGTTATTTATGCATTCGATCCTTCCACTTTTTCCCAAATTTTCAATCAGGTCCTTCTTATACTTTTAATTAATTCTAAATTGACCCAATGATTTTCGTGGTTTTCAATTTAGCCCCTCGACCTTTTAAAAGCACCAAGAGCTACCACGTGTCATGATTTTGGCTTATTTATGCAAATGGTCCCTTTTATTTCAAATTTATTTTAATTTAATCCTTAAATCAGGTTCGTTTTAATTACAAAATTACCCCAAAAATTTTCCATGGTTTTCAAAATAGTCCTCTGACTTCAGGATGCTTGGAGGGCTGCCACGTGTCACCTGTTTTTGGTTTTATTATCCTATAAGTCCCTAAATTATCCAAAAATCCCATTTTTAACCTCGAAACTTTCAAAAATTTTATTTTTACCCTTGAACTTCTAAAAATCTCATTTTTAACCCTAAAAATTTCAAAAATTCTATTTTTACCCTCGAACTTCCAAAAATCCCATTTTTAACCCCAAAACTATCAAAATTCTCTTTTTACCCCCAAACTTCCAAAAATCCCATTTTTAACCCTAAAACTTTCAAAAATTCTATTTTTACCCCCAAACTTCCAAAAATCCCATTTTTAACCTCGAAACTTTCAAAAATTCTATTTTTACCCTCGAACTTCCAAAAATCCCGTTTTTAACCTCGAAACTTTCAAAAATTCTATTTTTACCCTAAAACTTCCAAAAATCCCATTTTAACCCCAAAACTTCCAAAATTTTATTTTTACCCCCAAACTTCCAAAAATCTCATTTTTAACCCCGAAACATTCAAAAATTCTATTTTTACCCCACACTTTCAAAAATCCCATTTTTGACCTCGAATTTTCCCAAAATTATCGTTTCGCCCCCGAGAATCCAAAATTATCATTTTTGCCCCCAGG
The DNA here is from genome assembly GCA_039519145.1 of Kokia cookei. NCBI lineage: Eukaryota > Viridiplantae > Streptophyta > Magnoliopsida > Malvales > Malvaceae > Kokia > Kokia cookei. The sequence continues at coordinate 23,134,716 of CM076904.1, read as the reverse complement.
AATCCGCAAAGTCTCATTTTGAACTCCGATTGCATCGTTATTCTTTCTCATCAATATTTGCATTTATTTTTAAATTATTAACGCACTCGTATTTTGTATTTTTGATTCTTTTTCGTAATTAATTTATCTTTTTATTTATCTTACTTTGCGTTTAATATCTATTATTAATTGTTTATTCATATTTAACTCGTATGCTTGTTTTCGAATTGTCTTTTTTCATAAAAACTTTAAAATCAAGGCAATATTCTTTCATTTCGGGTTTCGAAAATTTGCGCCTTAACTCACTTGGTGCAATTTTTCTTCAAATCGAAATAATCGAATACCCTAAATCGAGGCAATGTTTCCTTATCTTCGATTCTGAAATATTGCTTCTTAACTTACTAGGTGCAACCTTTCTTCAAATCGAGATAATCAAATATCTTTTTCGCAAAGATTTCAAAAGGTTTACAAAGGAAAACTCATTATTTCTGGATCTTGAAATGTCGTGTCCTAACTCACTGGACGTAGCTTTTCTTCCTCGATCACTTTGAAATAGCGGGATTTTCAAACAAACTCGATTTCTTTTAAACTTAACTCATGCATTCAAGGATCGTATTTTAAGCTTTATTTGAACTTTTAAATGTCACAAATTAAGACCCGAAAAAAATCAATACGGTACCAATTTTGGGCGCATGAGGGTGCTAATCCTTCCTCATGCGTAATTGACTCCCGAACCTATTTTTCTGGATTTCGAAGACCTACATATTTTCAAAACGGTTTTTAAAACGTTTTGTGGTGATCCAATCACACCGAATAAAGGATTGGTGGCGACTCCCATTATTTATCAATTTTAAAATGATTTTTTCGAGACATGTCGTTTTCCAAAAAAAGGATGGTTTCGACACCTGCAGCCTAGAGGGATGCATCAATGAATTCCCTATGTACTCGATCATAAGCCTTCTCAAGATCAATCTTAACAGCCAACATTTTTTTATTCTTTTGTTTGCTTTTCATGGAGTGGATCACTTCTTGTGCAAAAATAATATTGTTTGTGGTGCTTCTTTCTGCAGTAAACTCAGTTTGTTATTGCCTAATAATCCTCGAAAATATCACTTTAAACCGATTAACAATAACTTTCATAAAAATGCAAAAAAAAACTCTCTAGATTATTTACCTTTGGGATAAGGACAACTAAAGTGTTGTTAAATTCCGGATCAATACACTCCCCTACGAAAATCTTCTTAACCCAAGTGCAAACAGAAGCACCAACGTGGTCTCATTGACTCTGAAAGAAAAGGGCATGAAAACCGTCATTGTCCGGAGCTCTTAAAAGGCCCATATCAAACAAAGTAGATCTTATTTCCTCATTAGAGTCTGGTTTGTTCATGAATTGAATTTCCTCCTCCTTTAGGCGCGGGAACGAACTGGAAGGTAAACTCTTCATTGGTCTTAGATCCTCTCCATACAAATTTTTGAAAAAATCTAAGCACCTTATGTTGTAATTCCTCCTCATCAAAGATCAACTCTCCCATATCGTTCTTCAGAGCGTGGTCCGAGTTTGTTTCCTTCTCTATAGTGTGCATATATGAAAAAAACTAGTATTCCAATAACTTAAAATAAGCTAATCACATCTCGCCTTTTGCTTTCAAATGAGCTCCTCATGTTGAAGAACGTTATCCAACTCCTCTCGTACCTCTATTTCTAATTGTAATGATCTAGAACCCTTTGAATGCTGGTGAGTTTTTGAATTAATCTTTTTTTTATGAAGCCCAATATGACCATATACATCATTGTTCCAGCTTTTGTGTTGATCTGTAAAATGAGAAAGCGAGGCAACCATACACCCATTTAAACTCCACTTATCCCCATTTAAACTCCACTTATCCTGAATAAATTCGGAAAAATCCGGGTGTTCAATCCATCCTGCTAGGAAGCAAGAGGGCTGTCCCTTGAGAGAGTGAAGTGAAGGCCTAAGAGATAATAAAAATGGTCTATGATCAAATTTGAATCTTGGAAGGTGGGTCACTGCACAATTTGGAAAAGAAGCAACCCAAGCATTTATATATATATGAAATGAAATCCTTTTTCGTCCAAATATATATGAAACCCAGATTGGAGTCTTGGAAGGTGGATCCATTGTCGTTGGCTATGTGCCATTGTTGCTCTGTTTGTAATGATTGTTGTTCTATGAAATGAACCCCCTTTCGGTCCAAAATATATATAATTTTATTTTTATTTAATTATATACATTCAAAAAAATTAAATATATTAATTTATTTTTATATTAAAGAAATATAATTATTTGTATATTTAATATATAAATATAAAATATACTATATCGATCATTATATTAATAGTTTATAATAATAAGATCAAATCAAAATTTTATACATAAAATTTCATAAAATTAAAATTTATATATAATTTTAAAATTTATAAAAAATTAGATACAAATTTTAAAATATTATTGCCCAAAACTTTCAAATTCAAACAATTAAATTTAGTGGCAAATTGCCCATCTTGTAACTTTTTTTTTTTTTAAATGAAAGAAAAGCTCAAAGTTGAAAAGGAAAAGCAAACTCTCTGAACATCAAATAACAAAACTAAACGCAGGAAAATCGTTACAACTTAAAAACTGAAAATTAAAAATTCATATGAGCTGTTCCATGATTTTTATTATTTTGAATGAGGATCGTCGATGGATGCTGCTTAATTCTCGGCAATGTCAGCTCTTGCATGCCCGAATTTGTAGCTTGCTACAGCCGTAAGCCACGCTCCCTACTCCACCATTTCCACTTCCTCTCTTTTTTTTTTCCTCCTTTCATTCTTTTCCCTCTCTATGTCGTATCAAAAACAAAAAGTCATAATCGTCAATAATTGTCAGCTTAGGAGCTCAAACCACTGATTTCACAAAGGAGGTTGATTACCAGGTATCATCATTTTCTTTTAAGTTTCGCTTATATTTTAAATTTTGTTATCGATAAGCCGTTGAATTTTGCTCGAAAACGTTGCTGGTTATTTATTTATTTATTGTTTTATGTTTGATTTTTTGGGGGTTTGTAGTACATAATCTGAGCGATGGTCTTCAAATGTGATTTTGAGCTTTTTTTTTTCTTTCCTTGTTTCTTTTTTCGAGTTAGAGATAGGTTTGCATATATTCTTCCTTTGGATCAACGGTCTGGAATTTGAAGAAGAGGAAGGTATTTGTTATGATTAGATTTCTAGTTAAATTTTGGCATTGGATTGAAGCTGATATTTTGTGAATAATTTGTACGTAATTTTTGTGAAAAGGATCTGCGAATCTGCGGTGTTCTTTTTGTCACGTATACATATGTGTTGGGCTTGATTGAGAAATTGGGTTGCAAGTAGAAGATAGATGTTGGTGAATTGTGAAAGTATTGCTGTCCATTTTGAAGTTTAACGTTTGAGGTGTAGGGAATCCTAGATTTTAACCGTGAGGTTCTGAATGTTAGCTGATATGATGAATGACTTAATTATGCACTATTGATTGGTGGATTGAAGAGTAAAAGAGTGGTTCAAGGAGCTAACAGATTGTTGTTATGTAAGTAAATAAACCTAGGAACTTGTTTGGAACATGAACAGGGAAACGTCTGGCCCATCTGATCAGTTAGTTCAACAAGAATATACATATGCTGTTCCTAATGTGGGAAAGAATGTAAATAATAATAAGACTATATCTGTACGGACAGGTGAGGACTTCTCCATGGAGTTTCTTCAGGAGTGTGTTGGCACAAGAGCCATTGCTAGACCAGATGCATCGCTGACACATGAGAAGAGAGTTTGGTTCAATCAGAACCACCAGATGGGGTATCAGGATCTTGCCCGAATTCAGTTGAAAAGAATGGATTCCGAGTGTGCTTTTGACATTTCTGATTTTGCATCTCTGAATGGTTCTTTTAGAGGGAGTGAAAACCGGTATTGTGTTGAAAAGATAAGTAGATACCAGAAGGAAGATGGTGAAATTGGACAAGTGACAAGGAAGGCTTATGGTGAACTGAATTGTGATAGGAGCCATCCAAATGGTTTTGGACCACCTACTACACCCATTTATGCATGTGACTCTTCTAGTTCCAACAACTTTAGTGGGCAGGGAGCTACTGATGGATTTCAATCTGGGAAAATGAAACTTCTGTGCAGCTTTGGTGGAAAAATGTTGCCTAGGCCAAGTGATGGCAAACTCAGATATGTTGGGGGAGAGACACACATTATTTACATTCAGGATTGTCTTTCTTGGGAAGAGCTTCTAAGGAGAACTTCAAAATTTTGCAACCAACCTCATTCAATCAAGTACCAACTTCCAGGTGAGGATCTTGATGCCCTTATATCTGTTTCTTCTGATGAAGACCTTAAGAATATGATAGAGGAATACCATGGGCTTGAAAAGCTTGAAGGTTCTAAAAGGCTGAGGATATTTTTGGTTCCCTATGATGAGTCTGGAAATGCATCTTCTCTTGAGGCAATGACCATGCACCAGAGCAATCCTGATTACCAGTATGTGGTTGCTGTCAATGAGACAGTAGACCCTAGTCCTAGGAAAATCTCTGGTGAGCTCTGTTTACCTAGTGAAGGATGTCAATTGGGACCCAATTTGGATCCTAACCCTAGTTTCCCCAAATGGCGTCCAACTTCAGTAATCCCTTTGGATACTATGGGTGGTTTTAATGCGTTGCATCCATCTCAGGTTTTCCATGATATCCAAAATACAACCAGATCCCCATCTACTCCTATTTCTCCACTACCTTTCCAGCATGGAGAATGCAATGTTTGTGCACAGTCAATTTCTAATAACTCCAGCTCTGAATACAACTATTCCTTCAATACAGCACACTTGAATCCTGAGATCCACAGCACTATTAATCCTAACTATAAAGATGCCCTACAGGTTCCACCCGCTTTGATGAATCATAGTCACCCTTGCATAAGGGTTGCTGCCAACCACACATGCCAAGCTTATGGAGGGCAGCTACTAAGCCCTGATCCCAGCAAAGATTCTGTATTTTTTTTAGTTTTCAACAAAAGCAATGGTGATTACAATGGCATTTCACATGAAAGGTTTATGCACAGAGAAGGATCATACCTTTCTGAAAAGCCCATCACAAAAGCTGGCAATCCATTAAGCCTGTTGTCAGGATCTGTTGATTCCCTGGATTCTCACCTAGGCATATCACATTCATTTTCAGATTCAAAGCTGCAGGACCGTGGAGGGAGGTCTGCTTACTGTTCACAAGAAGGAATGAGCCCATCTTCCCCTTTAAATTTTGCGAAGAGCCCATCACCTTCCCTTGTTTTTTCTAATTTCATGCAGGAAAGGTTGATGCAACAGCATGATAAAATTGATCTTATGAAGTCAAGTGCAGATAATTACTTGTTGGACACTGAATCTACATCAAAATCAACACAGGATATGCAGAACTTCTTTCCAAATCCTGAACCTTCTGGCGTGAATGAACCTATTCATAAGGGAACCAGTGACAGTAATGAAAAATGCCAAACAGCTAAAATTGATTTGAGTAAATCCAGTTTTGTGATGCCGGACAATAATGAAGAATATGCTGCAAGCTTGGATGCCAGGAACAGGTCTTATATAAGTGATCCATTTTTGCATCAAGGTGGAAAACTTTATGAGGGGAAATCCCCTGATAGCAGTATGGGATATAACAACAAATTGTCTAATGCAGACTGCAACCAAACTTCTGGTTTTGCTATAGGTACTCAGGAAAAAGATTCGCAAGTCTCTCAGAAGATGGTTCCTTCATCCTTATACATAAATAGTAACATAGAGCATCTGCAAACCTTGGGAAAAACCACATCTGATATAGCTGAATCTTGTGGTTTCAATGGGAAAGTAATTGGACAGGGAGATATTACTTCATGTGCCAGGAACACTGAAGCCACATGCTTGTTTCCAAAGAGCATAAATGACACAAGACTTGATAGAAAATTGGGTGATCTTATCTCTAAGTCTTTGAATGGCCCAATGTTGCATGAACCACTACAATCTCAGTGTGTTGCAAGTCAAAATGATATATCTAAAGAAGATATGATTATGGGCTCAACCAAGTTGTACTCACCTACAATTCATGTTGACTCTGTTCTGTTGTCAAGCTTGCACAATGAAGACCTTCATGCTATGTCACAAATTCCAGACAATAATGCAGCTAGGACAGAGGTTCCCCTCATTGATGATGAACTTAGTTATTCCAATCCGAGTGCTGAGAAGGTGGTCCTCCTAGATCCCGTGCACAATAATTCAATTGTAGAAGATATTACATTTTCTCTGACTGAACCTTCAAGAAAGAATCAATATCAAATCCAGCTGGAGCCCATAGTCATGTCAAAAGATGTTACCACTAGTGTTCCTTCTGGGATGCTAGTTTCATCTGCAGTTGTCCCACATGTTTATGTGATCAGCACTGATATCATATCTCCTACTGGAACAGAGTTGGAGGATGCCATTGTAGATTCTGAGTCTAAGGTAAGATTTGTTAAATTTATCATGTAAATCTAGTTTTTGTAATGTGTACCACTGCTAGTAGACTCAGGTAGCTTCATGGCTTTGTTCATAGGATTCTACAGCTGATGTTCAAGACAAGGATGAGTCCTTCAGTGATGCTGTCATAGCTGAAAAGGAAGCCAACATCTATGGCTTGCAGGTTCTGCATGAAACTTATTTATATCTGTTTTCAGTTATAAAAGTTTCTATTTGACCAGTTCATTCAGTGTTGTTTAGTGAGAAGTATAAAATTTTGAAAAGCAAGTGTAATTCTCCTCTAGTTGTTAGGCGGAAAAAAACATTTTGTTTTTCTTAATAAGGTTCCATTTAGTTAATCTACATTGAAATCTTTACTAAAATTAATATCCTTTGGTTGGTATAACTAGGCAATTGAAAAAAAATTTGGGGAATTAACAAAAGAACATTACACATGTAACGATAATTAAAAAAAATCAAGGGTATGCTAATGTTTTTCTTCTTGGAAATATGATTTAAAATTCTTTTTCAAACTGGCTATTGTGCCTATTTATTTCTATTTTAAAAACTTCATGTTACTGTTTTTTTACTATTCTCCTCTTTTATATTCAGATATTTAGCAGTTTGACAACATTTATTCAAATAATAAAATTATTTGTAATCCACCCACATACTGTGTGAAGGACTAATTCTAATCATGTGTTGCTTGTGGCATCCTCTTTATTGCACACATGAATGAGATGCTACTTAACTTATGCATCCGTTTATAATTTGATCATGTTTGTGTAGTTTGCCCTCTTCCTTTTATCTTTTCTCCATCTCCTTACCTTGCCATGACTTTTCAGTTCTTGTCTATTTTCCAACTGTCTATATAATTAGCCCTCTTGACTGTCTTTTGTGCCTCTGAATACCAAGAAAATTGCTATTAATCTACTTTTAATATGGTTACCAGACTGATGGTTAATTGATAGAAAATTTGATTCTATGTCAACTTCTAGTCATATTTCCCTTGTAACCAGTAGCTTTTTGGACTAAATTACCACCACTGTATCAGCCCTCTCCCCATTTTAGTTTCCTCCTTGAAAGATTAGCTTTTGAACGTTAATGAAGGTTTTCTAATTTTGATGTGCAGATTATTAAAAATGCCGATCTTGAAGAACTGAGGGAGCTAGGATCTGGTACATATGGATCTGTTTATCATGGAAAATGGCGGGGAACAGATGTTGCTATAAAGAGAATTAAAAAAAGTTGCTTTTCTTGGAAATCATCAGAGCAAGACAAGCTGGTAGGTCTGCGGAGATTTTTCCCTCTTTTTCCTCCCCTTTGTTTCAGTTTCTCATCCTAAATATAGTTGCTGACTAGGTGGTATGAATTGTACACTGCATTCCAGAAACATGGAAAGAGTTTCAAAATATTATTATTTTATGTCATGGAAGTAAATTCATGGGGTACCCTTTCTCTTCCTTTTCAGCCTTCTTCTTGACTCCTTTTAAAGGGAAATATATCCACTACTGTTATTCTGCCCTTCTGTGATTTGAGATTTGATAATCTGTTTTGGCTGTTTATGGAGGGTTTTCAGCTCTTGAGTTAACAGTAATTTGCAGCAGCTTTGACATGCCACAAAATCACATATGTTTATCAAGGAAGAGTGTTGATATTTATCACAAACGCATGTTTTTATCAAGAAAAATTAGTCTGTGGGTTGCCATAGTTGCTTCAAAATTTGAGTAGAGGTCTTCAAAAGAAGAAATGAAAAAGGGTTTTCCTTTTCTTTTAATCCTTTAAGAGTGGGGTTTGGTTTTTTTTCTTTTTGGATAATAAGTGGGGTTTGGTGTTTGAGTCAATTGAACTAAATGTGGAAGAAATAGCTGAGAATTATCCAAGACGCTCCACTCCGGTGGTCATTTTGAACTGGGTCATTATTTCCCTGCTTTTCTTCCCTTTTTTAATCTTGTAATAGCAAGCAAAAGGGGGGATTACCATTCTGTAGTACTATTGAGATCTTTAAACAGTTTTGCAGTCAAATTCTTCACAGCAATTTCAGTTATTTGCTTGCCTGAATCTAATATATATTTGGTTGTGCCAGACAAAAGACTTCTGGAGAGAAGCACAGATCCTCTCAAATCTGCATCATCCAAATGTAGTAGCATTTTATGGAGTAGTACCAGATGGAACTGGAGGAACTTTGGCAACTGTAACTGAATTTATGGTCAATGGATCGCTTAGAAATTTCCTAATCAAGAAGGATGGGTAACCTAGGTTCATCCTCTCAAATTTATAGTCCTTCCCTCGTTAATGATGTGCTTACTGGTTGTTTGGAATTCTTATGCAGATCACTTGATTGTTGCAAAAAGCTTATAATTGCCAGGGATGCGGCTTTTGGCATGGAATACTTGCACTCCAAAAACATTGTCCATTTTGATCTGAAATGTGATAATTTGCTTGTCAATCTAAGGGACCCACAACGACCCATATGCAAGGTAATAGTTACAAACTCATCTCTAGCACATATTTAGTTCAAGGTGGCTAACGTTATTACTAAAGACCATAAATGGCTAGAGAGAAGAATAATTAATTCTGATTAAAGTGAAAGTAGTTGTTTTTGGTCCAAGATGAATGCCGATATGCTTGGATACAGTAGCATACCCTTATCTTGTCATGTTAGGAAGCTTGGTGATGGAAGGTTTTCATTGGCTGTTCACTTGAAGCATGGTTACTGTGTATTGTTTCCATAGGTTGGAGATTTTGGAGAATCAAGCGCAGCACTCTTGTTTCTGGAGGCGTGCGAGGAACCCTTCCCTGGATGGCACCAGAGTTATTAAATGGTAACAGCAATCGTGTTTCTGAGAAGGTCAGTATGTCTTGCCACTGTGAAGGAAAGAACAAGCATGTTAAAAGCCGAAATTTATGATATTTGATTTGGCAGGTTGATGTGTTCTCATTTGGAATTTCAACGTGGGAAATCTTGACCGAAGAGGAGCCTTATGCTGATATGCATTGTGGTGCCATTATTGGTAAGATTTCAGTTTACCTAATTTGCCATTAGCTACGATTTTAAGCAGAAATTTTACAGGCACGGAAAAAGTAATTGGGATGTTATGACATGGTATTAGATCCACTATGGGTTCATATTTTGGCTAAAATGGTGTGTTGAATTTTTGCCATATGTATCTGAAAACTAAAGAAAAAGCTTCCTTTTTTCACTTAAATTTGGCTTTACATTCAATTCGTAAAATTTGATTGCAGGGGGGATCGTAAAGAACACTATTCGACCTCCAATTCCAGAACACTGTGACCCTGATTGGAGGGAGCTGATGGAACAATGCTGGTCAGCTGATCCTGAATCTAGACCATCATTCACCGAGATAACGAACAGGCTGCGATGCATGTCTAGGTTGCTTCATCTCAAGGGACATAATGATCAGTCAAGACGGACAAAAGCCTAATGTTACGGCATGAACATCATTAAACACCAAGCACAGGCTTCGTTTGTATCATCATTAAATGCCAAGCACGAGTTTTGTTTGTATCTTCACCTGTAAACTTGGGTAACTCCGACCCCACCCTTCGAGGTAAGAGGATTAAATCATTGAGGATGAGCATGAGTAGAGTAGAATCAATGATGGGCAGAACTTCTTTCCCCTTCTCTCACTTCTGTTAATATAAAGCTCCATTTGATTATTCTTTTCTTTTTCTTTTTTTTCATTTTTCTAACAGAGTAGTTCAGGTCATAGTGGTAAGCCAGAGAGATAGCATTTAAAATATTTTGATGATTGTTGAAAATAGAAAGTTTATATGTATGTACACACATTCCGAAAAGGGGAAAATGGCATTTGATTAGAGTTCAATTTGATATATCTAGACCTCATAATTTTACATGGAAAATAATAATATATATTCTTTACATATATTACTTCGGATATCAGAGATGAAATCAGAAAATTTTTAAAGGAGGTAAAATTAAATTGTATATTTTAACGATAGTAAAAATATAGTTTTATGATTTTAATAGTTTATATTTTTATAAATTTTAAAGGATTAAATTAAAATTTTATTATTTTTAAAGGTCAAAATGTAATTTTACCATTAAAAATTTTAAAATTTAAGAGATTTAAAAATTTTCCATGTGTACCCAGGCTCCTATCAGCCCCTTTGGGTTCCCACTGTCGGATATGATAATAACATGTAAAAGTAATGAAATATAGATCTATCTTACAAATTCTACCATATCTCCATTCATTTTAGTAATGATAATTCTATTTTAAAGAGCTAAATTAAAAGAGAAGGTAGTTGGGATTTTCATGTTCACATTTCCATTTATTCCGACTATCAATTCAGGAAAAAAATGCCATTTTCATTTTTTATTATTTAATTATAAATTTAATTATTATTTATTTTTTATATAAATATTAAATCATTAATTTTTTAAGCTAACTACTTAAATAATAAATTTTAATAATGTTAGTTGATTAGATTAATTTATCAGTTTAGTTAAAATATGAAAATTAAATTAAGACAAATCAAAATAAGAAATCTAACTTTGTTTTAAAAAAAAATAGAGGAAGTCATAATTAAAGCTTTATCTGCCTACGGACTCGTGATGTTTATGGTGTCAAAAAAATCTTTGCCCTGTTGACGGTCAATTCGAAATTCCACGGAAAGACTTCCGGCGGCTTTTGCTTTCTAGCTTATTATTATTATAATAAATATCAAATAAAAGTAAAATCATAAGTAAACAACACGAATTATGAAAATACTAAAAAATAAAAAATGCTAAGAATAAATATGTTTTTGTTGTGAAATAAAATAATGAAGAGAGCTCATAACAATAGAGATAGAACACAAAAGAAGGATGTATTTTATTCATTAATAGGGTTAGTTACCATACTTCTTTCTGGGGATTCTGTATCTTAATTGTAATGGCATTTTTAGCTTTAGTTTAATTTATTTCAATTTCTTTTACTATAACTCTATTTATGAGTGGTCAATTTCAAAGAGTTCGTATGCGACATGAGAGAGATATTAAATGTGGTTGAGGGACGCATCGACGAGTTGAACTCAAAGAGGGAGCAACTTAGGGATTTTGTGTTGGAGTCTCTCGATTCCAATGTGAAAAAGATGCAAGGGATGCTCAATTCCACTGCGGGTAAGCTGACGGAGAGGAACAGTGCTCTCGAAACCATGGTGATAGCTTTGAAGTATGAAACAATGGCTACGACGAGGGCTTTGAGCACAAGAATTGAGGAGCTCAAAAGAGAGCTTGTTGTGTGTCGAGCTGCCATGAGTAAAGGAGTGTGTTGAAACCTTTTTTTCGAGTCTCAACTTTTATTTTAAAATGAAAATGGAGTTACCACCAATCCTCTTTAATTAGGTGTGATTGAATCACCTCGAAATTTATTCATTTTAATAAAACGTTAAAATTACTAAAATGATTTTTTGGTATGCAAAATAAAAAAAAAAGGATTTGAGAGTCAGTTACGTATGAGGAAGGATTAGCACTCTCATAACTCACAAAATTGATACCTAATTAATTTTTTACTTTGTGTCTAAGTGTTGAAAATCGAGAATTTGAGGAGAATTTAAAATACGACCCTTAAATATGTGTAAATGGTGTTATTTGATGATATTACTAAAAAAATTTACTATTTAAATTAAATTTTACGAAGAAGGCTCTTTTATTTCGAATCAATCGAGAAGGAAAGTCATGTCTTGTAAGTTAGGGGCACAACATTTCGAATCCTTGAAAATAAAGAACATTTATCTCCTAATTGTTACCCAAATCTTATATATTTTAATTTTAAATAGGATATTCAATTACATAGGTTCGAGGAGAAAACCATACTCGTGAGTTGGGGCACAATTTCTCGAATCTCCTAAATAAAGAACATTGTCTCGATTTTAAATATTGGTTATGCGTTGCGTGAAAACAAATACCACATTTAATGTACGATTAATTTATTCGAACGTTATACAAAAATGAATGAAGGTATGTAAGTATAATATATAATATAATAATAGCAAAAATAAAATAACATAGCCACATAAAAATAACATAAAACTATATTAAAGTAATAATGCAATAATAAAATGATAGCAATAAAAATAAAAAAAAATATAACAATAACAATAATAATAGCAATAATACGATAAAATGACACGAACGCTAAGGTAAAGATAAAAATAAAGGATTAAATATAAATTAAAGAGCTTAAAAGAACGAAATATAAATTAAATGTGAGAGAAAATAATAAAATAAGAAGGCTAAATAAAAAAAATAAAAACGAAAATAACAAAAATAAATAAAACACATAAAGGATTGAATTAAAAAAATAAAAAGTTTAAAGCCTAAAATGCAAAAAAAAATAAAAATAAATTAAAAGGCTAAATTAAATGAAAAGGACTAAATTGGAATCTAAACAAAATTTGAAGTATAAATTAAAAAAGATGATAAAGGATTAAATTAAAATAAAAAAGTATGGGGACCAAAAGGGAAAATATCCCAACCTTTGTACACGTGTCATTCCCAAGTGGGTCTACTATTGGTCAAGGGATTAAATTGCAAAATGAATAAAATCAAAAGGGTAAAATTAAAATAAAATAAATAAGACTAAATTAAAACAAGCAAAAAATACGGAAGAACCTAAGCAACAAATTGCCCATTCCCTCAAAAACACGCGGATCCTATAAGGATCCGAGTTAGGTCTTCGAGTCAATCCAAAACTACATCGTTTTGGAGCTTCTGAAGCTAAGCCAAAATACGACGTCGTATCCCAGGCCTATTTAAACCATATTTTTTTAAAAAAAATTCATTTCATCCCCTTTTCTAAAAAACCCATTTTTCTTTCTTTTTCTCACTCAAAAAGGGTCCCTTAGGCCAGCCACTAATTCGACGAGTCTTCGCCGTGGCGATCAGTCATCGACAATAGAGACTACCGCCTACAGTGGTCAGAAAATTTAAATTTTTATTTCCTTTTTTAAACCTTTTAAACCCTTGAACCCAAATCCAAACCCTAAAATTCCTAAAGACTAGGCAATATTAAAAAAAAAACCACAAGGACCTTTCGGTCTCCCCCTTTCTGATGAGCCCTTGGACAGATCCAAATGGATCTGAAGGTCTTCCACGTCAGAGGGCTGTCCTTCCTCGAGGATAAGATCCTCTTCCACCTTCGGCGGTAGTGGAACACGAATGCTCAAATAAAGGTAAAACTAAAAAAAACCTAATCTTTCTATTTTTCTTTTATTTTTTAGTTTCGAAAATAAAATCAGATATCCCTTTAACTTTTTTTTTATTTCTTGATTGTGTGTAAAAAAATTACGAAGGCTTAGTGCGGTTTTTATAATCGCATTAAAATACTTTTTTTTTGTCTCTGTTCTCTTTCTATTTGCAAGTTTTTCATAATGGTGGCAAGCTCTTTAAGTCAATAGCGGTGGTGGGGGGACACGCTATTCCGTTTTGGTAAAAGGTGGTAAAAGAGGTAGTCTTAGGGGCATGGAGACAGTAGACTCTTCGAATGGCGTGCCTACTGACGTGGCACTAAAGGCTTAGGGCATCTAATTAAGGTTTCAAATTTTTTTAGGTAGTAGGCTGGGTTAGGTTTGGGCTTTGCTTTTGGGTTGTAATTTAGGTTTTGGGTTTTTTAATTTTTTTGTAATTTTAGTTGTTTGGGTTGGACAAAATTAGGCTCTCATAGAGTGTTGCGTGCAACACTTAACCGTGAGGTAGATGTCTCGAAGTTGAATGAGTTTACGTGGACAAGGCTCATAAGCACTGTTGACAACTTCTTGTGAGGGATGGAGCAATACTTCCATGCCAAAGGCATCATGGAGATGTTACTAAGGTAAACATTGCTACTATGTATTTCATTGATGTTTCTATTTTATGGTGGTGTCGTAGGTTAACAGATGAGATGAGTGGTGGAACTGTAATCTGGACTTGAGAGGAGTTCCAAAAGGAATTCAAGGCCTAATTTTACCCGAAGTATGCTGAGGAGGATGCTCGAAAAAAGTTGCGTTAGCTTACGCAACGAGGCACAATTAGGGAGTATGTACGGGAATTCAGTGAACTCATGCTCAAGATTTTCGATTTGAATGAGAAGGAGGCGTTTTTCTATTTTATGGATGGATTGAAGCCATGGGCGAAGCAAGAGTTGCAACGTTGAGGAGTCTAGGAACTTACCAAAGCCATGATAGTATCAGAGTCCTTAATTGAACTTGTTTCGAGAAGAGATAAGTTTGAGTTTTCCAAGGCTAATGGGAAGGCGATGGTGGGGAAGATGAAGAAGGATATGGTGAATATGAAAATAGTAATAGTGGAAAATGTGGCAATGTGAAACCATAAAATTGAGAAGTGGAAAACCAACACAACCCGAAGGAGAAAGATTGCGAGATAAAATGCTTCCTTTGCAACAAACCGCATATAGTAAGGAACTATCTGAAGGGATTTGAGCTTTTAGCCACCAAAGGTGATTATGAGCCAAAAAAAGCACCTATAAGGCTTGAATCTACTGTGCGTAGTGTAACACCCAAAACCCGAAATCATCACCGATTTGGGTTTCGGTGTCTTTCTGATCGTATATAACAGTTTATCTTTTAGTACTATTTCAATTAAACTTAAATTAATACAGAAATGCATTAAACACATCATAATTCACTAGTGAGATGGAATCACAGTTCAAGAAGGGAAAAAATGTCATTCCCATGATTTTTGGAGACTTTTACCGATACCTGTTGGACAAGTATCGGTAATAGTCAAGTCAGTAAGCAATTTAAGAACAGTGCAAAATTTTACTGATACAAGTGACAGTTCTATCGATACAAGAGACTCTTCCACCGAAACAAGTTATGCTTCTATCGATACTAAAAACTCTAGAGAGCTAAGAAGTCTAACCCTGCAACTTCTACCGATACAAGTACCCTAACTATCGATACCTTAGAGAACAGAACTACCGATACTTCTATTGATACTACCGATAGGTAAAACATAACCTCTCTCCTGCTCTGTACTTCTACCGATACATACATGAGTTCTACCAAAACAAGTATGCAGAATTCAATGAATCATGCATAAACTCAAATTTTTCAATTATTTGTCATAGCATCACTTCAAATACATTAGGTTAATACATTGTACATAGTTTCAAGACATTTCATATTTCTCATAAAGCATGTATATTACATTAGACTAGCAACCAAAACTATGTTCAACATTCAACTAACATTCACAACAAGGAATTCAATAATCCCATATAAGTAGAACAAAAACAATTTCATCCTAGTACATGCCATATAACCAGGTGATGTAAATACTACCGAACGAGCTACCGGGATAGTGTGGTCTCTTCAAGATGGTTCGAACTTCAAACAACAAAATAGAATCTACAAAACAACAACAAATTCAAAGGTAAGCTTTCATAGCTTAATAAGTTCGCAAGGTTTATCAATTTACTTAGTAGCATATACTGTGTAAATCAGTAAATTAATCGAGCCAAAACAGAATTGTACTTCAATGATTGATATCCATTTTACTCCCTGTTGACCTAAAGGTCAAACCTGTTACCAGTATACGATGTTGCTTACACTAAGCTGATAAAGACTCACATCACTTGCGGTACCTCAGCCATCGATATGGTATAACTGTTCCCTACGAAGTTACTCACACTAAGTTGACGAGAATATGCAATTTAGCATAAATCTCAGCCATCGTAGGGCCTGTAATCCAATCTTGGATTCTATTCACTTTACAGTGACTCACGATGATGTAAAGAATCTGCAACAAATGCAGGATCTTAGCCATCGGACCATTTTCTATCTTTGGCACAAGGCCGAGAAAATTCTTATCTCGTTGTTTCTTTCTTTCGTGTTCCAATCGTCGTTGCTCATTTTCCGCAATCAAAGAAAGACAGTTGTAAGCAGTTATTATTAAGAATTTAACATTACGAACTTACCGGATTGGATTGCAGTTATGGATAGGCTCCAAGCAAGCTCGGCTCTGAGGGTAGTCCATAAGTGCAACCGCCTAGGGCCCAACATTAGAAAGGGGCCCAAAAAAATTATTTTCAGTTAAAAATTTTCACTTTTTTTAAGCTTATAATAAGTTACTTATTGTTTAGGGCCTAACAAAATTTATTTTTTTACTTAAATTTTTTTACTTTTTTTTAACTTATAATAAGTTACTTATTATTTATGTTTTATGACTTTATCTTCAACTTTTCATCTTCATGACTTCATCACTAGTCTGACAGAAAGAAAAAAAATTGCAGAGAAAGAAAAAAGAAAACTTATAGACAGAAAGAAAAAAGTTGTAGACAAAACAAAAAGAAGAAGACTTTCATTTCAATTCTTACAAGGTATTTTCAGTTTCTTATAGTATTTTTTTACTTATAATATTTCAAATTATTGTTTATGTTGTGAGATCTCTTAGTTTCTATTCAAAATTTTTTGTCGATCTTTACTTTTTCTTTTCTTATGATTTATAAGGATTTCTTTCTGGTGTTGAAACTTAATATTGTAGTAATCTTATTTACCTCTCATTATCATAAGAAATTTTGAATAGAAGTTCATCAAGCATTGGAAAGTTCTTAGGGTGACAATGTAAGCACCTCATTTAAATTCCAGTTTTGTTCTACATTAGAGTAAGTCAAAACTAATTATACGTTTTGTTTCTTGTAAATCAAATGGCAAGTAATGATAATGAGGGGCAAAGAATCTTTTAGTTTCTATACAACAAATTTCGAATAAAAACTAAAAGATATAAGACATTATTATATGGGAAAGGAATGAATTTATCATATTTATGTTATTGGATGATTATAGATCGTGATTTCTTCTGAGTTTGCCCAAATTAAGTTTGTTTGTGATTTGACGATGTCTTTAACGAGAATTGTTCTAGTTTCGAACAATCTTGAATTTCTAACCCTTTTGTCATATGAATCTGTCTGAGTTATTCTTCTTCACGCTGTTACGAAACAGTTGAAATGGAGCATATATAGGTTGATATTGATAAACAAAATATTTGAGCACATGATATTAATTACTTGATTCAACCTATTAGGTAAGTTATAAAAATCAGATTTTTTTAGCAAAGCTTTTGCATTCATTTCTATCTGTCTGTTAGCACCAATTAATTGTATCTATATGCCTTTTAATTTTAATTTTCATTCTCTAGGTAGACAATAATAGTATCAAGGAGTGACCAACTTATGGGTGTACTTATTTAAGGGCAAGCACTGCAAATCACATCGGTAAAACCAGGGAATGAATAGTAAAATTCAGATGGCCATCGGCCCACAAGGGACCATATATCATATACCCTCGACACTGTAATTACCACGAGTAGAGCTACAATAATAATATAATTCACTTCTGAATTTGTCTTTGTTCAAAAAAGGTACTGCTCTTGTAACACCTAAAAATCGTAACCATCTCCGATCTAAGGTCCTAGTGTTTACAAAACCTTACGAGTCTTTTTTTTATACATACAAATCCATCACAGATAAAGTATACTCATACAAGAACTTAGGATCACATAACCCTGTATCTCAAACACAACCCCTATTACTAACTAAACAAGAAAGAGTCAATAGTCATATCAATTATCATAACATATGTATTCTATATCAAATCACAATACCACAACTACCAACCAAGCTACATCAATCATTCCTACTATCACCATGTAATTACAACACCCAAAACCCAAAATCGTCATCAATTAGGATTCTGGTGTCTTTTCGATCATCAATCGCAGTTTATCTCCGAATACATTTTCATTTAATCATAATTTAATATAGAAATACATTTAACACAGCATAAATAATTAATGAATGAAATCATGATTCATTAAGGGCAAAAATGTCATTTCCAAGATTTTTGGAGATTTCTACCAATACTTGTTGGACAAGTATCGGTAGTAGTCAGGTCAGTGAACAGTTCAATAACAGTGGACTTCGACCGATACTTAAGGTAGTTCTATCGATACAAGTGTGAATTCTACCAAAACATGATACGCTTCTATCGATACTAAAAACACTAGAGAGCTAAGAAGTCCTACCCTGTAACTTCTATCGATACAAGCTTCTCAACTACCGATACAAGCATACACAAAATTATCGATACCTACTATGCAACTAAGATACAACCCAACTCAGTAAACAACCTCTCTCCTACCTTGTACTTGTACCGATACATGCATGAGTTCTACCGAAACAAATATGCAAAATCTCAAGAATCATGTCAAAACACAAGCTTATTAACACATAACATTCATAAACTCAAAATGCATTAAACCAACGTATAATTCATAGTTTCCAAGACATTACATTATACTTCTAAGTCTAATTTTCTAATTTGAACAAACATACAATACAACTTTCAATATTTCATTAAAACATATCAAGTTCGTCACAATCTCGAACGAGTAAAATAAAAGATAAAATCATCCTAGTACATGTCATATAATCAAGTGATGTAAGAACTACCGAGCAACTCTGGGATAGTGTGAAGCTCCAAGTTGATCCGATCTCTAAACAGTAAAATTGAATCTACAAAACAACGACAATTTCCACAGGTAAGCATTTCATAGCTTAGCAAGTTCATAAAGTTAAACAGATTTACCAAACTTCAAGAGTTGTACAATCTAATCAAATCAACCGAGTAAGCTGTATACATCCGTTGTTGGTTTCAATTCACATTTGATAACTCACGATGACATAGAGTCATCGGACCTTTAATCCGTAATAGGATTCATATAACTCACAATGACACAGAGTCATCAGACCTTTAATCCGAAATAGGATTCATATAACTCACGATGACATAGAGTCATCGGACCTTTAATCCATAATAGGATTCATATAACTCATAATGACATAGAGTCATCGGACCTTTAATTCAAAATAAGATTCATATAACTCACGATGACATAGAGTCATCGGACCTTTAATTCAAAATAAGATTCATATAACTCACGATGACATAGAGTCATCGGACCTTTAATCCGCAATAGGATTCATATAACTCATGATGACACAGAGTCATCGGACCTTTAATCCGAAATAGGATTCATATAACTCATGATGACATAGTTATCAAACCTTTTTGCATTTACGACTCAAAGCCCGTTATCTCTTCCTTTCCTTTGTTCCCGTCTTCCTCTCTTTCGATCATCATTCCAAATTTACAGTAATTGTATACAAGCACAAAATATGCAATTAAAATTGGAATTTAACAATACAAACTTATCAGACCAAATTGTAGTTAAGTGAACTTTAGGGACAAATTTGTAATTTTCCCTTTTTCACGACCGAAGTCACGATCATGATCTATTACAATAGTTTCATTCAATTATTTAAATCAACATGAATTTTTAATCATTTAATACAATTAAGCATTTTGGTACTTTTACAAAATTGCCCTTAACTTTTTATTTTTATTCAATTTAGTCCTTTAGCTCAAACTTGCAAATTAACCATTTTATTTTTAATTTCCAACTTGTCGAATGTTTAAAAACATTTCAACAGCCCACTTTTTGCAATATTTCACCCCAAGTCCTTACAAATTTATTCCTTTAACATTTTAGTCCTAACATAAAAATTACTAAAATTTACTTTACAAAAAAATCAAATCCAACAACCAAACTTAATAAACTTCGATAAATCTTCAAGAAACAACTCATTCATCAATGAAAAAATTTATAACATTTGATAGATTCACAAATTAGTCCTCGAGCTAGCTAGATTAAGCTAATACGAGTTCAAAAACATAAAAATTACTAAAAATCGGCAAGATCACTAAATCGACGAACTCACCTTGGCCGAAGTTTCTTCAAGCCCTAGCCATGGTGTTCACGGTTTCGCTAAGGAAGAAAACTAAAGAAAAATGACTTCTTCCATAAGTTTTATGATTATTATCATATTATAATTTGTTTATTTACATTTTCACCCTTTTTAACTAATAAATTATCTTAATTTTTCAAGCACACTACCGTCCATTTCATTCTACATGGCATAATTATCTATTAAGTACTTATTTTACCTTTCAATCATCATTTAGTACTTCTAATTAAAAAGATCTTTATTTTTGCAGCTTTTACAATTCAGTCCTTTTTATTTAATTAACTATCTAAACGATAAATTTTCTTAACCAAAATTTAATACTATACTAAAATACCTTGTAAATATTAATTATTTAATAGTTACAGTCTAGCACATCGAAGTTGTGGCCTCAAAACTATCATTCCAATCATACTAAAAAAAGACTAATTAGTAAATTCTCATTTATTAGGATTTAATTGCAATTTACCAAAATATAAAGAGTTTCACGTCATTTCTATTATTAGGCCATTTAAAGAGGGTCCAATTTCATAATTGGTCCTTCAATTATATTAAATTTTAATTAAACAAACTTGTTTTCAATTTAGCCTTAAATTAAATAGGACTAAATAAATAAATAATCCAAAAGTTAATGGATGGTAATCATGTCACCACCACTTGGACTTTTTGACCATGGTTTAATTACCATTTTTGTCCTTTTACTATTTTTAATCTATAACAGTTAACTTTTACCTCTTTTACAATTTACTCCTTTTTACTTAATTAAACAATTAATCATCAAAATTACCTAACCAAACATCAATTCACATATAATAAGACTCTGTAAATATTTAATAAAAATATTTACGACCCTTAATTTCATAAACAAGGCCCCGATACCTCATTTTCTAAAACCACTTCACTTTTGAACCAAATCACTTATACTAACTTTTAATTCAATAATTAAAATTCTTCAATTCAAAATTCCATATGAAATTATTATTGACTTATTTAATTTAAACACTCATTTTTAAAAACTTTCTTGTCTAGTTTGTGGTCCCAAAATCACTATTTTCGACACCGTTGAAAAACGGGTTGTTACAGCTCTCCTGAGGTTTCTTGCAAATAGAAACATCAGCACTGATATATTAGTTAGCTTGAAAAGATAGACATGGATCCAGCATGTCCCATACATCTCCACTTGTTTTCTTACACTCAGAACTACATGGTTTTTTTATGTTTTTGGTTGAATATTCAATCTTGGCTTGGGATTTTAAGCTCAGGCTTAAATTTACGTGCAGTCCTGGTTTTTTCAAGTGGACCAGGTAAAGAAAGAAAGGAAAGGAAGGGAGTTTGTAGGTCAAAATGTTGATGAATTTGATATTGAGTAAAGCAAAAATATAGGTCTAATTGATGTTCGTGTTTCATCTGCCTCTGCTCATTAATTTGTTTGACTTTTTCAATACCAATAAAGGCTGATCCCAACCAACCGACTTTACGAAATTAAGTTACCAACTTCAATTATGCATCAAGTCCCACTCCCTTTTATCCATTTAACTATATCTAATAATATTCGTTTGCATATGTATATTATGTATGTGCATGTATGAACATGTAGAAGTACATACACTCATTACCACATATTTTAGTTGAAATTTTAGATTTCTCCACTTAAAATTTTTTATGTATTCAATTTTGATTCCATATTACCAAGCATTAAGCAAAATATTGGAAATTGAATGCAGGTGCTGGAGCAAAAATGATTGTAGAAGTAGGTATCAATTTGGGGCTTTATTCCAAGCTGATAACCAACTTCATAGTGGGGACCAAGTATGATCCTGGTTACAAAGATTACCTATTTCTAATCTTGAATTTGAGAATATTTTTACTTACATTTCATTTAATTTTTTAGTTAATTATAGTGTCTATTTGTAATTAATTATTATAATTATATTTACAGAATTCCAGTGACTTGATTTAACTTTTGGAATTAGCAAATGTGAAAGCAAATATTCAACTTAGAATTCTTCTATCAGGTGCTATTGTTCTATTTTCTTGTGTTAGTTAAGTATTTGATTATCTTTTATATATAATGTTGCCTAAAAAATATTTATCTGGAAGTGAAAAAAGGAAAAAAAAGAAAGATAACATGTTGAAGAATTAAAAAAATCATAGCAAGGTACTATTGGTAAATTTGTTTTTAAAAAGGTAGTTTTAAATGAAAATAGTTATGTCAATAAGAATGATGAAATTAATGATCCAAATGAGTCTAATGATGTATCAAATGTATCCAATATTGAAAATTTTGGTCTTAATGAAGAACAAACAATTCCTTCTTTGAATATTTATGATCCTAGAAATTAGACTAATCTTGATAACAAGACAAGGGATATTTTAGTTGAAAAAGGGTCTATAAGAGAAATGAATCTTGATTTTCCTCTCGATAATAATAATAGACATTTTTCATATGCTTATTTTTCTAGGAAGTTGAGCAATGGTGAGATTAGCGATAGAAAATGGTTGGTTTATTCCAAACATGTTGAGAAAGTGTTTTGTTTTTGTTGTAAGTTGTTCAAATCTATTAGTGACAAAAGTTTGTTAGCAAATGAATGTTTAAGTGAATGGAGGCATATTAGTGAGAGGCTCAAACAACATGAAAACAGTGCTAAGCATATGACTAATATGAACACTTGGAATGAAATGAGAATAAAGTTGGATAAAAATGAAACAATTTATAAAAACTTGCAAGAACAAATTATGAAAGAGAAAGAGAAAGAATGATGGAGACAAGTTTTACTTAGAATTTTTTTACTTGTGAAATGTCTTGCTATTCATAATTTGGCTTTTCGAGGATCCATTGAAAAACTCTATCAAGATAGCAATGGTAATTTTTTAGGATTGATTGAAATGATTGCGGAATTCGATGTGATAATGCAAATCATGTTAGACACATTCAAAACTATGAAATTCATTATCATTATCTTGGGCATAAAATTCAAAATGAATTGATTTATCTTTTGACTAATAGTGTTAAAAGTTCTATAATTAAGATCATCAAAGAGGCAAAATATTTTTCTATAATTCTTGATTGTACCCTTGATATTGGTCATCAAGAACAAATGACTCTAATAGTAAGATGTGTGAATATGTCAACTAATAAAATAAAAGTTGAGGAGTACTTTTTAGATTTTTTGAAGGTGGATGATACATCTGGATTGAGATTTTTTAATGAATTACAAGATGTTTTGAAGTCTCTTAATCTTAATGTTGATGATGTTAGGGGTCAGGGTTATTATAATGGTTCCAATATGAAAGGGAAGCA
Organism: Kokia cookei; assembly: GCA_039519145.1. Lineage (NCBI taxonomy): Eukaryota > Viridiplantae > Streptophyta > Magnoliopsida > Malvales > Malvaceae > Kokia > Kokia cookei. Next base: position 23,111,117 of record CM076904.1, on the reverse strand, counting down.
TCAAGGTGTTCAAAAGCGATTTCTTGAAATAAACCTAAGAGCATTATATATGTCATGCGCTTGTCATAATCTGAATCTTACTCTTAGTGATATGGCACATTCTTGCATTAGAGCTATTTCATTTTTTGGAATTGTTCAATGCTTATATTCATTATTTTCGGGTTCTAAAAAAAGATGGAAAATTTTGCTTGACGATGTCCCTGAATTAACATTGAAATTTTTATCTAATACTCGTTGAGAGAGTCGAATTAAAAGTGTTAAAGCAATTAGATTTAAAACTCCCCAAATAAGATCAGCTTTGTTAAAATTATATGAATCTTGTGATGATGAAAAGTCAAAGAGTGAAGCGGAGAGTTTGGTCAATGCATTTGAGAGTTTTGAGTTTTTGCTTGGTATGGTAATTTGGTATGAGATTTTGTTTGCTATAAATATGGTGAGCAAGAAATTGCAATCTAAATTTATGTGCATTAACACCACTATAAAGCAATTAGGTGTATTGTATATTTGTTTTTGATGTTATTCATGTTCGTTTTATAGTCCATGTTCGGGGTGCGTGGCTATCCCTCCCAACAATGTCGTCTCCAAGGTTCGAACCTAGGTCCTTCCCTTGGGAGTACAATGTGCCTTACCATTGCACCCAACCACTTGTTAAATTTTGAAAAGTATAGAAATGAAGGCTTTACTTCTAGTATAAATATTGCTAAAAGTATTACACTTGATATGAATGTAGAGTCTACACTTCCAACAAAGCGTCATGTTATTAGAAAAAAATAATTTTATGAGAATAACTAAGAGGATGAAAAAAATCAATCGGCAGATGAATTATTTAGAGTTGATTATTTTTTAGTTATTATAGACATGACAATTACTTCTTTGAAGAGCAAATTTGAGCAACTAAAAACATTTGAAAATATTTTTGGGTTTTTGTTTAATTAAAAAAAGTTAAAGTCATTAGATGAAAAGAAATTGAGAGAATTTTGTGCTACTTTTCACTCTACCTTTTCTCATGGTGATTCATCAGACACTGATTTAAATGATTTTTTCTCTGAATTGAAAGTGTTGCAATTTACTTTACTGAATGAATTAATGTCATCCACTGAAATTCTTGAGTTTGTCAAATTTGCAGATTGTTATCCGAATGTTTCGATTGCTTATAAATTTTTTTTGACGATCCCTATGATTGTGGCATCAGCTAAAAGAAGTTTTTCCAATTTAAAGTTAATCAAAACCTACTTGAAGTCGTCAATGTCACGAGAACGGTTGAATGGTCTTGCAATTTTATCAACTCGAGAAAGATTTTTCGGAAAACATTGATGTTGATGTTGCCATTAATGATTTTGCATCTCAGAATGCTTGTAGAACCAATTTTTTATGAATTTTTTTTGTAGTTGATGACATAAGAGTAGATTGAATGAAAAATGTTTTTTTTTTGTTAGAAAAATATATTATTCGCTTAATGTTATAAAATGTATTATTTTAATTAAATTGCTAGTATATGATTTTATTTTATTGTAGTGCATTTTATAGTTTTTTGAAAAGGGCCCAATTTATTATTTCGCCTAAGGACCCAAAAATGTCAGGAACGTGCCTAGTTCTAGGAACTATTCTACTGATTTCCCTTTTTCATGGTCTATGGCCCGATCGTAGTCTACATCCATAAATCATCCAATTTCTCACATTAAATCACTCAATTAGATCATTTAACACAATTTGGTCCTTTTTGGAAAAATTACGATTTTACCCCTAACCTTTTACTTTTATTCAATTTAGTCCTTAAGCATAAAACATGCAAAATAACCATTCCCTTTCTAAACCCTTAATAGTCGAATGTTCCAAGCCTTCACACAAGTCCTTAAATTTCATTTATTTCATACCAACTACACCTAATTTCATCATTTTAACATTTTAGTCCTTAAATCCTAATTTCATAAAAAAAACACTTTACAAGAATATCAAACGCAACCATCAAACATAAAAATCCATAAAAAAACAAGCATATTCAATAACGGTAAGTTTCATAACATTTGAAAAATTCACAAATTAGTCCTTGGTTTAGCTAGATTAAGCTGATACGGACTCAAAAACATAAAAATTACTAAAAACGATCAAGATTTACTCACCCAAATCAAAGCTCAAAGTCATCAATAGAAAACCTAGTTTTCTCTTTTTTTAGCCTTGCAAAGGAAGAATAAAGATAAGAAAATGTTATTTTCTTCTTTAAATTTCATATATATATATCCATGACAATTTTGTAAATATTTAAACTTTCATAATTAGCTTAATTAATCATTTGTTTAACTTTAATTAATCCCACTTATTTCTAATATTTTACATCATGAAGCAAACACTAAAATACTTTAGGTCTATTTGTTCATTTGATCCCTCCAATTTATCAACTCTACTTTTGTACCTTTTATGATTTAGTCCTTTCTACTCAATTCACTATCTAGACATTAAAATTTCCTATCCGAATTTTAATGCGATGCTAATGAAATCATAAATATTAAAATAAATAAAATTTTGACTCGACTCGTCAGATTTGTGATCTCGAAATCACCGTTTTCGACACCATTGAAAATTGGGCTATTACATGTAGTGTCAAAGCCAAGAAGGGCAAAGAGAGCTAGAAGAAGCTAGTGGAATTGTAACACCCAAAACCCGAACACCATCGCCGGTCAGGATTTTTCGTTTACTGTTCATCTTTAATACCGTATTATTCAGCTTTTTTTTTTTAAAGTTATCACTTCACATATTAATTATATATCATTTAATCATAAACACAATTCAATAAGGGCAAAAATGACATTTCCAACAATTTAGGAGACTTCTACTGGTACCTGATAGTCAAGTATCGGTAGTAGTCAAGTCAGTAAACAATTCAAAAATTGTGCAGATTTCTAACGATACCTATGCAAGTTTTATCGATACAAGTGTAATTTCCGCCGATACAAGTAATGCAACTAGCCATACTAAAAACTCCAGAGAGCTATAATTCTCACCTTGCAACTTCTATCGATACTTGCATACAAACTACCAATATATGAATACACATAACTATCGATACTCGTAATCCAACTACCGAATTAACTGAAGTCAGTGAACAACCTCTCTCCTACCCTGTACTTCTACAATAAATGCAAATATTCTATCGGAACAAGTAAGCAGGATTTCAAGAATTATGTCATACAAAGGTTTAACAACTCAATATATGCATTAAGCCATCACACCACTTACAAAATATCCAAGCCTTTACATAGCATCTAAATTCATCCCAAATTGCACTTCATGCATAGTCACATTCAACATAATAAGGTTTATCATTTCTAAATACAAAACAAAAGATAATGTCATCCTAGTACATGCCAAATAACCAAGTGATGTAAATACTACCGAATGAACTCCCAGGATAGTGTGATGTCTTCAAGATGATCTGATCTTCAAGTCGCAAAATGAAATCTACGAAACAACAATAAGTTCACTAGTAAGCTTCATAGCTTAATAAGTTCGCAAGGTTCATCAATTTACCGAGTTTTAAGTGATAAGCAACTCTATAAATCTGTCAAGCCCTAACAACTGAACTTCAAGATCGTTATTCGTTTTACTCCCTGTTGACTCAAAGTCAAGATTCTCTTTTACTCCCTATTGACCTAGAGGTCATGCTTGTTACCAATATACAATGTTATTCTTACTCAGCGATACGGCATATTTGTTTCCTACGATGCTGCTCACACTAAGCTGACGAGAAAATGCAATGAGCATAAATCTCAACCATCGTAGGGCCTGTAATTCATTTTGGATTCTATTCACCTTATGGTCACTCACGATGCTGTAGAGAATCCGCAACAAATGCAAGATCTCAAACATCTGACTGTTTTCTATCTTTGGCACAAGGGCGGGAAATTCTCTTCTCGTTGTTTCTGTCTTTCACGTTTCCAATCATTGTTTCTCATTTCTAACAATCATTAGAAAGATAATTATAAATAGTTATTAATAATAATTTAACGTTACGAACTTACCGGATTAGATTATAGTTGTGGATGGTTTCCAAGGACTATTTCGCTAATTTTCCTTTTTCGCGATCGATGGCATGATCGTAGTCTACATTCACAAACCATTAAATTTCTCGCATTAATTGCACAATTAATTCATTCAACATGGTTTAACCCCTTTTTGGTAAAATTACAATTTTACCACTAATACTTTCTTATTATTCAATCTAGTCCTTTCAACACAAAACATGCCAAAATACCTATTTCCCCTCAATCTATACTAGCCGGACATTCATAACCCTCATACACATCCCTACAATTCCATTTGTTTCATAACAAGTACAACGATATTACCATTTTAACATTTTAATCCTTAAACCTTAATTTCATAAAAAATTACTTTACAAAAAGATCTAACCTAAGCATCAAGCATTCAAATATATCAAAAGCTTTTCAATAACAAGCATTTTCAACAATAGAAAGTTTCATAACATTTGACAGATTCACAAATTAGTCCTTGCATAAGCTAGATTAAGCTAATACGGACTCAAAAACATAAAAATTACTAAAAACGGACAAAGTTTACTTACTTAAATCGAAGCTCAAAGCAAAAGATGAAAAAAACTAAGTTTTTCCTTAGGTTAGCCCTAAAAACAGAGTAAGAAGAAGATGATGAAAATTTCATCTAATTTATTTTATTTTTAATTTATATACTTAAGTTTTTTTGTAATTCTTTTGTCTTTTATAATTAAACTTAATTAACCTTTCTTAAGCTTAATTTAATCCCTTCATTACACCATCAAATGTCATGCAAATCCACTAACTCAACTTTCATGGTTAATTTGTCTACTTAGTCCCTCTAATCACTTAACTCTATTTTTGTACCTTTTTCAATTTAATCCCTTTTTATTCTATTAATTATCTAAACGTTAAAATTTCATAACCAAATTTTAATACGATGCTAATGAAGTCGTAATTATTTAAATAAATAAATTAATGACTCGACTCATCGAAATTGTGATCCCGAAATTACTGTTTTCGACACCATTGAAAATCGTGCTGTTACAACAATGCTTCTTTTGTAGTGGTCCGCATAAGATGTGGACCGTCCAGAGAGATCTAAGTTGTTCGCGATCAGTAAATGAGAGAAAGCGAAGCCTGATGGGAGTAAGGCTTCAAATCTTCGGTCAATGATACTTTCTCCTACAAAGAGGAATAGTAGGCATGTAAAGTTGATGTTTGTGGGCATCAACATCTCAAGTTAAAGAAATAGTGCTCTTATTGATACGAAAGCATCAAATCTATTCATATCAGAGAAAGCCACGAGCAAACTTTGTTTCTCGATTAGAAAATTGAATAAGAAGATCTAGACTATGAGGTCTCAACTGTGAGAGTAGTATAAGGGGTAAAGCTACAAATCAACGAGTGGGAGGGAAAGAAAGGTTTGAAGGTAATATGTTTAGATGACTATGATTTTTTCTTGGCTTGAACTTCTTGACAGGATTAAGGCATGTATTTTTCCTTTATCGATTATATTCGTATCAATAATGATCTGTAATCATGATATGTTGAGCCGATAAATCGAAACGTGAAAGTTGAAATTAAGGTATTGTCGACAATCCAACTAGTCGAGGATGTTTCATATGAGAGGAATATTGATTAAGTAGATTGGATTACTAAAGAAGCCCTTTTGGAAATGGTAGTAGGGCATAAAAGTAATATAAAGCCTGTTGAGCTATTAGTGGAGCTATCACCTATGAGAGGTGGATTGTGCATCAGACTTTTGGGGTTAATGTGGTGATGCAAACTGGGTAGTTGGGATAGTAAATGCTGTGAGTGAGGTACATCTTAAACACTTTGGTAATTTTTTTCATTCTGACTTATTGACTTGGTATAGACACATGGGGCCTTTCAGTTATGAAGCAGGGCAGTCGAGGGGCTTACAAATCGGAGTTGGCGGGAAATCTAAAAGTTAACCTAGTGTTTAGTGTGAGTGTGTCGAAGCCTAGTTGTGCGGATCAAACGAATTATGATCAAGGCAAGTCATAGTGCGGGGAAGTAAGAGCGGGGGGCTCCTGCGAATGAGATGTACCAACGAGTGAAACTATTCAAGTTAGGCAACGATGAAAGCTGAGACAAATTTTCCAAGGGGTGGGACTACCCCATAATGATACTAGTCGAGAAAGGGTGAAGGCATTGAGAAAGTTTTGAAGCAAATCAAACTAGTGCCATTCTGAGGACACAATGAAAGCGTTGCAAAAATGGGTGGGAAGAATGTCACAGGCTATGGTTCAAAGCCCATGAGCAAAGCACAAAGAGTGTCCCATAGAGGTTGACATATTAAATAGGGCTCATTTGACCCACTTGAACTAGCCCGATTCAAAGAACAAGTGATGAACTCATCTACTCTAAGTGTTGGTGGCCCAACGAAGTACTTAGGGAAAATTAAGGTTACCTTGGTAAATAGGAAAAGTAATCTTGGAAGATTTGTAATCTTAGGGATTATGTAAATCTATTAATTGTAGATAGGCTTTGATCTCGTCCGTCGATGTAACTCAATTTGTACCGTCGGTTTTGGAGAGCTCAACTATAAATAAAAAGTCTCCCTCCCATTTTTAATCATCCATTGTATCTTATTCTTTAAATTAAAGAATATATTGAAAGCATTTACTCAAACACCTAATAACACCTAATGTGGTTTGTTTTTCTATTGTTATTCTGTTCTTTCGAGCTTTCTTTTATCTTTGAGTTGCTTCCGCTTTATAATTCGTTACCTTACAGAATTTTGTAAGAATCTTCACTTTGCAAGAGCTAAGCTGACTTAAACGCATTTGAAGCGAAAGAATGGCCTAAAGCTGCATGAATTGCAAAACGAAAGCTCTAACCCCATGACACTAAATTTATCTTGAAGAATAAAGAAAGATTATGCGTTATATTTTAGGGTTATTAATTATTAAATAATATATTATATATGGGGAAGCGTGAGATGAAGTCACAAATAGAAAAAGAAACAAAAAAAAAAAAAACTTCTGTCTTGGATCTTGATTTTTGGTTTTGATCCGCATAGGACAGACTTTGAATTTGGTTTTTGGCACCCGCACAAGGATTTCGTATTTTTGGGATAATTTTTCTTAAAATTTCAACTTTGAGCAATTTTCTTCCAATTATTTTCTTGTTTTTTATTCCAATTATGAGTAGTTAAATATCTGTTTTAGCTTTAGGTCGATAATTAATTCAAATTATGAGTAGTTAAATATTTATTTTAGTTTTATGTCAATAATTAATTCAATATTAAAATTGTCAGACTTTGAATCGTACGTATATTTTTAAATTTGATATTCATTAATTCTCTAATTTAGGAGATAGACTTAGTCGTCTCATAATATCGTTTTAGCCTTAAAATCGAGAAGGGCTTTTTGATTTGGTGTTGGATGACATATGATTGGTGAACCAATGTGATCAATAATTGTTGGGTTTGGTCCACTAAAAAACAAATTGATGCAACCAATTGAGTGATTGGTTGAATCCATCAAGGGAGTTAACGCTCAAATTTAAATAACTCACGTATTTGAGACCGTTGATTTGAGTTGGGTCCTTTTAGTTCATAAATTTGCATAGGAATTAAATTGTGGTAGTTAATTTCAAGGTTATTCACTTTGTAAGGGTTAGTTGTCGAGTTGTTCCTGTAGTTAATTTACATACAAAAAGAATCGTGATTTGAGGTTGTTCCTCAATCACTATAACTAATTTATCGGTTGGAAGAGAAAATTCGTTGTTTAAAATCTACTTGAAGTTAGAGTCAAAATCATGCCAGAAGCTGAAACTTTTATTACATTGATTACACAATTTTAATTTTGTTTGTTTATTTTTATTGCGCTCAATTTATTTCTAGTATTTATTTTTATTTGAATTTTAATTATTTATTTTATATTTAGATTCAATCTCCCTTCTTTATTTTCATAGGTTCACATAAATTTTTTGTAGTAGGAAATAATACAGTTGATCAGTCTAGTTTATGTGGTATTGACCTTACTTCCTATATTACAAATTTAATTTAATTTCAAATTTATTCTTGGTAGGTTGGACAACTATTAGAAAACATCTTATGTTAAAAAGACAAATTTTTTTATAAAATTTACTCAAGAATTATTGTTGTTGTAAGGGTAAATAATTTGTTTATAAATCCATTAAACATGATTTTAATTCTTAGACATGTTAATTTAAATTCTTTTATTTAAAAATTATATAAAAATATAAAAAGATAAAAAGGTCATCAAAATAATATAATAACCATTTAATAAAATGATATATTAATCATTTCCTAACCAAGAACTCAGTCAAACATTTTACTAATAGTATAGATAAATCGAACATGAAATATAATGAATGGATTGTAAAAATAAAAGTATTAAATACATAAAACCATTTTAATTTTACACCAATATAAGTGAATATGTTTCCTATATCTATACTAGTTATTAATGTTTTACTGATTTTGTGTCACCATCAATCGAGTCACTCACTCGATTAGAGAAATTACAAAAATTTCTTTCTATAATTAAAATAAGTTTTATCATACGCGGGTAATTTAGTCTTTTTATTTTAAAAAACCAATAAAAATATACAAATGATAGTATTTGAACCACAGGCGAACCTAGGGACTAGCAGGGGCCTCAACCCCCCCTTAAAATGAAAAAAAATTCATCTAGGCTCCTGAAAATTTTAAAAATTTTAAATTAATAAAGGTAAAATTGCATTTTGGCCCCCTAAAAATGATAAAATTTTGATTTAATCTTTTAAAATTGCACTTTTACCATCATAAAATTTACATTTTAATTTCGACCCCCCTAAAAAAATTTTCTAACTTTGCCTCTGATTTGAACCCGAATTAATTATTGTATTAGTAAAATCTTTAATTTATTACTCAATTAAAATTTTATTTTAATATTTTTATACATTTTAATTGTTATTATGCATACTTTATTACCTCAACTGATTGATTGTAATTTATTTAATATTTTTTATTTGATATATTTATGTGTTTAAATTTCGTTTTACTTATAATTTAATTTAAATTTTTATTCTAATATTGTACATATTTAATGTGTTATTATAATTAAAAACTCTGCTATTCTAGCATCTTTCTCTTTACTGTACTAGCACATTTTTTAGTTTTCTTTTATAGAATTTTTTCTTTAATCTTTACTACTGTTTCGATGAAGTACATGGAAGGAAATCTGGTTGGATTGTCCCTAGAAGATGTTGAAGAAGAAGAAGGGGGTAAAGTTAACTTTGCTCGATTTGAGATTTGCGGATTCATTGGTGAACTATTTTGTGGGCTCTTTCTTGACAACGTGTAGTCAATTTTTAGGCGATTAGGGTAACGTTGGCAAATGTATGGCATCCTATTGGAGGTATTACTATTACGGATTTGTCTGAGGGACGATTTCTATTTCGATTATACCATAAAGTTTATGTGAACATTCTAGAAGCAGGGGGTCCATGGAATTTCAATTCCCACCTCTTGCTGATGCGCAACTTGCAAGATAGGGATGATCCTAAGGTAATTCCACTAAATTCTATTGATTTTTGGGTTTTGGTTAAGGGGTTACCTTACGGGTTTGTGTCGAAAACAGTGGCGAAGCAAATGGGGAATTTCATTGGAATGTTTCTTGAATATTACAACAAAGCGGTGTCTCTTGGCTATGCTGGTGCTCTTCGAGTAAGAGTGCGTACAAAGGTCGAAAAACCTTTGAAATGTAAGAAATGTATCGTGTTTCCCAATGGTTCGACGACTTATATTAAATTTGCTTATGAGAAACTAACTTTGTTTTGCTTTCTCTGCAATAAATTGGGTCGCGAGGATAGTTTTTTCCCCTACATGTTTTACAGGAGAAGCAAGAGCTAGTTTTTGGTTGGGACTTGTCCTTGAGGGCCCCATTCTGGCATGCAGCAGTACCAACTAGTCGGTGGCTACGGGAAGAAGGAGTTAATTCTCCAAATTTGGAAAGCCCTATCTTCGAGGAAAGAAATCCCAAGATGAGGACGGTTAGGTTGAAATCAAGGCAATCAGATTCTTGCCAAAATACTAAAGGTCAACACAAATTTAATAGAGAAACCAAACAGCCGAATTTGGGCTTAATGAAGAATGAGCCAGTTGTAGGTATAAGGGGTCATACATTTAGGTTGTATATTAGAATAACCCAATGAGATAAGAAGAAGGACTTAAGAGGCCACACATTCAACCTGAAAAATTAGAGGAACGGGTAATAGGTTATGATGCGGGTTCAAACAATGAATTATCGATAGGCTATGCTCAGCGAGCTAGCCAAGCCCAATGAAACTCTTAAGTTGGAACCTTTGGGGTTTGGGTAACCGCAAGACGATTCGTCGCCTTAGGCATACGTTGAGGCATTTTAACCCTTTTTGTAACTTTCTTGATGGAAACAAAATTACAAAGTACAAAGAGGAAAGGGTTCACAAGAGTTGCGATTTCACTAATGTTATTGATTTGCCTTCTATAGGGAGTGGAGAGGGACTTAAATTCAGTTCGAAATAGAATTGTTTGGTTACTCTGAGGTCTTCCTCAAGTAACCATATTGATGTTATTATCACAAAGCATTCAGATGAAAATTGCTGGACGTGCATTGGTTTTTATAGGGCTTCATAGGAGAATCAATAGAATGAAACATGGTGGTTATTAAGATAGTTAAATGATTGCGCGGATGTAGCTTGGTTAGTGATTGGAGACTTCAATGAAATTTAATTTTCATTTGAAAAACAAGAAGGTTTACCTAGAAGCGACAGACAAATGAAGGCTTTTAACAATGCATTAGAGGACTGTGCTCTTAAGGATTTGGGCTATGAGGGGGTTTGATATATTTGGGAGAGAGGTAGGTGAACAAGAAACAATATAAGGGAGAGGTTGGACAAAGGTGTTGCTAACAGTGCGTGGGGTTAAATTTTCCCTCGGTATCAGGTATCACACTAGCTACACTCATTCTCTGACCATTTTTCAATTATCGTGGATACTAATATGGTATTTAGAAACAACTGAGTTTGGCACTTTAAGTTTGAAGCAGCTTGGTTAATGAAGGAATCATATGAACCTAAGGTTGCACAACTCTGTGCTGTTTGTCAAGGCTTGAATAAATGGTTCTAGAGAATTAGTCGTGAGAAACAGATCTCAATGGCTACTCTTCATAATCAGATTGAGCAATTAAGCTCATTGCCCCTATCGGAGGATGTGTTGAAGGAGTTAATGGATGCCCGACTTTCAATGAATTTTGAAGTAAACAAGGAAGAGATATACTGGGAACAACGTGCAAGAACAAACTGGTTGAAAAATGATGACAGAAACACTGCTTTTTTCCATCAATTTGCTTCCGCTCGAAAATGCCAAAATCGAATTGATAGAATAGAGGATAGCACAAGGGGTTTTGTTGAAGGTGATTTGGAGGTAAGGAGAGTAGCAAAAGATTACTTTGAGAAATTATTTTCTTCAAAGGGGGTATCGAATGAGGAAGGAGTGTTCAAAGGTGGCAATTGTTGCATCTCGGTGTCCATGAATGCTAGCCTTAACAAGACTTTCATGAAAGTAGAGATCACAAGTGCTCTAAAATCTAGGGCACCTTTGAAGGACTCTAGGGCAGACGACCTGAGAGCGATCTTCTATCAATGTTTCTAGCACATTTTGGATGATGAGGTGGCGGACTACTGCATCGACCTCTTACAAAGTGATATTCCTTTATTTGTTATTAATCATACACATATTGTATTGATTCCCAAAGTGAACAATCCACTTAGCTTGACAAATTGTTGTTCTATAAGATTATGTAATGTTATATACAAGATTGCTTTAAAAGCTCTCGTTAACAAGTTTCAAGAAGTGCTCCATTTGTGTATCGATGAAGTACAGAGCACATTTGTTCCTGGATGCCTCATATCAGATAATATTGTCGCTACATATGAGGTTTTGCACTCCTTGAAGCATCAAAGATTGGATCGGAAGGGATGTTTGTGCTCAAAATTGATATGAGCAATGCATATGATTGGGTCGAGTAGAGGTTTGTTGAGTTGATGCTCCTGAAATGGGTTTATCTGCTAATTGGGTTAATAGAATCATGAGTTTTGTTACTTCGGTTAATTATTTGGTGGCGACGAATGGTGTAGTGGGAGATTAGTTCTATCCAACTCGTGGACTTCGACAAGAGGATCCCTTGAGCCCATATTTGTTCTTAATAAGTGGGGAGGGACTCTCAGCTTCACTTCGAACTAATTGGGAAGGTGATAGGTGCAAGGGTAGCTCAGGGAGCACCTCGGATATCTCATTTATTGTTCGCAGATGATATCCATATATTTGGGGAGGTTACGACCCTTGGTGCTTCAAATTTGTTGGAGGTATATGCTAACTGTTTAGGACAGCTAGTAACCTTTGCAAAGTCAAGTATGTTTTTAGTGCAAATGTGGATAATAATAACAGAGCGAATGTGGGTTGCATTTTAGAGGTTCCTCATGCAGATAACTTGGAATGGTATTTGGGGCTACCTTGTTTTGTAGGAAAAAATAAAAAAAGGGCTTTTGCTTATTTTCGGGATAAGATAAAAAGTATAATCTCATCTTGGAGTACACGGATATTATCAATTAGCAGGCGTGAGGTGTTTATTAAGTCAGTGCTTTAGGGTATTCTTACATATGCGATGATGTGTTTCTTACTCTCAAAGTCCTTTTGTCAGGAGCTCGAGGTTATCTTAGCAAAGTTATGGTGATAGAATTTGGCTGAGAAGAGGGGCATATATTGGTGTGGTTGGTCATATCTTAGTAACCTAAAAGAGGATGGTGGTATGGGCTTTTGAGACCTAACAAAATTCAATATCGCCTTTCTGGCTAAACAAGAGTGGAGGTTATTAACAAATCCTTCCTTCATGATGGGACGCATCCTAAAAGCAAAGTATTTTCCAAGTTCATGATTCCTAAATTCTCAGCTAAGCTCAAATCCATCGCTAATTTGGAGAAGTGTTTGGAGTGCCAGGAAATTGCTTAAAATGGGCCTTAAGTGGAGAGTTGGATCGAGAAATCGAATGCGAATATGGGAGGATTTGGCTTTCGGATCACTTCCATAGAAAAATTAGAATTCCTTGCACTAGATCGGTTGAACGTGTTTTAGAGCTTGTAAAGATAGATAAGATGTTGAAATGACAGTTGATTGATTCGCTGTTCTCTAAAGAGGAAGCTTTGCTCATCAAAGGTATACCTTTACCATCCTCTCCTCAAGATGATAGTATTGTTTGGGGGGAGAAAAGACAAGGGTTTATACAGTTCGCAGTGGTTATCGCTTTCTACTACAACAAACTAGTTTCACAATGGAAGAGAATGAATTGTTGTAACGACCCGAATTAGGGGTTGTCGGAAAAAGTAGTTTCGAGACTCTGTATTTGTGAACCGAACCCGTAAAATATTTAATAAAAATATTTACGAAAATAAATCGTAGAATAATTGCTCATCGAATAAATAATTTTAACATAATAGTGATTTAATTAATTGTGACGACTAAATTGCATAAGTGGTAAAAGTATGAATTATAAAAAGGATTTTAATTGAAAAAAAAAAGGGAAAGGACCAAAGGGGAAAATTCCCCCGTTTGGAATTCATTAGTGTCGTTAGGTATATTGGGTTTGTTCAAATTTTTGCTTAAATTTTACAATTTAAAATAAATTTAAGTGATGATTATAATAGGCATGGGTGTTGGAAGAAAGAGAAGAAAAATATCTTTCTTCTTTTAAGCTTCAAATTTCGGCAGTAAGGAGAAGGAGAAAAGAGAAGAAAACTTTGGGTTTTTTTCTTAAGTTCAATCTTCAAATTGGTAAGTTTAATCAAGTCCTTTTCTTGTAATTTTTACGTTTTTAGAATCCCGATACCTCACCCTTCATGATCCGTGACGTATTTTTCATTTTTATTGGAAATGTTTAATACTACCATTGTTGGGTAGATAGAACTTTAATGCTAGTTGAAATATGTTGGAGCTAGAAGTGAAATAAAAAATAATGAGTGGGATAAATAGTTAATTTCAATTATTTTAAGGTAAAATTTGAAAGTTTGATAAGTTGGTGTAAAAATGAGAAAATGGAGAATTAAATTTAGTTAGAATAATATGGATGTGTTTTAATAAAATACAAAATCGTAGACGAGTAGCTCGGAAACTACGGTTGGTGTTTCTATAACTTAACTAGTTTATTAAATCATCAAATTATAATTAATTGCTCAAAATAGAAATCAAAGTATGAAAATAAAGTATGAGATTCTCTACTCAATTTGGTTGCTTTGAATAAATTGATGATATAAGAATTTAATTGTATATTCTCCATGTATAAATGTATGATGTGAAATTATGATATTGGTAAATTTATGCTTATTATTAGATTTCATTTTAAATGCATTTTTGTTGTGAATAAAATTAAATGTGGAAATGTGGTTTGATATTAAATGGAAATTATTACCTTATTAATTGTTCGGGTCGAGTTGGATATAGATGGCATGTCATAGGATAGGAAGAGTTCAGTGTTACTTCGACTATGAGTCGATGAGGCACTAGGTGCCAATTTACTTCGGTTTAACCGATGAGACATTGGGTGTTAACTTTATTTTAGCGCAGGATGCGATTTATTACTTCGGATTTCTCCTATGAGGCACAAGGTGCCAAACTGGTGTGTTGGTTAGATTTGTGTATCCGTCAGAGTCTGAGTCGTGTTAATAGGGAACTATAAATGATGAATATTATGATTATATGGAATGAAAATGTTATGAATGTTGTAATGAAAATCAAGGATATGAGAAATGATTATGCATGAAATATAATATGCATAATAGACATGAGAAATTCATTGAGGAATTAAGAAATGGTATATAAGACATGCATTGGTATAATGTATAAAAAGAATAAAGGCGAAAATACGGAATAAATTGTGTGTTGAGACCAAAGAAAAGGTAATGGTACATGTAATTAAATAATATGCATGAATAGAATCTGTATTGAAAAAAAAATATGATCAATCGTATTATGATACACATATAGTATGTGTGGTTAGTATATTGATTCATGAGTAAGAAGGTAAATTTAACATGAGTTTTATTAGCTTAAATTCTATATAATGTATATGTATTATTTAATGATGATTATAGAAATGAAAATATTATGAAATGCACATCAAGGATCCAAACAAGATCTGAATATGCATAAAGATCTTATGACATAATATAAATAAATATATATATAGATATGTGTGTGTGAATGTGTGTATGAATTGATGAAATGCATAATGTAACTAAAATCTTTATGTATATGGTATCATTAAATTGATGTTGATATAGCATGAACAATAATTGAATAAATTCCTTAAATGTATTTACATATATATATATATATATGAAAATAGTAATACCACTAAGTTATACTCAGCATATGTTTTGTATTATATGCGCAGGTTAGGTGCATATTATATATATACGTGATTCAGCATCCAAGGATAAATCCGTACTCAAGTAATTGTGAATTTGATTTAATTTGGATCAACATGTACCTAGGTAAAGTCGTGTTTTACGGTGTTTTTGTATTTTGTAAAATTTTGGTGGAATGTATGTCTTTAGTATCTTTGAGAAATTACAAATTGATGTTTTGATGTGGCTTATTAATATGCTAATGTGATTACCATGAAACTGTGGACTTATTTCAGTAGTTTTACCCTTGTACCGATAGAACTCTGATGGTTGATTGTGATTTCGGTAGAACCCATCAGAGTATAGGTAGAAGTGCAGGGAAAAAAGTATTTTAGCTATTGACTTGTATTGTGTCGGTAGAAGTCTCAATAGTATCGGTAGTCGTACAGTAGTTTCGATAGTTCGTTTTGTAGTATCGGTAGATGAATATGTTCTACCTGTAGATTGCAGAGTTGTATTGATAGAATATTCACAACTATCGGTAAGATTTTACAGTTATTTTCGAGTTTTTACTGAATTGAGTACTACTGATACTTAATCACCCAAGTACCGGTAAAAGATTCTCAATCATTAAATTTATTGTGAAAAAAATGATATAAATAAAGTATTTTCAAGGGTCAATAATACTAATGTTTTATAAGCATAATATAACATTAACAATAATATAGAGTTAAAGTCTTAAATTTGTTTTTTATTAAATTAAAAATTTGTTATGACACTCCTTTACTCAGGCTCGACGACTGGGCCGGGTATAGGGTGTTACAATTGTTAAAGCAGATTTGGGTTGTGGATTGTCCTCCAAAAATTGGTATACACCTATGGAAGTTGATACATTCATTTCTACCAACAAAAGCGATGTTATATGACAAACGAATTGCATCTGATCCAGTTTGTCCTAGATGTCACATGGATAGGGAAACTGTTACTCATGTCTTTCGGTTCTGTACTTTTGCAAAGAATGTGTGGACTGCTTTGGGTTACCACTCTAACATGCAAGATGCATCAATGAGCTTTGTAGAGTGGTTAGTGGTTATAATGGATGTTTGACCAACATAGTATTATGCAGAAATCAGAGATTAGCATTACTTTATGGGGTATGTGGTTTGCAAGGAATAAACTAGTGCATGAAGGAAAGAAGCAGGGGGTTGGTGAGCTAGTTTATCAGCAGATACGGGAATGAGTTGGATGCCCTAAATGCTGGGAAGTCTCCTGTGAATTTGACAGAGAATGTGTGATGGTCTCTTCCGCCAGTGGGTTTGGTTAAAGTCAATGTTGATGCAGGATTCAAACTGAACCAAAAAAAATCATCATCGGGTGTTATTATCCACGATGAAACAGGGAATATTTTGGGTGCTTGTAGTCGGATCACTTACCCTGTGCTTTCGGCGTTTGCAGCAGATGCAATTGCTGTGAACCATGGCCTACACTTTGCACGCGACCTGGGATTCCTGTCAATTATCATAGAAGGGGATTCAAGATCAGTCTTTACCAAAATCAACACTGAAGAAGATGACCTTTCAGAGATTAGTGCCCTCACCTGGTCAGCAAAAGAATTCGCAAAGAATTTCCAGCTTTGTCGTTTTAACTTCATCGGACGATAGGGAAATAAGGCAGCGCATGCATTGGAAAAAAGCAGGGTTCCGCCACGATAAAGATTGCTTTTGGATAGAAGAAGCTCCGGCTAATGTTGCGATGATGGCTGATGAGGATCGTTGTCTTCATGACCCTCCATAACCCTTCTGTTTTCCTTCATTGTCTTGGGGATTTCTGGTTTTTAGCCCCAATTTTAGTTTTCTAATTCTCTACGAGCTTCTCGTGAAGTTGATTTTTGGTTTGTGAGCAGTTGTCGATCACTGTCTACCCTAGTCTGGGGGTGGTTTTTCATTTCTGATTTGTTTTATCAAATGTTATGTTTGGTTGTTTTGATCTAGAACACTTGTTGCATTTGTTGAGTTTAAGCAATAAATTGCCTGGCTTTTATTAAAAAAATATGTGCTATTATATAATTAAGTATTTTTAAATCATATGTTTTATTGTTTATTACATTTTATGCTTAAACATATATACAATTATAGAGCCAAATAGAGGTTTAGGAGTCATGCCCCTCAAAGTTTAAAAATTTTCAATTTAATTTTTCATAAATATATTATGAATTTTTTTAAAAATAATAATAATTTAATTTAATTTTTTAAAAATTATAAAAATATAAATTATTAAAATAAAAAAATTATTTTATTTCTAATATTGCATGTATATGTATTCTGAATTCGTGATTTCATTTCTAATAATTTACTACATCCTTTAAAATTCATTAACGTGATGATGAGTATTGGAATTTTAAGAATAGTGAAGAAAAAGAAGCCGCCTATACCCAGTCAACAACCATTATGTACACCCACGTTTAATATAAATATTATACTACAACTGAAAAACGTTAAATTTGCCAGAAAAAAAAAACCCGGAGAACGTTTAATAATATAGATATAGTTATTATAATATAACTGAAAAACGTGGGAGTAATTTCGTGGAAGCCTACAAGTAATGAGAAACCATGTCAAGAAATTTTTTTCTTACAGTTCATCCCACTAAGATTCTACTCATTGGTTGTTGGGGCTGTATGTATCTTTTCCCACTATCAAATACCTGCCAAGCTCGAAAGCTGACCTCTAAAAGCTTGACCAAACTCCCCCAAGTCTCTGAAAAAAACATCTATGAAGTAGTTAAGGAATTTAAGTATAAAACCCAGTTAGGGAAGAGAGGAAACAATTGGGACATCAGAAAGGATTGAGTGGGGGGTTGATAGATCAGTAGATAACTAGATATGGAGAAAGCACTCAATAGGCAGAGAGTTTTGCTTCATCATTTACGACCCTCTTCTTCTTCTTCTTCTTCTTCTTCTTCTTCTCATGAATCTGCTGCTACTCTCTTTGTAAGCTTAATCCTTTGCATTAGATTTTTCTTCTTCTTGTTTTTGTTTCTCCTTTCATTTTAGAAAATGGGTTTGCTTTCATTTCAACAGCCTTCAAAATGTGCGGCTGGGGATAGCGCTGCTTATCGCCAGACGGCTGCCTTCGGGGACGATGTT
The DNA here is from genome assembly GCA_039519145.1 of Kokia cookei. Classification (NCBI taxonomy): domain Eukaryota; kingdom Viridiplantae; phylum Streptophyta; class Magnoliopsida; order Malvales; family Malvaceae; genus Kokia; species Kokia cookei. The sequence goes on along the minus strand of CM076904.1, from coordinate 23,092,550 downwards.
GTGATTGTGGCGTAAGTTGTTTTACAGTATCCTTTTCTTCCCTACTCTAAATCCTTTATTTTATAAATATTTGTTACTTACACAGGGCATGCCGCACTGCAATTTGTAAGGCCAAACGTGGAGGCTTCAAGGATACACTTGCAGATGATTTACTTGCCCCTGTTTTGAAGGTTAAATGTTGCTTTTGGTTTTTGCATTGAGCTGTCGTTGACTTGTTCCCTCCTATCTTTAACTTAATTCTCCATGGCATGCAGGCTTTGATAGATAGAACAAAGTTGGACCCAAGTGAAGTTTCTGATATAGTTGTGGGTACGGTTTTGGCACCCGGCTCACAAAGAGGAATCGAGTGTAGGATGGCTGCATTCTATGCTGGTTTCCCTGGTATGCCTCTTCTTTCATTTCATTTGTTAATTGCTACTGGCATGGTGTCACCAAGGTGTTTACTTTACTATGTTGATAATAGAGATGTCAATTGAAAAGCATGCATTGACTTCTAAATTGTTGGTTTAATTTACATTTTACAGTCCCTTTTCATATACATATTGCTAATAACATTCGTCAACCAGATACGGTGCCGATTAGAACTGTCAACAGGCAATGTTCATCTGGCCTACAAGCAGTCGCTGATGTTGCTGCTTCCATAAAAGCAGGATTTTATGATATTGGTAAAGATACTATGCCTTATCTATTTATACGAATGCTGAGACAGATTTATTTGACTATGAATGACATTCACCTTGTTGGATTTGTATGAAGGCATTGGTGCTGGATTGGAGAGCATGACAACTGACAAAGTTGTTCCTGGGGTTCCCAAAGTTAACCCAAAGGTATTATGAACAAATAGTTTGTACTCACTATCTAGGATATCTTTTACATTAACTTGGTAACATGCAACTTATTTTCACAGGTAGAGAGCTTTGCCCAAGCCCGGGATTGCCTTCTTCCTATGGGCATTACTTCTGAAAATGTTGCAGAACACTATGGTGTGACACGGCAAGAGCAAGACCAGGCTGCTGTGAGTTCTGTGCATTTACTTTTATATACTGATATAAGCTTAATCATTATCAGTCTGAAACGCCTGCGATTTGTGAACATAGGTTGAATCTCATCGACGTGCTGCTGCTGCAACAGCCTCTGGTAAATTCAAAGATGAAATTGTCCCTGTACTTACCAAGGTAAGTTTTGTGTAGTTAAGTTATTCTGGTTTAGGATTGTTTTATGATGCTTGGTTAACTTGTTTTAATCTGCAAAGATTGTGGATCCCAAAACTGGAGAAGAGAAGGCAGCCACAATTATGGTAGATGATGGAATCCGCCCAAACACAAACATGGCAGATTTAGCAAAGTTGAAGTCTGCATTTAAAAAGGATGGAACCACCACTGCCGGTATATATAACCACAAAACTTGTGAAATTCTAAGAACAACAATATGCAGTTGTATGAAACTTGGGTTACAGCTTGCAACATTTTTTTTCTTAGGAAATGCAAGCCAAGTAAGTGATGGTGCAGGAGCAGTCCTCCTTATGAAGAGAAGTTTGGCTATGCAAAAAGGACTTCCAATCCTCGGTGTTTTCAGGTAATGAGAACTTATGGACCGATTACCATAGGAGAATTTTAGGTGGGAGTGGATATATAAATTCACATTTGTAAGCTGTTCACACTGCTTGTTTTTGCTCCTTTTTTATAGGAGTTTTGCTGCTGTTGGTGTGGATCCTGCTGTGATGGGCATTGGCCCTGCTGTTGCTATACCGGCTGCTGTAAAGTCTGCTGGTCTTGAACTTGATGATATAGACTTGTTTGAAATAAATGAGGTGATGGGTTTCTTTAGTTTATTTTATTTTGAGAGTGAATCAAATTTAAGCCCTACTTTTTTTTTTTTTTTTCTAATTATGCAATATGTATTTTGCTTCAGGCATTTGCATCGCAGTTTGTATACTCTTGCAAGAAATTGGGGCTTGATCGAGAAAAGGTCAATGTTAATGGAGGTGCAATAGCCCTTGGGCATCCTTTGGGTGCTACAGGTACTTAAAAAAACAATTGCCCTGGTCAACCAACCTGGTTGCTGCATGGAAGTGGCACACAAGCCAATACACAGATAAACATATATTACTGTATAAATATGTATTAAGTTTTGCTATACACTAATCTATGTATCAGGAGCTCGCTGTGTCGGAACTCTATTGAATGAGATGAAACGTCATGGGAAGGACTGTCGCTTTGGAGTGATCTCAATGTGCATAGGTATCCTTATCCTTCTCTCCCTCCCTCTAACCGAGGATTAAACTGAAATGTTAAGCCTTGTTCATTTCCTTTCTTTATCCGAATCTCTTGTCATTGCAGGCAGTGGAATGGGGGCTGCTGCTGTTTTTGAAAGGGGGGACTGCGTTGATGAATTCTGCAATGCTCGTTCTGTCCACAAAAACCACCTTCTCTCCATGGACGCTCGATAGAGATGTTTGTGGTATCTTAAATGTTTGCTTTATGTATCCGATAAAACTTGGCATATTCCCAAGCAAAAGTTAGATAATTATGTCGATTTCAAGATCCTTGGAATGGCTTTATTCTTCTATACTAAATGTTCATGTTTGCTTATTTGCCATAGATTATTCCTAAGAATGCAGAAGCTAGTGGATTACCAAAGCATTCACCTTGATCATATAGCTAAAATTGAATTAGAGATACCGAAGTCAAAGTTATGATTCGCATAATCAAATCATTAACCATTACAGTAATTGTGACCAACTCTGTCCTATAATGAAACCTGGGGAAACTTACAGTGATTAAGGTCTAAATGATAAGAGGTTTCCTTCTATGCCAGAGTTCTCAGAAACTGGGAACTTGATAACATTGAAAGGGAAAAGCCTAAAAACCAAAAGAGCTGACAGTCTCATTCTGGATCAGGTGAGCCTCCTGGGACCAGCTGCAATGTACAAAAAAGAATTATTATGAGAAATTTCGATAGTGGAATTCATTGCAATTCTTCATTTAAGGCAGCATTTGGTTTCTCTTGTTCAAACTGATACATTGCCCCTAGTTGGCAATCAACAGTTCTACACTTCATATGCTTAACCATATAATGCAATCCTCAAATAAATATGCCAATCCTAAGTATGATCTAAAGAAGTCGATTAACTGGGTCACAAATCATTTAAACTTACAATGGCAATGTTATTTCCATTAAGCAAAATTTGATCAAGCTTCGTGATCCGTCTTCCCTCAGTAGTGATCTCGCTGTGATTCAACAGAAACGAAAAAACAATCAAGACCAACACCAGTGATAAACATTCTCCAATTACTTGTGTATACAAAAACAGGGAAAATTCGTTGCTAGGCCAATACAAGTCAATCAAAAGTGCACCTCTTCTCATTATTATCAAGCACATGAGTAAGAAAATCAATCACCTTATCACTCTCAAAAGAAAAAAAAACATCACATAGTAAAATAATGAAAAAAAAGTACAATCAAGCAATGAATATCAAATTGGAAGCAACGTAAAAGAATAAGCAGCAGTGTAGTTAGCTAAGTGAGCAGACATCCAGCCCAAAACATTGGCTACATAGATTGCTGGTTCTTGATATGTTCCAAGGATTCCAATGATACAAAGTTATCAGAGATCAAAATGGTTTGCTGAAAAACCAAACTCTGACAGAAGGCACCAATTTTGTGAAGAAAACTAGTTCTAGATTACACCCTATCAGAACAAACTTTTAAGCCATCTCACTTTCTCCGGTTACCACCTTGCTACTGAGAAAGAATTCAAACATTGAACCGAAAGATGAAAAGCAAATCTTCAATTCATCAGAATATTCAGGGCAAACAATAATCATGGGACAAAGAGGGATACCATAAATTTGAAATTTGTTTAAATACATGCAACATTCTCTTTCCCGTCACTTTCCTAACAAGATTTTACATAAAACCCTAACACACACAAGGAAAATCAAAGCCTAGATATGATGTCTAATCTATATCTAAACATTCAAAGAGAGAAAGGGGGAGAGGTTTACTATTCGGTGACATCTTCAAGGACCATGTTAACGTAGACATCGAAGCCTCTGAGAGTACCCACAAGCTCCTTGTCACCTTTCATTATCACCCAAATTTTGGACCCTATGCACCTGTCTATCAACTCTGCAAACACAAAGCAAGCAAACCCAAATCAGAATTTAATCCAACTTTCTCGAGAAATTTAAGGCAAAGTGAAAAAGAAAAACTGTCACCAGATGGAAGAAGCTGTGAGGGATTGTTTGCCATTGGTCTGAGAGAGCTGTTCACTCAAAAGTAAAGCTCCCAATTGTTTGATTCAAGTTTTCTGTAATCGTAATGGAACGAATTACTAATACTATCAGTATGTCAAACAGGCCCTGTCGACCCAATGGACTTCAAAATTTGCCCGACCCAGCACCTCCGTGCCAGCCAAGCAGGGCCCTTTATCAACCGCTAATAACAACATTGCACTGTCAACAAATATTTGTTATTTTTTAGGGAATAACTTAGGATCATCCTAAACTAAAATTTTTAGGTAACAATAAAATTTTATTACATGAAATTATTATTTTATATTTATTTATAGAGAAATTATTTTATGAATCATTCTCATCATATTATTCATTGTCTCTTTGCAAATATTTAATAGTATTTCAATAATTTTTTTATGTCATTGAAATATTATTTTGATAATTTTTTTACTTGAATCTAAAATCTTAAACCTTAAACTCAAAATATAAAAATCCATAACCTCGATCTTTTAAACCTTGAACTTGAACCTTAAATCTTGAATTTTAAACTCGTAACTTGAAACCCCAAACCTTTAGACCTTAAACCCAAATCCTAAATCTTAAACTTTTAAACCCTAAATCTTAAATCCTTAATTCAAAATTATGTGTCAATAACATGAAAAAAATTGCACAAAAATTATTGTTTCTTTTAAATTGGTTACACAAAAAAATACTAACTTGTGAAAAAGAATAAAATGATTAAAATTTGTAAAAGAAAAAAATTGTTATGAATGCAATTAAACGGTGGTTCAACATTTCATCTTCTTCAACCTTTCACCTTTCATCTCCCTTAAACCTTTCATCTTCTTGTAACTCTTTTTTCTTATTTATGTATTAAAATATGAAAAGTCTAATCTCCTTATATATATAGTGGAGTATACTACTTGGAAGGATGATGAAAAATATAGAATGCAATAGAAATCCTCATATTCTCATATCCATCATTTATCTATTATTTTTGTTTATAAAAAAATATTTTTTATAATTTAAAAAATTAATTATTTTAAGTAATTAAGTTAAGTTAAGTTGAAAAATATATTAGATATACATGAGTGTATAATAATATTTTATTATCTTTAAATGACGTGACACTATTTCATTGGTTTCTAAAAACTATACTTTTTAGAATTGATTTTAATATAATTTATTCCCTACTTTTTATGTCTATTTTCACAAAATATAGTTTGATGATGGAAAATTTTTTAAATTGCCTTCAGAACATATTCAATAAAAAGTCAACTCATCTTGTAAAAAGCTTTATTTAACTCTTTGAGACCTCCTAAGTGGACAGTTCCTTTCTTTTTGGCCAAGATTGCTTTAAGTAACTTAACTCCAATAAGAACATTATGAGAGAGAAGTCTTTTGCTCGTCAACTTGTGACCATGTTGGTTCTTTTCCATGGCTCTACTAGACCACTTCTTATTGGTGAAAGCTTGAACTCTGCACCTGCTACTAATAATGCAGCTACGGTTTTTACTTAGCCCTTTCTTCCCTAATTAAGAGCAATGATGATCTGGGGTTTTTCTTTGCAAATATATCCAAGAATCCAAATCATGTAGTGGTTGAAGTTGATGAACCAACTCAGAAAACTTTGGAACTTCCAAGCAGTCAACCTTTTTGCTTCTACTATTATAGAACACCAACTTACCTAAAGATGCAGATAATGTTAGCAGACTAAGCTGAGTTAGTTTGCTTCTGTTAAAGTTAGTTGTAACTATAAGAGTATAGTCAAGTTCTGTATAAATACTGGTATACAAGTTGAAGTGAGATGTGATTCTAAAGTACAAATATTATTCACATTCTTGAGTTAGTTCATTTTCTAATAAGGCAAGTAGATATGGTATCAGAGGTATAAATTTTTTTTTCCTGTTTCGTTTCTTGCTGTGATGGAATCTACCATTGCCACCGGTGGTAAGACCTTTAGTCCTCTTATGTTTGCATCTCAGAAGATTGCTACACTAGTTGATGATGGGAATTTTCTTGCCTGGAAGCACATGTGTTGCAGTTGTCAAAACCCATCGTCTTCATTCCTATCTTGATGGTACTGTTTCTATTATTTCATCTACAATTCATAATGAGGATGGTTCTTCAGTAGAAAATCCTAAATTCATACAATATGAGGAACAAGATGTTGTGATTTCAACATGGTTATTTTTTACGGTCAGTCCGACTTTGCACAATCGATTGATTGGGGATTCCTCCTTTGCTGCTCACCTATGGTCAACCTTGAAACGAATCTTTGGCCATCAATTTGCTATAAAGGCGATGAGGTACCGTTCTTTACTTCATAATTTTCGAAAGAATGAGATGAGCATGTCTGATTATCTTACCGGAATCAAACATCTCTGTGATTGTTTGGTTGGATGTGGACAACAAGTAATTATGGAAGAACAAAAATCGACTATTCTCAATGGGTTGCCACCAAAATATGACCATATAGTGTCTATTATTACCACCAGCCAAGTGCCTATTGATGTGTAAGGGATAACAACAGCTTTACTTGATGCTGAGGCGCGTCAAAATGCCCGTTTAGCACAGGTGACAGTTATTGCCAATGTAGCTACTCATACTGCCTCTGTGCTGGTGTTTCTTTACCATCATATACTGGAAATCCTATGTCTTCTCATAATCCAAGATCTATGATGGGGTATAAAAGAGGTAGAAGTCGTGGAAGATTTGGAGGAGTTAACCAAAGTGTTAGATATGTGGCAAACTTGGCCATGTTGCTTGTAAGTGTTTCTTTCGTTATGAAGATGATGATAATGTGGATTCTTATTCTATATCACAGTCAACTCACTCACCTCAAGATGTAGCAGCTCATCATTGTTATATTGATTGTGGTTCACATCAAGTGTTTGGAGGTTCATCACATAATGTTCACAATGTTAGTTCTTTTCACTCATCTGTGCCAGTCAATCATCTTGCTCAGTCTCATGTTGCATCTACTGTAGCTACACCTCATACTGTGAATGACTCTGCCTGGTATCCAAACAGTGGGGCCATTGCACACTTGATAAATGATACTACCCATTTGACTCATAGTCAACCTTATACTAGTGCAGGTAAAGTGGTTATTGGTGATGGTAAGTCCATTCCTATTTCACATGCCGGTGTTTATTTTTTATCATTTAGTATTGACAAGTTGATGATTAAAGATTTTTTGCATGTGCCTCAAATACATAAGAACTTATTGTCTATGTCTAAGTTTGCTAAAGACAATTAAGTTTATTTCGAGTTTCATCCTTTTTGATGTTATGTGAAGGATATAGCGACAAACCAGATCCTTCTTCAAGGTCCTGAGTATGGTGGACTGTATCGGATTCAATCAAGAAAACAAGATAAGTAGGTCTTTAGTGTTGTTAGCATGCCTCAGGATAGAACGTGCTTTACATCAGATGGTACACTTGTTGATTTGTGGAACAAGAGGCTTGGACATCCTTCAATTGACGTCTTAGCTAGTTATTAGTATCAAGAACTAAGAGTTTTTCATTGTGTAACGCTTGTGCTTTAGGCAAAGCGCATAAGCTGCCTTTTAGTGTTTCTACTTCTGTGTATAATGCACCTGATAGCATTAGAAAAGACCATTAAATTCTCCCTAATTAGAGTATAATTTGTTCCCTTTGTATCATATTTGGCATACATTTTCAGCATTTTACACTTAGTAATTACATTTTCTAAGTCAGTGTTGTATGGTCTTATTTTCTTTCATTTTATCCCATTTGTGCCACTAATGTCGTTGTATTTAGTATCAGTTTTTGCATTTAAAGATGTCAGTGCAGGAATCCATTTTAGAAGATCGAAGCTAGAAAGCGTTCAGAGTTGTGGCCACAAGTTCAATATAGAACTGCGCCCAAATATGTCACCGCATGAATACTTCCAGATTGTAACAGGGACTTTACGCTGCTAACATATCCAGAAGCACTAGCGCATGAAAATGTCAAGTTGTCACAACAAATAAAAATATAGATTTACGTCCAGTAATGTTGCGAAAACTTGCAACTTACTAATACATAAACCAGATTTGTGTGAGTGTACAGTTGGAGTAACTAACTTGTACAACTGCAAGAAAGTTAGATTTGAGAAAAGGAGGATACATGTACTGGTGAAAAAAAGATAAATAGAAGGGAGAGAGAACAGATCATCATCAAGCTCGTGAAGAAATTAATTCCATATTTTTCTGATTCTTTCTTAAGTAAGCTACCATGGAAGCTTAACTTTCTAAGAGGGTGATCTGATGCGACGAGAAGGCAACTACTTCCAACGAGAAGTATCTAAGTGCAATGCAAGAGGAGCAATTATGGAAGGATTCTAGTAGGTTAGAAATAGAATGCTTCAATTTCTTATTTAATTCCTCTTAAATGTTGATAAATTCTGTTGACTTTAATTGTGTATGGAAGTACCTATTAATGTTAGATCTACTATGGTTTCTACTCAATTCTTCTTATTTGTTTATCTTTGGATTTAACTGTTTTAACCATGGAAGTGTGATTACAGTCACAATCATTGAAAGGTACAGTGACAAAGTTAGATTAACAAGCAAGACAATGGAAGTTGCTTGAGGCAAGAAAGAATTCTGGCCACTTGTTCTCAAATGCAAAGCATTGCCAGCACTGGAAGGTGTGGCTAATGTGAGTGTTTGGGTCTTTGCTAAATAAAGAAGTTGAAAGTAGTAAGATTTCATAAAACCTAATTGAGGCGACAATTTATCTACCAGTTACCTTGTCGTCACATTTAGTGTTTGCCAACTTGATAAATTAGGGATCCTCCCATTCCTTTATAATTGTTTTAATTCTTAAATTTTCTTAATTTACATTCACAAAAAATCTTCACATTCATTTTATCTTCCATTAAAATGCTCTGACAATCTGTATTACAATCTTACAATAATTGCGTTGACAATTTTAATTCCTTTTTTTGTGCAGTCTTAACGTAATTGCACTAACATTACTCTTGATAATTCTTCTTATTTTAACTACTTTTGCTTCGACAAATTTAAGCAACAAGAACACTATCCTCGTGGGATCGATATACGACAAACTACATCTGTCTATTATACTTGCATCGTTAGTGTCTACTTGCACATTATTGTTATGATGTTTATAGCATGATCTTGGCGTCGTTACCGGGGATGACATTTGTTTGATGTTTATTTTTGTAGTTGCAATTATTCTTTATTTTTTGACTTTTATTTGTTACTAATTTGCTTTATTTTTCTTAAATCTTTTTAGGTGTTTTATGTCCACAAGTAGAAATCCTAACAATATTGTTAGTTTCGATCCAGAAATTGAAAGAACTATTTGAAGGTGGAGACAAGAGCAAAGAAATATGGCTAGAAATAATAATGATTTACCACAATTGTCATCACAAAACACTGTTCCTCCATTACAGCCATAACATGTCAACAATAGACAACTGGCATAAGAAGAGCAAATTCAAAACAGGATAATTAGAGACTTTGTTGTTCCTGTACTTGATGATCTGGAACCAGGGGTTGTTAGACCATCAATACAAGCTGAGAATTTTGAATTAAAATCGGTGATGTTTCAGATGTTAAATTCAAATGAGCAATATGCCGGTTTGCCTCATGAAGATGCGAGGGAGCATCTCAAATCTTTTCTGTTAATATGTGCTTCTTTCAGTCAACATGGTGTTCCTGATGATTCCTTGGAGATTCAACTATTTCCCTTATTATTTGCAAGGAAGGGCACATACATGGTTCCTTGGTTTACCGGCTGGATATATTACGTCATGGAATGCGCTAGCAACTTAGTTTGTTTTGCGATTTAATCCACCCATAATAAATGCTAGACTGCGAAATGATATTACTGCTTACCATCAGTTGGATGATGAAAACCTGCATACTACTTGGGAGCATTACAAAACTCTGCTTCGACGTTATCCCATGCACGGAATCCAACAGGAGACACAGATCAAAATCTTCTATAATGGATTAAATGCACAAACAATAAATCTTGTCGACGCATCTGTAAATGGTCATTTGTTGGATTGCACTTATGATGAAGCCATGCGAATCTTAGAGAGAATTGCATAAAATGATTATTAGTACCCGATTTCTTGATCTGCTCAAGTGAAAGCAAATCTTGGAGTTATTGAGCTAGATGTCATATCGGCTCTAAGTGCACAAGTATCCTCACTGGCGAACATGATCAAGAACATGAAAGGGACGAGTGATGTTGCCCCTATTTAAGTAAACCAGCAAATGGATGTCTCGACATTTTATTATGAAATTTGTGGCGACAACCATAGCTATGAGGACTATCCACAACATGTTGAGAATGTGTCTATGTTAATAGCATCTGAGGGAAATCATATGGTAGCTCGAATAATAGTGCAACTAGGACTCAACAACCTTGGGGGAATCAGAATACGTCTACATTTAGATATGAAAATTCCTCAAATCAAGGGAACTTTCGAAAAGGGAGTTACAACCAGTAGTAGCAAAATTATAATTACAATCCTCAGGTACATTCATATACTGATCAGATGTAGTCACATAATCAGATGCAACCACATGCTCGAATGAAGCCACATTAGATTGCAATTCCAAATAAGCAAGGACAGCATCAACGACAGCAATATCAGTACTCTCAACCAAGATCAGATCCATTAGTTGCTGTTGAAGCTTTGATGCGTGAGCATATTATGAGAACAGAAGCTATCGTACAAGGAAATTCTTCTTCCATCCATGCGTTGGAAGCACAATTAGGACAACATGCTTCTAATATGAGCATAAGACCACCAGGTGCTTTGCTTAGTGACATTGAAAATCCAAATCAGAAGGGGAAGGAGCATTGCAAGGCTATTATTTTACGGAGTGGAAAGAAAACTGTCAAACAAAGAAGTAGCTTCAATCCAGCACCTGTTGTCACAAATGAAACAAAGCAACAGGAAGAAGATGAGTCTAAGGAAGAAGCAGTCGAAATAAATGAGGAGGAATCACCAGTAATCACACCTATGCCTACCATTCAACCTACAAAGTTATCGATGCAACTACCAATGTTGACACAATCGGGTGTATCACAACAACCCAATGTTAACATATCTTTGCCATTTCCACAGCAATTCAAGGAAAAAGAACATGACAGAGACTATCAAAAGTTTGTGACTACCTTGTAACAATTACATATTAATATACCTCTGGTTGATGCTCTTGTGCAGATTCCCAGCTATGAGAAATTTATGAAGGAGCTCTTATCAAAGAAGAATAAATTATCTAATATCGAGACAATTGCACTCACAAAAGGGTGCAGTACTGTACTGACAAATAAACTACCACAAAAAATTAAAGATTCTGGCAGTTTTACAATTCCTTGCTCCATTGGAAACCATTATTTAGGAAAAGCTCTATGTGATCTAGGAGCTAGCATCAATCTTATGCCATTGTCAACATTTAGGAAATTAGGAATTGGTCATATGAGGCCCACTGCGGTGACATTGTAGCTTGCGGATAGATCTTTAGCACAATATGAAGGGTAAATAAAAGATGTTCTTGTCCAAGTCGATAAGTTTGTGTTCCCAGCAGATCTCATCATACTTGATTGCAAAGTTGATAAGGAGGTGCTCAATATTTTATGACGACCATTTCTTACAACGGGATGCACACTTATAGATGTTTTCAAAGGCGAGTTGATCATGCGACATAATGACAAACACGTCACTTTCAGTGTTTTCAAAGCATCGCCCTCTAGGAGTAAAGAATAATGTCACCATATTGACATTCTAGACGAGTTAATTACGGAGGAATTTAATGAACGTAGTTCAACAGTGCTAGAAGAATATGCAGTAACATCTGAAGACAATTTCCCACCTGAATGTGACCACAAAGTTGAGGTTAATGTTTATGAGCTTAGACATGATTGGCAAATGGAATCTTTGGATCTAACCCATAGGACAATCCCTATTTTCAAGCCATCGGTGGAAGAAGCTCTGACACTGGAGTTGAAACTATTGCCAGTGCATTTGAAATATGTTTTCCTTGGTGATAATGATACATTGGTAGTAATTGTCAGCGTAAGTCTCGATGCAAGCCAAGAAGAGAAGCTAATTGGAATATTGAATTAGCACAAGAGGGCCATCGCTTGGAGCATCATAGATATCAAAGGCATTAGTCCCTCTTTTTGCATATATAAAATTAGGCTAGAGGATGAGGGAAAATAGTCAATTGAACAGAAACGTAGATTAAATGAGAAAATGAAAGAAGTTGTGAAGAAAGAAATTATCAAATGGCCAGAAACAAGTATAATCTACCCAATCTAGGATAGTACATGGGTGAGCCCGATCCAATGTGTGCATGTAACACCCAAAACCCAAAATCGTCGCCGATTAGGGTCTCGATGTCACTCAAATCATCTATCACTGAACTTCTTTTAAAATCATGTCATCCATTCTTACAATATTAAAGAAATACACTCAACACGTCGTAAGTTATCATTTATTTATAAATACAATTTAACAAGGGCAAAAAGGTCATTTCCTAGATTTTTGGAGACTTCTACCGATACCTGTTGGACAGGTATCGGAAGTAGTCAAGTCAGTAAATAATTTGGAAATAGTGTAGACTTCTATTAATACTTAAGATAGTTCTACCGATGTAAGTGTAACATCTACCAAAACTAGTTATACTTCTATCGATACTAAAAACTCCAGAGAGCTAAGAAGTCCTACCCTACAACTTCTATTGATACAAGTATTCTAACTACCGATACAAACATGCACAGAACTATCGAAACTTAAAATGTAAGTATCGATACAACCTAAGTTAGTAAACAACTTCTTTCCTACCATGTACTTGTACCGAAACATGCAGGAGTTCTACCGAAACAAGTATGAAGAATTCTCAAATTTATACAAGTTCATCTACAAAACTTCATTTATAGACATAAGGTGCAATGAACAACACCTTTGTGTTTAAATACAACACTTAGCTTACCATTTAAGTACTAGATGTCTCATACAACATTGATCAAGCATTCAAAATTCATCATTTAACCAAGGTTCTATAAGTATCATAGTCTCAAAATAAGCATATACAAAATATAACATCATCCTAGTACATGCCATATAACCAAGTAATGTAAGAACTACCAAACCAGCTCCTAGATAGTGTGATGTTTTTGAGGTAATCCGATCTTCAACCAGCCAAAATGAAATCTACAAAACAACATTAATACACATGTAAGCTTTCTAGCTTATTAAGTTCGTACACGATGAATCATTACTCAACATTAAGCATTGTAACAACAATTAACATCAGAATGTAGAATTTTCTCTTCAATCAATCTTATGCTTTGACGAGTCATAAGTCTTCCTTTAATCATATTCTCATTCTCATCTCGAGACATGAGTCTTTCTTTAATCATATTCTTATTCTTATCTTGAAACATGAGTCTTCCTTTAATCATAATCTCATTCTCATCCCGAGACATGAGTCTTCCTTTTTATAAATCAAATGTTTCAAGTACATCCTCATCAAGTAATAATCAGTAGTTCAAATAGGAAATCTAACAAATGAACTTATCAGATGAAATTGCAATTGATGTGAAACTTCAATGACTATTCAATGATTTTCCCCTTTCCGCGATTCGTGACTCGATCTTGATCTATCACAAAATAAATCAATTTTCCCATTAAATCATGTAACTTAATCAATTTACATATAAAAGTCATTTTTCGAAAATATTTCGAAATTACCCCTAACTTTGCATTTTTATTCAATTTAGTCCTTAGAGCCAAAACATGTAAAATAACCATTTCTAAATTTACCCATAGCTAATCGAATATTCTAAGGAAAAAATATCAACTCATTCATACATTTATTTCACATCAAAGCATGTACTTTTACCATTTTCACAATCTAGTCCTTAAACCTTAAATCCATAAAAAATCACTTTACAAAAAGATTTAACCCAAGCATCAAACTTTCAAATATATCCAAAGCTTTCAAGAACAAGCATTTTTAACAATGGCAAGTTTCATAACATTTGAAAAATTTACAAATTAGTCCTTGCATAAGCTAGATTAAGTTAATACGGACTCGAAAACATAAAAATTCCTAAAAACGATCAAGGTTTGCTTACCCAAATCAAAGCTCAAAGATTGGAAATAAAAACCCCTAAGTGTTCCTCCTTTAGATGTGTGAAGAAGAAGAAAGTAAGAAAATATGATGAAATTATCAATTTCTTTCTTTTAATTTCATATATATAGTAATGGCTTTTTTTTAATTTTTGTAACTTTCATCATTAAGTTTCTTTTAATCACCTTTAACCTTAATTAATCATTCCTTATACTCTTAAATACCATGATATTGCACTAACATAACCTGTATTGGCTAATTTACTCATTTGGTCCTTCTAATCAATTATCTCTACTTTTACACCTATTACAATTTAATCCTTTCTACTCAATTAACTATTTAAACATTAAAATTTCCTTGCCACATTTTAATACGATACTAACGAAGTCGTAAATATTTAAAAATAAATAAATTAACGACTCGACTCATTGGAATTTGTGATCCTAAAATCACTGTTTTCGATACCATTAAAAATCGGGCTATTACAACTCTTCCCTCTTAGGGAAATTTCATCCCGAAATTCCTAACTAGTGAACAAATTAGGTATTGTGTTCACATTGAAGCTTCTGTCTCCCATGTTGCTTCCTTTAATCCATGACGATTCCACAAAACTTTTACTAAAGGTACCCGCTTGTTTCATAGCTCTTTCACTTCATGGGCCAAAATTCTAACCGATTCTTCAGAATACGATAACTCAACCTCACGAGGTGTAATTACATGAGTAGGATCTGATCTATACCGTCTCAACATCAAAACATGAAATAGGTTATGAATCTTTTCAAGTTCAGAGGGTAAAGGTAGCTTATAAGCTGTAGGCCCGACTCTCTCAAGGATCTCATATGGCCTAATAAACAACGGACTCAACTTTCCTTTTCAACCAAATCTTAATACTTTCTTCCAAGGTGAAACCCTCAGAAAGACTTGATCTCTGACGACAAACTCTATCTCCTTTCTCTTAAAATCGGCATATGACTTCTATTGATCAAATGCTGCTTTTAAACTGTCACGTATTATCTGAACCTTCTCTTCAGTTTCGTGTATCAAATCAGTCCCTATCAACTTAGGCTCACTAAATTTTGACCAGTACAAAGGGCTTCTACATTTCCTACCATATAATGCCTTGAACGGAGCCATTTCAATGCTGGATTGATAGTTGTTATTGTAAGCAAATTCTACCAATGGTAAGTACTTTTTCCAGCTACCCTCGAACTCGAGTATGCAACATTGCAACAAGTCCTCTAGAATCTGTATCACCCGCTCAAACTAACCATTTGTCTATGGATGATATGCAGTGCTAAAATTCAGTCTAATTCCCAAAGCTTCATGCAGCTTACCTGCAACACCCAAATCCCGAACACCGTTGTAGGCTAGGATTTCGATGTTACTATTCATGTAACACTATTCATCTTTAATAAAACATCCAAATATTTTAATCTTTATATATTACGAAATTCACCTCCCGTATTTTAGATCAATATTTAAACATAACACTACTTCATCAAGGGTGAAAATGACATTTCCAACATTTTAGGAGACTTCTACCGGTACCTAATGTTCAAGTATCGGTAGTAGTCAAGTTAGTGAACAATTTAGAAATTGTGCAGACTTCTATCTATACTTGTGCTAGATCTACCGATACAAGTATGGTTTCTACTGGTACAAGTCATGCATCTACCGATACAAAAAACTCCAGAGTGCAAAAATCCTCCCTGTAACTTCTACCAATATATGCATACATATTACCATTACATCAAAGCTAAAACTACCGATAATTGTTATTCAACTACCGATACAATCAAGTCAGAGGACAACTTCTCTCCTACCCTGTACTTCTACTGATACATGCACAAGTTCTAACGAAACAAGTATGTAGAGTCTCAAGAATTTAGCCAAGACACAAGTTTAACATTCAATTACTTCCAATACAAGTTATGCATTAGGTCATCACACATCATACATAACTTCTAAATCTTTACAAGCATCTTAAGCTTAAACTTCTAAGTTGCACTTCATGTATTTACACAATCAAAATAGTAAGATTTCAACTTTATAGTTTAACATAAAAGATTAATATCATCCTAGTGCATGCCAAATAACCGAGTGATGTAAATACTACTGAACGAGCTCCCAGGATAGTGTGATGTCTTCAAGATG
This sequence comes from Kokia cookei, assembly GCA_039519145.1. NCBI lineage: Eukaryota > Viridiplantae > Streptophyta > Magnoliopsida > Malvales > Malvaceae > Kokia > Kokia cookei. The sequence goes on along the minus strand of CM076904.1, from coordinate 23,076,026 downwards.
ATCCGATCTTCAAGTTAAAAAATGAAATCTACAAAACAACAACAAGTTCACTGGTAAGCTACATAGCTTAATAAGTTTTCAAGTTCATCAATTTACCAAGTCTTATGTGATAAGCAGCTCTATAAATCTGTCAATCCAGCATAAATGAACTCCAAAGGTCGTTATTCATTTTACTCCCTATTGACACAAAGGTCATGAGACTCATTTTCTCCCTATTGACCTAAGGGTCATGCTTGTTACCAGTATACGATGTTATTCTTAACCATCGATACAATATATCTATTCCCTACGATGCTGCTCACACTAAGCTGACGAGAATATGCAAACAAGCATAAATCTCAGCCATCGTAGGGCCTGTAATCCATTCTTGGATTCTATTCACCTTACGGTGACTTACGATTCTATAGAGAATCCGCAACAAATACAGGATCTCAACTATCAGACCATTTTCTATCTTTGGCATAAGGTTGAGAAATTCTCATCTCGTCGTTTCTATCTTTCTCATTTTCAATCGTTGTTTCTCAATTTCAAGAATCATTAGAAAGGCAGTTATAAGCAATTATTAATAAGAATTTAACTTTACGAACTTACCGATGACAATTGTAATTTACATCCACAAATCATTCTGCTTATTTTCCTTTTCCACGATCGGTGGCACAGTCGTAGTCTACATCCACAAATCATTCCATTTCTCACATTAAATCACACAATCAATTCATTTTGTACACTTAAATCCTTCTTGGGAAATTTACGAAATTACCCCTAACATTTCACTTTTATTCAATTTAGTCCCTAGACCTTTAAGCATGCAAAATAGTCCTTCTCTTCCACAATCCATCCTAGCCGAATACTCAAGGTCTTCATACAAACCCCTTACATTTAATAATTTCACACAATTGCATCCAATTTTATCATTTTAGCAAATAAATCCTTAAACCTTAAAATCATCAAAAAATCACTTTATAAAATCAACAAATATAACAACCAAGCTTCCAAAACTTTCAAGAATAAGCATATTCATCAATGGTAAAATATTTAACATTTGACAGATTCACAAATTAGTCTCGTATAAGCTAGATTAAGCTGATACGGACTCAAAAACATAAAAATTACTAAAAACAGTAAAGGTTTGCTTACTCAAATCATAGATCAAAGGTTTGAATGAGAAAAAACCCTAAATTTCTCCTTTGGTCGTGTGAAGAAGAAGAAGAAGAAGAAAATATGTGAAAATTTCCCTAATTTTCTTTCTTTTAATTTCATATATATATATAATGGCAAACTTATAATTTCCATGACTTTCATTATTAAGTTTAATTAATCATTTTTAGCTTTAATTATCCATTCCCCTTTAACTTAAGTGTCATATCATCCTACTATCGCTTTATCAATGGCTAATTTACCCCTTTAGCCCTTCTAATTACTTATCTCTATTTTTGTGCCCTTTTACAATTTAGTCCTTTCTACTCAATTCATTATCTGAACATTAAAATTTCTTATCCAAATTTTAATGCAATTTTAATATCATAAATATTAGAATAAATAAATATTTGTTTTAACTTGCCTTGTCGGAGTTGTGGTCTCGAAACCACTATTTCTGACACCACTGAAAATCGAGCTATTACAACTCTCCCCTTTTTAAGGAAATTTCGTCCTGAAATTTCTTACCAGTAAACAGGTTAGGGTACTATGATTTCATCGAAGCATCCATCTCCCATGTAGCTTCCTCAAGCCCGTGACGATTCTATAGTACCTTCACTAATGTTACTCTCTTATTTCTTAGCTTTTTTACCTCGCGAGCTAGAATCTTAACTGGCTCTTCTGAATATGTCAAATCTGGCTGTATCTCAACCTCACAAGGTGTAATCACATGGGAAGGGTCCGATCTATACCGTCTCAACATCGAAACATGAAATATATTATGAATCTTCTATAGTTCCGATGGTAAAGCCAGTTTATATGCTATAGGGCCAACCCGTTCAATAATCTCATATGGCTCGATAAATTGTGGGCTCAACTTACCCTTTCTGCCAAAATTCAACACCTTTTTCCAGGGTGAAACTCTCAGGAAAACTTGATCTCCTACTGCAAATTCTATATCCTTTCTTTTAAGATATGCGTACGACTTTTACCGATCGGACACTGCACTTTGTCTTCAGTCTCATGAACTAAATTGGTTCCAATCAACTTAGACTTACTCAATTCTGACTAGTAAAGAGGTGTCCTGCACTTCCGACCATATAATGCTTCGAATGGTGCCATTTTAATACTAGATTGGTAGCTATTATTATATGCAAACTCCACCAATGGCAAATACTTTTCCCAACTTCCTTCAAACTCAAGTATACAACACCGTAGCATATCTTCAAGAATCTGAATCACTCACTCAGACTGGCCGTCCGTTTGTGGATGATATACAGTGCTGAAATTCAGTCTGGTTCCTAAAGCTTCATGCAACTTACCCCAAAACCTTGAGGTAAAACGTGGATCTCTATTAGAGATAATAGAGACTGGTACTTCGTGTAGTCATACAATCTCGGACACATATAGCTTAGCTAACTTCTCAAGCAAGTAGTCTACCCGAATAGCGATGAAATGTGCCGACTTTATCAGTCTGTCAACAACTACCCAGATCGAATCTTTCTTTCTAGGGGCTATCGGAAGCCCTGTGACAAAATCCATAGTAACTCATTCCCATTTCCACTTCGAAATGGTAATAGGCTGTAGTAGTCCAAACGGTACTTGATGCTTAGCTTTTGCTTGTTGACACACCAGAATACATACCCTACCCCTAAAATACAACATTCCCTCGGCATCTACAGTAAACCTTACGGTGGCATCACTTTGCATTTGCTCCCTTTTAGCTATGAGCTTTGGATCGTCCTTCTGAGATTCTTGAATCCGTTGTAAAAATAACGGTCTCATCCTAAGCTCTACGATGATAGAACCATCACGTTCCAATGATAAGTGAGCATTCATTGCCCTCAAAGCAAACATTAATTTCTGACTCAGGGCATCAGCTACAACATTAGCCTTCCCCGGATGGTAGTCAATCACAAGGTCGTAATCTTTTAATAGCTTCAACTATCAACGTTATTGTAGATTTAACTCCTTCTGTGTCATTAGATACCTTAAACTCTTATGGTCAGTTAAAACATGGCATCTCTCACCGTAAAGGTAGTGACGCCAAATCTTTAACGTAAAGACTATAGCAACTAACTACAAATCATAAGTCGGATGATTCTTTTTGTACAATTTTAACTGTCGAGAAGCATAAGCTATTACTTTCCCATCTTGCATCAAAACACATCCCAATCCACTCAAATCTTTTTTTGATTCTGGCTACGTCAGATCGGAGCTTCAGTTAGTAACCTTTTCAACTGATAGAAACTTTGCTGACACCTTTTGGACCAAACAAACTGAATATTTTTCTGTAGTAGTTTTGTTATCGGCAAGGTTATGATGGAAAAGTCCTTCACGAATCGACAATAATAGTCTGTTAACCCCAAGAAGCTACGTACTTCAAAATCATTCTTTGGTATCTTCCAATCAAAGATAGTTGAAACCTTGTTGGGATCAACCCGAATTCCCTTCGATGATACTATATGACCCAAAAATCCAACTTCTCGAAGCTAGAACTCACATTTGCTAAATTTCGCATATAACTGATTTTCCTGTAATATTTGCAAAACCTCTCTCAGATGCTGGGTATGCTCTGACTCTATCTTGGAGTAGATTAATATGTCATCAATAAACACAACCACAAATCTATCCAACTGAGGCTGAAATATTCTGTTCATCAAGTCAATAATGTTGCGAGGGCAGTAGTTAACCCGAACGACATAACCAATAACTCATAATGACCATACCGAGTTCTGAATGCCGTTTTCATTATATCACCATCTTTCACTTGCATTTGATAATAATCTGACTGAAGATCAATTTTACAAAATACAGTTGCACCTTTTAACTGATATCAATTTTACAAAATACAGTTTCACCTTTTAACTGATCAAATAACTCATCGATCCGAGGTAACGGATACTTGTTCTTGATCCTTACCTTATTTAATTGCTTGTAATCTATACACATCCGCATCGACCCATCCTTCTTTTTCATGAATAATACAGGCGCACCCCAAGGTGATACACTAGGTCGTATAAATCCTCTATCTAACAGTTCTTGCAGCTAAGCTTTCAACTCTTTTAATTCGGTCGGTGCCATTTCGTATGGTGGAATTGAGATCGGAGCGGTACCAGTAGTAAATCAATATCGAATTCTACCACTTTGACTAGCGACAAACTTGATAATTCTTTCGAAAACACATCTGTATATTCTTTAACAATCGATACCTGGTTCAACTCTGTACTCGAACCTCGAGTGTCAAGTATATATGCCAAGAATGCTTTACAGCCTCTATGAACCATCTTCTGTGCTGATATAGTCGAAATCATTATACTTCCACTATTCAGTCTACCCGACTCCAATGTGATTATCCCGCTGGTCTGACATTTCAAACTAACCCACCTTTGCTTGCAATTTACTATTGCATTGTGTTCAGATAACCAATCCATACCCAAGATCACATCAAATTCGGTGAATGGCAATAGCATTAAATTAGTAGAAAATTCACAGCCCTAGACTTTTAGTGGACATTTACGACATATCAAATTAACAATGACACTATGACCCAATGGGTTTGTAACCTGCACATCATATTCAGTTGACTCTACTGATAATTTTTTATCTGTTGCTAATGCAATGCATATATATGAATGAGTCAAGCCTGGATCAATCAGAGCACACACAATATCATTATAAAGGTAAAATATATCAGTCACGACATCAGGTATGGTAGCCTCTTCTCTAGCTCTGATGGCGTATGTCCGTGCAGGTGCTCGTGCCTCAGACCGAGTTACATTACCCTTGTTTTCGCCTCGATTTCCACCTGTACTGTTACTCTGTGCCGAGCGTTTACCTTTTGACGGTGAAATAGGGGTTTTCACATTATGGTTCTCTTTTACCTCCGAAGTCATTTGGCAGTTTCGTATAAAATGATTTGTACCCCCACATCGATAACAAACCCCTTTTTATCTTTCGACACTCACCCGCATAATACCTTCCACAATGATTACATAATGGGTTTGGCACATTTCAGACACTAGTTACACTGGCTGCAGGACGGTTCTGAAATTTAGACTCTGGTGGTCTCAATCTACTCTTACTCAGAAACCTAGAAGGAACTGCTCCACGAGTTTCATTTTCTCTAAATTTCTTCGATGACAGTATAGAAAAAGTTTTGGTGATGTTCTTTCTCCTAGATTCTCAGAACCTCTTCTCTCTTTGTCTCTTGTTGTGGTAAATTTCTTCCATCTTTTGAGCTTTATTCGTAAGAACCATAGACGATCACAGCTCAGACCCTCCTACCATCATCTTAATCTCGTCATTCAGCCCGTCTTCGAAGCGGATGCACATTGCTTCATCTGTTGGTACAATTTTCGTGGCATACCTACTGAGTTGTATGAATTCTCGTTCATCTTCTACCACTGTCTTGTTCCCCTGTCTCAATTGTAAAAACTCTTTCTTCCTCTTGTCCAGGTACCTTTTTCTGACATATTTCTTTCTGAATTCTGCTTGGAAAAACTCCCTAGTAACTTCATTCTCAAGTATCACTGCTAAAATCATCATCCACTAATTGTAGGTCTCATCCTTCAACAACGAAGCCGCACACCTCAAGTACTCTTTTGGAGCACAAGTCATCTCATTCAAAACTCTTAGTGTGTTTTTGAACTAGCATTCAGCTCTAGAAGGATCATCTTCTATATTTCCTCGAAATTCTTTTGCACCATACTTTCTAACCCTATCCGTCAGAACACGACGTCTCTATTCCACCACAGGAGGAGGTGAATGCATAGTAGGAGGCACTATTGGTCGGGTGGCAAGTTGTGCAACAAGAGGTGAAGGAGGTGGAGCCGTCGGGTTATTCTTCATGAACTCTAAGAACCACTGTCCCATCAGTCCGAAAAACATATTCTTTGCTTCGTTTTCTGTCATCGGTAATATCAGTGCCTCATGACTAGCTCCAGAATCATTAGTCGGGACATTACTGTTCACTTCATTAGTTTTCTCTCTTTCTGAGTCGGAAATCTCACGTTTATCTACAAGAACTATGATTAGATCGGATCCATCTTTATCACACTATCACAGGTTCATTTGGCATGTACTTCTAAAACATAAAACACTATCATTATAGTCTAAGAAACGACTAAATCAAAAGCTTTCATACCACTAAATGTAACTCCAAAATCCTGAACATTGTCGCTAGTTAGGATTCTAGTGTTACTGTTCATGTAACACTGTTCATCTTTAAAAAATATCCAAATATTTTAATCTTTATACATTACGAAATTCACCTTCTGTATTTTAGATCAATATTTAAACATAACATAATTTCATTAAGGGTAAAAATGACATTTCCAATATTTTTGGAGACTTCTACCGGTACCTGATGGTCAAGTATCGGTAGTAGTCAAGTCAGTGAACAATTTAGAAATTATGCAGACTTTTACCAGTACTTGTGCTAGATCTACCGATACAAGTATGATTTCTACCGATACAAGTCATGTATCTACCGATACCAAAAACTCCAGAGAGCAAAAATCCTCCCTACAACTTTTATCGATATATGCAGACATACTAACGATACATCAAAGCTAAAACTACCGATACTTGTTATTCAACTACCGATACAACTTAAGTCAGAGGACAACCTTTCTCCTACCTTGTACTTCTACCAATACATGCACAAGTTCGACCGAAACAAGTATGTAGAGTCTCAGAATTTAGCCAAGACACAAGTTTAACATTCAAATACTTCCAAATACAAGTTATGCATTAAGTCATCACACATCATACATAACTTCTAAACCTTTACAAGCATCTTAAGCTTAAGCTTAAACATCTAAGTTGTACTTCATGCATTTACACAATCGAAATAGTAAGATTTCAACATTTATAGTTCAACATCAAAGATTAATATCATCCTAGTACATGCCAAATAACCGAGTGATGTAAATACTATCGAATGAGCTCTCAGGATAGTGTGATGTCTTCAAGATGATCCGATCTTCAAGTCACAAAATGAAATCTAAAAAACAACAAAAAGTTCACTAGTAAACTACATAGCTTAATAAGTTCTCAAGTTCATCAATTTACCAAGTCTTATGTGATAAGCAACTCTATAAATCTGTCAAGCTAGCACAACAAAACTTCAAAGGTCGTTATTCGTTTTACTCCCTATTGACACAAAGGTCATGATGCTCATTTGCTCCTTATTGACCCAAAGGTCATGCTTGTTACCAGTATATGACGTTATTCTTAACCATCGATACGATATATCTATTCCCTACGATGTTGTTCACACTAAGCTGATGGAATATGGAAACAAGCATAAATCTCAGCCATCGTAGGGCCTGTAATCCATTCTTGGATTCTATCTTTCACGTTTTCAATTATTGTTTCTCATTTTCAACAATCATTAGAAAGACAGTTATAAGTAGTTATTAATAAGAATTTAAAATTACAAACTTAACAAATTGGATTTCAATTGTGAATGGATTCTAGGGACTACTTTGCTAATTTTCCTTTTCCTCGATCAGTGGCACGGTCGTAGTTTACATCCACAAATCATTCCATTTCTCACATTAAATCACATAATCAATTCATTTTGTACACTTAAATCCTTCTTGGGAAATTTACAAAATTACCCCTAACATTTTACTTTTATTCAATTTAGTCCCTAGACCTTTAAGCATGCAAAATAATCCTTCTCTTCCACAATCCATCCTAGTCGAATACTCAAGGCCTTTATACAAGCCCCTTACAATTAATAATTTCACACAATTCCATCCAATTTTATAATTCTAGCAAAAAAATCCTTAAACCTTAAAATCATCAAAAATCACATTATAAAATCAACAAATCTAACAATCAAGCTTTCAAAACTTTCATTAACTTTCAAGAATAAGCATATTCATCAATGGTAAAATATTAACATTTGACAGATTCACAAATTAGTCTCGTATAAGCTAGATTAAGCTGATACGGACTCAAAAACATAAAAATTACTAAAAAGAGTCAAGGTTTGCTTACTCAAATCAAAGCTCAAAGATTTGAATGAGAAAAACCCTAAATTTCTCCTTTGGTCGTGTGAAGAAGAAGAAGAAGAAGAAGAAGAAAATATGTGAAAAATTCCCTAATTTTCTTTCTTTTAATTTCATATATATATAATGGCAAACTTGTAATTTCCATGACTTTCATTATTAAGTTTGATTAATCATTTTTAGCTTTAATTATCCATTCCCCTTTAACTTAAGTGTCATAACATCCCACTATCTCTTTATCCATGGCTAATTTACCCCTTTAGCCCTTTTAATTACATATCTATATTTTTGTGCCTTTTTACAATTTAGTCCTTTATACTCAGTTATATATCTGAACATTAAAATTTTTTATCCAAATTTTAATGCAATTTTAATGACATCATAAATAATAGAATAAATAAATATTTTTTTTAACTCACCTCGTTGGAGTTGTGGTCCCGAAACCACTGTTTCTGACACCATTGAAAATCGGGCTGTTACATTATCCTAGAATCTTAAAGTAAATCGTGGATCCCTGTCGAATATGATAGATACTAGTACCCTGTGCAGACGTACGATCTCAGATACATACAACTCTGCTAGCTTCTCTAGCGGATAATCCACTCGAATAGGAATGAAATAAGCTGACTTGGTCAATCTGTCAACTATAACCTAGATGGAGTCCTTCTTCCTTGGTGTCAATGGTAATACTGTAAAAAAATCCATGGTGACTCATTCCCATTTCCATTCTAGATTGGTAATCGACTGTAGCAATCCAGACGGTACCCGATGCTCGGCTTTTACTTCCTGACACATCAAACATCTAACTACAAATTGTGAGATTTCTCATTTCATACCTGGCCACCCATACATCTTCTTTTGGTCGTTATACATTTTCACACTGCCTAGATGAATGGAGTAAGTGCTATTATAAGCCTCTGACAAAATATCCTGCCTTAAATCGAAATCATTAAGAACACATACTCTTTCTCGAAAATACAACATACCATCCTTATCAACAATAAATCCAGTAGTGACATCACTCTGCATCTGTTCTCTCTTAACTATGAGCTTGGAATCCTTTCTTTGTAACTCTTGAATCCATTATAGGAATAGTGGTTTCATCCTAAGTTCAACTATGACAACACCATCACTCTCTAGTGACAAACGAGCATTCATGGCTCTCAATGCAAACAATGACTTTCGGCTTAGGGCATCAGTAACAACGTTACCTTTCCTAGGTGATTATCAATCACAAGGTTATAATCTTTCAACAACTCTATTAATCATCACTGTCTTAAATTCAGCTCTTTCTGCGTCATCAAAAACTTCAAACTCTTATGATCTGTAAAGATATGATATCTCTCACCATATAGATAATGTTACCAGATCTTCAATGGAAAGACAATGGCTGCTAACTCCAAATCGTGAGTCGGATAGTTCTTCTCATATGGTTTTAGCTATCGAGAGGCATAGGCTACCACTTTCCCAGTTTGCATTAACACATAACCCAACCCATTCAACGACGCATCACTGTACCCCACAAATTCCTTCCCTGACTCAGGCTGCGTTAAAACTGGAGCCTCTATTATTATTTTCTTATATCGATCAAAACTCTACTGGCACTTTTCTGACCAAATAAACTGAACATTCTTCTGAAGTAACTTTGTCATTGGTAAAGCTATAATAGAGAAATCTTTCACGAACCGACGATAATAACCTGCCAGTCCCAAGAAACTACGTACCTCAGAGACATTCTTTGGTACCTTCCAATGGAGAATAGTTGAGAGTTTGTTCAAATCAACCCTTATTCCCTCCGAAGATACTATGTGTCTCAAGAATACAACCTCACAAAGCCAGAATTTACATTTACTGAATTTTGCATACAACTGCTTTTCTCGCAAAATCCGTAACACCTCTCTCAAATGTTGAGTATGCTCTGATTTAGTCTTAGAGTAGATCAATATGTCATCAATAAAAATAACCATAAACCTGTCCAACTGAGGTTGAAATACTCTATTCATCAAATCCATAAATGATGCAGAAGCGTCAGTCAACTCAAATGACATTACTAAAAAATCATAGTGTCCATATCGAGTTCTGAATGCTGTCTTTGATACATCATAGTCCTTTACTCGCATCTGATAATATCCCGATCTAAGGTCTATTTTAGAGAAAACCGTCACACCTCTCAACTGATCAAACAACTCATCAATATGAAGCAATGAGTATTTATTTTTTACTGTGACTTTATTTAGTTGTCGATAGTCAATGCACATTCTCATTGAACCGTCCTTTTTCTTCACAAACAGTATTGGTGCTCCCTAGGGTGATACACTCGGTTGGATAAAGCCTCTTTCTAACAACTCTTGTAGCTGCACTTTTAACTCTTCTAACTCAATTGGCACCATTCTGTACAGTGGAATAGATATCGAAGCAATATCTAGCACCAAATCAATACCAAACTCTACTTCTCTGATTAGAGGCAAACCTGATAACTTTTAAGGAAACACATTTGTGAATTCATTAATGATTGGAACTTAATTTAGCTCTATTCCTAACTCCAGAGTATCTAAGATATATGCTAAGAATACTTCACAACCTTTACGAACCATTTTGTGAGTAGACATAGCTGAAATCACATTCACGTCGCTATTCAGCCTACCAGACTCAACTGTAATTATCTCACCTGTTGGACATTTCAACCCAATTTGTCTCTGTTTGCAATTAACCACGACATCATGCTCGATCAACGAATCTATTCCCAAGATTACGTCAAACTCATAAAAAGGAAGTAACATCAAATCAGCAAGAAATGCACATCCCTGGACTTTTAGTGGACATTTACAACACACCTGATTAACTACGACATTATGACCCAAAGGGTTGGTAACTTGCACATTGATTTCACTCACCTCAACAGACGACTTTTTATCTTTTGCTAACACAGTACAAATATAAGAGTGAGTCGACCCTGGATCAATTAGTGCACATATAATATCATTAAAAAGATAAAATATACCAGTAACATTATCAAGCGCGGCAACTTCCTCTCTGGAACGGATAGCATATGTACATGTAGGTACCCGACCCTCAGACCTGTTTACACCTTCTTTTGCTTCACTTTGACTCTCGGCCATACTATTATTCTAACCTGATCATCTACCCTTCTATGGTGTAATCGAGGGTTTCATACTTCTATTTTCATTTGTCCCAGATGCCATCGGACAAAACCGAATGAAATGATCTATGACTCCACATCTAAAACACGAGTTTTTCCTCAATGTGTACTCTCTAAGATGAAACTTTCCAAAGTGTTCACAAGCAGGTTCCAATATATTACGGATGCTAGTAACATTGTCCGTCGGCCAATTTTAAAATATTGAATCAAGCTGCATCGACCTACTCTTGCTTTGAAATCCAAACATTGCAGTTGGCCACTTTTCATTCTCTGTGAATTTGTTCGATAATGACATTAAAATGGTCTAGGAGAACTCTTCTTATTGAATTCTCAGAACCTCCTTTCTCTTTGTCTTTTATGATTATATATTTCTTCCATCTTCTGAGCACGGTCAGTTAAAATAACAAATGGTCGCAACTCCGAACTACCCACCATCATTTTTATCTCATCATTTAGCCCATCTTCAAACCGAATGCACATATCCTTATCCGTCGGCACAATCTCCCGAGCGTATTTACTGAGTTACACAAATTCTCGCTCGTATTCTGCCACTAATTTGTTTCCCTATTTCAGATCTAAAAACTCTTTCTTTTTTCGATCTAAGTTCCTTTTAATGATGTATTTCTTTTTGAATTCAACCTTAAAGAATTCCTAAGTAATTCTATTTTTAGGAACTACGGCTAATAAAGTCGTCCAGTGATAAGCTTCATCCTTCAACAATGATGCAGCACATCTCAGATAGTCTTCGGGAAGACAAGCCATCTCATTAAGAACTCTCAGCCTGTTCTCTAACCAATATTCAGCCCTAGACTCAATACTACCTTTGAATTCCTCTTTACTATACTTCTTCACCTTATTTGTTGGGACTCGTCGCCTTTATTCAACCATTGGGGGAGGTGGAGGCCTAACAGGTGGTACGAGCGGTACTACAAGTCTTACGGTAGGCTATGCCACAGAAGGTGAACATTACAGAGCCATCAGATTATTTCTCATGAATTTCGAGAATCATTACCCCATTAAACCAATAAGCATATTTTTGGCTTCGTTTTCTTTCATCGGTAATATTGGTACTCCGTGACTTGCTCCAGAATTATTTGTCGAAACATTACTGTTTACCTCATTTGTCTCATCTCTCTTCGAGTTTGACATTTTAATTTTTTTGCAAAAACTAAGGTTAGATCGGATTAACCAATATCACACTATCATAGGTTTATATGGCATGTATTTTTAAACTTTAAATTTCACACTATGCAGTTTAAGAATCGACTAAACCATGCTCTGATACCATTAAATGTAACACTCAAAACTCGAAACCGTCGTCGACTAAGTTCCCGGTATCACTCAAATCATTTATCACTGAACTTCTTTTAAAATCATGTCATCCATTCTTACAATATTAAAGAAATACACCCAACACGTCGTAAGTTATCATTTATTTATAAATACAATTCAACAAGGGAAAAAAGGTCATTTCTCAGATTTTTAAAGATTTCTATCGATACCTGTTGGACAAGTATCGGTAGTAGTCAAGTCAGTAAGCAATTTGGAAACAATGCGGACTTCTATCGATACTTGTGATAGTTTTACCAATATAAGTGTAACATCTACCGAAACCAGTTATGCTTCTACCGATACTAAAAACTCCAAAGAGCTAAGAAGTCTAACCCTACAACTTCTACCGATACAAGTATTCTAACTACCGATACAAACATGTATAGAACTATCGAAACTTAAAATGCAACTACCAATACAACTCAAGTCATTAAACAACCTCTCTCCTACCCTATACTTGTACCAAAACATGCAGGAGTTCTATCGAAACAAGTATGTAGAATTCTCAAAATTATACAAGTTCATCTACAAAACTTCATTTATAGACATAAGGTGCAATGAACAACACCTTTGTGTTTAAATACAACACTTAGCATACCATTTAAGTACTAGATGTTTTTTTTTTAACCTTCTAATTTTTCTCTTTGTATTATTTGTATAAAAATATCCAATAAATGTGAATAATGTAACATATCTCTTCTATTTTTTAAAATTTTTAATACCTTGTTTTCTATTTTAAACCTAAGCCTAAATGAAATAGATATAAGCTCATTCTCTCTATTTTTTCCCTGTTTTAGTGTCTGTCTTTGGCGTGCTCGCTAATTGGACGGTTCTTTGGGTTGTTTTTCTAGTCCACCCTGCTAATCCTTTATGGTTGCCGTTTCGGATGGTATTTGGTTCTCATTGGTGTTTCGACGAGGGGAGCACGCTCTGAATTAAGGTATGGGGACGCTTTATTGTTTGTGATCTTTTTTGGTTACCTGGCGTATTCAGGTGGTTTTCTTTTTGGATTGTTGTTGGGTTTTCTTCTCTTTGATTCGGGGGTCTGGTGTTTTACATTGTGTTGGTCTTTGGTCGGTTGGAAGTAGGTTTTTTTTGTCAATGGAGGAAGACATTAGTACCTTGATGGCAAAGCTGAAATACTCTGAGGAATAAACTATATAAGTAGACTATCAAACAGCGGAGGGAATAGAAATATGTGGTTATGAGGCTTAGACAGTAGGAAAGTTTCTTTCGAGTGACAAGATAAACAAAGAAGTGATGTACAGGGTGTTGCGTTCTTTGTTCTTTACAAAAGAAATGGTGAGTTTTGTGAAGGTGATCAAGGGAGTGTTCTTGGTTAAATTCGAAAGAGTTCATGATAGAGAGAGAATTTTAAGTTTAGCACCTTGGCTTTTTTACTAGAGTCTGTTCTCGTTGGTTCCATTTGAAAAGGACAAGAGTTTTGAAACTTATGAGTTTAACTTTGTTCCTCTTTGGATTCTTATTTTCAATGTGCTTTTTGAGTGTATGGATCGTACTGTGGCTATAGAAATTGGAAAGGTTGTGGGAGAAGTTTTGGCATTGATTGGCGTGATCTAGATGGTTGTCGGACTAAATACTTGAGGGTGATGATTAAACTTGATACCACCAAATCTCTTAGATGTGTGGTTCATATGATTGGGTAAGGAGGGAGGGAATTCATTTGTTTGATAAAATATGAAAGACTTCCAACTTTCTGCTATATTTGTGGGAATATTGGTCATAACACCCAACACTGTAAGTGGTTTTCAGTGGAAACAAATAAAGATGATTATCAATATGAATCTTGGCTACGTGCTCATATCAGTTTACCAGCTCAAGGTAATGGTAAATGGAGGAATGGTATTGAAATGATCCAATATGATATCATGGAAAAGTCAAAAAAGAGTCTGTCTGGCAGCGAAGGAACAAATAGGGAGTTGATGCTTTTGAATAATAAAAAGGATAATGGGCGGCCTAGTGCGGAAACTTTCTAATATGATTAAGGATTCGTTGGAGGTATTTATGAACGATTTCTCTGTTTATGGTCACAATTTTGATGAATGTCCTGACAATTTAGCCAAAGTATTGAAACGATGTGAGGACACCAATCTGGTGCTAAATTGTCCTTGGCCATTATATCTCTTGTTAGGGCATTGAAGTTGATAAAGCAAAGGTAAAGATTATTGAAAAACTACCTCCACCTACCAACGTTAAGGGAATAAGGAGTTATCTCGGCCATGTCGAATTTTATCGACGTTTCATTTGAGATTTCTCTAAAATAGCAAAACCTCTCTTCTTCTTGTTGGAGCAGAATAAAAAGTTTTTGTTCAATGATGCTTGTCTGGAAGCATTTGTTAAAATTAAGCAGCAGTCAGTGCATGCACCTATTGTTGTCGCACCGAATTGGTCCCAACCACTATGTTGTTGGTGTTGTACTTGGACAATGCAAGGACAAGGTATATCATATAATATATTATGCTAGTAAATTTCTAACTAAAGCGTAGGTAAATTACACAACTACGAAGAAAGTGTTACTGGCAATAGTTTTTGCATTTGACAAGTTTCGTTCGTATCTTGTCAGCGTAAAAATTACAGTTTATACCGATCATTCTGCCTTGAAATACCTCTTTGCCAAGAAAGATGTCAAACCTAGGCTGATTAGATGGATCCTGTTACTAAAAGAGTTTGATATTGAGATTAAAGACAAAAAATGATCGGAGAACTAGGTAGCAGACCACCTATCTCGTCTAGAATCTGGAAGTGAAGATGAAAATACATCGCAAATTGTTGATGCATTTCCAAACAAGAAGCTATCCGTTGTCAACGCATCTTCATGGTATGCAAATGTCGTCAATTATTTGGTCTGTGAAAAGTTACTGCTAAGTGCAAATAGTCATCGGAAGGTCAAATTTCTTCGAGTTGTTGCAAAATAACATTGGAATGAGCCATACCTGTTCAAGGTATGCGCTGACAATATTATTCGTTGGTGCGTTCCTGAAGAAGAGATGCTTTCTATCTTGACCCATTGCCAGATGCTCTTTATGAAGGACATTTTGGTGGTGTTAGGACTACTGCAAAGGTCCTTCGATCAGGATTTTACTGGCCTACATTGTTTTAAGATGCCCACAATTTCATTCAGCAATGTGATAAATGTCAGCGCACCGGATCCATATCTCGACGCCACGAGATGCTTCAATAGCCTATCATGGAGGTTAAACTTTTTGATGTCTGGGGTATGGATTTCATGGGACCATTTCCCAATTCTTTTGGAAATGTGTATATTATGGTCGCTGTTGACTATGTTTCAAAGTGGATTAAAGCAATAGTTGTTCCTAAGGATATACTCAAACAGTGTTGAAGTTCTTTCACACATACATCCTTATATGGTTCAGCACACCTCGAGCATTAATAAGTGATCAAGGCACTTACTTCCATTGTAATCAAGTGGCGACAGCTTTAAAACATTATGGTGTGAAGCATCGCATGGCAACCACATATCATCCGCAAACAAATAGCCAAATTGAAGTGTCTAATTGGCAAATCAAAAGTATTCTTAAAAAGGTGGTTAATCCATCTAGACGTGATTGTCTTCGTGACTAAATGATGCACTATGGGCGCTTCGCACAACTTACAAAACACCATTAGGGATGTCACTATATCAATTGGTTTTTGGTAAATCCTATCACTTGCTTGTAGAACTTGAACATAAGGCCATGTGGGCAACTAAGCAAGTGAACATGGACTATGATACTGCTAGGCAGAAGAGATTGTTGGACATTTCGAAACTAGAGGAAATTCGACGTAACGCTTACGAAAATGTTTCCATTTACAAGGAAAAAACTAAGACATGGCATGACAACATCATTTTGCGACGACAATTTTCTACTGGTTAGTTAGTGCTTTTATTTAATTCACGTTTAAAACTGAATCCAGGTAAATTGCGCTTTAGATGGTCAGGTCCTTTCAAAGTTGTCGAAGCATTTCTACATGGTGCGTGAAAATCAAAGATTTACACGATGGGCACCAATACAGAGTGAATGACCAAAGATTAAAGCACCACCTCAGCCCAGACACCAACAAACAAAACGAGACCAATAACCTGGTCACATTTTCTTAGAATGTTATTATAATTTTTCTATTTACTTCTGTATTATATTTAATTTTAATTCTCTTTTTTAGTTTTCTGCAATAATAAAAGTTATCCTTTTTGTCGACGTATTTAATTACTGACTCATCGAAGCGTTTCGGGAAAGAATCACACTGATTGATTCACCTTTTTCCCCAACCACTGGATCGATTCGAAAAAAGGACAATCTGTGTCATCACATTTATTGGTTGCAGACATAGTGCCCTCTCATAGTAGTGGAAGTCATCATGCCTTTTCGATTTCATCCTCTGTAAGATACCCTATTATGCCGATTATGTTCTTCATACTCACATCCATCATTGTTGCTATAATCTTTCCTTTTCTTCAACTTATAAATTTTCTATAATTTTTTACTTTCTTCTCTCATTTAGCAATGGCCAGAACTCGAAGTTCTAAAACCCCTTCAAAACCAGTCGTTGAATCGTCTGCGACGATGGTTCGTAACGTTGACCAGCCAATACCCAAAGAGCCAGTCCTATTCTTAACCAAAACGGCTAAAGATCGTTTTCATTAAGTTATGTTGAAATGAAACTGCCACCCCGGACAGGGAATCCAGCTGTCCCCACTACTAACGCTAGGGAAACAAGTGGTCAGAACCATTTTGCCCCTGGGATGGGAGAAGTTCTGCGACCATCCAGAAGGATATTCTCTGTCTCTAGTAAGAGAATTTTATGCTAACTTAGTTGATCAGGAGTAGGAGTTTATCTTTGTCCGTGAGGGATTGGTAGCATAAGGTGCTGACAATATAAATGCCCTCTACGACATTGCCGAGGGGGAGGTGAGCATGTCAAGTTTCTGGAGAACTTGATAGAGGAAAGTGTTGATTTGTTGTTAAATGATTTATGCATCAATGATGTTGTTTAGTCTGGAAACAATTCAAACAATTATACAATGCACTGCCGTTTTCTCCCAGCCAGAGCAAAGTCTGGTTTCACTTCATCAACTACCGCCTCATGCCTTTCACTCACAGTACTATAGTAATGCTGGATGGAATCTGTCTGATACATTCCATCATAAAGGGACGCCGGATAGATGTCGAGGCAATCCTTCACTAATAAATTGTAGAGTCTACCACGAAATAAACAGGTATCTTGTCATTCCCTTCTCTAATCATGGTGCCTCGCGAAGGACAAGATTTTTTGGAGAAAAAGGTCCTATAAATAATGTCTTAGTGGAGAGAATGACGAGGGTGCAGGAAACCCCTATTGTAAAAGAAGCACCATCCAAGAAAGAGAAAGACAAGGCAAAGAAGGAATTGAGCAGCTCATTGATCGAATGAGCGTGTGACAAATCAAACTTGTCGGCGTAGTAGAAGAGATGGAGTACTCACGGAACTTATTTTATGCCTACACTAGGGCATGAACTACTGCCATTGTCAACACACTACGTAACATGAGCAAACAGCCCTTGCTAGAATTTCTAGTGTTTCCACTTATCATTAGGGAGGCCATACCATCAACAAAGCAGGCTGCTTCAAAAGGGAAAACTTAGTCTGTTCACTCTCCCCACATGGTCCATATTTTTTATGATGAGGACAAAAAAGTGCATTCTAGAGATGTGGAAGACTGTCTCCGTAATATCGATAGCCTATTTGAGAATGAATTTTCAAATAGTTTGAGGGCGAATATGACGGAGAAAAAAGCTACTGCTGTAAAAGAGGAGTATGCAACCATGGCATCTGTGAGTGTAGAGGAAGAGGAGGAAGAAGAGAAGAGAGAGGAAGCAAGAGAAATAGAAAAAAAAGAAGAATTTGCAGCAACAATTTTATTTGAGGAATTTGTCGCCGCACCTGCCCATGTGGATGCATCTACTGAAAAACTGATGCCATTTGGTACGAGTCAAATCGAGGCTGTAACATCCAGCAATGAGGATCTTAATACTCTGGCTATTGTGCCTTATGTTGCATCACTTATTGAAATTCATCCTTCGGATGTTACTGTCAATGAAGCCAGTATCCAACCGAACCTAGAGGAGAAATCCACCGCCCCGATTGAACCATCGGAGAAAAGCGAAAACGCAAAGACAAAAAGAAGCGCAAAGAGGAGCGCCCCAAAAAGAAGAAAAAGTCAGCAGCCACATCCTCAACTGCGACACACTGAGTTAGTTTTTACTTTTTAGTACTTAGTTTAGTTGCTTGCATTTCATATAGTTGTCATTACATTCTAATTGTCTCTGAATTTTATTTGTTAGCGCATTTGCATTGTAGTTGCATTTCCATTAATATTTGTATAATATTGTCAGTGCATTAGGGACAATGCATACTTTAAGTTTGGGGGGAAATATGTAAGGCATGAAAATGCAATTGCACCTACAAGTTTAAGAATTTATTTGTCTTTTTAGTTGAATAAAAGTATGCAAAGTTATAAAAAAATATGACTACAATTTTTTTCATTTGATGCTTAATTCTTGAATTATTTGAAATGCTAATGTGTGAATTGGATGAATGTGATTGAATGTTGTGTCCTTCTATTTTTGGATGAATGGTTGAAATTGCATTAGTAATAAGTGAGTAGTATCATTATTTGAATCTTAAATTAACTGAATATTTGCAACTAAGTATATAATTATATCTACTAATAAAAGACACTCCAATGTGAGTGCATTGTGACTTATCAAAGGGGAACACTCCAATGCAAGTGTTAGAAAAATCGTCTAGCCAAAGGCTGTCACTACAAGAGTGTGTATCGACGCAATTACATACTCTTGGGGGTTTGTTGCACCCTTTCATTACTGTCCAAGAACAAGGATATAGTAATGCAATGACATCTCTCAATCACATAAAAAAAGAGAGAAAGAAAGAAAAAAATTTGATAAAAAAATACATATATAAAAATTTGATAAAAAAATACATATATATGTGTATAGAATAAGAAATGTTGTATTGGTTAAGAGGATTTAAGATTTAAAGCATGATGCTAGCACTAGTGAAGTTGCAGTTTTGACTATTCATACCTATAAATTGTCAGCACAATCTTCTATCATATGAGTGTAATTTATACATTAGGATCCCAGAGAATTTAAGTTGCTAGAATGATTATTGTGGTGACAAGAATTTTGATATGACTTTGGTAGCTTTTATTTACTTGAGGACAAGTAAAAACTCAAGTTTGAGGGTGTGATAGCATTAGAAAAGACCATTAAATTCTCCCTAATTAGAGTATAATTTGTTCCCTTTGTATCATATTTGGCATACTTTTTCAGTGTTTTACACTTAGTAATTACATTTTCTAAGTCAGTGTTGTATGGTCTTATTTTCTTTCATTTTATCCCATTTGTGCCACTAATGTCACTGTATTTAGTATCAGTTTTTGCATCTAAAGATGTCAGTGTAGGAATCTATCTTAGAAGATCGAAGCAATCAGAGCTGTGGCCACAAGTTCGATATAGAAATGCACCCAAATATGTCCCGACATGAATACTTCCAGATTGCAACAGGGACTTTACGCTGCTAATATATCCAGAAGCACCAGCGCATGAAAATCTCAAGTTGTCACAGCGAATAAAAATATAAATTTACATCTAGTAATGTCGCGACAACTTGCAACTTACTAATACATAAATCAGATCTGCGTGAGTGTACAACTGGGGTAACTAACTTGTACAGCTGAAAAGAAGTTAAATCTGAGAAAAGGAGGATACCTGTACTGGTGGAAAAAAGATAAATAGAAGGGAGAGAGAGGGAAGATCATCACCAAGCTCGTGAAGAAATTAATCCCATATTTTTCTGATTCTTTCTTAAGTAAGATGTCATGGAAGCTTAACTTTCTAGGAGGGTGATCTAATGCGAAGAGAAGGTAACTACTTCTGACGAGAAGTGTCAAGTGCAATGCAACAGGAGCAATTACGGAAGGATTCTATTAGGCTAGGAATAGAATGCTTCAATTTCTTCTTTAATTCCTCTTGAATGTTGATAAATTCTGTTGACTTTAATTGTGTATGGAAGTACCTATTAATGTTAAATCTACTCAGATTTCTGCTCAATTCTTCTTATTTTTTTATCTTTGGATTTAATTGTTTTTGCCACGAAAATGCGATTGCAGTCGCAGTTACTGGAAGGTGCAGTGACAAAGTTAGATTAAAAAGTAAGACAATGGAAGTTGCTTGAAGCAAAAGAATTCTGACCTAATGTGAGTGTTTGGGTCTTTGTTAAACAGAGAAATCAAAAGTAGTAAGATTTCATAGAACCTAATTACGGTGACAATTTATCTACTAGTTACCTTATAGTCACATTTAGTGTTTGCCAACTTGCCAAATCAAGGATCCCCCATTCCTTTATAATTATTTTACTTCTTAAATTTTCTTAATTTACATTCACAAAACATCTTCACATTCATTTTATCTTCCATTAAAATGCTTTGACAATCTGTATTACAGTCTTACAATAATTGCATTGACAGTTTTAATTCCTTTATTTGTGCAGTCTTGACTTAATTGCACTAACATTACTCTTGACAGTTCTTCTTATTTTAACTACTTTTGCTTCGATAAATTTAAGCAACAAGAACACAATGGGATCGATATCCGACAAACTCACATCTGTCTATTATACTTGCATCGACAATATCCGCTTGTACATTATTGTTGTGATGTTTATAGCGCGATCAATACCCTTAGAGTTAATAGTAGCTGATTTGTGGGGGCCCACACCTTATTTTTCCAATGGAATGCAATATTACATTTCAATTGTTGATGCCTTCACTAGACATACACGGATTTATTTTCTAAAACGAAAATCAGATGCTTTGCCTGTATTTCTTATGTTTAAGAAGTTGGTTGAGTTGTAACTATGGTGTAAGATTAAGCAGTTGCAAACTGATGGTGGGAGTGAATTTCAAAGCTTTAGCTCACAGTTGAAGAGTTTTGGGATACAACATCGTTTGACATGCCCTCACACCTTAGAGCAGAATGGCCTTGTGGAGCGTCAACATCGACAAATAGTGGAAATAAGGTTAGTTCTTTTAGCACAAACACCCCTTCAATTATCCTACCAGAGTTATGCCTTTGAAACTGCTATCTATTCAATGAATTGCTTACCTACCAAGGCATTAAATAGGGTGTCTCCTGTTATGAAGTTGTATGGAAAATTACCAAATTATGAGTTCTTGAAGGTATTTGGTTGTCATTGCTATCCATTACTTAGGCTTTACAATTGTCACAAATTGCAGTTTCGTTCCACTCCTTGTGTGTTCTTGGGATATGCAGATAAGTATAGGGGATATAGATGTGTTGATTCTAATGGAATGGTTTACATTTCTCGTAATGTTAGATTTAATGAGCTCGAGTTCCCTTTTGCACAACAGTTATCAAGCACACCTGTTGCAGCAACTACTAGTCCTTGTTCCTCATCAATTTTGCCAGTATTTGTTTAGCCTCCCTCTATTGAGGTTGTAACTCCAGCTCATTCCAACACACGTACTTTTGTGTGCATGTTAGATAATGTTGCAGATGTTGTGAGTCCATCTTCAGGATATACTACAGGTGCAACTCAGATGCTGTCTATAGATGCAATCAATGAGCAGGTGAATATGCCAAGAGAAGGTAGTTCTGTCTTAGAGGTAACAAATGTAAGGACTGATGTTCAAAGCAGTCAGCATCATATGGTTATCGGGACTAAGAATGGAATTTTTAAGCCAAATGTGTATATGCTTGAGTTGAGTCAGGTTAAGCCAAATGACATACATGAAACTATGGGTATTCCCTCTTGGAGAAAGGCAGTTGATGATGAACTACAAGAGTTGATTAGGAATGAAACTTAGGATCTTGTAACTACACTAGCTGATCAGAATTTGGTGGGCTGCAAATGGTTATTCAAGAACAAAACCAATCCTAATGGCAGTATAGCATGAAACAAGATTCGATTGGTTGCACAAGGGTTTTCACAAGCAGCTGGCTCAGATTATCATGAGACATTTAACCTTGTTATTAAGGCCAATATTGTTCAAATAGTTAATGCACTAGCAGTATCATAAAGATGGAAGATAAGGCAAGTAGATATCAATAATGCATTTTTTAATGGTGAATTGACAGAGACTATTTATATGAAACAACCACCAGGGTTTGAAGTGTGTGATGCAGCAAGCAATCCTCTTGTGTGCAAGCTGAAGAAATCTTTGTATAGATTCAAGTAGGCACCTCGACCTTGGTTCCACACGTTGCGTGATTTTTTAGTCAGTGAGCTTCTGTTTAAGAACTCCAAGGTTGATTCTTCCTTATTTTTCAAGAAGTGCTCTACTGGTTGTGTTGTTCTGCTGGTATATGTTGATGACATTTTGGTGCAGGAGATGTTACATATGAGATTGATGAGGTTATCAGGTGTCTTCATCAAAAATTTTCTTTTAAGGACCTTGGTCACTTAAACTATTTCCTTGGATTGGAGGTGACTCAATTGGAGAATGGAAATGGCATGCATATGTCCCAAGCAAAGTATGCTCAAGAGCTGCTTGAAAGAGCAGAAATGGTAGGTGCTAAACTTGTACCTATTCCTATGGTGAGTGCTCCTACTTTAACTAGACATATGGGGAATCAATTGAAAGATGGGATGTTATATAGGAAGATTATAAAAGGTCTGTAGTATCTATGCTTGACAAGGCCTGATCTTGCCTTTGCTGTAAACAAGATTAGTCAATATATGCATGCACCACATGATGTGCATTTGACAGCCGTTAAACGTGTTTTAAGGTATGTCAAAGGTACCTTAGACTTTGATTTGTGTTTTTAGCCATCTACAGTTACATTGGTCGGATTTTCAGATGTTGCTTAGGCAAGTTCCTTGGAGGTTAGGAAGTCCACATCTCGATATTGCATTTATCTTGGAGTTAACCTCATTGGCTGGTCATCTAAGAAGCAGTTTGTGGTTTCTCGATCCACCATAGAGGCAGAGTATAGGAGTCTTGCCAATGCAACCTCAGAACTCACTTGGTTCCAATCGTTGCTTGCTAAGCTTGGAAAGGTTTCTACTAAAGTTCCAATTATCTGGTGTGATAACACCAGTACTGTGTGTTTGGTTGCAAACCCTATTTTGCATTCTAGAGTAAAGCATGTTGAGATTGACCTTCACTTTGTTCGAGACAAAATCACTAGTGGACAGTTGCAGGTGAATTTTGTACCAGGAAGTGAGCAAGTGGTTGATGTGTTAACCAAGCCATTTACTGCTAGAGCATTTGAGTAGTTTTAGGATAAGCTTAATGTGATGTCCTTAAACAAATTTGATGAAGAATGTAGGGAGAATGTTAGCATACTAAGCTGAGTTAGTTAGCTTCTGTTAAAGTCAGTTATAAGTGTAAATTGAAAAATATATAGGTTTTTCCTATATAATTTATCACATTTTTACTTGAATTCATTGTTAAAACTAAGTAAATGTTTAATAAATTAATGAAATATGTGAAAATATGAAATTAGGACATAGAAATTATTAAAATGTGATTTTATGCTTTATTATATAGTTTTCATGCATAAAATGGCTTATGTTATAACTATTTGGACATATTATATTTTTAAGACATAAAGTGAGCCAAGCATGATTAAATGAAATAATAAAATATAAAATTATATTTAACAATTTATTATAAAATATTTCATTAATAATTTGGGTTTAATTAATTATTTAAATTGGGTTAATTTTATTCTTTGGTCCTTTAATTAATTAATTTGTTTTGGACAGGTCTGATAATTTTGCTGGATCACAAAACCGTCCAAATTGAAGACCAAGTCAACCCAATTTCGACTACACATGGCTGCCCAAATAAATCACTTTTTGGTTTAATTGCACAAGGTTCTTGCAATATTGAAGAAATCTGAGATTATCCTGAAGATTTACTGTTGACCGAGTCTTAGTCCTTAGTTGATATGGCAAGAAAATTGCTTAAAAATCAAGCAAAAAATCACTCAAAATCCTTGAGTGATGGTCGGCCACCCATTGAAGAAGCATGAAGAGATTAAACTTCTCTATTTTTAGTAAAAAACTCTCCTCTCCTCACCTATAAATAAGACCTCATTTTCACCATTTCAAATCATCCCTTCATCCAACATTCTCTCTTCTCTCTAGCATTCCCTATTTCCCATGCCTAGCATCATCTCTTCATAGAGATTTTAGCTCCTTAAGCCTCTTAAAGAGCCCTTGGTCGGCCACCTTGGAGACCCATCAACAAAGGAGAAAAGCGAAGGAACGAAGGAGCCTTCTTCGATCAAAGTTTTGGGTGACAGCCACTTTGATTTGGGTTTATTCTTTCTTTTCTTTAATTTGATTTAAAAATGTTTGCTATGTGTTCTTTATTCTTGATTACAACAATGTTAGCTTAATTTTATTTAAGCTAGGATAATTGCTTTGATTAAATAATATTTGTTTGATTCATGTTTATGATGTTTGTGTCTCAATCGATCATGTTTTCAATTAATATCAAGCTTGTATTTCGTTCATACGTAATTGAAATGCACCAGAACTGGCTAAGTGATCCTGACCAGACGATGGCTAGTAAACACATAATTGAAATGTGCATGCTCAATTTAGATCCTGACCCGATTAAATTGTAGGTTCATAACAACTCTAACCAAGCTCTGTTATCTGCATAGTTTTAGATTCATGTGATTAAACTGTTTGAAACCTGACACGTCCCTGTTACCTCACATGAATGCTAAGAAACCCTTAGTAAATAAGGATCAGTAAAATGCATATTTACTAAGCAAAGGATTTCGAAAGGACCTAATTTGGTTTTTAAACTCATAAAAGATCGAGTTGCCATGGAATATTTTTCTTAACATTATTAAGCATGTTGATAATAAATTACGTTTAATTAAAGTAATTGTCCTAGTTTATTTATGTTATAATTGTTGTAAATTGTGTTTAATCTCGCTAAAATCTATTTCATACATTTACTTTAATATATTTAATTTTAATCATCACTTATCAAACCATATTGTGTTTTTTTTTTAATTCACCAAGTTGTTAATATAATTTTACAATTAATTGATTTAACACATATACAATCCCTGTGAAGACGATAACTCGATACTTATTTATTACTTGATAACGACTGTATACACTTGCACAAACCTACGCGTTACAATAAATCAGTTGTAACTATAGGAGTCTAGTCAAGTTCTATATAAATACTGGTATACAAGCCGAAGTGAGATATGATTCTGAAGTACAAATATTATTCACATTCTTGAGTTAAAGTTCATTTTCTAATAAGGCAAGTAGATAGATAACAGTATCCATTCCTCTAGTCACTATAGTGGTACAAAACATAAAAGAGATGTACACAAGAGTGATGAACATGCAACTTCTGAAGATCGAAGTCCAGATGTCTGCAATGGATGTTAGAAGTGGATCGAGATGGACCAATTGTGACTCTATGATGAGGGTTTAAAAGGGTTGGCACGCTAGGATTTTGTGTCATCAGTGAAATGATTTCTATCATTATACTTGTCAATTTCTAAATAGATTAATTACATAAAATTTTATAATTAAATTATTATCTTTACATTTTGTCCTCAATAAATTTTACTTAAAAAACAAAATGAATAAATAAATATGGGTTTTATTGATTATTTAAGATTTAATTCATATTGGATTGCTAGATAAATTATAATGCCAAAAATAATTTATATTTGTAGGTAAGTAAAGGTGTCTGTCATTTAAGGAATCAAAACAAGCAATTGATTTGTAAGACAATTATTTTGTCTATTAAATCCAATTGATGAGATGCCTTATTTTAGGTATCAGAGTAGATGAGATGTGATTATTTGAATTGACAAAATATTTGGATATGACTCAAGTTGAATTTATCTTAAATATATTTATGAATTTATTCATTTATGATTTTCCTTATGATGTTCATGGTATGACCTACCTCATTTTTGAGTTAATGATTGACCATATGTACTTAACTCATATACTTTGATAAACTGAAAGCCTATATTAGTCTTGGAATCGAAAGCTGATATGTTAAGAATGTGGTTTATGTATGGAATGATTTCGCTTACAATAGTGAAATTCATAACTCGAATAAAGAGTAAATAGTATCATCTCACTAGCATTGCATGCATTATGAAAAAGGAACGTGACCATATGTTATTCATCAAGGATAAATTATTGTTATTACTATTTGTTAGTAATAATATTTTTCATTATAAAAAATGCTATGGTAATCATGAGATAAAATAGTATCATATTGAGTAAACGGATTTAACCCAAAGAGATTAAGTATATTACACTAATGATAAGGTCATTGGAAAAAAAACATAAATCTAACTTGTTTTTGTAATGGTATATAATGGGAGATTAGTCATGATACTTTTAGTGAATTGACTCCATGACTAAGTAATGTTGTAACTAATAGATAAAGAGTCGAAACATGATTACAAATTATTTAAGCTCTAATTATATTTATTTCGTAGATCCCTTCGTTAGCTCAATACAACTCTATATGGAATGCAAATTAAAACTGTTATGATAATGAATGAAAACGAAGAATGAGAAATAGATTGCATGAATTACAATTCATAGTAAATTCATTTTCTCAATAAGAGCAAAAAATACTTAATAATTAATTTATTTCTTTGGATTATTATTTATTTGAATGTAATTAAACAATTGAGTTCAAAGTGAGAATTAAATAATTTACTCATCATAGTTTTACTAAATAGGTCAATTAAATTTATTTGGCTAAAGGGATATATAAGTCCCTGAACTTTCGTGAAAAATCAATTAAGCTCCTTCGCGAAAAAGGCTCTCAATTAAACCCTCAAGCTCTCAAATTGCATCAGTTAAGCCTCTTGACCAATATTTTCCACCTTTGACCTTTATAATGTTGACATGGTCGGTGCTGACATAGCGCTTCTTGTCAACAATTGTTATGTGGCACTGCCACTTTAGTTGTCATATCAACAAAAAATAAAATTTAATTTTTTTTAAATAAATAATTTAAAAGAAATATTTTTATTTTTTATTAAGTTGTTCAAGTTCATTCATTTCAAAGCTTAATCTTTTCAAAATTAAAAAAATAATTTTAAATTATAAATTTGTAAAAAAAATTGTTACAATTTATAAAAATAGTAAATAAAATTCAAAAAATTAAATATTCATAAAAATCATTTAAAACTTAAAGTCCAGAATAAATATAAACATACGGTTGTCCATGTTCACATTGAACCTGGACAATATTTATGTC
Source organism: Kokia cookei (assembly GCA_039519145.1). NCBI lineage: Eukaryota > Viridiplantae > Streptophyta > Magnoliopsida > Malvales > Malvaceae > Kokia > Kokia cookei. Next base: position 23,048,054 of record CM076904.1, on the reverse strand, counting down.
CAGATTCAATGTTAACTCCATTTCCAGTCTAATGCATAAGCAAAACGGTTGTATAAAAGTAACATTATGTCTAGTCTAATGCATTACCTTGATAATACATGCACTGTCACATGTGATTCAATGACATACAACTCTACCATTAAATGAAGGTCCAATTTAGAGAAGTAACACCATTTTGATCCTTCAAATGCCACATCCAAGAACACAAACATATGAAGCAGAGTCGGAGCAGCAAAGGTAAAAGGATCATCCTTTCACAATGATAGCAAAGAAACGTCAGACGCTAAAACCTCAAAGATTGCAAAACTTCTTGTGAAATGCAGTATTTCAATATGAACCTGGACAACTTGGTGTCCAGATTCAATGACAACCTGAATAACTATTTGTCCAAATTCATTTTGGACTTTAACTTTTAAATTATTTTTATTAATTTTGTTTAATATTTTTGTAAATTTTAATAATGTCTTTAAATTTTTATAGTTTTTTTTTTAATATTAAATTTTTTAAAAAATAAAGTTTTGAAATGAATGGTCCTTAATAATCATTTGTCCAGTTTTATTCCAATAAAAAATAAAAATATATATTTCTTTTTATTTTTTTATTTTTTTTAAATTGAATATTTTATTTTTTTGATGATGTGGCAAGAACGATTACGTTAGCACTATAACAGTCAAAGACGAAAAATATTGACCAAAAAGCTTAATTGATGCAATTTGAGAGTTTGAGGGCTTAATTGGGTGCGCCTTTAATGGAAAAGCTTAATTGATTTTTTTTTGTGAAAGTTTAAGGGCTTATATACCCCTTTAACCAATTTATTTACTCAGAGTTTCTAATACGATAAAATGTTCACGATTTAACAGAATTAGAATTGAGTTGAAAAATAATTTAATTGAATTAATTAATTAATATTTTGAGAATAAAAAATTAATTATTAGATTGAGTAATTATATAAAATTACTTTAATTTAAAATTAGAACTAGCTTGCACATTTAATTTTACTCAATACATAAGAGAATCAATTAACCCATTTACCATAAGGTGGACAACACACTAGGAGAATACTTGTAAAATGGAAAGATAATTCCTATGCAAATTAAATAAGTCAATATGTTAGTTTCTTATGGCTTGTTTGATAAATCATTGGAAAAATAAATTAAATAAAAAAATTAATATATATTTTTTATAATTAGGAGAAGAGAATGAGGTTGTTTGGGATCGAACTCAAACTCTCATGCCTACAACATAATGCTTTTATCATTGAGTCAAGAGGTTGTTAACTAAAAATTAATATTTTTAATAGCACGTTCGATCACTCATAATAAAAAAATATCTTATTTTTTCAATAAGAAGTATGGAACATGATCAGTATATTTGGAGCTACTTATCACATTATTCAAAAAATTTAAATTATTTTTAGATAACATTTTTTGCTTTACTAGCACGCTTTTTTTTTTTTGCTACTCTAGCACGTTTTAGTGTTTTTGTTTTTTGAAAGTGGTGGTTGTGGCTTGTTTCTTTTCTTTTTTGGATTTTGTTAGTGGGCTGTTGGGTGGTGTGTGAGGGAAGGATGAAGAATCAGATGGCAGGTTTGATGTTGGATGAGGGGGAGGAAGAGGGAATTATGGCTTTGGTTGGGGCTGAGTTGCGATTGGAGGTTACGACATTTAGCATGGTTGGATGTTTTTCAATGGCCGGTATTGTGCACTTTTCGGTGATGAAAAGTACTATGGCCAATGTGTGGCATTGGTTTGGGGGATTCAGATTTCAGATCTGGAGGATAAAAGATTTTTGTTTGAGTTTTTTCATCAGAAGGAATTGGAGCGAGTGCTTAAGGGTCTTTTGACCTTTAATAGTCATCTTTTGGTGTTTCGACGTTTGGAACAGGGGGAAGATTCAGTGAAGGTTTCGTTGTTCTATGTTTCTTTTTGGGTTCAGGTGCATGATTTACTTATGGGATTGTTTTCGGAATCTATGGCACGATAGTTCGGGGATTTTGTGGGTACATTTTTGGAGTATGATTCAAACATTACTAGTTGGGGCGTGCGATCCTACTTACAAATCCGAGTTCAGTTAGATGTACGGGTACCATTGAAGAGGAGAAAGAAGATTATTTTCCCTAATGGTGGTTTCACGTATGTTTGTTTTAAGTACGAGAGACTCACGTTGTTTTGTTTTTATTGTGGGCGGTTGGGGCATAGTGATTCGTTCTGTCAGATTAGAATGGTTAGGGAAGAGGAACCTGGTATGATGGGGTGGGATTTGTCTTTGTGAGTGCAATCAAGAAGGGCCTCTACGATTAATAGTGTCTGGTTGGTGGAGAAGAGAGAGGATGGTAGAAGTGGTATATCGACGGGAAGGGGGCGAAGTGGGTTTACAAGGGGTTAGTCAATGATGGGCTGAGGGTGGATGGATGGATGTTATGTTGGGTGTTAATCTTTATGGGAGACATGGGACTAGTGATGCCGGTGTAAATTTGAATGGGGGTGGTTAGGTTGGTATAAAACATGAATGGGAGGAAGTGCCATTGACGAATGTGGATGGTAAGAAGAGACTTTTTTTTTAGAATGGGGAGAGTGTTGTGGTTAATGACAGTTTGGAAGGTGTTTGAGAGGATAGACCAGTGGAGAGATCTCATACGATATCGACGGCTGCCAGGAGGCAAGTCGTTCGGGCACAATGAAGCTCCTGAGTTGGAATGTCCGTGGTTTGGGGCAACCTCAGACAGTAAGCTATATCAAAAATAAGTTGAGACAAAGAAAGCCTCATGTACTGTTTCTCATTGAAACTAAAGTTTGTGCATGAAAGATGGAAAGGATTAGGAGAAAGTGTGGATTTGTAAATGGAATAGATGTTGATGTTGTAGGGATGAAATGAGGATTGTCATTAGGTTGGAAAGATGGGTTAGGGATTCGTTTACGGAGTTATTCAGGATCACATATTGATGTTATTATTAAGGAGGATGGAGGGGAAGGGAACTGGAGATCTACAGGGTTTTATGGGTCACCGGTGGAACGTAATAGGAAGGATTCTTGGTGTTTATTAAATCAGTTATCTCAAGGGTGTGATTTGCCTTGGTTAGTTTTGGAGGACTTTAATGAGATTTGTTACACTTTTGAGATAATGGGTGGTCGAATCAGGGAGGAACGGTAAATGGTTGCTTTTAGGGAAACTTTGGATGCGTGCACACTTAATGATCTAGGTCTTACTGGATAGTGGTTTACATGGGAACGAGGTCGGATGCCGGATACTAATATTAGAGAACAGTTAGACCAGGGTGTTGCGAATCCAAGTTAGTGGTAGCATTTTCCTAATTACTCGGTGCAACATGTTCAACACAGTTTTTCTGACCACTACACTATATGTGTAGAGACTGGGAGTGACCGACGGAATAGGGGAGGAGGGGTGGATCTTGTTTTTTGGTTTGATGCTGATTGGATTTTAGAAGAGAGTTTTGAGACTTATTTGAAAGGGTGGTAGCCTCTTAATAGCAGGGCATTGTTGTATAAGCTTTGGGATTTGGGTAAGGAACTAATGGGTTGGGCAAAACATGTTAAAACTTATAAATTACGAAGAAGGGTGGATTGGAATTCGAGGCTTGATCTTTTGAATCGTGAGGATTCGTGTGAGGAGGTGTTAACTGAGATAATTGAGCTTAAATTAGGCTTAAATTTCGAAGCAGGCATGAAAGAGTTGTTTTGGGAGCAAAGAACGCGAGCAAATTGGGTTTGTTTTGGTGATCGAAATACGTCTTTTTTCATAGCTTTTCCATTAGTTGGCGCAAGAGGAATGTAATTCGGGGTTTGGAGGATGGGAGTGGGGATGGGTTAGTAAGGAGGATGATCTGATACAAGTGGCAACGAGCTATTTTAAGGATCTTTTGCATCTAAATCAGTGCGTAGTTGTGTGGGACTTTTTGCAAATATCTTAGTTTGTGTCATTACGTAACATAACACTTTTTTTATTTCTATTTTTACACAAGAGGAGGTGCGAGTGGCGGTTAGGGAAATGGCTCTGCTTAAGGCGTTTGGGCAAGATGGGATCCCTACGCTCTTCTTTTAGAAGTTTTGGTTTGTGGTTGGAGCTGATGTTCAGAGTTATTGTTTAGATGTACTCAATAGACAACGTGATATGGAGGAGATGAATGGTACAACGATTGTTTTGATTCCGAATGTTAATTCTCCGCATAATATGGGTTAGTTTCGGTCAATTAGTTTGTGTAATGTTGTGTATAAAGTGATTTCCAAAGTGATTGTTAACATATTTAGATCAGTGCTCGATGATTGTATTGATGATTTGCAAGGGGCATTTGTGCCAATGAGATAGATTACAGATAACATTTTTGTGGCATATGAGATTTTGCACTCTCTAAAGAAAAACAAACGGGGGTCAATTGGCTCGTTTACGCTTAAACTCGACATTAGAAAAGCTTATGATCGAGTTGAGTGGAGTTTTGTAACGCAGGTCATGGGCACTATGGGTTTCTGTGATGGATGAATTTCGATGATTGTGCACTGTGTCTCAAGTTTCGTACTCAGTTTTGGTTAATGGGGTGTTAGGGGAGTCATTTCGACCTTCTTGTGGATTGAGACAAGGGGATCCTTTAAGCCCTTATTTGTTTTTAATTTGTGCTGAGGGGTTTTCTCGTTTATTACACATATGGTTAGGGAGGAGGGTCGGATTAAAGAAGTTAAGGTTGGTCGGGGGAGGTGGTGGTTAGTCACTTGTTCTTCGCGGACGATAGTATGTTATTAGAGGAGGCTTCTGTCGAGGGGGCAACGACTCTTAAATATGTTGTAACTGAGTATGAAGGTGTTTCGGGGTAACTTGTCAACTTTGATAAATCACTAATATATTTTGGAGGGAATGTGGAGGAGACTAGTCGAGAGCATATTGGCTGAATATTAGGAGTTAGAATATCTTCTAACCTAGAGAAGTATTTGGGCTTACCGACGATGATGGGTCGAAGGAAGAAGCATGCATTTGTACAAATGAAGAAGAAGATGTTAAGTAAGATTTCGAGTTCCCGAAGGAAGAAGCATGCATTTGTACAAATGAAGGAGAAGATGTTAAGTAAGATTTCGAGTTAGAGTATGCGTTTGTTACTATGGGCGATAAAGAGGTATTTATTAAAGCCATTTTACAAGTCATTCTGGTTTATGCTATGCAATGTTTTATGTTTCCAATTACTTTATGTTGAGTTGGAGTCAATTATTTGTAAGTTTTGGTGGTGGAATTCTGGTTCTGGGAAGGGTATACATTGGTGTCGTTGGGGTATGCTATGTAACCCGAAGGTGAAGGTGGGATGGGTTTTAGGAACTTGCATTATTTTAATATAACATTGCTTGCTAAGTAGGGGTGGAAACTATTAACTCGGCCTAATAACCTTTTTGCGCGTGCTTTGAAAGCAAAATATTACTGTAATGGTTATTTTTTTAGTGCGCGTTTAGGAGCTTACCCTTCGTATACCTGGAATAGTATCTGGAATGCACGATGGTTGGTTGAAGCTAGATTGGGGTGGCGATTTGGTAATGGGAGGAGCATGAATGTATGGAATGACAGATGGCTCCCTGAACCTGATGAAGAGATATTACAATTTCAATATATGGACATTTGCTATTCTAAATTATCTGATTTGATTGATGAAACTACTTTTACCTGGAAAAGGGAGGTTGATCACTGTTTGGTGAGGAACAACTACAACAAATTCTTGCGATCCCTTTATTAAATGTTGAGACATTCGATCAGGTTGTTTGGTGCAGAGACAGAACAAGGGAATTTACATCCCGAAATGGTTACAACTGGCTAGCTACTATGGGGATTGAGGGGGAGGTACCACTTTACATATTACAGAATGATAATACTGCTCTATTTTACAATAAGTTGTGAGTTTTAGTTATGTCCAACAAAAAAATCTTGTTGATGTAACACCCAAAAACCAAAACCATTGCTGGTTAGGGTTTCGTTGTCTTTTCGGTCATCAAAAACTGTTCATCTTTTATCACCATTTCATTTAATTTTATTTTAATGAAGAAATGCAGCAAACACAACATAAGTCATCGATTAATTATAATTACAAATCAATAAGGGCAAAAATATCATTTCTACAAAAATGGGAGACTTCTACCGGTACTTGTTAGACAAGTATCGGTAGTTGTCAAGTCAGTAAACAATTCAAGAACAGTGCAGACTTCTACCGATACCTATGATAGTTCTATCAATACAAGTGAGACATATACCAATACAAGTCATGCTTCTATCGATACTAAAAATTCTAGAGAGCTAAGAAGTCCTACCTTGCATCTTCTACTGATACAAGTGCATAGACTACCGATACTTGTTATACAACTCAAGTCAGTAACCAACCTCTCTCCTATCATGTACTTCTACCGATACATGTATGGGTTCTACCGAAACAAGTAAGTAGAATTGCATAGATACGCAAAATTCTACTAAGTGTTGCAACATTTCATCAAAATACCATTCAAATTTGTCTTTAAATTACATGATAATCATCCAAAAACATGTATAGGAAGGCTACATCGAAAATGACACAAATTCAAACAACACCAAAATACATTCATGAGTTATCATCACGTTCCCAAACATTATATACACAATAAGTTTTAAACATAATCAGTTTCACAATCCTACTACATGTTGTATAAGCCAGGTGATAACGAAGTCTACCGAACAAACTCTCGGGATAGTGTGATTCGTCTTGAGGATCTGAACTTAACAGCAAAAAAGGAATCTACAAAACAACAGATACACCGGTAAGCTTACAATGCTTAGTAAGTTCGTAGAACAAATAAGTTACAGGTTGGAATCTTAAATTTAGAAAGAGTAATTAACATCTACGTTTCTCGAATACCTTATCAAGTGGTTGTCTCCAAGTCTTCCAGAATTTGGCTCTAATGAGCCCAGATAGAATATCGCTCTTACGAATAATGATATTTCCCTCATTTCATGCATTTAGTTCTTATTCAAGAAATTTACAAAATTACCCCTACACTTTTCATTTTCATTCAATTTAGTCCTTAGACCTCAAATTAGCAAAATAGCCATTTCTAGACTTAACTTATGCTATTCGAATAAACTAAAACACAACCTAAACTCATACATACAATTTATTTCCCATCAAGTACAAGTATTCTACCATTTTAGCAATTTAGTCCTCAAACCCTAAAATCATCAAAAATCACTTTACAAAACTAACCAATCTTATATCCAAGCTTCCAAAATTTTCATAAGCTAATAAGAATAAGCTCATTCATCAATGGGAAAACATTTAAATTTTGATAGAATCACAAATAGGTCATTGGGTTAGCTAGATTAAGCTAATACTGACTCAAAAATATAGAAATTACTAAAAACAGGTGAAAAATCACCTACCAAATGTTGTTCTTGGCTTAGCCGAATGACAAGCTCCTTCTCTTAGGGTTTTCTTCTTTCTTTTAACCAGAATGAAGAATAAGATAACCAAATTTCCCTTTGTTTTTCTTTATTAACCTTAATTACCAATTTTACCTTTTTACCCTTATTTAATCAAAATAAATTTCCTAATTTTTCCATTCCATTACCATCCATTTTACTTTAAATGGTCTAATTACCATTTAAATGCCTTTTTAATCTTCTAATTATCCTATAACACCTTTAACTAATGGAATTCACTTTCGCTCTTTTAGTATTCAGTCCTTTTTACTTATTTAATTATCCAATCGATAAATTCTCTAACCAAAATTTAATACGATGTTAATGACATCACAAATATCTAAATAAATAAATTTACGATTCGACTCATTGAAATTATGATCTCAAAATCATTGTTTCTGACACCATTAAAAATCGGGTTGTTACATGGAAAGTTTATAATGAATGTGTGCTTGTACGAGCTATACTGCAGGGTAGGCTACTTGTCCAACAAGATTTGTGTCTTGTGTTTAAGGTAAAGCGGGAGTTGGTAAGCCATCTCTTCTGTAACTGCGGTTTTGCGATCTAGGTGTTGGAGGGTGTTAGGGTTTCCTCAGCCCATGAGCGGCATGAATCAAGAATGGCAACAATGGTTAGTTTGCATATTTTCACAGAATAGCATGTCTCAGTGTGTAAAATTTTCTATCACCTTCTGGGCTCTATGGTACAATCGGAATAGAATCTATCATGAGGGTATTCGTGATCCTGTTCAAAAGGTGGTGGGGTTTGTGCAAGCGTATACCCAGGAATTACATCAAGTTCATGCTCTTGTATCTACTACTAGCATTCCTAAAACTATTATTTAGGAACCTCCTAAGGGAAATATTATTAAGTTTAATTTTGATACTTCGTATAATTCATAGTATTGTACTTCCTAGTCAGGAGTGATTGCACGGAATTGGGAGGGGCTTGTGATGGCATCGTGTACTTACCTTTGGGAGAATGTCTTAAATTCAACTATGGCTGAGGCGAGAGCTTGTTATCAGGTGGTGGTCTTTGCGACAGATTTGGGTTTCTAGGAGATTTTCCTAGAAGGAGATGCGCTTACGATTATTAAGAAGTTGACCACTGCAAGTAATGATAGATTGATTGTTGCCCTCGTTGTTAATGAAATTATTAGAAAGAAAAGGAGTTTTCATGTTTTTCAGGTCAAACACATACCTCGTGAAGCGAATCTAGCAGCGCATACACTAGCCGCGAAAGGAAAGAATTTTGCCTCTCTAATATATTGGATGGAGGAGGTTCCAACGACGGTTGGATGGATTATTGATAGAGAACAGAGAGATGAAGGGGTTGTGGCAGAATAAAATCCTAAGCCCGGATGGTTGGTGTGGTTCGAGGAGCTCTTGAGGACTATAGGGGTTGTCCATTTTACGCGCTTATGGAGAGATTTGGTTGCTGGTTGCCCTCGAATTGCTAATGCTTTGGTTTGGTTTGGTCATGAAGAAGGAAAGGTTTTGCATCGTTTTTTTTGGTTTTTTATTTGTAAAAATTGGGGATTGTTTGGGTTTCCTTTTCATTTTTCTTACCTTTATTTTACCATTTATTAGGGTGGTTTTTAGATGCCGATTTTGCTTAACTGTGGGCATCAGTAGTATGATTGGTTAGAGTGTCCCATGTGGCTGTATGGGTGCATGCCCTTTCCTCTTTCTATTAATAGGCATCATAAGTTTTTATTAAAAAAATTCAATTTATTTTATTTTATTTTATTTTATTTCTTTTAATATTATCTTTTAAATATTTTTTGCTTTTAAAAATATAAAAAAATTACATTTATCAAATTGTCTAATTTTATTTTATACTTAATTTTAAGAAATACACCAAACAAATTTTATAACCTAAATTCAACACTTAAATTTACAATACTTAATTCTTTTAATTTATCGCCTTATTATTAATAAATTTTCATTTTAATTTGCGGCAAAATCTCCATAAAATCACATAAAAATTGCTAACAAAAATTATTGAATACACAAAACTTTTTTTTTTTTTGAATGAAAACGGACTTGGGCTTCTTATTATAAAACAAACTATAAAATCCAAAAAAACAAAGGCCTGCAAAATCACAGCCCAAACAACAATCTAAACAAATAACAAAATAAAATTATCTTTCTTAAAAAAACAAACTTTATCCTAAATGCAGTTGTCCTCATCCCAATAAGCTAACCTATCCTTTCTTTGCTGCTTTTACATTCAATGCACTGATGGTTATAGATACCAAAACATGCAAAGCACAACTATACCTCTTTTCAAGAAAAATTTCAAAACATTTCTCAGCCATTTTTTCTACCAAGGCTGGTTCTTCTTCTCTCTTCTCTGAAAAATAGTCTGGTTCAAGGCTTCATTCTTTCTCCAAGCCTCTTCAAGAGACTTTTCAAATCATTTCTCAGCCTTTTCTTCTACCAAGGTTGGATGTTCTTCTCTCTTCTCTAATACTTAATCTAGTTCAAGGCTCCATTCTTTCTCCAAATCCTTTCGAGCATAACTAGGAATGTCGTTAATCAGGTACATTTCTTCCTGTCTTCGCAAACTCTCTATTGCTACTCTATTTGCTAGATTATTGTTCTCGCTTCTGGTATGCTTAAAGAGGATCTGCAGAAATTTCTCCGAGAGTTTCTTGATATTGTTTATGTGTGCACTCAATACTGATTTATCTGTCAAAAACACTACTACATTTCTTAATGATGCTTAGAGAGTCGCCCTTTATTATAACTATCTGTAAAATTAGATCTGACCCCAAACATAATGCTTCTCTACATGCGAGGGCTTTAACCTTGAAGGTTGAGGCGACATCGTCGTGGAGTACTGCTTTTGATGCTATAATTGTTCTTGTTGATGTACGCACCACTAGTCCTGACCCAAATCAGCGGTCATTTGCTGTCCACGCAACATTGAAATTAATTTTGGTGGTTCCTTCAGGCGGTGGAGACCACTGCCAAGTTCTTTCATTCCTAGTGAGAGATTTTTCGTTAGCCGTTTGAGTTTCTTGAATATACCTAGTTATGAATCTAACTATCTCCTTTGCAGATCTGGCTATTCCTTCGTGCGTTCTACGATTTCTTTCAACCCATAGTTCGAAGTTTCTAGATTTGGCACGAAGCAAAGACCCAGGTAATCTAATTAAGCCACTCCTAATCTTGGGTTGGTAAAAAATGTTGATATTCTAATAGAGCCCAAACTTTGTTTGATACAGGGCAGTGGATGAAAACATGCCATAGGTCTTTAGTTCCGTTCCCACAAATCGGACACATGACATCCGAGATTAGCCGTCGGTGAAACAGATTGGATCGTATTGGCAGAAATTCATGGATGAGGCGTCATAAAAATATCTTTATCTTACTAACTAAATCTAGGCTCCGTAGCTTTCTGTATATTTCATTAGATTTTATCTGTATATTATTTGAAGTAGTATTAGAAACACCTGGCTGTAATAGTTTATAGGCACTCTAGACGTAGAAAATGCCCGACAACTCCCCACTCCAAGTTAATTCGTCCTTGTAAGGTTCCTCTGCCAAAGGTATCTGCAAAATTAGATCCACATTAGCCACTGCAAAGGTATTTCTTATCACATTAGTTTTCCATTTTCTAGAATTGTTTTCAATAAGATCTTCAACTAAAACCAATTGCGAATTAACAATCTGACTTGAAACACGATATTAATTTTTAGCTCCAATGATCCAAGCATCAGTAAAAATGGATATTTTTGAACCAGTACTAACACGCCAACACACACTTTCACTCAGAACTTTTTTCACTGCCCAAATACTTTTCCAAGTATACGAGGCATTAGGCTTTAAACTCGAAGTAATGAAATCTAAAGTCGGATAATATTTGGCTTTTAAATCCTGGGCTAATAATGAATCAGAATTTGTCATCAATCGTCATCCTTGTTTAGCTAGGAGTGTTATATTAAATTTAGCTAGATTTTAAAAGCCTAATCCTTCGTTCTCCTTAAGATCACACATTTTGGCCCATCTGCACCACTGAATTCCTTTCCTTTCATTAGATTTTCCCCACCAGAACCTTTCTAAAATGCTTTCCGTTTCATTGCATAGAGCTTGAGGCAATAGAAAAAAACTCGTAGTGTAAGTTGGAATAGCCTGTAGGAAGGCCTTAATGAAAACCTCCTTACCTTCTTGAGATGGAAACCTGTTAGCCCAATTATCTATTCTTGCTTTCAACCAATCCTTCAAATTTTGAAAGTAAGCTCTCTTTTGTTAGCCAATGATGTTAGGTAGCCCTAAATATTTTTCTGGATTCGATGAGTGGCGCATTCTCAAAGTCTGCGAGATTCAATCTCTTAGCTTAGGATTCATATTTTTACTAAAAAAGGTCGTTGATTTATCAAAATTCACGCATTTGCCTGAAACTTCCTCGTATTCCTTTAACATACTTTTAAGTGCATTTATGCCCTCTATAGTAGCTTTTCCAAATAGGATGCATTCATCCGCAAATAGCAAATGAGAGATCATTGGACCATTTTGACTCCCTTATCACCTTTCATCAGACCTTCTATAGTAGCCAAACGCATTAATGCGGATAATCCCTCACTACAATTTAGAAAAAGAAACGGGCTCAATGGATCACCTTGACGCAATCCCCGAGTAGGTTTGAAAGTTCTGCCCATTCGACCATTTACACTTACTATATATGAAACAGTATTGAAACATTTCAATATTTTGTCTACCCATCCCATCGTAAACCCCATCTTTAATAACATAGCTTGTAAAAATCTTCACTCAACTCTATCATAGGTTTTGCTCATATCTAGCTTAATAGTTAAGGCCCCCGTTTTCCATGCTCTCTTTCGACCAAATGATTGTAACAATTCATAAGCTAATAAAACATTGTCAGATATTAGCCTTCTTAGAACAAAACCACTCTGTGAATTTTCAATGCAAAGATGAAGTAATTTCTGAAAACGGTTTGCTAGCACTTTTGCAATTATCTTTTAAATTACATTGCAAAGATTGATAGGTCTGAATTTTGTCATATTAGTAGGATTCTTGATCTTTGGGATGGGTACAATATTAGTGATTTAATTCTCTCTAAGTCCTTGTTTTCGTTAAGAACATCTAGACGGAAATAACTCACCTTTAGTCCCACAATGTGCTAACACTTTTGAAAAAATTTGTTGGGAAACCATCCATCCCTGGTGCTTTTGTCGGTCCATATCATTTAAGGCTTCCCAAATCTCATCAGCCGTATAAACAACCATCAACATTTCATTACTTTCGGTTAAGATGCATCTGTTGACCCCTAAAAGAACATGACTCAAATATGTCGACCCCCATTTAGAAGTAAAAAGGTCCTGAAAGAAAGTGCTCGCCTCATCCTCGATTTCTTTTTGATTAGTTATCATTCGGCCCCCTCTTCCTTCCAAATATTTGATCTCATTAACTTTCTTCCTTTAAGAAGCGAATTTATGGAAAAGGTGGTATTTTTGTCACCTAGTTTCAGCCAGTTCACGCTGCTCCCAGTAGACCTCCTCCTTGTCTATTTCAGAATTCAACTGGAATTTTATCTCTAAGATTTCACTAAAACCTTCCTCATCTCTCTCAAATATCCTGTAGGGCCTCCAATTTTCTTTGTAATTGGGTTTTTAAACCAAATCGTTGATTCATAACTCTTTTAGCCCAATACGTAAAGCCTTGCTGGAGAGCCATTAATTTCTCAAAGACATCCCCACTACTCTGACCCCATATTCTTTTTACTTCATTCATAAAAGAGGTCTTCAAAATCCACCAAGCTTCAAAATGAAGGCCTGAGAAAACGGTATGTCTTTGTCGTTAAAAAAGTTTCAGTAAAAGAGGATAGTGATCTGACATTGCATGGGGTAGATGCCTTATCGAGGCAGATGGGAAGTGACACATCCATTCATCATTTGTTACCCCCTATCCAGACGCTCTTGAGTATTTGTAGTAGGCGTGTTCCCTCGCTCCCAAGTATACCAAGGTCCAAAAAAACCTAGGTCCATTAAACTATTATCTACCAACGTCTTTCTAAAAGTCTTCATTCTCCTTTCATCTCTCGGTAATCCTCCTCTCTTTTCCGAATTATACATGATCTCATTAAAGCCTATACACACACCAAGGGGAATTATTGCTTACCTCTAACTCATGGAGAGTATTTCACTAATCCATTCTATTACACGAGTACAGTGATCCATAAAAGCCTGTGAACTGCTATTGTCCATTCGTCTCCTTTATCTAAATAAGAACATCAATAAAATTCAAATAATATTTTTGCAAACTCACATAAAGGTCGTTTGTCCATGCAAGACTAAGACCTCTCTTATTACCAACTGCACTAACATCAAAGCCATTCAAGAAACCACATCTTCACCTTATCCTTTCCATTTTCTAATATCTATTTTAGTCTCCATTAAGAAGACTACTTGGGGTTTGTGGAGCTTTAGCACATATCGAAGTTGGCGCACCGCTTATAAACCCCTCAATCTACGAACGTTCCAACTTAAGATTTTCATTATTCCTGATCGGCTTGCCCATTGGCAATCGTCGATTCTAAATTTGTTCCCTCCAAACACCTCACATCTCCCATCACATCATCAAAATAACTGTTCTCAGAAAATTCATTAGAAAACCACATTTTCTTTCCTAGGAGAAAAGAGTTGTTAATAAATTCCACTTCATTCCCTTCTAATTCTTCCCTTTTGGTACTCGTCACTGTCATCCCTCCTTCCTCCCTGACTCCACTTCGAGCCAACATTTTCCACTTTTTCTTCAATCATGAATCTGTCACTTCATTATTAAATTGGCATATCAATAAAGATCAGTAGTTAAATCTTCTAAACTTGAATCATCTTTCAAAACAATACTATCGACAAAAGGCCTTGAAAAAATAGGAACAATAATTAGATTCAAATTCAAATCCTTTGATAACTCCTTATCTAGAAAATTTTTCTTTATTGTATCTAAATTCAATTTAACTTCTGCTAGCGGATTCCCAAAAAATTTTTGAATCCTTCCATTCTCCATCGTCATTCCACTATCCTCTAAGGGAGTTCCTACAGCCAACAACGTCTTCTCTACTGAAACTTCATCCCGTAAATACATACTTTGAGGCGTTCCCTTTCTAATAGTCAAACCTAACTTCATATTGACTTTCCCTATAAAATTCAACTCTGCTCTAAGGGCCAGCATATAAGGGAAGTCATCCTCTAGTAGAATCTTCACTGATGTGGGGGTATCACTACAGTCCTTAATGTTATGCCCCATGTAACCACGCCAAAACAAAACCCTGGCAACTTCTCATACTTGAACGGGACCCATTCCTTTTGATCATCTTCAGTTACAATAAAGATCCCTCTTCTCAAAGGCTTTTGCACCTTCAAATTAACCTTAATCCGTCCAAAGTCGTCTTTAGTTTCTGATCGCTCAAAACCATTGAAAGTGTTACCAATAGCATTCATTAAATCATCAAGATTGCATTTTAGGGGGAAAAGGCCCACCTTAATCCAAAAAGGGGAAGAAACCAAACGAATTTTCCTCCTTTCAATCAGACCCTTCATTCGCTCGAAAAGAATTAGCTGTTTCTAAAATAGCCATGGCCTCCCCTTCAATATCATCTCTAGATCCTCTTTCGTCTAAAAAATAATCATAAATAGATTCGGGCCAATCTGTTGAAAATCAAAATTCTTCTTTGTCTTCCAAATACTACGCATCTGTGCATGAAAACTATTTGGATTCAAATTCTTTTTTGTCCATACCATACACAATAAAGAAGGCCTCTCCGATGGTCGAACCACTTAGCTTTTGACAGATATTTGCAATAGTTCTTCACCTAAAAGTGTAATCTCATCGTTCTCCATCGTTTTTGTAAAAAACCACCACTCCTCCAAACCCTAGCTACAGCAGCCACCATTTTCCCTAGAGAAAACCTAGAGAGAACACTCTTGACTTTTATCTTTGAATAGACAAAACTAATTGTATAAGTTGCAAGAAATTGTTTGCACCAATATATATATTTCAATTCAAATAACAATATTAAAATTATTACATTTGAAAGGTTTTTTTTACTAAAATAGTATAAAAAAAATTTATGTACCAAAATAATACTCCAATCTCATTATTTACTAAAATAGTATATTTTGTTAGGTGGAGGGTTATCAAATGGTGGCACTAGTGGATTTTTTTGACACAAAATTTTTTTTATTAAATTTATATATTAAAAATAAAAAATAATATTATATCAGTGGAGGGTTATCAAATGGCAGCATTATAGGAAAAATTATATAAAATACACGAAAAAAATACCTGACACTGAAGGAGGAGTATCAAGTGGCAGCACTCTAGAAGGATTTTCAAGTAGTGGCACAATGAGGTTTTTTGCCACTTGTCAAAACCTCTTTGTGTCATTTGTGTGTGCGTGTGTGTATGGGTAATGAGTGGTATAATTTATGTAGGTGGTTGGGGGAAATAATTTAGGTGAGATGAAAATAATTTATTTAGGTGGTTGGGTGTTATAAAATAGGAAGGGGGGACCAAACGGGCAACAAGTAGAAAGAAAGAAAGAAAGAAGGAAGAAGGAAGAATGAGAGGAAAGAAAGAAGAAAGAGAAAAATGTAGTAATTTGATTTTGTGTTTATTGTGAAATTTATTTTTAAAATTATTTAATCTGTTAATAGTAGTAGTAGTAATTTTAATTTTATTGTTTAATATAATTGATTTGTTATTATAATTTTATTTGTTTAATAGGTTGATTAAAAGAATAAAAGGTTAAAAGAAAGGTAAATGTAAATATATTGATAATTTAAAGTTATATTTTGTATAGTATTTATTATTTTATGTTTTTTGCTTTGTTTAATTTAATTTTTAATTGATTTGTTATTTAATTTTTTTATTTAGTTGAATAAAAACTCAAACTTGACCACTCTTCCTTTTTTGTTTTGCAAAAAAAAAAAAATGTAAATTTTATAATTAACCTTTGCAAATGCAAAAAACTTTGATTAAATTTAATTTAATTAATTTTATTTTATTTAATTTGTTAGTAAATGATTTTATTTTGTTAGTAGTAGTAAGTAAGTAAGTAAGTAACATAAATTAATTTAAATATTAAATATTAAATATTAAAATAGGTTATTTACCAAAATAGTACAAAATAAATATTTATACATTAAATTGATATATCCACCACATTTTCGTAATTAATGGTGTGTGGATACTATTTCGTATATAAATATTTATTTTGTATCATTTTAGTAAATAACTCATTTTGGTATTTAATTATTATTTTTGTATTATATTTGTACAAAATAAATATTTATATATTAAATTGATATATCCACTACATTTTCGTAATTAATGGTGTGGATACCATTTCGGTATATAAATATTTATTTTGTACCATTTTAGTAAATAACCCTTCATTTTGGTATTCAATTATTATTTTTGTATTATATTGGTAAAAAATAATAAAAATTATAAACTTATGTATTGAATAATTGATAATTTTTTTTTCAAGTTGCAGAATGAATTCATTAATTAACGACCAACATCCTCACATAGCAAAGTTGGTGAATGAGGAAACACACCGAGCCAATATGAATGTAATAAAATTATTATTCGTTCCTTATGTAATTTACAAAATTTTTATTTGTTTACAAAATTAAATTAGGTTATACTAATTATTTCTGTAAATTAATAGGGAGAGGTCGAGTATCGTGCATTAAGGGGTTGTGCACAGGGCCTCAAATATCGTCCTCATACACGTATGCTTCCATACTTGTAGGATGCCGAATTTGGATCAGCGACATTGATCCAAAAGTTTGAGTTACGATACGATTTAATAAGTGCATTGGTGGAGCGCTGGCGCCCGGAGACCCACACATTTCATCTGCCGTGTAGAGAGTGCACCGTGATGTTGGAGGATGTTGCGCTACAACTCGGGCTCCCAATCAATGGTGAAATGGTCACCGGCTTTAGTTTATTTCAAGAGTCGTCAACGATGTGCAACCAATTACTAGGTCGCTCACTTAGTAATAACACTGATTTTACGTTGTTGAACTTTACATGGTTAAGGACAAATATTGAGCAGTTGCTTGAAAATGCAACTGAATTGGAGGTGACTTGGGTCGTTCGAGCTTATATTTTGCAAATCATAGGGGGCGTACTCATGTCGGACTCGAACAACAATAAGGTCCACTTGATGTACTTGCCCCTATTAACTAATTTACGAAAAATTCATTCATATAGTTGGGGATCTGTGATGCTGTATCGAGAACTTTGTTGTAGCACAAACCCTTCTTCTCGGGATATAAGTGGTTGCCTAATGCTATTGTAGTCTTGGGCACTTTATCGGATGTCATTCTTGGCATCCGTTAGGCACCAAACATTTGTTTTCCCACTTGTTAATAGGTGATTACCATATACCCAAAATTTCAATTATTTGACATATATTTTTAATTATATTATTCCAACAAGTTCTTTTTTTGTTTTCTTAGATGGAAAACAAAATCGGGGATCGGGAGGTAGCGCACAGTTCCCTTATATCGTATGATGCTCGAGCAACATGCTGGGGATAGGGTATGTTATTCATTAACATGTTAAATTATATTGCTTGACTCGTGTTAATATGGTTGCATGTTACTAAATTATATTACTTGACTCTTATTAATATATTGACATGTTATTAATTATGCAATTCATCTGGATGCCGTATATACAGCCAGAAATCGTCGCTGTTATTTCTGCCTCGACATTCCTCCACTCAGACCAATGGTGCACTAATGCACTGATTATCAATTTTCAAATAGTGGAGTGGTATGCCGAGGATCAAATACTCCAGCAGTTTGGTTGTAAACAACCTATCCCGTCACTGTCATTCCAAATAGGGTCTATCCATGGGATGGATAAGAAGAGGAAACCATATTGTGATTGGAGGCATGTGCATGAACAATATATTCATGTGTGGAACAATCGGATGATGCGAGTACCTCCAATGGAGTATACTCCAGATTTGTAGCCATCGGTACAATACATGTAATGATTCATTCAGGCAGGGAAACAATATTTACTTGGTGCACAATCAACGATCATCCCCCAGCACATGTCTCGACATGGTCACCCTATTATCTACCTTTTGCCTCAGAGTCAGAGCCAAAGCAAGAGGAAGAGGAAGAGGCATTGGATGATGATGATTCTTATTATCCAGATCTTGTGGGATCGTCACATATCCCTAGCTCATCAAGCCAAGGATATTAACCTCAGTTTGACAAGCCACCGCAATACTATACTCCTCTCGGGCAATACTCTACTCCTCCAAGGCAAATGGACCCTAATGATAACAATGAGCTTGACGAGCAACCTCGACGTAGACGCCGGCCACCACGAAGATATACTGCAAGAACCACACCATCTAATCATGGATATTAGGGTTGTATCTAATAGTGTTTAATTGTGTATATTCAAGTATTGATGAGTTGTAATGATGACTTTCTACTTTAATTGTACATATATTTGAACTTATTTGATCATTTATCTAAATTTCATACTTATAAACCCTAAACCTTAAACCCTAAATTTAAAACCCTAAACCTTAAACCTTAAATCATTAACCTTAAATTCAAAACCCTAAACACTAAACCTTAAAAATTTAAAACCTTTAATTCAAAACCCTTAAATTTAAAACCCTAAAATTAGAAACACTAAACCCTTAAACCAAAGTACAAACATAAAAAATATTAATTACTAGCAAATATTGAACATAATTAATTTCAAATTCATTCATAAACTTAATTAATTTCAAATAAGCTTAAGCCCTACTTGATCTGGAGGACTGACCAATATGGTAGGTTCGTTAGAGGCAATTATGCCGAGTATACCCAGCTAGCCTACACAGTCCACACAGCTTACCACCGTCTGTTTTCTCCATAATGTTCATTTCATTGTGTATTCTGGTGATTTGGGGATGACCTCTTGGATTTCTTCATAAACATTTGTTTGGGATAAGCTCGAAAGTCGTCGGAGGCACCTCCCATGTGAACAAGTCAGGCAGGATGGGGAACTTGTTTTCCCAAATACGTAACGTACGCTCGAGAGTGTAAACGGGGTCGGTGAACTGTTCAACATTGAGCGACACTTTAGCACAAGCTGCAATGACATGCGCAAAAGGATAACAAAGTGTATCGAACCTACTGCAATCGCAGTGTCTGTTTTGGAGATCAATCCCGTATGACCTAGGTGGGATACCAGGTCGACGCCCAATGGTCTCCATAACTTGAAATCGTTGAAACTGTCATGAATATATTTCAACGTTCATCATCTTTACTATCTGATGGTTTGCATCCATTGCATTCCTGACAGCTTCGACAAACACGTGTCCGACGTTCATCTGATCGATTTGTCACGTCCCCATTACTGGCATCCAAGTATCCAGCCTGTAAAATGTAGTTGAGAACACTGATGAAATCGAAAGATGTCGTATTCTCTTGAACACGCTGTTAATCGACTTTGCCACGTTGGTCGTCATTTAACCATATCGATACCCGTCATCGAAACTTTGAGATCATTGCCACGGCTCCATGGTACCCAACCACTCACGCAAAGGCTTGTTCGTTTGACCTTCCATGTCACGCTCAAGTCTTGTCATTCTTTGTCGGAATCGGTGTGGCTCTAGCTCGTACGCTGTAGGAATATTAAGAAAACATAAGTTACAGTCTTGAATTAAAACATTAAAAAAATAATTGAAACTTAATTTTTTTACCCATTTTCACAATTCATCTCCGCCAGTCTTTATTCTTATATTCTCGTTGGAAGTTAGTCGCAATGTGCCGGCTACAATAAACCGATCTCTATGGTACACTAGTACGCCTAATGGCCGCAATAATACCCTTCCTTCTATCGGAGATGAAACAAATATTATCGTCATGAACAACATACCTCTGCAGGTTCGTCAAGAAGAATTCCCAAGATTCCATGTCATCTTTGTCCACAATAGAAAATGCTATCGGGAGCACATTCTTATTCCCATCTTGAGCCACCGCAATTAATAGGACCTGCGTATATTTCTCGTATATTCAGGTCTCATCTACCTGGACAAATGGCTTTCAGTGAGGAAATGCTCGAACGCAAGGATCAAACGTCCAAAATATACACTGAAATATTCTTCTTCTCGGTTGTATGTTGTTATCTGAGCCATAATAAAGCCGTGTCACTAACTTAATCACAGTCCCCGGTACGTACTGTCGCATTGCGGCTATCCATCTTTGTAACTCATTATACAATGCATCCCAATCGCCAAACAACTATTCCATTGTCATCTGTTTCGTAATCCATGTTTTTCGATATAAAACCCGATAATGGAATCGTTATTGCATCTCGACAATCAGTGTAGAAACTTTGATGGTCGGATCGTCCTTAACCATTGGCATGATATGTGTGCAAATAGTTCTAGAATCAAGTTTTCGGTGATCTTCTGACAAACGTGTTGAAGTGCATGTGTAAGGCCCATCAAATTTTCTTATCTCCCACATCTGTGACTTTTGGATAAATGCAGCTCGCACCTGCCATTTGCAACTTTTCGTTGACTTCCAGCACTCCCCGTTATACAATGTTGGTTTAGATGCCACGACTTTGTAGTCTGTCGACACATTCATGCTATACCGCTTAATGGCAAATATGCACTCTTCATTGGATTCAAAAGTTTGGCCTACAAACAACTCTTCATGATCTGCAGCTACTACCAATCGGTGAGCAGGTAGTATATCAGGATACTTCGCGAACTTGGCATGTGTCGCGTCAGGGTCTATAAGCGACATGTGTGCCCCAGTAGGATTATTATGCATCACAATATATGTAACTGGATTTTCGACTAGAGACGCATTATAGTTTTCATCATCATTCGCCCCTTCATCGTGAATATCATCCGGGACCTCATCCACATCTAGATCACTATCAATATTGACCTCATTATCAAAAGGAATACTACTATCATATCCAGCATCTTCATCCGCATCATTCTCGGGTGTAGCAACATTAAGATCGATGTCTATCCCACGTACGATTGCTTGACATTCAATGTACGATATTGGAACCACGATACACGGAGTTGGATCTTCATTTTCTACCCGAGTTGGATCTTCATTTTCTACTGGTTCCACATAAACTAACTCGGCAAACAACTGAACCGATGTATTTGGGTCACTTTGATTCGAACAATAAAGAGCAATCATTGTCTCCACGTCTTCATCGTCTACAAGTTCCATCTCGGTGAATTTAATGGGATCTGTCGAAACTGGAAACTTGTAGAAAAGTTTCGAGATCCTTCTCCCACAACGTTTAAAATTTTTTGCTCTAATCCTTACTTTCATATCATCAATCGAGACATTTCGATGAAATCTCATTCTTATTTGTTGCCGACACTCAAATATACATCCAACGATGTTCTCAAAATTACTCCATCGAAATAAATGCATACAAAAAATTGATTATTCATATTCAATAAATCTGTTAAAAAATAAATAAAATTTCAATAAAATACAAATTCAAAAATATACCCTACTAAAATAAATTTCTAACTAATTAATATCAAACTAAACATTAATTGCCTAAACTATGTATAAAAATAACAAAAAAGTACCTTTTTTAATTCTCCTCTTCTTCTCCTTTTCTCCTCTATTCTTCTTCTTGTTTCTCTTTGATTTTTTTCACAGATCTTAAATCCCATTTTATATGCATTTGGTGCTGCCACTTAAGTTGGCACCACTATTATTTTTTTTTAAAATTTTTAATAACATTTAAATGAAATTAAAAAATATAAAAAATTTTGAAAACCCCCTGGTGCCGCCATCGTAAAGTCCTCTTTCAATATGATATGTATTTAATTTAATTTTTATTAAATAAATAATTTTTAAATATTATTTATGTTAAATAAAATAAATATATTTTTTATATTATTTTACTAAATAATCTTAACAAACAAATTCCACCCAAAACACCCTCCACACACAAAAGGGTTTTGACAAGTGGCAAAAAATCCCATTGTGCCACCACTTGAAAATCATCCTAGCGTCCCGTCACTTGATACTCCTCCTTCAGTGTCAGGTATTTTTTTCGTGTATTTTGTATAATTTTTCCTTGTAGTGCCGCCATTTAATAACCCTCAACTAATATAATATTATTATTATTTATTTTTTTAATATATAAATTTAATAAAAAATAAAAAAAATCGTGTTAGAAAAATCCACTAATGCTGTCATTTGATAACCCTCTACCTAACAAAACATATCATTTTGATAAATAATGGGGTTGAGGTACTATTTTGGTACATAAATTTTTTTATACTATTTTAGTAAAAAACCCTACATTTGAAATAATATTAAATTTTGGTATTAAAATATTAATATTTTAATATTTATAATATTACTAAATTAAAAAATATAATTTTTCAAAAAAAAAAAAACAATTAAAGGAAATTTATATTGAATTATCCAAACATTTTAATGAAGAATATTTCTATATTTAACTCTCTATAATAAAAGTATTTGCTTACCAAAATTTTGTTAGAAAAAGATTATTATTCTACACCTATAACAATATTTGGTGTTTTGATTATTAATTTTTAATTTTCAAATTAAATGATATTTAGATGATATATTTAATAAAATTTAAAATGTTATTTTATTTATTAATATTACTTTAATTCTACAAAAAAAAAATTATTAATAAAATATCATTAATATATATATAGACTTGAAAAATAATATTTTATTGGAATAAAATTTTAATTAAAATTTATTATTTTTTAAATAAAAGAAATTTTACTAAAATTTGAGAAAATAAATTGTTATGGAAAATTGTTGAGGGGAATCGACTCTTTTATTGGAAGAAATCTTTGAAATATCATTTTCTGAGGATTAGTTTAACAATGTTTTTTAAAAGAGCTTTTGAGCTAAAAAGCATTTTTGAGAAAAAGCTAAAATTTTCTCCATCTCCTTCTGAGTAAAAAAGTGTTTTTTCAAAGCATTTTTGGTGCCAAAAGTACTTTTGGAAAACTCAAAAACACTTTGTTTAGTAATGCTTTTATCTCAAAAGCACTTTTGAGATGTTTTTATCCCAAAAGTGCTTTTGAGATGTTTTTATCCCAAAAGTGCTTTTGAAAAGCAATGCTAAACAAAGCTTGAGTATCTTAAAGGAGGTATTGCACTCAATGTGCTTATGCTTGATTTTAGCCTTAAGTTTTTGTCTCCCTACTAAAGATAAAGCTCGAACGGGTTCATGAAGTTTCAGTCGAAGACCTAGGTTCATGAAGGAAATGTTTTATCATTAGTGTTCTTACCTTTTAAGCCCATTAAGGGCTTGAGTTCAAACCCCATCAATTTCAAAATGCTAATATATATATATATATATATATATATATATATATATATATATATTTATATATATTAATGTGATTATATGCAGTATATATTCATATTTTTTTAACCTTTTGACACTTACACATTCAGGTGCTCGAACCCGAGACTCTTAAGATAAACAAAATATTCTTTTTCACTGGAACCACTTGTTGTGTTTAAAAAAATATTTCTTTGATGCTAGACATTCTACATAAACTCTATAAACTCCTTTAAATTATCTTCGAAATTGTAAGACAAAACTACGAGATTAAAATTAAACATAGGCACCCTAAAAATAATACTAACCGTTCAAAGTTCAAGTCGACCGTTCAAAAAACAACAAAAACTTGAAGTTTGACTCCTTTCAATAATAGCTAACTATATTTTTGGATAAGCAATTTTTTAAGGGAATCTTTACGATTATGCTTTTTTTTATTCTTAACCATAATAGTTAATTTTAATTTAAAATTTTAAAATTTAAATTTAAAATTGAATTTCAATTGGGGTGCGTATGTATACTACTGCATATTTATGTACTTTTAAGTAAGATTTAAAATTCATGATAAAAAAGAATTTTGTTCATTTTAGAGATTTCGAATTCGAACATTTGTGTGTGCAAAGTGTGTGTACATTGTCAAAAGATTAAAAAAATATGAGAAGATACTACCATGTAATCATACCAATATATTCAAAAAAAAAATTCATGATAAAAAAAGTAAAGATTATATGAACTTTCTCTCATATATTGGATTTCACTTAGAAATAGGCTTGTACATAGATCGCGTTATTTATATAGGTTTGAAGGTTCGTTCGAAATTTAAAAGTGTTTGAGCAAAAATATTAGACTCGAAAAATAAGTTTGGATAAACAAATTAAGCCCGTTAAATTATGGGTTGGGCTTGGGCCTTGAAGGTTCAAGTTTAAGCCCAACTCGACCCATTTTTAAGTTTATAATATTTTATTATATTATTTTTATATATTATGTAATTTAGAATACATTAAAAAATAAATTTATACTAAATATATAATACTACTATAATGTAAACATTAAAATTTAAAAATAATATGATCGAACTTAAAATAAGTTTATGTTAATCTTTTGTAAATATGAATAAATTTAAATAAAATCTTAAATTCTTTTTTAAATCGAATCAAATTTAAATAAATATAAAATATATTAATATTATACTTAATTAAATCAAATCCGATTTCATATAATCCATGAACACCTCTGCATGAAAATAATCTGCTGGGTTTTGGAAATTAGCATGTAGTCGCCGAGCCGACCAAGGAATGAGTCAGTCAAATGCCACGTCATGTATGCGGGACCCGGATTGATGGAGATATTACATGGAGGACACGTGTAGGAAACCCATCAACAACAATGGAGGCGGTTGTAGCCGATGAATTCCTCTCTCTCACTTCTCATTTCTCAACTTCCATTATCATTTCTTCTTTCTCTCTCTTTCCTTTCACCGTGTATATAAAATTAATTAATTATATTAACTTTTAAAAGGGAGTTTGCTGCTGTTAAGTTTATTTTATTCAATTCTATTCTCATTAGACATTTAGTCGGATTTTATTTCCTCTCTTTTACGGTGCTTCTACCTTTCCACGCAATCTCAACTCCCCCTTTTAGAGATCGGATAATTTTCAGTTCTCGAATTCCCGAATTATTTCCCCTTTGTATTCGTAAATCCTCACCTTTTTCGTATGTTAATTTGTTAAATTATTTTTCATGATTTTTGCTTTTTTATTTTTAGATTGATGAACTGATTGATCTCTGTTATATGACCAATAGGGTGCTTTTGATTTTCTGTCTGTGATTCATAAGCTGATATTGTTTGGATCGTTTATCCTGATAAAGGAGGAATCTTTTTTGGCGGTTAGGTTTAGGGTTTGGGATGTTTGGGTTGGGTAATTGCTGGGGAAGGATTGGTATTTTGATAAGATGATATTTGTGGTTTTCTGATTTTGATTTTAAGGTACTGAATCTTCGGGGGCAAAAATATTAAATCTGGAAATTGGAATCTGGAAACACATATTAAGACTCATTATATTCCGGGGAAACTTGTTTTTCCATTTTTAGAAAGCAACTTTATTTATATATTATATATATGTTTATGTGTTTACCGTAAAATTGCCCTGAGTTGAGTTTTGTATTTCAATACGAGGCTATAGGATTAATAGGATTAAGGGTAGCTGAGCACAATTAAGTGCAAAATTGTGTTATTCAATTATTATTGGATTAGAATTGAAAAGGTGTTCTTTAGGTGCTCCTTAGCAACTGTATGATTATTTTATTCGAAATTTCACCTCTGAAGAAGTCTTACTTGTGGTGTTTGAGGAAGTCGTTATGAATGAGTTAAAAAATTTTGATTGTCTGAGCTGATGACTGTTGTATACAATTGTTTTCTCTTGTTTATCACCAAGTAATTTGGGAAATAAATCTCATTGAGCATAAAATCTTCTTGAAAAAAAAATACTATTCAAATTCAATTGATTGTTCAAATTTCAAACAACTATTTCAATCTTTGCCTCTATGCCGCGCTATCTGCATGGTTCCTATGCATTTTTCTTCTCTCTATTGATGAACGATAAAATTTTAGATTGATATATATTAAAATTGACAATCTCTTCTGGTTTTTGTGGCCCGAGTGCAGGTATGATAGCTGTCTGGTTCAAGACTAACACTTAGTTACTTATTCAAGGGTTCTATTCGATCAAGTTTTCTAGGACTTTTTACATTGCATTATATTGTTCAGTGCTTTGGAGCTTTGCATCAGGGTTTGTCATCTGATTTTCTTTGTACAAGTTAACAAGTGACGATTCTATAGTTTTCAGTTCGTGTCACACAGAGATACAAATTACAGAAGACTGCGGTAGGAAATATATTCAAAGTTCAGTGTCGTGGTAAGTTTATGTTAAGATAAAGATGAATTAATCTCTTTATGTTATGAAATTATTGACAGTGCGTGGCTTGTCTCCCATTTGTAGATTGGCATATTTATCATTTGTCCACATTGCTGTTGTTTATAATTCATATGGGCATCTGTGGATTTTTCTATCTAGCTTTACTTTATGTTTAGTGGCTCTAGGTAAAAATAAAATTTCATTGGACTCTAAATCTGGCGTTACTAGCAAATGAGCTAAAATAGTTCATAACTGATGCTGTTTGTTCATTCTTGTATGATGCACTTAATTTTAATTGCCTTGTGTGTGTGTTTGGGGGGAGGGGTGAGGGGGGAGGGGGGAGGGCTAAGTGATTTCTTACTGGAGGACTTTATAATATCTAGCCGGTGCTGGTGGTTGATCCCTACAAGGTTTTTGAAATGAACTGTATTTTGTACCTGAGATTGAGTTTGGTCATTATTCGTGTGGAAGTCAAGGAAATTAGAGAATTTTCATTCCTTTCCCTTCTGCACCATGCCTTTCCACAAAATAAAGATGTTGGGGCTTTTGGGAATATTTTTGTGTTTCTTTTTTTTGTTTTTCTTTTTATGGGATCTTGGGTAAATTTTATGGGCTGCTTCTTTTCTATTGTTTGACATGCTGCCATCTTTTATACCTTGGTATGGAGACTTCTGAAAATTCTCCGTGCTTGGTGCCAGTTTTGCGGTTTATAATGTTCGTTGTCTAGTTTATCCTTTGATTAATGGACTATTTTTCCCATACCTGATGAATTCAATATGCTGAGTAACTTTACACAGCATGTTCAAGATGGCTGGTGTTAAACGAAGAATAATTACTGATTTGGATGTCCGTGCTCTCCATAAAGAACTGGATGAAGTCTCATGTCCAATCTGCATGGACCATCCACATAATGCTGTTCTCCTGCTGTGCAGCTCGCACGACAAGGGTTGCAGATCTTACATTTGTGACACAAGTTACAGGCATTCAAATTGCCTAGACCGATTTAAAAAATTAAGGGCTAATTCTAGTAAGAGCCAATATTACCTCATCCCTTCCCCCTAAACCCTCCGAATTCTAGTACTTTTGATTTGAACTTGGCATTAAGAACTGATTTTGTTGAAGGTAATGGAAGTCAAAATCTGAATGAAACCAATAGCATGGCAGGAGGATCAGACGATAATATCCGAGAGCCAACTAGGAATCTTGATTCACAAGGAGAAGGTATTATAGAAATAGCAGACTCTTATTCCTTCCAGGGAAGATCTGAATCCGAAGATGTAGATGCTGAGAATTTTAAATCTAGTTTGAAATGCCCTCTTTGCCGAGGGAACGTTCTTCGCTGGGAGGTTGTGGAAGAGGCCAGAAAGTATCTAAATTCGAAGAAGAGAACTTGTTCTAGGGAATCTTGCTCATACTCTGGCAGTTACCAGGAATTGCGTCGGCATGCCAGGAGAGTCCATCCAACAATACGACCCTCAGATATTGACCCATCCAGAGAACGAGCCTGGCACCGCCTTGAGCACCAAAGAGAATACGGTGACATTGTAAGTGCTATTCGATCTGCCATGCCAGGTGCTCTTGTGGTTGGAGACTATGTTATTGAGAATGGAGATAGGTTGCCAGCTCGAAGGGAGAATAGCACTGGTGAAGCAAGTTCACCATGGTGGACTACTTTCTTTCTGTTTCAGATTGGTTCAGTCGACAATGTTGGTGAATCAAGAGCCAGGTCCAGGGTTTGGTCAAGGCATCGACACCCTGGAGGAGCTGTATCTGAGCGGAGGTTCCTTTGGGGCGAGAATCTCTTGGGTTTGCAAGATGACGACGATGAAGATGATGTGCGTGTAATAAGTGATGTAGGTGAAGACGCATCTCCAAGCCCAAGGAGACGCAGACGCCTGACGCGATCAAGGTCAGATGAAGATCAGTCATGAAATAAATCAGATATTTTTGCGGTAAAGTCCCAGTTGCTTGACATTATTTCGAATGGGATTTATTTCAAACTGCTTTTCCCTGACCCGGTTGGTAGTATTCATTCCATGTAGTGTGCATAAGCTTTTGCTGGTCTCAGAATCCACCAGCTTGTGGGTTTCTAGTACGTGTCATCTGGAATTATGTATTCAGACTTTTATGTATTCTGGCTTTAGATGTACTGAAGCTCAAACCAGTATTTCTCTTTCACTGATCCTGCATTACAAAGGAGTCCAATACTGGCATTTACTCTCATGCTTTTAGATTATGGAAATTTATTTGGTACAGGGTTAAATGATTAATTTTTATCCATGTCTATTAGCTGGGCTTTTAAAAGTTGCAGAACTGGTTATATCATCATAATCCCTATATGTAAGAAATGGAATATATTTTTATTTATAATATAAGAAGCCTAAAAAGAGTTGTTAATTGAAGTGTTAAAAGAAAAACCCAAAATTTATTACGTTACATATGTGACACTTGTTATTGTGAACTGTGAAGGTGACTAATTATGTAGCTCATACTTCATAAATAAAATCCGAAATGCCCATGGAAGGTGGTATAGAACTATCAAAAATACATTTCTACTGCTACTGGCATACACCAAGGACACAATTGCATTGTCCTTGGTAGTGAAGTAACGATTAGAAGAGAAAACTAAAGAAGTTTTTTATGTGGCTGAATCTGCAATTATTTGATTTTGGACACTACTGCCTTTGAAACACACAATCCAATGTGGTGAACCCAATATACCTATTTCATGTTTAAGGTAAGGAGCAAATATATCAAGGTAGCTCCAATTTTATATCATGCGATTTTTACAATTTTTAGCTGCTCTTTTAGTTTTTTTTTTTTTTTTTTAAATGTATATAGTGCGGCCTGATACAGTCACATAAAGAAATTATTTTTTTAAGTAATAATGACAGAATGATTGGGGGAAGGTTTTGTAACGGATACTTATTTTCGTAAATAATTGTGTGTCTATTTTAGTAATTAATTTTTTTTTCATATTATTGGGGTAAAAAGTCAAGTTCTTCATTTAGAGCAAAAACTATTCCCAAAAATGTTTTCCATATTTTTTGATGTTTGATCTCAGTTTGTTTTATTGAAAATGATTTTTGAAAAATAATTTCTAGAGAATGATTTACTTTTTTGAAAAGGTTAATATTTTTTGGTGTTAGAATGAATTTGTGTAAAATATTTTTTATTTTTTGATAAATTTCCAAAACATATTTCAAAAAAATTGTTTTCAATGAAATAAACGTACATTTGATATTTATGATAAAAAATTTAAATGAAGTAGTGAATTGATTACAAAGTGATGTTAAGGTGAACTTATAGTAAATAAAAAATTTTCATGATGTTAAGTAGGGGTGAGTACTCGATCGAGGCAAGTCAAATCGAGTAAATTTCGAGTTAGTCGAGTTGACGAATCCTATTTTAGCAATCAAACTTAATCTGTATTTTTTTTCAAGTAGAGTCGAATCGAGTTAAAAAATTTCGAGTCAAATTGAGTCGAGTTATCGAATCCTATTATTTATACTCAATTTTGAAATTGCATGGATTGATTATTTAACTAATAGATGAAGTACAAGCTTTTAGATTAATTTTGTGTAAAGGAAAAAGGATAAGTGGAGCGATTCAAGAAGGAAAATAAGACTAATATATAAATATTTATCAAAGTAATGTAGTTTTGCTTTTTCTTATTGGATCTTCGGATAACTCGAATTAGGGGTGAGTGTTAATGTTAAATTAAAATCTTGTTACAATATAATTATTTCCATTTTAGAGCACATAAATTTGAAATCATATATATTTGAAAACTTTTTTAAAGCAAAATAAAAAAGATATTTTAATATGATAAATTTGAATCATTAATCAATACTTATTTAGATTACAAAATTATTATTTCATAAAATTTTTAAATTTTTAACTTTTTTATATATTCTTTTAGATTTTTAATATATATATATATATAAAATACAAATTTTAGAATTTTTATAAATATTTTTAATTTTAAAAATTATTTTAAATTTTTGAAAATTATTTTGATTATTTTGTAATTTTTGTTAAGAGAGACCAATTTGCTCATTTTCAAAATTGACAAGGACCAAAAGGGTATTTATACTAATTTGTTATTCAAATTGTAAAAATTTAATTCGACTCGAATTTGAAATCCAAAATTTCTTATTTGAGTTGACTCAAATAACTCGATTCGATTAACTCAAAATTCAAATTTTTTCGATTTTGCGAATCGGATCTAGTTTTGCTCACCCCTAATGTTAAGGATTAAATTGTAAACTTTGTGAAATTTATAATTGAAATAAGATATTATAATAAGAATTATTTGATTAAAGTGCTTATATTGTGAAAAATAATTTACATGGCGATAGAGACTAAATTGAAAAATGTACAAAATTTTAAGTGTGAAACAATTTAATATGTGAATAAGGAAATCATGATAAAAGTTTAATAAATGTGTTATGAGATGATGAAATATGCATAAAGTATTGCAAAAGTGAAATTGTGGGAAAATGTGAAATTTTTTTGATGATAAGGACTAAATTGTTAAATTTGAGATAATATGTAGATGAAATATTAGAAGTGAAATACATAGAAATTTGATATGTGAAACAAGATATTAAGATAAATAATGTGATTAAAGTATAACAAGAAAGAAAATTGATTTAATATGATTAATTAGTGAATATTGAACTTTTACGACAAAAAGAGACTAAATTGAAAAATTATTGAAGTTTATAAGAAAATATTTGATAAGTGAAGAATGTAATAGAGAATGTAACATTTCGATACTTTCACTTGATGTTCAGGTCAGGTATAGGAGTGTTACAGTGAGCAGAGCCTTATCAATTTAAAAAATGTCTTACAGAAAAAAAAAATGATAAGATATTTTACGAGAATAAAAAAATAATTTTGTGTTAGATTGAAAAACTTTTTGGGTTTACTATTATATTTTACATGAAAAAAATATCGAAAAAGGTTGAAAGTATTTTCCCTAAAAGCTTTTTCTTTTGAATAAAACAGGCCCGAAGGCCACTCCCTCAATTTATTACCACGAATCAGAAATTACAAAATCATGGATTTCCATAGGATAATCCATATCAAAGTTATAATTGCACTGTTTCCTAATGGGAATTTCACTAAGGCAATCAGTTGTCTTGTTACAAGAACGGACACTCCACTTAAAACTGATCTTATGAAAATGAGAATTCAAGTTTTTAATTTCCTTTATGATAAAGCCGAGAGTCGTGATATCCTCCTTATTGTTGTTTAACCTATTCATGACATTAGCGCAGTCGCCTTCAACTATTACGTCACCAGCGTTCCTCTCCATAGCACACGTACACCCAGCCCGCACCGCTTTTGTTTCTTCCCAAGCACCACTTGTCACGTTGACTAAGTGTTTCCTGCAGCTCTTAGTTACAAACAAATCGCAATCCCGAGCCAGCACACCAATTCCAATGCAATTATTGGACCATGCAGCCCTCCATAGGTTTTTGCCACCTAGCCATCGTGGGTTGTTTAGGTAACAAAGGAGAGTTATTAAGGTTATGAAGCCTGAATTCTTCACTGAAGCTCTTCGTGTTCTCCCACACCCTTTTGGCACCCTCATCCTTACCTTTAAAGATCAAGTTATTTCTATTGTTCCAGGAATTCCACAAAATAAAAATAAGGCTCTCGAACGCCACTTTGTCCAGATGGTGCATGGAGTCTTCAAGCCAATCATTACACGAGCCCTACTCTCTGTCAAGTAATCTCCCATCGATGCCACCACAGGTTAAAATGTCCTTTGCTTTTTGGTAGTCCCGAATCGCATGGATAGTGGTCTCACTCGTCAGATTGCACCTAGGGCAAGCACTGTTTGCATCCTTATTGATAGCAGCAATTTTCAACTTAGTAGGCAGCAAGTCATGGCCTAACCTCCAGGCGAATATGCGAACTTTAGGAGGAAGCCGGGGCTTCCAAATTTGTTTCCAAAAAAACCTGTAGGGACTGTAACTAGTTCTACGAAGAAACAACCAAGTATAACCAGCCTTTGTAAAATAACAACCATTATTGGCATGGAACCAAACTATACTCTCCTGTGCCCCATTGCACTGGATAGGCAACTCACAAATTTTGTCTCCCACGTACTCACCATACATTTCCTTTACGTACTTTTTATTCCAACCACGACTGTCCTGTCTCCAAAGATCCCTAACGGTAGAGCGGTTGTCAACAGTATCAGGCTTGATCAGAGAGTCACCATCCAACCCCTCGAACCCCCAACGATCATGTTTGAGTTTTTATCTTATCCCCATTGCCAATTTGCCAACCGAAGCCATCCTTTAGCATGTCAGCAGCAGCTCGAATACTTGTCCAGACATAAGAGGGTTTATCAACGTTTTTAGGATGGAAAACATCCCCTTCGAGGAAATATTTCGAGCTCAGGACCCTATAGCATATAGTATCTTTGTTATGAAACAAGCGCCACACTTGCCTTCCGAGGAGAGCATAGTTAAATAGCCTCATGTCCCTGAACCCAAGGCCCCCATCCCCTTTGGTTTGCACAGAACCTTCTAGTTTACCATCGCCCTGCCTCTCCCACGATTTTTAATTTCCCACCAATAGCTTCTGATTTTTGACACCATATTTTCCATAATTCCACTGGGACTAAGAAATAGAGACAAAGAATGAGTGGGAAGAGATTGAAGCACGGATTTAATAAACGTCTCTTTACCCCCATAAGATAATAATCTCTTTGACCGCTCTTTTATTCTATTTGTTAACCTGTCAATTATAGGTCTAAAAACATCAATTTTATTTTGACCAATAATTAAGAAAAGTCCAAGATAATTGTCCATGGTGTACACCAGACGCATGCCCAGAATATTGCTAAGATAACTCCTTAAAATACTCGGGTATTAGGGCTGAAATAAATCATAGATTTTAGGAGGTAAAGTTTTTGCCTCGAAGCCCCTTCAAACTTTAAAAGGATTTCCCTAACAATATTAACATCCTCTTTTTTATTTCTTACGAAAAGTAAGGCATCATTGGCGAAAAAAAGATGATTGTACGAGGCCCGTTCTGACTAGCCCTAATGCCTCGCATCAACTTGGTTCTCTGAGCATGCAAAAGTAAACAAGAAAGAGATTCCATGCAAAATAGAAAAGAGGTAAGGTGAGATAGGGTCTCCCTGTCTCAAGCCCCTCACACGGCGAAATTCCTTCGTGAGGTGCGAGTTACATTTCACAACGTACTTGACCAAACAAACACAGTTCATAATACGCTCTATCCACTAGAAGTAAAACCCCATACGACTAAGGACAGCTTTGAGAAAATCCCACTCCACCTGGTCGTACGCCTTACTCATGTCAAGCTTGGCCACAAAACCCTTATTTTGACCATTCTTGTCGCTTTGAAGATAGTGCATTAATTCGTGAGCAATTAGGATATTGTCGTGGATCATGCGGCCTGGGACGAAGGCGCTCTGGTTCAGGCTAATGCAATACTGAAGGATGACCTTTAATCTGTTGGCCAAAAATTTAAAAGTTATCTTATAGATGACTCTATACAGACTTATGGGCCTAAAGTGGGTCATATCCTTCGGCTCGAAGACCTTAGGAATTAGAACAATAATTATATCGTTTACCTCGTCCACTTTCCTATCCCTATTAAGCATCTTATGACAAAGCTGAACCACGTCTTCACCCACAACCCCTCAATTCTCTTTGTAAAAAAGCTCGAGCAAACCGTCAATTTTAAGAGCCTTCCTAGTGTCCATCTGCCCAAAAGCTTCCATGATCTCTCTATCCGTAACTTGGCTAGTCAACATCTCGTTCATCTCCTCCATGACGCAGCTTGAAATTTTATCAACCACCTCCTCGAAATTCTCGTTGCATTTCGAGGTAAGCAAAGTCCTAAAATAGTCCCTAACCACATCACACAAACCATTTTCATTAGTCACCCAAGCACCCGTCTTAGTCTTTAAACCCTTAATCCTATTTTTCTTATATCGTTACGTAGCCCTAACATGGAAAAACCTCATGTTCTTGTCCCCTTCCTTTAGCCAACAGATTCTTGATCTTTGAGCCCAATAAGTCTCTTTCGAATTACAAAGGCAACTGAGCTTATCCCCAGTAGCACGCATCAAATCAGTAGTGTTTTGTTAATCGGCCTATCCATCAATTGGTTTATACTCTTTACTAAACGTCTGATATGTTTCTTACTATCATTGTACCGATTATGCTGCCATTTACCAAGGTTCGCATAAGTCTCACTAATTTTATCCATCATCCTATCACCACTATTAGTCCATTCTTCCTTAATAACCATCTTAGCGTCCTTGTCTTTAGACCATCACTCTTCAAACCGAAAAGACAACCTAGGGTATACCATCGGTTCTCTAGCTTTCCTTCCCATGGTATCGCGCACCACCACATCATGGTCCGAGCTAGCTTGACGGACAACCTTCGAAGAAAGAAACGGGAATTTACGAAGCCAACTAGCGGAGACAAAAAACTAATCGAGCCTCTCTTTGACCAACCCGTCAACCCTCCTGTTGTTAATCTATGTGGACCATCCTTTGTCTGACTTCACATCTACCATGGCCAACTCCTTGATCACCTCTCTGAACTTGTCCACCGCAGCTTTGGGTTTTCTTTTGCCCTCGCAGTACTCATCCTCATTCAGGATTTCATTAAAATCTCCCAAATTATCCAGTCCCCACTCACGTTTTTGCTAATGTTTTTGAGCATATCTTATGAAAGGTGGAGTTGACTAAGTTCTGAATGCCCATAAAATCCAGAGAATCGAACAGTGTCTAAACACTCCATGTTACAGCCTGGTTTTTAGTGGTGTTAGAAACAATGATTTTGGGATCACAACTACGATGAGTCGAGTCAAAAATTTATTTATTTCAAAATTTATGATGTCATTAGCATCGAATTAAAATTAGTATAGGAAATTTTAATGTTTAGATAGTGAATACAGTAGAAAGGACTCAATCGTAAAAGGTATAAAAGTAGAGTTGATAAATTAGATGGATCAAATGAACAAATAGACCTAAAGTATTTAAGTGGGTACATTATGATGTAAAATATTAGAAATAAGTACAATTAATTAAAGTTAAACAAATGATTAAATAAGCTAATTATGAAAGTCTAAATATTTACAAAATCCCCATTAAGTATAAATATGAAATTAAAGAAGCAAAAAAGACATTTTTCCTTTTAATTTCTCATCTTCTCCACAGAAAAGAAGAGGAAAACTAGGGTTTTCCATTGTTAACTTTTAAAGCTTGATTGGGTGAGTAAACCTCGATCGTTTTTAGTAATTTTTGTGTTTTTGAGCCTTGTTAACTTAATCTAGCTAATCTAAGGACCAATTTGTGAATCTGTCAAATGTTATGAAACTTTCCATTGTTGAATGTGCTTGTTCTTGAAAGTTATGGATAGTTTTGAATGCTTGATGTTTGGGTTGAATCTTTTTCTGAAGTAATTTTTGATTAAATTAGAGTTTAAGGACTAAAACGTAAAAGTGGTGAAATTATGTACTTTTTGTTGAAATAATTGGTTAGTAGGGATTTGTATATGAACTATAAATGTTTGGTTAGAGTGTATATTGAAGAAATAGGTATCTTTGCATGTTTTGTGTTGAAAGGATGATCGGCCTGTAATCAAAGTGCAAACGGACACACGTCGATGCAAGTATAGTTGATAGATTGCTCTATCGGATATCGATCCCACGAGGAAGAAGTTCTTGATGTTCAATTGTCGAAGCAACTAAAAATAAGATTAGGGAAAATGCTAGTAAGGATGTCAACGCAATTAAATCAGATCTATACCACTGATTAATCGAAGTTGTCAATGTAATTATAAAAGTTAATTGTCAGAGTAATTGAAAGTAAATCAAATAGTTGTTGAAATTTGAAGAATTTAAATGCATAAAATTAAAAGTGTGATCAAGTGTAAAGGATTGGTGTGGATCACTGATTTCAATAAGTAGCAATGCTAGATGTGTCGATAAGGTATAGTGTAGACGAATTGTCGCCGCAATAAGATTCCAATGAAATCATACCAATAACAACTCTCCATTTAATCAAGACTCAAGCGCTCACAAGTACCACACCTCTCAATGCTGGCATTACTTCACACCTAAGAACAAGCGATAGAATCTCTTCTAGTCTCAAGCAACTCTCCTTGACTTGCTTGTTAATTCAACTTGTCACCGCACCTCTCAGTGTCGGTAGACTGCAATTACACTCTCGTGGTCAAGTAGTTAAATCCAAGAATAAATAAATATGAAGAATTAAGTTTGAATCAAAGTAATCTAACATTGAAAGATATTCTCATATACAATCAAATGTCATTAGAATTCATCATCATTCAAAGAGGAATTAACAAATAATCGAAGCATACTATCCCTAGGCTACTAGGATTATCTCTTAACTGCTTCTCTTGCATAGCACCAAGCATTTCTCGTCAGAAGTTGTTGCTCACCTGATTGATCAGCTCACCGGTCTCCAACATAAAGCTTCAAAAACTTAAAGTATTTGCAGAATTAATTCCTTCACCTATTGATATTTTTCTCCTTCTTCTTTCATCTATTTATAGGCTTCAAGAATTGTAGATCTCATCTCCTCTCAGATCCAACTTCTTATGCAGCTATCAAAGTTTGTTGAAATCCAACTGTGCACTCATGCAGATTTGGTGTGATCTTCATAAATCTGCAGATTATTGTCGCATTTTTGGGCGCGATCTACAATCTTTAATTACGGCGACACCGTGTGAAATTCTTGCGCTGGTGCTTCCAGATGTGCTTGCAATGTGAATTTACTTATACAAAGTAAATATTTCCATGCGGTGACATCTTTGGCCGCAATTCCAAGCTAACTTGTGGTTTCATCTTTAAATTCTCTCCAGCATCAATCTTTTGAGATGGATCCCTGCGCTGACAATTGTGAACATATTCTGTATACGCCGACATTAGTGCATAGAAGAGATAAAATAACGAGAATTTAAGCCAAACAACAATGAGTTAGAGAATATAAATACCAAGTATGAAATGCTTATCATGCATGCTAAATATGCTACAAAACACACAATTAATACACAAATTTAGGAGAAAATAGGTGTCAAATGCTATCACACCCCCAAACTTGAGTTTTTACTTGTCCTCAAGTAAACAAAAATTAGCAAACTTCACAAGTAAACATGTCACCACAATCATTATTCTAACAACTTAAATTGTTTGGAATTCTAATATATAAATTACATTCACATGATAGAATAATGTGCCAACAATTTATAACATGAATAATTAAAATTGCAACTTCACGAATGTTAGTAACATGCTTCGAATCTTTATCCTTAACCAATGCAACATTTATGGGAATTTATTTCTTTTCTTTTCTCTTTTCTTCTTCTTTCTTTTCCTTTCTTTTTGTGATTTTTTTTATAAGTGGCCGAGAGATGTCATTGTATTACTATACCTTTGCTCATGGGTAGTAACGATGGGGTACAACAAACTCCAAGAGGTATGTAATTGCGCCGACACACTCTCTTGCAGTGACAGCCTTTGGCTAGATAATTTTTCTAACACGTGCAGTGGAGTGTTCTCCCTTGACAAGTCACAATGCACTCACATTGGAGTGTCTTTTATTAGTACAATGTAGTTGCAATTGGTAAGTTAGTTCAAGATTCAAGGGTTGATACTATCCATTTATTACTAAAGCAATTCCAATCATTCATCCAAAAATAGAAGGTTCAATATTCATTCATATTCACTCAATTCATATCTCAGCATTCCAAACAATTCAAGATTTATGAATAAAACTAAAAATTGTGGTCGCATTTTTGTTGAAACTATGCATACTTTCATTGAACTAAAGAAACAAGTAGTTTTTCAAATATGTGGGTGCAATCGCATTTCCATTTCACACAAGATCCCCTCAAACTTAATGTCTGCATTGTCCCCTATGCACTGACAATACTATACAAATTAAAAAGGAAACGCAACTACAATGCAAATGTATTAACAACTAAAATACAGAGACAATTAAAAATGTAAGGACAACTAAATGCTATGCATGTAACTAATTAATGGAAAGTAAACTAACTCATTGTTCCGTAACCGATGAAGTGGCTTTCTTCTTCTTTTTCTTTGGGTGCTCGCCTTCTTCTTTGCGCTTCTTTTTCTTATCCTTACGCTTTCTCTTTTTGTCCTTTGAATCAACCGGAGCAATGGATTGCTCCTCTACAGCCGGTTGGGTGTTGGCCTCATCGATAGTTATATCTGATGGATGGACTTCAGAAAGCGGTGCCACATAGGGCACAATGGCTAAAGGATTAAAGTCCTCTACGGTGTTAGTAACTGCCTCAGCTTGGCTCGCTTCAGGTGGAGCCACGTCTTCACTGGATGCCCTCACACTTGTGGGTGTGTCGATAATTTCTGCCTCAAAATTTATCGGGGCATCATCCTTATTCTCTTCCTTCTCTTCATTAGGGTCCTTCTCATCAGATTCCCCTTCCTTTCCTTCATTCTCCTTCTCATTTCCTTTTTCTTTCCCTACTTCTTCTTCAGGGTCCTTCTCCTGCTCAATTGTGTCTTTGTTAGCGCCTTCCTCTGCTTCTCGTCCCATAGATACGATTGAGGTGTACAACTCTTCAATAACAACTGCCCTGTCTGCCATGGTAGCCCCAAGGCTATTTAAAAATTCTTCCTCGAACAGGCTAGTAATTATTTTGTAATAGTTCTCCATGTCGTTGGAATGTTACTCGTGCTCCTCATCATCGGAGATATGAATTCTTGTTGGGGATAAGACATTCTTAGGCCTACCATCAAGAGTAGGTTGGTCGAAGGATGATGGAGCTTCCCTAGCAATAGGTGGGAAGACAGGGAATTATAGCAAAGAATTTGGGCTTAGACTTCTCAATGCATCGACAATAGTTTTGTTTCACACTCTTATGTATGCTTAAAAGAGGTTTTGTCTGTATTCCATTTCCTCTAACGTGCTGACAAGTTTGATTTCACGTATATCTATGCGATCAATGTTTACTTCCATTGTAGCCAAATTTTTCCTCAATTGAGGGTTTGTGGGCACATTGTCTGATTGCTCCTTTTTCTTTCCTTTCCCTTCTCCTTCTTCTTGGGTGCTTCTTTCACTATCGAAGTCTCTTGCCCTCTTGTCATTCTCTCCACCGAGATGTCGTTAATGGAGTCCTTATTCTCTAACACCTCCTCACCATCACGGGGCACAATCCCCCTTTGTTTACACAATAACATTATCAAGGAAGGGAAGGGTAATATACTTGTCTGCTTAGACGCAGCTTCAGCAATCTGGTCATGTAGAATTACGTCGACATCGATGTGGCAACCCTTGAAGATAGAGTGTAGGAGACACATGCGATTTAGTGTCGCAGTTGTGTTATGGGTTGAAGGTAGCAAGCAATTGTTAATAAAATGGAACCACACTTTGCTTTGGTTGTAAGATAACATCGGTACATTGTGTAATTATGCGAACCGTTGCCAGTCCATAGCGCCTTCAACACAAAGGTCTCTCATCACCTGGTCAGCACCTTCATCGATAAACTCTTCCAAAAACACAATATGGGTGTCTTCCTTCTTAGCAATCTGAAACAGAGCGTTGATGTGGGCAACACCCCATGGTATCAAGACCTCCCTTACAAAAATGAACTCCCGTTCAGAGTCTACAAGATTGGCATAAAATTCCCTTACTATGGTGAAGGAATATCCGGCTGGGTGGTCGCAGAAGAATTCCCAGCCCAGACGACTGATCGTTCTCGTGATTTACTTTCCTAATGTTTGGTGTGGGGACAATTGTAAACCTTGCTCTAGGTGGTAGTTTCTTTTAAGCAGAACGTCTTAGTAGTGGTCCTTCACCGCCTTGGACAAAAATAGGACTGGTTCATTTTGTGGGGATTGGTCTGTGGTCCGAACCATGGTGGCGGAAGATTCAACAGGGGTTTTGGATGGGGTTTTTGCGCTTGTTGTTCTTGCTATAATAACTTGGTTTAGAAGGTAAGAGAATTTGTAGAAGAAACTTGAAGACAATAGAGAAGATGGTTGCAGCAACAATGGAGAGTATGAGTGGATGAAAGAAGTTGACAGAAAAGAAGGGTTTTATAAACTTTGTATTGGAAGAGACGTGATGATTGCAAAAGGTGTAGGAAAACGTTACGTCTACAGCTAATAAATGCCAGGC
This sequence comes from Kokia cookei, assembly GCA_039519145.1. Taxonomy (NCBI): domain Eukaryota; kingdom Viridiplantae; phylum Streptophyta; class Magnoliopsida; order Malvales; family Malvaceae; genus Kokia; species Kokia cookei. The sequence goes on along the minus strand of CM076904.1, from coordinate 23,007,123 downwards.
TGCAGATTGTACTTCTTTGTTCGATCCAACTGCTAGGGATAGATGAAAATCAACCGACGTGATTCTTGCTGCAAAAGTTTTACCGAGTCATCACAAAAGGCGCCGACAAGTTGTGATTTATGATGCGTCGACAAAAAGATGATTTTTATTCCTGCATAAGATTTAAAAGAAAAAAATAAAAGTAAAAAGATAAAATTAAATGTAAAAATGAGTTGATACTAAAGAAATGTGACCAGATTAACGGTCTCGTTTGGTTCTTTGACATCTGGGCTCACGTAATGCTTTAGTTTTTGGCCATTTACCTTGAACTGGTAACCATCCTTCATATTTTCAATTGTCACCGCACCATTCTGGAATGCTTCGACAACCTTAAAAGGGCCTGACCATCTTGAACGTAATTTACCTATATGCAGTTTTAGATGTGAATTAAACAAAAGTACCAGAATTAAATTATCGATGCAAGATGATATTATCATGCCATCTCTTGGTCTTTTCTTTGTATATTGTATCATTCTCATAGGCATTGCGTCTAATTTTTTTCCAACTCAGCAATGTCCAATAACCTTTTCCGTCCAGCAGCATCGTAGTCCATGTTCACCGCTTGATTACCCACATGGCTTTGTGTTCAAGCTCAACTGGTAGGTGATTGGATTAGCCAAACACTAATTGATACGGTGACACCCCCAACGGGATTTTATATGTGGTACGAAGCGCCCACAATGCATCATGTAATCGCGAAGACCAATCTCTCCTAGATGGGTTAACCAAATTTTCAAGGATGCTTTTAATTTATCGATTGGACACCTCCGCTTGGCCATTTATTTATGGATGATATGTGGTGGCCATGCGATGCTTCACACCATTACTTTTCAATGCTGTCGCCACTTGGTTGTTGTGAAAATGAGTACCTTGATCACTTATCAACGCCCTCAGTGTTCCAAATTGTGTAAGGATATACGTATGGAAGAACTTTAATACCGTTAGAGCATCATCTTTTGTAACCAAAATTGCCTCGATCCACTTAGAGACATAGTCAATAGCAACTAGAATGTACATATTCCTAAAGGAGTTTGGAAATGGTCCCATGAAGTCTATACCCTAAACATCGAATAACTCCACCTCCATAATAAGTTATTGGAGCAACTCATTGAGGCGAGATATAGAACCAGTGTGTTGACATCTATTGCATTATTGAGCAAAATTTTAGGTGTCGCGAAACAATGTGGGCCAATAAAATCCTGATTGTAGGACCTTTGCAGCAGTCCTCACTCCACTAAAATGGCCTCTGTATGGAGCATCATGGTAATTTTTCAGGATGGAAGTCATTTCCTCTTCAAGAACGCAGCGACGGATAATGTTGTCGGTACATACATTGAATAAGCATGGCTTGGTCCAATGATACTTCGTAGCGTCGCGCAAAAATCTGACTTCCTTGTGACCAATAGTACTCAAGGGTAACTTACCACAAACTAAATAATTGACAACATCAACATACCATGGAGATGCGTTAACATGAAATAATTGCTCATCTAGAAATGCATCGACAATGCTTAACTGATTGCCATCCTCGCTTCCAGCTTCCAGACGGGATAAGTGGTCTGCTACTTGGTTCTCGGATCCTTTCTTGTCTCTGATTTCAACATCAAATTCTTATAAGAGTAGGATCCATCTGATCAATCTTGATTTGACATCTTTCTTTTTAAAAAGGTATCTCAACGTAGAGTGATCTGTGTAGACAGTAACTTTTACGCCGACAAGATATGATCAAAATTTTTTGAATGAAAAAACGACTACTAGTAACTCCTTTTCAGTAGTTGTATAGTTTACTTGCACGTTAGTTAAAGTTTTGTTAGCATAATAAATTGAGTGAAATACCTTCTCTTTACGTTGTCCTAGCACAGCTCCTACAGCGAAGTTGCTTGCGTCACACATTAATTTAAATAGTTGTGTCCAATCCGTTGCGATGAAAATTAGAGCTTGTACTAGCTGCTTCTTTATTGTGACAAATGGGTCCAGACATGCGTCATCAAACACAAACTTCTTATTTTGCTCAAGTAACGAGTATAATGGTTTAACAATCTTGGAAAAATCTTGAATGAATCTTCTATAGAAACCAGCGTGACCAAGAAAGCTTCTTATTCCTTTGACATTGGTTAGTGGTGGCAATTTCTCAATGATTTCAACCTTTGCTTTGTCTATCTCAATGCCCTGACATGATATGCGATGGCCAAGGACAATGCCTTCAGTTGCCATAAAATGACATTTCTCCCAGTTCAATACTAGATTTATGTCCTCACATCTCTTTAATACTTTCACCAGATTGTCAACGCATCGGTCAAAGTTCTGCCCATAGACAGAGAAGTTGTCCATGAATACCTCTTAATAATCTTTAATCATGTCCGAGAAGATAGCCATCATACACCTCTGGAATGTAGTTGGTGCATTGCATAATCTAAATGGCATATGTCGGAAGGAAAAAGTTCTAAATGGGCATGTGAACGTGGTTTTTGCTTGATCTTTTGGCAAAATGGTGATTTAATTATATCCAGAGTAGCTAAGAAGCAATAGCAGGCTTTACCAAATAGCCTGTCCAGTATCTGGTCGATAAACGGTAATGGAAAGTGATCCTTCTTTGTGGTCGTATTGAGACGACGATAATCCATGCATACTCGCCACCCTGTAGCGATGCGAGTAGGGATCAGCTCATTCTTTTCATTACTCACTACTATGATGCTGCTTTTCTTGGGTACACATTAGACAGGGCTCACCCATGTGCTATCTGAAATGGGGTAGATGATGCCCGCGTTTAGCCACTTAATAATCTCCTTCTTCACTACCTCTTTCATTTTATCATTAAGCCTTCATTGTTGCTTTATGAATAGCTTCCCTTCATCTTTCAACCTGATTTTGTGCATGAAAAAAAAGGGACTAATGCCTCTGATGTCTGCAATGTTTCAGGCTATGGCTCTTTTGTGCTACTTTAAAATTACGATGAGCTTTTCTTTTTGAATTGCGTCGAGGCTTGTGCTGACAATCACGGGTAATGTGTTATTGTCATCTAAAAAGACATACTTCAGATGCGTCGGCAATGACTTTAACTCCAAGGTAGGAGCTTGTTCAACTAATGGTTTAAACATAGGGATCGTCCTGTTGGACAAATCCAAGGACTCCAATTGCCAATTCTGTCTTAGCTCACAACTATTAGCCTCAGCTCTGTGGTCGCATTTAATTAGGATATCATTAGTGGATGTCACTGCATCTTTGTCTGAAACTACTGATCTCCATTCATTGAATTCTTCCATAATTATCTCGTCTAGCACGTCAATGTGGTGACATTGCTTTTTACTTGAAGATGGAGATGCTTCAAACACATTGAAGGTAACATGCTCGTCATTATGTCCTATGATGAGCTCGCCTTTGAAAACGTCAATAAGTGTACGTCCTGTTACTAAGAATGGGCATCCCAAGATAATGGGTACCACTTTAGCTGCTTTGCAGTCAAGTATTATGAAATCAATAGGGAATACAAGCTTATCAACTTGGACAAGGACATCTTTTATCTAGCCTTCAGGTTGTGCTAGAGATCTATCAGCAAGCTATAATGTCACCGCAGTGGGTTTCATTGCTCCAATTCCTAACTTCCTAAATGTTGATAAAGGCAAAGGTTAATACTAGCTCCCAAATCGCATAAAGCTTTACCTAGATAATGATTTCTAATGGAGCATGGTATTATGAAGCTGACAGGGTCTTTCATTTTAAGTGGCAACTTATTTGTTAGCACAGCGCTGCATCCCTTTGTGAGCACAATCGTCTCAATTTTGAACAACTTTTTCTTCTTTGATAATAGCTGTTTCATGAATTTCTCATAACTTGGTATCTGCACAAGAGCATCTACAAGAGGTATGTTAATGTGTAATTGCTTCAAAGTAGAAACAAACTTCTGATAATCTTTATAATGGTTTTTCTCTTGAAATCTCTGCGAAAATGGCAAAGGTATATTGTCAATGGGTTGTTGTGGAATTACTGGTTGCATTGACTTAGGCAATTGCGTTGACGTCTTTGTTGGATGAATTGTAGGCATAGTCTTCACTACAGGTGGCTCCTTCTTATTTATTTCTACTGGGCTCTCTTCAAATATAACTTCTCTTTGTTGCATTGGTTCAGTTGCGTCGATATTTTCTTGAGTGAAATTGCTGCTTGGTTCAGCAGTCTGCTTTTCGCTTCACAACGTGATAGCCTTGCAATGTTCCTTCTCCTTCTACGTTGGATTTTCAATATCACTAGGCAAAGTGCCTGGTGATCTTGTACTTAGATTAGAAGCCAACTGTCCTAGCTGGGCTTCTAACGCACGGATAAAAGAATAATTACCTTGAATAATTGCTTCAGTTCGCATAATATGCTCTTGCATCAGCGCTTCAAGAGAAGCCATAGGATCTGATCTTTGTTGAGAAAACTGTTGCTGATGTTGCTGATGCTGTCCTTGCATATGTGGCTGTGCAGTCTGTTGTGGTTGCATTCTAGCTTGTGGTTGCATCTGGTTGTGTACCTGCATTTGATCAGGATGCGAATTCACTTGAGCATTATGATTATAGTTCTGCTGCTGATTGTTGTTGTAACTCCCTTGTCTATAACTCTCTTGCTGTGAGGAATTTCCATATGTATACATAGAAGCATTCTGATTCCCCCAAGGTTGTAGATTTCGATTATTGTATGAGTTACCATAAGAATTTCCTCTAATGTTGTTTATATAAAATGCGTTCTTAGCATGTTGTAGACAATTCTCATAACTATGGTCGTTGCCGCAAATTTCACAGGAAAATATCTGGACATCCATCTGTTATGCCACTTAAATAGGGGCAACATCACTTGTTCCCTTCATGTTCTTTATAATGTTGACCAAAGAGGATACCTGTGCAATCAAAGCTAAATTGCATTTAATTCAAGAACACTAGGATTAGTTTTTACCTAAGCAAAACGAGAGATAGGGTATTGATAATCATTTTGTACAATCCTCTCTAGAATTCGTATAGCTTCAGTGTAGGTACAATCCTAAAAGAGACCATTTACAAATTCATCGACAAGATTTCTTGTCTGGGCATTCAATCCATTGTAAAAGATCTCGATCTGAGTCTTGCTGAATTCCATGTTGTATGGGCAACCTTGCATTCATTATCGGCGGATTGAATCTTAAAACAAATTACGTTGCTAATGCATTCCATGATGTAATGGATCCAGCCGGCAAACCTAAGAACCATGTTTTTGTTCTTCCTTGCAAAGAATGAGGAAATAATTGCTTTTTTAAGGCATCATCAGGAACACTATGTTGGCTAAAAGATGCGCAAATAAGCATAAATGATTTAAGATGCTCCCTCGCATCTTCATGTGGTAAGCTTGCATATTGCCCATTTGAATTGAGCATTTGAAATTTAATTGATTTCAATTCAAAGTTTGCAGCTTGTATAGTTGGCCTTACAACCCTTGGTTGCAAATCGTCCAGTATAGGAACAACAAAGTTCTTGATTGTCCTATTTTGCACATGCTCTTCTTATGGAGGCGGTGGTGGTACATTATTGATTCGTTGTGGCTGTAATGGAGGAATTACATCTTGTGGCAGCAATGGTGGTAGGTTGTTATTGTTATTGCCAACCTTTTTTTTTTGTTCTTGCTTCCTCCTTCGAATAGTTCGTTTAAGTTCTGGGTGAAAGCTCACAATATCCTTAGGATTTCTCCTTGTGGACATGCAACTCCTAAAGAATATAGAGGAAATCAAAACAAAGTTAAACAGATTAGTAGAAACAAAAAGTTAAGTAAGAAAGAATAATTACAACTACAAAAAATGAACATCAAACAAACACCAGTCCCCGACAACGGCGGCAAATCTTGATCGGCCTGTAATCATCACAATATTTAAGTTCAAGCGGACACACGTCGATGAAAGTATAGTTGATAGATTGCTTTATCGGATATCGATCCCACGGGGAAGGAGTTCTTGATAGATTGCTTTATCGGATGTCAGCATATCTATACCACAAATTAATCAAAGTTGTCAATGTAATTATAAAAGTTAATTGTCAGAGCAACTGAAAGTGAATCAAATAGTTGTTAAAGTTTGGAGAATTTAAATACATAAAAGTAAAAGTGTGATCAAGTGTAAAGGATTGGAGTGGATCACTGATTTTACTAAGTAGCAGCGCTAGATGTGTCGACAAGGTATAGTGTAGATGAATTGTCGCCACAATAAGGTTCCAACGAAATCATACCAATAACAACTCTGCGTTTAATCAAGACTCAAGCGCTCACAAGTACCACACCTCTCAGTGTTGGCATTGCTTCACACCTAAGAACAGGTGACAAAATCTCTTCTAGTCTCAAGCAACTCTCCCTGGCTTGCTTGTTAATTCAACTTGTCACCGCACCTCTCAGTGTCGATAGACTGCAATTACACTCTCATGGTCAAGCAGTTAAATCCAAGAATAAACAGATAAGACAAATTAAGTTTGAATCAAAGTAATCTAGCATTGAAAGATTTCTCATATACAATCAAATGTCATTAGAATTTATCATCATTCAAAGAGGAATTAACAAATAATCGAAGCATACTATGCCTAGGCTACTAGGATTATATCTTAATTGATCCTCTTGCACAACACCAAGCACTTCCTGTCAGAAGTTGTTGCTCACCTGATCGATTAGCTCACTGGTCTCCAGCATAAAGCTTCAAAAACTTAAAGTATTTGCAAAATTAATTTCTTCACTCCTTGATATTTTTCCCTTCTTCTTTCCTCTATTTATAGGCTTGAAGAATTGTAGATCTCATCTCCTCTCAGATCCAACTTCTTGTGCAGCTGTCAAAGTTTGTTGAAATCCAACTTTGCACTCACGCAGATCTGGTGTGATCTTCATAAATTTGCAGATTGTCGCCGCATTTCTGAGCGCGATCTATAATCTTTAATTACGGTGACATCGTGTGAAATTCCCGCGCTGGTGCTTCCAGATGTGCTTGTGATGTGAATTTACTTATACAAAGTAAATATTTCCATGCGGTGACATCTTTGGCCGTAATTCCAAGCTAACTTGTGGCTGCATCTTTAAATTCTCTCTAGCATCGATCTTCTGAGATGGATCCTTGTGCTGACAATTGTGAACATATTCTGCATACGTCGACATTAGTGCATAGAAGAGATAAAATAATGAGAATTTAAGCTAAACATTAATGAGTTAAAAAATATAAATATTAAGTATGAAATGCTTATCATGCAAGCTAAATATTCTACAAAAGAGACAATTAATACGCAAATTTAGGGAGAAAATAGGTGTCATTTCCAATGCTATCAAAGGATAAGATTGAACAAAAGGAAAATGTTAAGGGTAAAATCATAATTTTCCCAAAAAAGATCAATTTGTGTTAAATGATCTAAATGTGCGTTTTAATGTAAAATTTTGGATGAATATTTTATTAGTTTATGATCGCGCCACGGATCACGAAAAGGGAAAATTAGCATATTAGTCCCTAGAGCCTATCCAAATTAAGTTAAATAAGTTGGTTAAGTAAATTTGTATTTAGTTATTATTTGTACCTATTCTATACATGTCAAGAATCAAATGGAACACTTGGAATCAAAGAGAATGAAAGAAAAGGGATCGACAAAGATAGCCGGCTTTATGTCGAAGAAACGAAACCGATGTGATAACTGGGGTATTGCATATGTTGCGACTCCTCGACAGCTTGTGTGAGCAGCATCATGAGTCGAAAAAGAGATATGAATCTTAAAATGGATTACAAGCCCTACGATTGTTGAGATTTATGCTTAAATGCATGTTCTCCACAGCTCATGTGAGCAGCATCGTTAGGGGACAGTTTACATACAAACACCGTACCGATGGTTGGGGTACCGCATATGTTATGAGTCCTCGACAGCTTGTATGAGCGGCATAGGGTATTGGTAATAGAAAAGTTATAGACTAGAAAGTTGAAATACTAAAATATGGCTTGAAGAAGAAACAGTTCGTGCTAGCTCGGTTGAGTTACAACTTTTTTATGCATATGATTGGTAACTGTTTAGACTTTTCGAACTTACTAAGCTATAAAGCTTACCAAAGATATTATTGTTGTTTTGTAGATTATTTTGTTGCTTGATGATCGTATCATATCAAGAAGTCACACTATCTCAGAGCTTGTTTGGTAGTCCTTCATCACTTGGTTATATGGCATGTACTAGGATGATGTTATCTTTTGTATGTCTTGTTAGGGATTGTTGATGAACTTGCTATGTCTTTAATGAAATAATGAGTTTAATTGTGTATTTTTATTCAAGATGGAATATAGACTTAAAAATTCAATGTAATGACTTGAAAACTATAAACTATGTGTTGGTCTAAATGTATTTTGGAGTTATGTATGATAAGTGTTGATAAACTTGAGTTTTGGTATGATTCTTTGAATTCTAGATACTTGTTTCGGTAGAACTCTTGCATGTATCTGTTGAAGTACAGGTAGGAGAGAGGTTATTCACTGACTTGAGTTGTATCGAAAAGTGTATAATAGGTATCGGTAGTTTTGCACATAGATGTGCAGGTAGTTAATGTACTTGTATCAGTAGAAGTTGCAGGGTAAGAGTTCTTAGCTCTCTGGAGTTTTTAGTATCGGTAGAAGCATGACTTGTTTCGGTAGAAGTCACACTTGTATAGGTAGAATTGTTTTAGGTATCGGTAAAAGTCTGCATTGTATCTGAATTGTTTACTGACTTGACAACTACCGATACTTGTCCAGCATGTACTGGTATAAGTCTCTAAAAATCATGAAAATGACATTTTTCCCTTTTTAAGATGTGTTGTTCATCAATTGATATAATGCGTCGGTTAGATATATTACTTTATTAAAATATGATTGATTGAACTAGTAAAAATGAGATAAACTACGATAGATGAACAAAAAGATATAGGGACCCTAATCGATGACAACTTCGAGTTTTGGGTGTTACATTTAGGGGTATTAGAGCTTTCGATTTAACCGCTTCTTGGACTATATTGGTTGTGTTTAATGATCTAGAAGTACATGCCATATAAACCTATGATTGTGTGATATAGATGGATTCGATCTAACTATAGTTTTTTAAAGATAAATAGAGATGTTTGATTCTGAAAGAGACGAGGCCAATGAGGTAAATAACAATGTCCCAACTAACGATTTCGAGGCTAGTCACGGTTTACCTATCTTACCGATGATAGAAAATGAAGCAAAGAATATGTTCTTTGGACTGATAGGATAGTGATTCTCCGAGTTCATGAGAAACAATCCACTGTCACCACCTCCTCCACCTCCTGCTACATAGCCTGTTGCCTAACCTGTAGCACCTCCCGTAGTTCCTCCACCTCCTTTTGTGATTGAACAGAGGCGTCATATTTCGACAAACAAGGTAAAAATATATGGGGTGAAAGAATTTCGTGAAAGTGCAAAGGATAATCCATCCAGGGTCGAATTTTGGTTGGAAAACACTCTGAGAGTGCTAAATGAAATAGCTTGTTCCCCGGAAGACTATCTAAGGTGTGCAGTTTCATTGTTGAAGGACGAAGCCTATAGTTGGTGTATGAGGATCCTAGTTGTGTTTCCTGAGAGTGAAATTAGTTGGGAATACTTTCAGATAGAATTCAAAAAGAAATGTCAACAAAAGATATCTGGACAGAAAGAAGAATTTTTAGAGTTAAGATAAGGAAACAAGACAGTGGTAGAATACGAACGAGAATTTGTACTTCTTAGTAAATATGCATGGGAGATTATACCGACTGACGAGGTTATGTGTGTCCGATTTGAGGACGGTTTAAATGACGAGATTAAGATGATGGTAGATGGTTCAAAAATACGACCATTTGTTGTCTTGACAGACAAAGCACAAAAAATGAAGGAAATATACAATAAAAAAGGACAGAGAGAGAAGAGATTTCGTGAGTTCAGAAAGAAGAATCCTACCAAAATTTTCTTTATGTCACCACCGAAGAAATTTAAAGAAAATGAAAATTGCAGGATAGTCTCATCCGAATTTTTGAGTAGGAGTAAGTCAGGGCCACCGGAGTTTAAATTTCAAAATCAATCAGCCGATAGTGTGGCAAGCATTCATAACGTACCAAATCCGGTATGTGAGCATTATAAAAGGATCTATTCTGGTGAATGTTGATTGATTAAGGTGATTATTTTCGATGTGGGAGTACCGATCACTTCATGCGGAATTGCTTGATAAGTTCTGAAGTAAAGGAAGATCGGAGTGTGAACCCTCCAGTTACACCACAAAAAGGCAAACGCCCAGGACAAAGTAGTAGTGCAAGTGGAAACTGAAATGAAAATAGAGATAATGTAAACAGGTCGAAAGCTCGAGCACCTGCACGGACATATGACATCGGAGTTAGAGAAGAGGCTAGCACTCCCGATATTGTGACCGGTATATTCTATCTTTTTATTGATATTGTGTGTGCTTTGATTTGGCCTGAGATCGACTCATTCATATATTTGTACTGCCTTATCAACTGATAAGAATTTATCTGTTGAGTCAATTGAATTTTATGTACAAGTCACAAATCTATTGGGTTATAGTGTAATTGTTAATCTGGTGTGTCGTAAATGTCCACTGAAAGTCTAGGGCTGTGAATTTCCTGTTGACTTAATGTTATTACCTTTCATCGAGTTCAACATGATTTTGGGTATGGACTGGTTATCTGAGCATAATGCAGTAGTAAATTGTAAGCGAAGATATATTAATTTGAAATGCCCGACAGGTGAAGTGATCATAGTTGAGTCTGGGAGATTGAACAATGAAACCAGGGTAATATCAGCTATCTCAGCACAGAAAATGATTCGTAGAGGCTGTAAAGCATTCTTGGCATTCATACTCGACACACGGGGTTCAGGGACATAATTGAAACTGGTACAAGTTATTAATGACTTTACAAATGTGTTTCCAGAAGAATTATCGAGTTTGCCATCGATCTGAGAGGTAGAGTTTGGCATCGATTTACTACTTGGCACCGCATTGATCTCAATTCCACCGTACAGAATGACGTCGACTTAGTTGAAAGAGTTGACAGCTCAGTTGGAAGAATTGTTAGATAGAGGGTTCATACGACCTAGTGTATCGCCCTACGGTGCGTCTGTGCTACTCGTGAAAAAGAAAGATGGCTCGATGAGGATGTGTATAGATTACAAATAGTTGAATAAGGTGGCAATCAAGAATAAGTACCCGTTACCTCGTATTGATGAGTTATTTGACCAGTTAAAGGGTGCAATCGTATTTTCCAAAATAGATCTCTAGTCAAGTTACTATCAGATGCGAGTGAAAGACTGATATGATGAAAACAACATTCAGGACTCGTTATGGACATTACGAGTTCCTGGTCATGGCATTTGGGTTGACTAAAGCCCTAGTAGCATTCATGGACCTGATAAATAGAATATTCTAGTCTCAGTTGGATAGGTTTGTAGTTGTGTTTATTGATGGCATATTGATATATTCTAATACAAAATCAGAGCATACTCAGCATCTAAGAGAGGTGTTATAGATTTTACGATAAAAATAGTTGTATGCAAAATTCAACAAATGTGAGTTCTGGCTTTGAGAGGTTGGATTTTGGGTCATGTGGTATCTTCGAAAGGATTACGAGTTGATCCGAGGAAAGTCTCAACTATTCTCAATTGGAAGGTGCCGAAGAATATCTTTGAGGTACGTAGTTTTCTGGGATTTGCAGGTTATTATCGCCGGTTCATGAAAGACTTCTCTATTATAGCTTTACAGATTACAAAATTTCTACAGAAAAATATCCAGTTTGTTTGGTCTGACAAGTGCCAACAGAGTTTCCTTCAGTTGAAAAGTTACTAACAGAAACTCCAATTCTGACACAGCCAAAGTTAGGGAAAGAGTTTGTTGTCTACAGTTATGCATCCTTGAGTGGTTTGGGATGTGTTTTGATACAAGCTGGGAAAGTGATAGGTTATTGATAGCATTAGAAATGACACCTATTTTCTCCCTAAATTTGTGCATTAAATGTCTCTTTTATGACATGTTTAGCATGCATGATAGACATTTCATACTTAGTTTTTATGTTTTCTAACTCATTGTTCTTCGGTTTAAATTCTTGTTATTTTTTCTCTTTTTGTGCACTAATGACACCACATGCAGCATATATATATTGCATATAAAAATTTTCAGTGCAAGGACGTATCTCAGTAGATTAAGGCTAAAAAGAATTTAGAATGCAGCTATAAATTCAGCTTGAAATTGCGACAATAGATGTCGCCACATAGAAATCTTTATGTTGGAATGAGTTAATTCAAGCTACAAGTATATTTGGATGCACCTGCACAGGAATTTGACACGTTGTTACCACAATTAAAGATTTTAGATCGCAACCAGAGATACGATGACAATCTGCAAATTTATGAACATCACACCAGATCTGCGTGAGTGTATAGCTGGACTGTAACAAACTTTGCCAGCTGCAAATAGAATTGGATCTGAGAAAAGATGAGATTTATCATTCTTGAAGCTAGAAAGCATTCATAGTTACGGCAACAAGTTGGTCCAGAAATGTGACAAATTGTCGCTGCAAATTATAATTTACGCCGACATCCTGCAACAGTCCAGTAAACAAATTAGATCTGCGTAGCTATCAATAACAAACTTTTACAGCTGTACAAAGTAGTTGGATCTGAGAATAGAGGAAATCTGCAATTTCTTAAGCCTATAAATAGAGGAAAGAAGATGAAAAAAAATCATCAAGAGTTGAATAATTAAATTTGCAAATTACTTTGTGTTTCTGAAATTTATTGCTGGAGACTGGTGAGCTGACTGAGCCGACGAGCAGCAACTCTTGACGAGGAGTGCTTGATGCTCAGCAAGAGAAGCAGTTAGGGGGTAATCTGAGTAGCCTATAGTAGTATATTCCGATGTATTCATTAACTCATTTCTTATGGATGATGAATTATTATTAATATTTGAATGAATACGAGAGCATCTTTTAGTATTTGATCACTTTGATTCTTATTTAATGCTTTTTATCTGTTTATTCTTGGATCTCACTTCATCAAACACGAGAGTGCTTTGCTGTCTACCGACATCGAGAGATGCGATGACAAGTTAGGTTAACAAGTAAGTTAGGTGAGAGCTGTTTGGGATTAGAAGAGATTCTGATCACTTGATCTTAGGTACACACAGTTGTTCACATCGAGAGGTGGAGTAATTGTGGGTACTTGAGTCGTGACTAAACAAGAAATTGTTATCGGTAAGAATTCATTTGAGCTTCATTACTGCGACAGTTTATTTATTCAAAACCTTGTCGACGCATCCTACGTTGCGACTTAGCAAAATCAGTGATCCACTCTAGATCTTCGCACTTCATAACAATTATATTTTCTACATTTAAATATTCAACACTTATCACTCAACACATTTTGATTTACTCTTCGTTGCTCTGACATTTAAACTTTAGCATTTAACTCTGATTGCATTAACAATATTAAAAATTTAAGAGTGCAGATCTGACTTAATTGCGCTAACATCTTTAGTTACATTTCATCTAAATTCCAATATTAGTTTCTTCGACATCTGAACATCAAGAGCCCATTCCCTGGGGGATTAATATCCGATAGAATTATCTATCAACTATACTTGCATCGATGTGTGTTCGCTTGCACATTGCTGTGACGTTTTAGACACGATGAAGTTTTGACGCCGTTGCTGGTGAATGGCGTTTGAGTGATGTTTATTTTTGTCGTTGCATTTATTTTTTATTATCTAAATTTTATTTGTCACTAACTTGTTTTGTTTTTATTGTTGACTTTTACATTTTTTCTTTTAGTGAAATATGGCTAGGAATGAGGTATATAAAACCTCAAGGGTTTAGACTGACATGAGTGATGCTGTAGAAATTGAGCTTGATGCCATAACAACCCAGGTATGTTCTTTGACTAATATGAGTAATTTAATGCAGAATGCTACAACAGTTGCAAAATGGAAATTTGCAGTGACAATTAGTAATTACTGTAGGGGCAACCAAGAGTTTGAAGAATGCCCATCAAATCCAGCAAATGTGTACCACATGGGGAATTTCTATCGAAATGAAAATCCATATTCCAACACTTACATGCCAAGGTGGGAGCTACATCCAAATTTTCGTAGGAACAATCAAGACCCTGGAATTATAGACAATGATGTTAGATTCGAGTGAAAATTGCCCAATTATGATCAACCTTTGTCAAGGAAAAATATCCAGCAAGATGAAGCATCAGAGTTTTCATCAATTGAAAATTTGCTGAGACTATATATTGCCAATACTGATGTTGTGCTTCAGAATCAAGCTGAATCCATACGAGCTCTAAAATATCAATTTAGCCAGATTGTTGGCGTAATAAATTTGTGTCCACAAGAAACTTTGTCGGTTGATATTGAGAGTTCAATATCATAATGGCAAGAGCATGATGAGGAAATCAACCCCAGAAGTGAAACTCAACTAAATGAAGTTGTTAGAAATGCTATTGCAAAAGAAGATAATTCAAATCTCAACAATGGAAAGATGTCAGCGCAATTGAAAAGCAAGTTACAGCTGAAGAGATTTAACAAAATATTACGGCGACAGAATCAGATCACTTTGTCGCCACGAATGCTACAGTAAAATAGCCTTAGAAACTTGAAGATACATTATCAAAAAAGAGAAGATTGAGAGATGTCGAAGCAATCGTACTTCCTGAAGGGTGTACTGTCATGGTAATTAAATTGCTCCAAGAATTTAAGGATCCCAAGAGCTTCTCAGTAACCTATTCCATTGGTGATCGGTATATTGGAAAGGCATACTGTGATTTCAATGAAAGAATAATTTTGATGCCTATATTCGTAATTAAGAAGTTACAAAATTGGAAAAAATGAAAGAAAGAGTGGAGATTTTTTTGGGACCGTGTTAAGAATAAAAGAGTACGAAGCACTTGAAGAAGAAGGAATAAATACTGTGTCTGCACCGATTGAGAAATAAGTAAACACCATTGTCAACACATTAGGATTCCATTTTTAACACAATTTTCTACAGTTGACTTAATACTAAAAATGAACAAAGTTCATGTGGAGGAAGAAAAAGAAGAAAAACTAGATGTCGAGGCAAATTTAGCTGAGAAAATTTTCCCTGCACCTGAAGTTGTGGGTGCAATAATTGAAGGCTTGACGCAAGATGGAGTGAGTTAGGTGGAAGTTGCTGATGAAAACCTTTGGACGATAGTGGTCTATACTAGATCAATGAATGAAGCAGCTGATGATACGAGAGTAGAGATAGAAACTGAGGAGTAGTCCATAGATCATGTGAAGCTCAAACAAAAGTAAAAAAAAAAGGAGAGAAGGACTTGATGTTGTGACAAATTTGGTTGAGGAATTTGTCACCGCACCTGAACTTGTGGATGCATAATCTGATGATTTGGCGCCACCTGAAGCGAGTCAGGCGGAGGCTATGATGCCTGCTGTTGAGGAGCAATCCACAGGTCCGACCAAGCTAAAGAAATTAAGGAGGAAGTGCACCAAAGACAAGAAGCAACGTAAGGAGGAACGGAAGCATAAGAAGAAGAAGACCAATGCAGCCACATCTTCGACTGCAGCACAATGAGTTAGTTTTTAGTTTTTAGCACTTAGTTTAGTTTTCATGCATATTATGTAGTTGTAGTATAATTGTCCCTGCATTATTAATGTCATTTCATTTTTACTATCGCTACATCTACATTGTCATTGCATTTCCATATATATATATTTATTAATGTCAGTGTATTGGGGACAATGCACACTTTAATTTTGGAGGGAATTTGTGTGAAATGGAAATGCAATTGCACCCACATTCATTTTTGAAAATTTACTTGTTTCTTTAGTTTAATGAAAAGTATGCAAAGTTTTAACAAAATGTGACCACAATTTTTATTTTATGCGTAATTATTAAATTATTTGGGATGCTGATATATGAATTGGGTGAATTTGAATGAATATTAAACCTTTTATTTTTGGATGAATGATTGGAAATGCATCAGTAATGAATGGATAGTATCAACCTTTGAGATTTGAACTGACTTGCCAATTGTAGCGACATTGTATTAATAAAGAACACTTCAATGTGAGTGCATTGTGACATATCAAGGGAGAACACTCCGTTGCATGTGTTAGAAAAATCATCAAGCCAAAGGCTGTCACTGCAAGAGTGTGTGTCGGTGCAATTACATACTTCCTGAGGGTTTGTTGCCCCCCATTGTTACTGCCTAAGAACAAGGGTATAGTAATTTAATGACATCTCTCAGTCTCATAAAAAGAAAAAAAAAAGAAAAGGAAAAGAAAAAAAATATTTATAATGCTATCTTTTAATAAATGTTGTATTGGTTAATTAAAGTTAAGAGTCAAAGCATGATGCTAACATTAGTGAAGTTGTAGTTTTAATTCTCCATGCCTACAAATTGTCGGCGCATTATTCTATCATGTGAATGCAATTTGTACATTAGAATTCTAGAAAATTTAAGTTGTTAGAATAATAATTGTGGTGACATATTTGCTTGTGAAGTTTGCTATTTTTTTTTTACTTGAGGACAAGTAAAAACTCAAGTTTGGGGGTATGATAGCATTAGAAATGACACCTATTTTCTCCCTAAATTTGTGCATTAATTGTCTCTTTTATGGCATATTTAGCATGCATGATAGACATTTCATACTTAGTTTTTATGTTTTCTAACTCATTGTTGTTTGGTTTAAATTATTGTTATTTTATCTCTTTTTGTGCACTAATGTTGCCACATGCAGCAAATATATATTACGTCTAAAAATTGTCTATGCAAGGACGCATCTCAGTTGATCAAGGCTAAAAAGAATTTAGAATGCAGCCACAAATTCAACTTGAATATATGACAATAGATGTCACCGCCTAGGAATCTTTATGTTGGAATGAGTGAATTCAAGCTACAAGTATATCTGGAAGCACCAGCGCAGGAATTTCACACGTTGTCATCACAATTAAAGATTTCAGATCGCGATCAGAGACGCGGTGATAATCTGCAGATTTATGAAGATCACACCAGATCTGCGTGAGTGTACAACTGGACTGTAACAAACTTTTCCAGCTGCAAATAGGATTGGATTTGAGAAAAGATGAGATCTATCATTCTTGAAGCCAGAAAGCATTCAGTGTTGTGGTTACAAGTTGGTCTAGAAATGGGACAAACTATCGATGTAAATTATAATTTGCGTCGACTTTCTACAATAGTCCAGTAAACAAATCAGCTCTACGTAGCTGTAAATAACAAACTTTTACAGCTTTACAAAGTAGTTGGATCTGAGAATGGAGGAAATCTTTAATTTATTGAGCCAATAAATAGAGGAAAGAAGATGAAGAAAAATCATCAAGAGTTGAAGAATTAAATTTACAAATTATTTTGTGTTTTTGAAATTTATTGTCGGAGACCGATGAGCTGACTGAGCCAACGAGCAGCAACTCCTGACGAGGAGTGCTTGATGCTAAGCAAGGGAAGCGGTTAGGGGGTAATTCGAGTAGCCTAGAGATAATATATTCTGATGTATTTGTTAACTCCTTTCTTATGAATACGAGAGTATCTTTCAATATTTGATCACTTTAATTTTTATTTAATGCTTTTTATTTGTTTATTCTTGAATCTAACTGCATCAAACACAAGAGTGGCTTTGTAGTTTACCGACATCGAGAGATGCGATGACAAGTTAGGTTAACAAGTAAGTTAGGTGAGAGCTGCTTGGGATTAAAAGAGATTCTGATCACTTGTTCTTGGGTACACAACGTTGTTCACACCGAGAGTGGAGTAATTTTGGGTACTTGAGTCGTGACTAAATAGGAAATTGTTATTGGTAAGAATTCATTGGAGCTTCATTGCTGCGACAATTTATCTATTCAAAACCTTGTCGACGCATCTTGTGTTGTGACTTAGCAAAATCAGTGATCCACTCCAGATCTTCACACTTGATCACATTTATATTTTCTACATTTAAATATTCAACACTTATCACTCAACACATTTTGATTTACTTTCCGTTGCTCTGACATTTAACCTTTAGCATTTAACTCTGATTGCATTGACAGTATTAACAATTTCAGTGTGCAGATCTGACTTAATTGCACTGACATCTTTACTCACATTTCATCTTTATTCCAGTATTAGTTGCTTCGACATCTAAACATCAAGAATCCATTCCCTGTGGGATCGATATCCGATAGAATTGTCTATCAACTATACTTGCATCGATGTGTGTTCGCTTGCACATTACTGTGACGTTTTAGACGTGATCAAGTTTTGGCGACTTTGCTGGGGAATGACATTTGTTTGATATTTATTTTTGTCGTTGCATTTATTTTTTATTATCTAAATTTTATTTATCACTAACTTGTTTTGTTTTTATTGTTGACTTTTACATTTTTTCTTTTTGTGAAATATGGTTAGGAACGAGGTATATAGAACCTCAACGGTTTGGACTGACATGAGTGATGCTGTAAAAATGGAGCTCGATGCCATAACAGCCCAGGTATGTTCTTTGACTAATTTGAGTAATTCAATGCAGAATGCTAGAATAGTTGCTGAATGGAAATTTGCAGTGAAAACTTGTAATTATTATGGAGGCAACCATGAGTTTGAAGAATGCCCATCAAATCCAGTAAATGTGTACCACATGGGGAGTTTCTATCGAAATGAAAATCCATATTCTAAAACTTACACGCCATGGTGGGAGCAACATCCAAATTTTTGTTGGAATAATCAAGACCTGGAATTATAGACAATGATGTTAGATCCGAGTGAACATTGCCCAATTATGATCAACCTTTGTCAAGGCAAAATATCCAGCAAGACGATGCATCAGAGTTTTCATCAATTGAAAATTTACTTAGACAATATATTGCTAAGACTGATGTTGTGCTTTAGAATCAAGCTGAATCCATACGAGCTCTAGAATATCAATTTGGCCAGATTGTGGGCGCAATAAATTTGCAACCATAAGAAACTTTGTTGGTTGATATTGAGAATTTAATATCACAAGGGCAAGAGCATGATGAGGAAATCATTCCCAGAAGTGAAACTCAACTAAATGAAGTTGTTAGAGATGGTATAGCAAAAGAAGATAACTCAAATCTCAACAATGGAAAGATGTCAGCGCAATCTGAAAAACAAGCTGCAGCTGAAGAGATTAAACAAAATATTACGGTGACAGAATCAGATCAATTTGTCGCCACAAATGCTACAGGAAAACAGCCTCAGAAACTTGAAGAGAGATTGTTAAAGAAGAGAAGATTGGGAGATGTCGAAGCAATCGAACTTACTGAAGGGTGCACTATCATGAAAATTAAATTGCTCCAAGAATTTAAGGATCCCAAGAGCTTCCCAATACCCTATTCCATTGGTGATCGGTATATTGGAAAGGCATTATGTGATTTCAAGGAAAGAATAATTTTGATGTCTATATTCGTAATTAAGAAGTTACGGAATTGGAAAAAAATGAAAGAAAGAGTGGTGACTTTTTTTGGGACCGTGTGAAGAATAAAAGATTACGAAGTACTTGAAGAAGAAGGAATAAATACTATGTCTACACCGATTGAGAAATAAGTAAACACCATTGTCAACGTAATAGGATTCCATTGTCAACGCAATTTTGTACAGCTAACTTAATACTGAAAATGGACGAAGTTCATGTGGAGGAAGAAAAAGATGAAAATATAGATGTCGAGGCAAATTTAACTGAGAAATTTGTCCGTGCACCTTAAGTTGTGGGTGCAATAACTGAAGGCTTGGCGCAAAATGGAGCGAGTTAGGCGAAAGCTGCTGATGAAAACCTTTTAGCGATACTGGTTTATACTAGATCAACGAATGAAGCAGCTTATGATGCCAGAGTAGAAATAGAAACTGAGGAGCAGTCCACAGATCATGCGAAGCTCAAACAAAAGTGAAAAAAGAAAGAAGAGAAGGACCTGATGTCGTGACAAATTCGGCTAAGGAATTTGTCATCTCACCTGAACTTGTGGATGCATCATCTAATGATTTGGCACCACCTGAAGAGAGTTAGGTGGAGGTTGTGATGCCTGCTGTTGAGGAGCAATCAACAGGTCCGGCCAAGCCAAAGGAACGAAGGAGGAAGTGCACCAAAACAAGAAGCAACGCAAGGAGGAACGGAAGCACAAGAAGAAGAAGACTAATGCAGCCACATCTTCGATTGCAGCACAATGAGTTAGTTTTTATTTTTTAGCACTTAGTTTAGTTTTCATGCATATCATGTAGCTGTAGTATAATTGTCCCTGCATTATTAATGTCATTGAAATTTTATTGTCGCTGCATCTACATTTTCATTGCATTTCCATATATATATTTATTAATGTCAGTGCATTGGGGACAATGCACACTTTAAGTTTGGAGGGAATTTGTGTGGAATGGAAATGCAATTGCACCCATATTCATTTTTGAAAATTTACTTGTTTCTTTAGTTTAATGAAAAGTATGCAAAGTTTTAACAAAAATGTGACCACAATTTTTATTTTATGCGTAATTCTTGAATTATTTGGAATGCTTATATATGAATTAGGTGAATTTGAATGAATATTGAACCTTCTATTTTTGGATGAATGATTAGAAACGCATCAGTAATGGATAGTATTAATCTTTAAGATTTGAACTGACTTGTCAATTGGAACGACATCGTATTAATAAAGAACACTCCAATGTGAGTGCATTGTGACTTATCAAGGGAGAACACTTCGCTGCATGTGTTAGAAAAATCATCTAGCCAAAGGCTGTCACTACAAGAGTGTATGTAGACGCAATTACATACTTCCTGGGGGTTTGTTGCACCTTATCGTTACTACCCTAGAACAAGGGTATAGTAATGCAATGACATCTCACAGTCACATAAAAAGAAAGAAAAAGAAAAGAAAAAGAAAAAAATTAATATTTATAATGCTATCTTTCAATAAATGTTGTATTGGTTAATAAAAGTTAAGAATCAAAGCATGATGCTAACATTAGTGAAGTTGCAGTTTTAATTATTCATGCCTATAAATTGTCGATGCATTATTTTATCATGTGAATGCAATTTGTACATTAGAATTCTAGAAAATTTAAGTTGTTAGAATAATAATTGCGGTGACATATTTGCTTGTGAAGTTTACTATTTTTTTGTTTACTTGAGGACAAGTAAAAACTCAAGTTTGGGGTTATGATAGCATTAGGAATGACACCTATTTTTCTCCCTAAATTTGTGCATTAATTGTCTCTTTTATGATATATTTAGCATGTGTGATAGACATTTCATACTTAGTTTTTATGTTTTCTAACTCATTGTTCTTTGGTTTAAATTCTTGTTATTTTATCTCTTTTATGCACTAATGTTGCCACATGCAGCATATATATATATTGTGTCTAAAAATTGTCAACGCAAGGATGCATCTTAATAGATCAAGGCTGAAAAGAATTCAGAATGTAGCCACAAATTGAGCTTGAAATTGTGACAATTGATGTCGCCGTAAAGGAATCTTTACGTTGGAATGAGTGAATTCAAGGTACAAGTATATCTGGAAGCACCAGTGCAGAAATTTCACACGTTGTCACTGCAATTAAAGATTTCAGATTGCGACCAGAGATGCGGCGACAATCTATAAATTTATGAAGATCACACCAGTTTTACGTGAGTGTACAACTAGACTGTAACAAACTTTGCCAGCTGCAAATAGAATTGGATTTGAGAAAAGATGAGATCTATCATTCTTGAAGCCAGAAAGCATTCAGAGTTGCAACCACAAGTTGGTCTAGATTTGCGACAAATTGTCGCCACAAATTATAATTTGCGCCGACATTCTGTAACAGTCCAATAAACAAATTAGATCTACGTAGCTATCAATAACAAACTTTTACAGATGTACAAAGTAGTTGGAGTTGAGAATGGAGGAAATCTGCAATTTCTTAAGCCTATAAATAGAGGAAAGAAGATGAAGAAAAATCATCAAGAGATGAAGAATTAAATTTGCAAATTACTTTTTGTTTTTGAAATTTATTGATGAAGATCGGTGAGCTAACTGAGCCGACGAGTAGCAACTCTTGACGAGGAGTGCTTGATGTTGAGCAAGAGAAGCGGTTCGAGGGTAATTCGAGTAGCCTAGAGATAGTGTATTCTGATGTATTTGTTAACTCCTTTCTTATGGACGATGAACTATTATTAATATTTGAATGAATACGAGAGTATCTTTCAGTATTTGATCACTTTGATCCTTATTTAATACTTTTTATCTGTTTATTCTTGGATCTAACTGCATCAAACACAAGAGTGGCTTTGCAGTCTGCCGACATCGAGAGATAAGGTGACAAGTTAGGTTAACAAGTAAGTTAGGTGAGAGTTGCTTGGGATTAAAAGAGATTTTGATCAATTGTTCTTAGGTACACAACGTTGTTCACACCGAGAGGTGGAGTAATTGTGAGTACTTGAGTCGTGACTCAACAGGGAATTATTATTGGTAAGAATTCATTAGAGCTTCATTACTACGACAGTTTATCTATTCAAAACCTTGTCGACGCATCCTGCGTTGCGACTTAGCAAAATCAGTGATCCACTCTAGATCTTCGCACTTGATCACATTTATATTTTCTGCATTTAAATATTCAACACTTATCACTCAACACATTTTGATTTACTTTCCATTGCTCTGACATTTAAACTTTAGCATTTAACTCTGATTGCATTAACATTATTAACAATTTCATTGTGCAGATCTGACTTAATTGCGCTGACATCTTTACTCACATTTCATCTAAATTTCAATATTAGTTGCTTCGACATCTAAACATCAAGAACCCATTCCCTGTGTGATCGATATCTGATAGAATTATCTATCAACTATACTTGCATCAACGCTTGTTTGCTTGCACATTATTATGACATTTTAGACGCGATCACTTATTCCTCCTGTCAGCTAAAGCTGCATGGAAAGAATTATCCGGCTCATGATTTGGAATTAGCTATCATAGTCTTTGCATTGAAGATTTGTCGTCACTATCTATATGGTGAGAGATGTCGTATTCACAGATCATAAGAGTTTGAAATATTTGATGACGTAGCTGAATTTGCGACAATGTCGATGGATAGAGCTATTAAAGGATTATGACCTTGTGATTGATTATTACTCGGGAAAGGCTAATATTGTTACCGATGCCTTGAGTTGATGTTATTGTTTGCATTGAGAGCAATGAATGCCCATTTGTCACTAGAAAGTAATGGTTCTGTCATCGCTGAACTAAGGACGAGACCGTTATTCCTACAGCGGATTCAAGAATTACAAAAAAATGATCCAAAGCTTGTAGCTAGGAAAGGACAGATATAGAGGGATGCCACCATGGGGTTTACAGTGGATACAGATGGTTTGTTGTATTTCAGAGTTAGGGTTTGTGTTTCGAATGATTTAGATTTGAGATAGAACATTTTGACGGAAGCTCACAGTAGTACTTATTCCATTCACCTGAGAAGTGTGAAAATGTGTAACGACCTGAAGAAAATGTATTGGTGGCCAGGTATGAAACGAGAGATTTCAGAGTTTGTGACTAGATGTCAGTAAGTGAAAGCAGAGCACCAGGTACCGTCTGGATTACTATATTCGATTTCCATCCCTGAATAGAAGTGGGAGCGAGTTACTATGGACTTTGTCACAAGACTTCCGATGACATCAAGGAAGAAAGATTCAATCTGGGTAATTGTAGATAGATTGACGAAGTCAGCTCACTTCATCCCTATCTAGGTAGATTATCCACTTGAGAAGTTAGTTGAGTTGTATGTATCAGAGATCGTACGACTGCACGGAGTACTAATATCTATTATCTCTAACAGGGATCCACGTTTTACCTCGAGGTTCTGGGGTAAGTTACATGAAACTTTGGGAAACAGGCTAAATTTTAGCACCGCATATCATCCGCAGATGGATGGTCAGTTAGAGCGGGTTATACAAATTCTGGAAGATATGTTACGATGTTCTATACTTGAGTTCGAGTGTAGTTGGGAGAAATATCTGTCATTGGTAGAGTTTGCTTATAATAATAGCTATCAGTCCAGTATTAAAATAGCACAGTTTGAGACACTATACAGTAGAAAATGTAGAACACCCTTGTATTGGACACAATTGAGCGAGCCTAAATTAGTTGGAATCGATTTGATACACGAGATAGAGGATAAAATTCGGATAATTCGTGATTATTTAAAAGTAGTGTTTGACCTGCAGAAGTCGTATGCAGATCTTAAAAGGAAAGATATAGAATTTGTAGTGGGAGACCAAGTCTTCTTAAGAGTTTCATCTTGGAAGAAGGTACTACGATTTGGCAGAAAAGGAAAGTTGAGTCCACGGTTTATTGGGTCGCATGAGATCATTGAGCGAGTTGGTCTTGTAGCTTATAAGCTGGCCTTACCTCCTGAACTCGAGAAGATCCATAATATGTTTCGTGTCTTAATACTAAAATAGTACAGATCAGATTCCTCTCATGTGATTACACCCTGTGAGGTTGAAATACAGCCTGATCTGTCATATTCAGAGGAATCGATCAGAATATTAGCTTGCGAGGTTAAAAAGCTACGAAACAAAAGAGTAACATTGGTAAAAGTATTGTGGAATCGACACGGGCTAAAGGAAGCTACAAGGGAAATGGAGGCTTCGATGAGATCACAATATCCTAATCTGTTCAATAGTAAGAAAATTTGGGACGAAATTTTCGAAAGGGGGGAGGTTGTAGCAGCCCGATTTTCATTGGTGTCGAAAACAATGATTTTGGGATCACAACTCCGATGAGTCGAGGAAAAAAATTATTTATTTCAATATTTATGATGTCATTAGCATCGCATTAAAATTCAGATAGGAAATTTTAATGCTTAGATAATGAATAGAGTAGAAAGGACTAAATCGTAAAAGGTATAAAAGAAGAGTTGATAAATTAGAGGGATCAAATGAACAAATAGACCTAAAGTATTTTAGTGGGTGCATTATGATGTAAAATATTAAAAATAAGTGGGATTAATTAAAGTTAAACAAATGATTAAATAAGGTAATTATGAAAGTCTAAATATTTACAAAATCGCCATTGAGTACAAATATGAAATTAAAGAAGAAAAAAAGACATTTTTCCTTTTAATTTCTCATCTTCTCCACGACAAAGAAGAGAAAAACTAAGGTTTTCCATTGTTAACTTTTGAAGCTTGATTGGGTGAGTAAACCTCGATCGTTTTTAGTAATTTTTATGTTTTTTAGTCCGTGTTGGCTTAATCTGGCTATAATTTAAGGATCAATTTGTGAATTTGTCAAATGTTATGAAACTTGCCATTGTTGAATGTGCTTGGACTTGAAAGTTTTGGATAGTTTTGATTGCTTGATGTTTGGGTTGGATCTTTTTGTAAAGTGATTTTTGATGAAATTAGAGTTTAAGGACTAAAATGTAAAAGTGGTGAAATTGTTACTTTTGGTTGAAATAATTGGTTGGTAAGGATTTTTATATGAACTATGAATGTTCGGTTGGAGTGTATCTTGAAGAAATGGGTATCTTTGCATGTTTTGTGTTGAAAGGACTCGCTTGAACAAAAGGAAAATATTAAGGGTAAAATCGTAATTTTCCTAAAAAGGATCAGTTTGTGTTAAATGATCTAAATGTGCGTTGTAATGTAAAAATTTGGATGAATTGTTGATTAGATTACTATCGTGCCACGGATTGCGGAAAGGGAAAGTTAGCAGATTAGTCCCTAGATCCTATCCACAACTGCAATTCAATCCAGTAAGTTAGTTAAATAAATTTGTATTTAGTTATTATTGTACCTATTCTATACATGTCAAGAATCGAATGGAACACTTTGAATAAAAGAGAATGAAAGAAAAGGGATCGACAAAGATAGCAGGCGTTATGCCGAAGAAACGAAATCGACGCAATGGCTGGGGTACAACATATGTTGCGAGTCCTCGACAGCTCGTGTGAGCAGAATCGTGATTCAAAAAAGAGATATGAATCCTAAAATTGATTACAGGCCCTATGATGGTTAGGATTTATGCTTAGGTGCATGTTCTCGATAGCTCGTGTGAGCAGCATCGTTAGGGGACAATTTACAGATAGACATCATACCAATGATTGGGGTACCACATATGTTGCGAGTCTTCGACAACTCGTGTGAGCAGTATCAGGTACTGGTAACATAAAAGTTATAGACAGGAAAATCAAAATACTAAATATGGCTTGAAGAAGCAACTGTTCAAGCTAGCTCGGTTGAGTTATAACTGATTTATGCATATGATTGGTAACTCTTTAGACTCTTCGAACTTACTAAGCTATGAAGCTTACCAAAGATATTATTGTTGTTCTGTAGATTATTTTGTTGCTTGAGGATCAGATCATTTCAAGAAGTCACACTAACTCGTAGCTTGTTTGATAGTCATTCATCACTTGGTTATATGGCATGTATTAGGATGGTGTTATCTTTTGTATTACTTGTTTAGGATTGTTAATGAACATGCTAACAAAATAATGAATGTTGATAAACTTGAGTTTTGGCATGATTCTTTGAATTTTGCATACTTGTTTCGGTAGAACTCTTGCATGTATCGGTAGAAGCATAGGGTAGGAGAGAGGTTGTTCACTGACTAGAGTTGTATCGGTAGATGTATAACAGGTATCGGTAGTTCTGCACACAGATGTATCGGTAATTTATGTACTTTTATCGGTAGAAGTTGCAAGGTAAGAGTTCTTAGCTCTCTGGAGTTTTTAGTATCAGTAGAAGCTTGACTTATTTCAATAGAAGTCACACTTGTATCGGTAAAATTGTTTTAGGCATCGGTATTTGTTTACTGACTTGACAACTACCGATACTTGTTCAATAGGTATCGATAGAAGTCTCCAAAAATCATGAAAATGACATTTTTGGCCCTTTTTAAGATGTGTTGTTAATCAATTGATATAATATGTCGGCTAGATGCATTACTTTATTAAAATGTGATTGATTGAACCAGTAAAAATAAGATAAACTGCGATAGATGAATAGAAAGACACCGAGATCCTAATTGGTGATGGTTTCGGGTTTTGGGTGTTACACTCCATTCCCACCAAAGCATCAATGTGATTGGCTAAATATGTCTGCACCCTCACGTCCACCTCATCCTTCCTTAAGAGAGTATGACCCCCTTTATGTCTCGCTGAGTTAACGATAAAGTATCTTTCTAGTTTTCATTTCCTGCGAATTTTTTTGAACTCATTAGTTCTCACAAAGAAAAATAATTTCGAGATTAATAGCAACAAGCAATTGCATCAACTAGTTCACTGTCGAGAATCTCCTTCCAAAATCTTTCTTTGAACTGAACGTATAGGACTAGTCTCACTCCCATCCAAGCTTTTTCCTTTCTTTCTTTTTTCTCGTAGTTTACCTTCCCTGTCTTTAATAAGAAGAGTTGTTTTCTTCCCCGCCGATGAGCAAGAATCTGAAGTCTCTTCTTGTAAGCGTCCCTTGTCTTTCTTTCTTATAGCCATCATAAGATCATCACCTACTTCCACACTTGTAGATCTTCCATCCTTTGAATTTTCCTGGATTTCTCCCTGAACTATTTCAATCCCGTTCCCCTACGTCCCTGAACCTTTGGGGCCTTGATTGAGCTAGACCCGTAGCCATCGTCCATACTGGAAATCTGCTTCGCTCATCCTTTGAGAATATTACGCACAATGCTGTGTGTTATGGCCAATACATCTATAAACATAACAAAAAGAAGGAAGCCTCTCATACTTAATTCCACATATGATTTATTTTCCCTCTCTATCCACCATATAGACCACCCTTCTAAGAGGCCTCGTGGTATCCAAACTTATGCGCACCCTTATAAACTTTGTCCAACATCCGTCTCTATCCCTCTAGTCGATAGCTAGGACATCCTCTACTACCCTACCCACCTCCATAGCAACTTGCCTCTCCATACATTCCAGTGGCACATTCTAGATCCTAATCCAATATGGAACGTGAGTAAAGTCATAGGTTGTAGGGTCTTTATTTTTCTCGAATGGGACCAACAAGAGCAAACACTGATCGAAAAGCCAAGGCGCCATATTCAAAATCCTCTCCTGATCCTCGATACGTCCAAATTTGACCAAGAAAACCCTACCTTTTATTTCCAGAAAGTTTACTTGTTCCTTGGTATACCATAGAGATCGGAGGACACTATACATTGCCTCTTTGTTTACTTTCGCCTCTAATAGAATTTTGGAAATTGCCCAAGCCTCATGACCATCCATTTTCGAGTTCACACCGTCTGACAGAAAACTCTCTTAGATTCTTCTTCACTAAATTTCAAGTTGGTCATCAACTCATTAATGTCGTCCGCCATTCTAGGATCATTACCCTCAACACTCTCCCCACCTCCATTATCGCACCAGGTAGAAGCCCTCTGAAGGGACCAGGAAATTTGTACCAGCCAGTCCCAAATTTAAGTTCTGAAAATCAACACGAAGGATAATACCAAAAAAATGCAAAAGACAATACAAATAATTAAAAATCAAAAAGGAGAAAAATCGATTAGCCAAAAAGAAGGCTTTCAAATCAAATAAAAACGAACCAAGGGTAAAAGAAAACACAGAACATGTATTGGGAAAAAAATGAAACAAAGATGAACGTAAAGAGGAAGAAAGCCAATTAGGGGTAACAAGGTAAAATAAACCACCTGACCACTTCAAGCTATAGTGAGCTATATTAAATTGTACGTACGTAAAACATGCAGAGTTACAAATTTCAAGGAAACTGATGTATAAAACATCACCTGAAGCAAAGTTTTCTCTGTAAAAACATGCAAAAAGAGAAAAAATGCAAAAAAGAGAAAAGAATCATGCATAGCTCAATTAAAATATGAAAAATACAAAGCATACAAAACGGAAAAGATGATCCCAGACGAGACACAATTATATAATACAGAGGAAAACAAATGAAAGAACAAGAACAAAGACAATTAAAATAAAATCTTCAGTGATCCTACTCAAGAACCATCCTCCGGACCCGTTGGAAATATCCGAATGGAGACCAGAGCGATTCCTAGGATTATCAAGAAGCAACCCTCACTGCTCCACCGCCCCACCCACTAGGACAAACCCCTAAAAACTTAAGGACCAAAAGATAAAATAAATTAAAAGCCGAAGAAAACACTAGAGCAAAGTCACCTGAGTCAGAAGAACCCTCGCTCCACCCAGTCACCGGAAAGAAGACACCTACGAGGCTCGCACTGAGGGGTGCACCTCCTACCAACTTCTATAAAATCTGCAAAAGATGAAATAGAAACAAACAGAACCTCTATAAGATGGTATATAAGAAACCAAGAAAATCGAAAAATAAAAGAAATAAAGCCAAAATGAAAAAGCACTGTAGAATGCAAAGAACTCAGCAAGATATCGAGTTCTGCCTCCAGGACACCGTGAGGATCTTTGCCCCGTAATTGTTAACACCAAACCTAGTCATTGTAAGAACCACACCAATGCCTCAAAATCCCACTCTTGTACCACCCACGATGAATCCTAAGGATACACAAGATGGACCTTCTAACCATATAACACCGTCCCACCAGTCAACGGACCGAAGACAGAC
The DNA here is from genome assembly GCA_039519145.1 of Kokia cookei. Lineage (NCBI taxonomy): Eukaryota > Viridiplantae > Streptophyta > Magnoliopsida > Malvales > Malvaceae > Kokia > Kokia cookei. Next base: position 22,977,505 of record CM076904.1, on the reverse strand, counting down.
ACCATCGAAGCAAGAAAATAAATCGCTTTAATCTTGGAGAAAAAAATTCTTTCCCTGTAACGCCCTAAAATTTTAAACTTTTCTATCTTAGTTGTATAAATAATGAGCTTAGTGGTTCAATGATCTTGCATCTACCTATCTACTCTTGGGGTTGTGTGTTTGAACCCCTGTGTAAGCGAACATGAGTATATATTTTTGCACTTCTCTGCGAATTGGTTTCTTATCTTTATTTTATTTAGTTTTAAAAGAAAAACCAACAAAACTAGCATTTTTTTCTAAAAAGAGAAAAGAGTTCCAATTTTTTCATCCTAAACCATACGTTTCATTTTTGCTTCTTGTCATTGCAATCATATTAATTCTCGTTAATTTTTATCCGTGAACGATAACGTTTCTAGTTGCGGTAAGTTTGGAAATGTTGAATTATGATGAGTAAACCAACTTGAGTTAATTTCTGCCATTGTTGAACTTGTTAGAACTTTTCTAGGAATTGTATGAATTTTGTGTTTATGCATTGATTGTGACGTTCTAGGAGAACATCTTGTCGGGGCTGATTCTTTCGGAGAGCATAATAGGTGAATTGATGGGACAAAAGGTACTTTAGTTGTGCTTTTCGACTGTGTTTCGAACTTTCTCGAAGGTGGAGATTTGGTTGATAACTCTCTTCGTTATTGAGAAATTGATTGTGTAATTGGTTGTTTTATGAAGGTTTAAGCTTCGAGAGTACTTGTTTGGCGGGATTCCAACATCGTAAGAGATAGGGTATCGAGACCACTTTTAAATTACTACTATTTTTTTACATTTTTGCAAAATTTGCCTCTATTCGAGGGCACACGGGCACACTGGCGTGTGTTCAGACCATGTACCATGTAAATATGGTACAAGAGACACATGGGTTGGGCACACGGGCATGTGTCAGGTCGTGTGTGCATACTGGTTTATGACTTACGGGCTGTGCACACAAACGTGTGTTAGACCGCATGTGCATATTGGTTTATGACTTATGGGCTGCGCACATAGTCGTGTGTCAGACCATGTGTGTATACTAGTTTGTGTCACACAGGCGTGTGTCAGGTTGTGTAAATATACTGTTTTGCAATTTTAGGTGCAGTGGTCACACGAGCGTGTTCCATACTGTGTGTGTATACTGGTTTGTGTCACATAGGCTGCGCACATGGGCGTGTGTCAGGCCGTGTGAATATACTATTTTACAATTTCAACTGCAGAAGTCAACGGGCTAGACACACGGGCGTGTGTCTAGCCGTGTGTCACACATGAGTCAGCACATGACTGTGTGCAGTGTAAATTCATGCATGAACCCCATGTAAAGTGATCGTAGATTAATCGTAGTACTTGTGTGACCTAACTGAACCATGAAAGCAATTAAGCATGTATGCAACTTGGTTTCGAGAATGTGATTGGTTAATTATGTGCTGTTGATATGTGAGATATATAAATAGCTATAACATTAAACTAGTACTGGAATAACTAAACTGAAAAGGTGGTTAAACCACTTGGGAATATTTTTACTAAACTGGCAATGACACTGAAACACTACAATATTATTATTGAACTGGCAATGACATTGTAAATACTGCAATATTATTATTGAACTGCCAGTGACATTGTAAACACTACAATATTATCACTAATCTGGCAGTGACACTGTAAACACTGCGATATTACTACTAGACTGACAGTGACACTGTAAACACTGCAATATTATTACTGAACTAGCCGTGACAATGTAAAAACTGCTAGACCACCAATGAACTGTAATACAACTGTTTAACTAGTTGAGATCTAATTGTACAGCTGGGTAAATGTTTCCATAAATTATGTTAAGGAGATTTACAAAATATCATTATGTTTCACATTGTCTCATTTAATGATGTTTTAGGGACTTCCCAGACTTGACGGCAGGTTGACAAGTAGTTCAATCACTCTAGGACTTTTAGGCTTGCAACTAGTTTATTTCTATGCAACTACGTGGAACCTTCGAATTTATGTTGAGATGTTTAAGTTGATAATGAACTTATTTTCTATATAAATGACATTATTGTGTGCTTGCTTTCATTGTGACATTCTTGACTTATGCATTTCATCTAGGCTGGGTTTTGGGTGTTACATTCCCTAAAAGCTTTTAAGTGGATGGAAAAGGGAGTGTTTTTCGAAAAAATGTCTTATTCCCAATTGTCATTTACACTTCCTTTTCTTCACGTCTTTCTCCCCTCTTTACTCCTCTCTCCTAAGACTTTATCCCCTATCAGTAATATCAACGGTGACCCACGATGCAATATCAGTGTTATTGACAGACCATCTTTGGATTCCTCCTCTGAGAGCGTCATCCTAGTTTTGGACCTCAAACTCATTGGCAATCATTTTATACTCTTAATTTCCATGATCTTTTACTTGCTTTTATGGAATGATGAAAGTGAGAACCATCTTTTCATCAAATATGTTATATGCTATAAGTTCAAGTAGTAACCAAAGCACAAGTCTTGTAAGGATTCTTGATTATACCTTTTATATAATGTTGAGTGTTTTTTTGTGAGTCCCCCTCTCATGGAGGCCAATTCTCCTCCTAGTTATATGACATGGTCTTGGGTGTGACGTACTAGGTAGGTCCCCATGCATGCCAACACAAATCCTATTCCAGGGTGAACATGTACCCCCTAGGTATAGGTTCGCTTGCATGATGATATGGACTCACCGTGATAAAGGATTGAGGGGAGGAAGCGAAAGAAGGAACGAATTCAAGTTGTTTGACTCTAGAAAGAAATATTTGAAGGTGACCTGAAAGAAGAAATAAACAAATTTAGAAATTACAAAAATTGAAAACATTAAAAGAAGAAATTGAAGAATTGAGAATAAATATTCAAAATAATAAATAAATAGACGAAATATAAAAGTGGAAGATGGAATGACTAAACCGATGAATATGATGGATAGAAAGATAAGTGTCCAATTGAACCATTTGAGATATAAATCCCAATAAACTCAATTAATGACTCTAATCAACTTTTCGAGAAATAATTCTTGGCAAATTAAAGGGTGAAGAATGAGTTCTCACGACTCCTTGAAGAAAATCAAGAAGAAAACTACTTCTAACAATCACAAGAAAGAAATCTTGCATGAAGAAAGAAACTCCTAAAGTTGAATTTTATTAATGAACACAATCGTCCCTTAATTAATAATGAATAAGCCTTTATATAGGTTAGCTAAGTACATTCAAATAAAACTCTAAAGTATATTGAAACTCTAATTAATCTAAACAAGAAGTAATTTTAAATTAAACTTTCTTTTTTATCTAAGAAACAAAAACTCCTAAACAACTTAAAATACTTAAATAATATCCAAAATTCGAAATAAATAAATAATAAAATAATAAAACTTAATAAATACAATATTGGGCTCATACATAATAAAAATTAAGGCTAAAAATAAACTCAATATGATTTAGGGCTTGTTTTGTTGTGCTTTCAAAAAGCACTTTTTGCATAAAAAGTGCTTTTGGTTTTTTTTTTTGAAATTTTTTTTTAAACTAATCCTAATCAATTACGCACTTGACCAAGTGCTCCTTAAGCCTCTGGTAGAATCTAGCCTACTCACAGAGTCTTGACCCTTGCTTTGCGCCAAACTATGTTGCGTTGCCAGCAAAGCGAAACTATAATAGTTTTGATTGTGTTCCAATAAAGATCTTAAAAGACAAATAAGTTCCTATTTTTCCAGATGCACCATGCTAGTAAACCAAGGAGGTATGACCATGAAACCTCGTCGCGTATTCTCCAAGTTGAGTTCTCCAGGCTAGCTTTGATCCAATCTGCTAAATTGATCGAGAAAAATTGCTCTTGACGTAATCCATGTATAAAGAAACTCTAAACCACTTTGGCAACTGGACAGTCCTTGAAGACACGTAATATGTCCTCAACTCCATGATGGAAAATAGGGCATGACATATCTTGGCCTATCCCTCGTCGAACTCGTTCTGAATTAGTGAATAATTTTTGCTTTCTAACCAACCAAAGGAAGAATTGAACCCGATAAGGGCCTTTGTATTACCAAATGGCTTTTAGTCGTGTGTTAGGTCTTCTTTGGAGAAGATCACCAAATCATCTACAAAAAATAGGTGAGTTAAGCCAGGTCCTGCTCGTGATAACTTAATGGGATTCTACTCCTTGAATGATATGACCCACTTGATGTTATGTCCTAACCATTCCATACGTAGGACAAATAAGTAAGGCGATAGTGGACAGCCTTGTCTGACTCCTCTTATTGGTTTAAACTTTTTTGTAGGAACTTCATTCCACAAGATTTGCATAGTATATGTCGAGATTGTGGACAAAATAGCTTTTTGAAGGAAAGCTGGTATCAATGCTGCTTGTGTAGAGGCCTCGATGAAATCCCAATGTACCTTATCATATGCTTTTTCTAAATTTATCTTAATGTCCATCCATTTTTGGCTTTTTCCTCTCATGGAGTGTATTACTTCTTGGGCAACAATGATGTTATCAGTTATATTCCGTCCAGCTATGAAACCTACTTACTCTTGGCCAATGATTTTGGGGAAAACCACCTTGAATTTATTTTCTATTACTTTCACAACTAGCTAATATATCACAGAGTAGAGACTAATGGGCCTTAAATATGATATATCCTTAGGCTGCGCTACTTTGGGAATGAGCACAATAGGTGTATTATATAGCTCCGGATCTATTGGATTTCCTTTGAAAACCCCTTTGACCTAGTCACATACTGCACCTCCTATGTTGTCCCATTGAGTTTGGAAAAATATAGCATGGTACCCATCACTACCAGGAGCTTTCATCAGAGCCATGTCAAATAGAGTTGTTTTGATTTCTTCATTGAAAACCTCTTCACTTAAAAAGTCAATATCACGTTGTTCCAATTAGAGAAATTGATAAGGAGGGAGCTCGTCCCTCTGTTCTTGCAGTTCTCCATATAATTGCTGAAAGTAATTTACTGCTTCCATTTGTACCTCATCCGGATCATAAATCCAAACCCCATCTTTCCCTCGTAAACCATTAATATGGTTTATTTTCCTTCTGAACATCGTATGGCTATAGAAGAACTTTGTGTTCCTACCACCTAAGTTGAGCCAATCACATCTCGACTTTTGCTTCCATAGTAATTCCTCATGATTATGCACCTCCTCTAGCTCTTCTCTAATGTGCAGCTCCTTTGAGACCAATGCCTCTGACGGTTCTCGCTCTATTCCCTTTTAAGTTTTGTTTAGATCATGTACGAGTTTCCTCTTTCGTTGCCCAATATGCCTATAAGTGTTCCTGGTCCAATCTTTAAGACTTTTCGTGAGCCTTTCTAGAGTTCCAAACACATCACCATTGAATTCCAAGAGACCTTTCACAATGCTTGAGAATTGTTGATGAAAGGTCCAACTTACTAGAAACCGGAAAGGATACCCTCTTAGCAAGCTGAGGTCGAGACATTAATTGACGAGTAGAGGTCTATGATAAGATTTGAGTCGAACAAGGTACGTTATTAAACATGTTGGGAAGGTTTTTGCCCAAGCTATATTCCTCAAGACCCGATCCAATCGTTCAAGGGTTTCCTTCCTTTACCAGGTGAAAACTGGTCTTGGAAATCTCAGATATTGTAACTCACTGGCTTCAACAAAGTCTCCAAAATGAGGATACCGTCTCTCGCTATTCCTTCCTTTTTTCTCATTTATAGAGAGTAGTGCATTAAAATCCCCTACTGCCATCCAATGAGTGAAAGAGTTGGGTATGGTCCTTGATAATGCTCCCCACAAATTCCTCCTTTTAGTGCTATTAGGTTACTGTACACAAAGGCGATGAGGATAGTTCGGGTAGGAACTCCAAATGAGACTCGTGACAAAACAAATTGCGGATGGTTTTTAAAGACTTTAAGACAAATTGTGTCTTTTTGCCAATCCAAATCCCTTTTAAAAAACCCACGCTTCTACTCGATGCAAGAATTAGAACCCGAGGTTTACCACTACCTCATATGCTTTCTTTCCGCTAATGCTAGTTTCTAAGAGACTTACAATGTCTGGCTTATGCTCCATATTATATTCCTTGAAGATACGGGGAAACTTAGCATTTGCACACCCTTGACAGTTCTAGGAAAAAATTGTGGGATTAGAATTTGTCATCATGAAGAGATATTTTTTTAGGCTTCTCTCCTTCTCCTGAAGTCAGCATAGACTTTAAACTCTTAGGTCAAACTAGCGTCTCTATTTGGCCCCTTCTTGTTGGGTCAAGCTCACTCCTCTACTATCTCACCTTCATCCTTCCTTTCTTGCTAGAATTGATTTTGTAACGAATCCATTATGTTTTTAATGGAATTTGATAGGGGAACTTTGGAAGGAGTAGCTTTGAATGGGCTACCGCTCTCCCTTATGCTTAATTTTTTATTTTTCCTTTGGCCATTTCCTTGTACTGCACTATTCCTTTTAGCTCTAGGGAACCCCCGTTACGGTGCACCTTGAGATTTCCCTTCGATTAGGCTTATCGAGAATCGATGTCCAGAATCCTTGTTAAAGGCCACCATCAAATGCAGGTTTGGGTTTAACACCCCTTCCGTCAGAGACAGAGAAATCTCCACTAGGTCACTAGTTCAGGTATTGTAAGGGAGAGGTTTGTTTGACTTTGCAACTGCTTTGTCGACAACAACTGCTTCTCTCACCACTTCGATCTCCCTATTTCTCCCCTCCTCTGTGGATAATGGTAGGTCTTCTTCAAGTACCACCATCTGCTCTCCTTCCTCTCCTTTCAATAAATCAAGAAGAGGTCCTTTCCTTGGATCGACATCATCAACATAGCCGTGAGGAGCCACCTATTCCCTTAACCCTACTTTCATCTTATTTTGGCCCTTTAGGTTTCGAAACCTTCGCTAGCCCATTGGGCTTCATGACTCTCCCAACTACTCCAACTTTATTCTAACTCCTTTCATGACCCGAACCAATACTTCCTTCTATCCCATTATTAAGCTGTAGAGGGGCCAAATATAAGCATCTGGATTTGGTTCAGTGCCTTCCTCTTAATGACCCAAGTTCAACTTTGAATGTTCTAGTCTTAGGGTTGCTGATGTAGACTCAAGGCCCCTGAAATATTGTCCCTCTTCCATGTTTGCATTAGTTGAATGATCCTGAAGTTTTCTCTGTCGTCTAGGGTTTCCAAGACTTAAAATTGAGAATTATTCATCGAATCTTTCCCCTCGCCATTGCCTCCCTATGTCTTCCTTATCAATCTCCTACCCTTTCTTTTAACTAGCATCCATGGTCCATACTTATTTTCACATGACGCTATTCCTAGAAATCTCCCTCATATTCTGGTCTTCTTCTTCTTTCGTAAGCTCACCTTCGGCACCGAGTTGTTCTTTCAAGATTACAGGGCATATTTCCTTCACATGTCCATAGTGGCCACAAGCAAAAACGATCGAGGGTAAATACTTATACTCAATCTGTTAAAGGATGCCATTAACTAAGACTTGCGAAATTAGGGCTTTCTTCAAGTTTACATAAACCGCCATTCGGGCAAACCTCCCTCTGACCCCATTGTCTATATTAAAGTCCAGCTTCACTACCTTCCTAACCATCCCTCTTATCTCTCATAAAACCGGACGTTTTTAAATGTGCCCTGGTAAAATGGGTAACCTAATCAAGGCCATGACTATGCTTGGATAAGGCTGTGAAGCGTAGAAGTTGGTAGTCCAAGGTTGGACAGTTAGATACTTACCATAGATTATCCAAGGCCTCTGGATTAAAACATTTTCAAAATCATTCGAAGTCTGAAACCTCACCAGAAAGTAGTCGTTTTCAACATCCATTAAGTGAAACAGTTTTGACGACTTTTAGAGAAAACAAACCTTGTATACTGTTGAGTATCCTATACTTCAACCGAGTAGCTTGATTACCACTATGACAGACATAATATTAATCAAAATTTGATTTATCCTTTTGTGGGTATTCAATTGATCAAGGATCGCACCGCATCCATTTATTTTATTTCAAAATTATCATCCTCCTGGCAAACCTCCACTATTGAACTCCTTTCTTCAGCCATGAGACCCGTGCCCATCAGCATATCCTTCCAAGGTCGAACCCTCTCCGTGGCCGGCTCAGCCTCCATGGCCACATCTTTATCGTCCTCTTTTCCCTTAATACGCACCTTTTTTGTGAACCTATTTGCTCCTTCCTTCTCATCGCAACTTTTGTTGTCGATAAGACTCATTGCAAGAATGCCCAGGATATACGGGGAAAAAAATCTATTGATAAATTATTTTTTAATCACCCCTAAAAGTGCTTTTGGCTTTAAAGCACAACTAAACAAACATCATCACTCTGCTTTTTCCTCGTTTTAAAAAGTTATTTTCCTTCGTTTGAAAAGCTGAAAATAATAGCTTTTTCTCTTGTCAAAAGTGCTTTTGTAATCTAATTACTTTTTTATCCTTCTTTTTCGCGTTTCTTCTTTTTCCACATTTCTTCTCCATTTTTTCTTCCAAGAATCTCTCTGGTTCCCTCTTTTATTTCCTTCCATTCTTCCATCTTCAAGGTCTTCAACGTTTGCTCTCACTCTATCTTTTTCTTCCAACTCCCTAATCCCATATCATTTTAACTCCCAATTTAATTTTTTCTATTTTTTTACCATTTTAGGGCTATTTTTGGTTCCTCGTTGCCTTCCACGGGGTGATCTTCTTCTCTTCTCACCCATTTTTAATTAATTAGTTCTGCTCTTGTTCGCTATCAAAATCCTTTTTTGTACTGAATTAGAGAAACTAAATGACTTTGAAGGGGGCAACTAATTTTACATTTATTTTTTTATCTCGATGTAGCAAAAATCTTTAAGAAAAAATAATTTTCTTTGCTTGCAAACCTACCTAAAGAGAAAAATTCATTGATATGGTCTCATACTAACGTAGCTAATTTGGCTTGTAGGCTATGGCTTAGAATTTTAGGCAATTGGTGGAGATTTTTGTACTAGGGAAATAGATGCTCTTCTCAAAAAGTCGCTTATGTTGTTAGGGGATTGTATTTTGTTCAAAGAAACACGTGCTTTGCTGGTAAAGTGATGGGGTAACAAGCCATGAGAATAGTCTTCTGAATTTCTTCTTTACTTCCTCATATTTCTACTGTGAACAATTCTCATAGGTCAAGTTTGCTAAGTAAAACCATCTCTAATGATGATATTACATCTTCCAAATTTTGCATATCCGATATTGTTTCATCATACTAGCCCTTAGCCCGGTGGTTGATACTTAAGGTGGAAAGATTTCATCTTGGCTATTTGCTTCTATTGCAAAGCCAATCGTACGTTTGATCCAATTGCTGAACACTTTTTTAATTTTATTTGTGTATAAAATATTATATTAGATAACTGTTGTCTAGTTGTTTGTTTAAAGAAATATTTAGATGTGACTGAAAACTGAATATGGATTTATGCTTATAATGGTGAGAATATTAATATGTATGGGTTTCAGTTAAAAAGTGCGCGTCGTTTTACTATCCAGTTTCATATTTTAAGATCACAATCTTTATCTGCCAACACTTCAATCATGATATGATTTACAAGTGATTCAACATTATTTGTTATTGTTATTGTTTATCTATGAAGTTTTGGTAGTATATATTGTTGATTAAAGTTTTTTTTATATCTTAGATATTTTTTTATATTCGTTTATGTTCCTTACACATCTCTACCATTTGGAACTATCATGTTATCTTCAATTGTTCCTTTCAATAGTTTTAAACATGTAAAAAATATACTTATGTGACATTTGATTTTCTTGATTGCTTTACTGGCTGAAACGAATATGTTCATATACACAATAGATGAGTACTTCGGTGATTGAAGTTGGTGGTGAAAAAGTCAAAGCATGGTGGATAAGAGATTGAAAGAAACATTTTGTGATATTTGTATTAAAGAGATATTGAAAGGCAATAGACCTGGTACTCATTTCAAAAAAGTTGGATGGTAGAAACTAATGACCAACTTGGAGAAAGAAACAAGCAAGGTTTATTCACAAAGACAACTTAAAAATAGGTAGGATGCCTTGAAAAAAGAATTGAACGCTTGGAAGAAACTTAAAGAAAGAGATACTGGTCTAGGGTGGAATACTATAAAAAGAACCGTTGATACATCGGATGATTGGTGGGAGAGTAGGCTAAAGGTACATTAATAATTCTAGATATTTTTTTTTCTTTTTTTATGAGGTTGTTTTTTAATTCTTTTATTAAGCTACTGTTTTGTATGTAGGTTGTGCCTGAAGCTAAAAAATTTAGAACATCATGCATTGATCTTGACTTGGAAGGAAAGTTAGACCAAATGTTCATGAGGATAGTTACACCAGGTGATAATGCATGGGCACCTTCTTCTGGTATACTCAGCAGTGAATTTTTTGAGGATGTTAACAATGACATACTTGAAGAGAATGAGGAACAAAATGCGGGATGTAACACCCAAAATCCAAAACCATTGTTGATTAGGGTTTTGATGTCCGGTCGATCTTATATAGCGTTTATTTTCGACGTTTCTGTTTCGTTTAATCATATATTAAAAGAGCGAAAAGGGTGAAAATATCATTTCCAAATTTTTGCATACTTTTACCGATACCTGTTGGACAGGTATCGGTAGTAGTCAAGACAGTAGGCAATTTAGAAATAGTGCAAACTTCTACCGATACAAGTGTAACTTCTACTGAAACAAGTCTTACTTCTACCGATACTAAAAACTCCAGAGAGCTAAGAAGTCCTACCCTGTAACTTCTACTGATACAATCATCCTATCTACCGATGCTAGTATATACAGAACTATCGAAACTTACTATGCAACTACCGATACAACCCAAGTTAGTAAATAACCGCTCTCCTACCCTGTACTTCTACCGATACATGCGTGAGTTCTACCGAAACAAGTATACAGAAATCAATAAATCAAGCATAAACTACAAGTTTATCAAATATACATTACTCCATAACTTCAAGAAGTATACCAATATGTTATACATGGTTTCCAAGACCTTGCGTACAACACATATAGTATGTTTATCACATTTAACTAACATAACAACTTGTTCAACATTTATCTAGAATTCACAACAGAGATTCATTCTTCATTCATACAAGTGGTACAAGTCAATTCATCCTAGTACATGCCATATAACTGAGTGATGTAAATACTACCGAACGAGCTGCCGAGGATAGTGTAATGTCTTCAAGATGATTCAATCTTTAAGTCGCAAAATGAAATCTAAAAAAACCAACAATTTCATTGGTAAGCATTATAGCTTAATAAGTTCGCAAAGTTTATCAATTTACCGGATAACATTTGGTAAACAACTCTATAAATCTGACAAGCCAAAACAGGACTAAATTTCATTGATCGTTATTCGTTTTACTCCATGTTGACTCAAAGGTCATGATGCTCATTTTACTCCCTATTGACCCTGAGTTCATGCCTGTTACCAGTATACGATGCTATTCTTAGCCATCGATACGGTATATCTGTTCCCTACTATGCTGCTCACACTAAGTTGACGAGAATATGCGATCAGGCATATATCTCAGCCATCGTATGGCCTGTAATCCATTCTTGGATTCTATTCACTTTATAGTGACTCGCGATGCATTAGAGAATCCGGAACAAATGCAGGAATCTCGATCATCTGACCATTATCTTTGGTACAAAATCGAGAAATTCTTCTTCTCTCGTTTTATCTTTCACATCATCAGTTTTGTTGTACTAATCATCAACAACAAAAAAGAAGGTAGTTATAAGCAGTTACAAGTAAGAATTTAACATTACGAACTTACCGGACTGGATTGTAATTGTGGTTAAACTCTAGGGACTATTCCGCTAATTTTCCATTCCCGCAATCTGTAGCGCAATCGTAGTCTACATCCACAAATCATCCAATTCTCACATTAAATCACACAATCAAATCATTTAACACAATTTGATCCTTTTACGAAAAATTACAATTTTACCCCTAACCTTTTACTTCTATTCAATTTAGTCCTTAAGGTCTAAACATGCAAAATAACCAATTTTCATTTAATCCCATAACAACTGAATATCCATGGGTGTTCACCCAACATCCCCATTCAACCATTTCACAACAAGGATATGTATTTTCCATTTTCACAATCTAGTCCTCAAACCTTAATTTCATAAAAAAATCATAGCACAAAATCAATGATTCTATTCATCAAGCATTCAAATCTATCCATAACTTTTGAGAACAAGCATTTTCATCAATGGAAAGTTTTATAACATTTGAAAGATTCACAAATTGGTCCACGGATTAGCTAGACTAAACTTATACGGACTAAAAAACATAAAAATTACTAAAAACGGATAGCATTTGCTTACTCAAATCAAAGGTAAAACTTTGGAATGCAAAACCCTAGCTTCCCTTGCCCTAGCCGTGAAGAAAAAGAAGAAGAAGAAGTGAAAATATTCTATTTTTTCTTCTTTTAATTTCATATATATACCTAATGGTATTTTTGTAATTTCTTTAACTCATCATTAAGCTTAATCAACTCATCCTTACCTTAGTTAAGCTTCATTATATTTAATTTATCTCAAGCATATCCAGTAACAAATTTCTTTTGGTTAATTTATTCATTTGATCCCTCGATTTTCTCATACTCTACTTTTGCAACTTTTACAGTTTAGTCTTTTGTGTTTAATTAACTATTCAAACTATAAATTTCTTTTACCAAAATTTAATGACACTAATGACGTCATAAATGTGCAATAATTAATAATTTACGACTCGACTCGTTGGAGTTATGGTCTCGAAACCACTATTTTCGACACCACTGAAAATCGAGCTATTACAACTCTCCCCCTTTAGGGAAATTTCGTCCAGAAATTTCTTACCAGTAAACAAGATAGGGTACTGTGATTTCATCGAAGCCTCTACCTCCCATGTGGCTTCTTCTAACCCATGACGACTCCATAATACTTTTACCAACGGTACTCTTTTGTTCTGCAGCTCCTTTACCTCGCGTGCCAGTATTCTAACTAGTTCTTCTGAATATGAAAATTTTGGCTGAATCTCAACCTTAATGGGTGCAATCACATGAGAAGGATCTGATCTATACCGTCTAAGCATTGAAACGTGAAATACATTGTGAATGTTCTCAAGTTTGATGGTAAAGCCAGCTTATAAGCTACAAGACTAACCCTCCCAAGGATCTCATATGGCCCAATAAACAGCGGACTCAACTTGCCCTTTTTACCAAACTGTAACACCTTCTTCCAAAGGGAAACTCGCAAGAAAACTCGATCTCCAATGGCAAACTCTATATCCTTCCTCTTTAGATCAGCGTAGGACTTCTGCCGATCCGACGCTGCTTTATACAATTATGGATTATCCGGACCTTCTCTTCAGTCTCAAGTATCAAGTCAGCTCCAACCAGCTTAGGCTCACTCAACTCTGACTAATACAAAGGGGTTCTGCATTTCCTATCGTATAGTGCCTCAAACGATGACATTTTAATATTGGACTGATAACTGTTATTATAAGCAAACTCTACCAATAGTAAGTATTTCTCCCAGCTACCTTTGAACTCGAGTATACAACATCGTAACATATCCTTTAAAATCTGTATCACTCGCTCAGACTGACCATCTGTCTGTGGATGATATGTCGTGCTGAAATTTAACTTGGTTCCCAAAGCTTCATGTAGCTTGCTCCAGAACCTCAAGGTGAAACGTAAATCTTTGTAAGAGATGATAAATACCAATACCCCATACAATCGCATGATCTCAGATAAATACAACTCAGCCAACTTCTCTAATGGGTAATCTACTCGAATCGAAATGAAATGAGACGACTTAGTTAATCTGTCAACTATGACCCAGACAGAATCTTTTTTCCCCGGTGTCACCGATAATCCTGCAAAAAAATCCGTTGTAACTCAGTCCCATTTCCACTCAAGAATAGCGATAAGCTGCAGCAATCTAGAAGGTACCTGATGCTCAGCTTTTACTTGTTGACACACCAGACATCTAGTCACAAATTTAGATATTTCCTTTTTCATACCTGACCACTAATACATCTTTTTTAGGTCATTATACATTTCACACTTCCCGAGTAAATGGAATAAGTGCTGCTGTGAGCTTCAATTAGAATGTCTCATCTCAGGTTTGATTCATTAGGAGCACACACTCTTGAATACGCTGTAGAAATAACAATCTCGTCCTGAGTTCAACAGTGACAGAACCATCACTCTCCAATGACAGGTGAGCATTCATTCTCTCAAGGTGAATAATAACTTTCGGCCTAGG